>CM040117.1:223053425-223735317 GCA_022559845.1 Amorphophallus konjac | reverse complement strand
AGAACGCGAGCGCGCGGGCTCCTCTTTTGTTTGCTGCAACACAGAAATAACAGAAAAGAGAATGGGCCACCACGGGAGATTGCTCCGGCGAGGCGGCGGGACAAATGTAATATAGCAAGATATGGGGGTTAAACGGCCATTGCGGGAATGACTCGTACGCGACCTCGGGGGGACGTGAATGGTGGCAGAAATTAAATAGCAGAATTGAAACGGCATTGGGAAGTTACTACTCAATCGCCGCGCCGGGTCGAGATATGAATAGATAAGAAATATAACTAATATAAGAATGGGAATTTAAACGGCCATTGGGGAAGTGACTCGCCGCGGCCTCGAGAATATGAATAGATAAGAATATAAACATATAGAACGAGAATTTAAACGGCCATTGGGGAAGTGACTCGCCGCGGCCTCGAGAATATGAGTAGAATATAACAGAATATAAAGAGAATATAAGAACGGGAATTTAAACGGCCAGTGGGGAAATGACTCGCCGCGGCCTCGAGAACAAGATGTGATCGCCAGGGGCCAAAAGACCCCAAAATAAAGAAAGTGATCGCGCCTACCTCAAGAGCGGGAGATGGCGGGTTGCTTCTTCCTCCCCCTTCGGCGGCCGACGGAGAGGGCTTTCCTTGGTTACCCTTGCAAAACAGTGGACAATAAACGAACGGAATTAGAAAATGGCAGTGTAGTAACAATTCCTTGCAATAAAAGTAACGAGATCGTGACCTGACACACACCTGGTTGGTGTGGTTTTAAACCCCTCTCGGACTCGAGTAGGAGGAAAATGCGATGATGAATGCAAGAAGTATGCAAGAGACGGCGCCCTTATGTAGGGAGATAGAGGATGCAGTATGATGAATGTAAAGAACTATGGAGAAAAAGGGGAAGAAAAGGCTTATTGGATGAGCCGAGGGCGAGATCCGGCGGAGCTCCGGCACGTAGGGACGACGTGGAAGCGCGGTGGATGAAGACGACCTTCCTCTCGCGAGCGTGGGCACCCGAGAAGCTGGCAGAACCTCCACCTACAAAAGACCCCACGGGTTAGAAATGACTCCGGTAGCCTCTGGGCTCCGGCAGCCTATCGGATCTCTTAGAAGCTCCTCCAGAACTGAGGGGGTGGGCCTCTATTTATAGGGCTCCGGAGGGTGGAGGCGTCCAGGACCCTGGACACCTCCATCAGGGCCGAACTAATATTTTATTCTATTTTTATTTATTTTTTTGGAATATTTTTGTGGAGGCGTCCAGGGCCCCGGACGCCTCCAACAGGTCCACCGAACCCCACCGACGGCCGCACGCGGTTTGGCACAACGCGTGGTTTCGTGAGCGGCGCCTCGTGATTTTGAAATGGGCGCGTCCAGCTGTCTGGACGTCTCCATAATTTGGATTTTTTCACACACGACAAACCGTCGTTCGGTGGGCGGCGCCCGTGAGGGAGTTGATGGAGGCGTCCAGGGTCCTGGACGCCTCCAAGAAAATATTTTTTATTATTTTTGTTTTGTTTTTATGCCAAAGCTGGCATTTTAATTTTTTATATTTGTTTTTATGGAGGCGTCCAGGGGCCTGGACGCCTCCATTAATATATTATTTTTTATTTGATTTTGGGCTTGGAAAAATAAATTAAAAGAATGGGGGCGTCCAGGGGCCTGGACGCCCCCATAAAGACCCACCCGGGTCCTCAGTTCAGGCGTTGACGGCCGCCCGGCAGACACCCTTCCTGGTTCCGGAACCTCCTGATGCGTCTGACTGGTGTTGATGCCGTCCGAATGCCGTGACGAGACGATTCCGGATGCCGAAAAGGGCGGAAGAAGACTCAAGAAAAGGAAGCACTCAAGTGATTCAAAACGCGTAAGCCGTCGCGGGGCGTTGTATAGTGATATGAGACTTTCTCAGGAGACGTCAGGAATGGCGTGTCTACAGCTGCCCCGCCTTGGCGTCTGCTTTGCAAGGGAGCGACACGTAGTGGAATGGTATCGAAGTGGAGTGAAATGAAGTGGGAGCGGACTGATAAGTTGATGCCAAGGTGTGATGAGACACGCTTTTGACGTTACTGTTTGGAATCTTTCCTGAGTTTCAATGAGGCAACCTTTGAAGAAGGTCTTTCAAATCTTGACGATTGCTTGGACGGAGATCAAATAAGGGAGGGTGAGATGTGCACTCAGGCACGTAAAAGAGACCAACTTCTCGGTGTGGAAGTACCTGGGTCATAAACCGGAGGTTTCACCTTTGGGGAGCGGTTACCAGCCAATGTGGAAGTGCTGCGGCCAAGGTGGGTCAAACAAGGTAAAAAGTAAAGGAATATCTGAGGGTCTGTCCAAACAAGGGTCTCCTTTGGAAGAGCAGCGTAGGGCCGTTTCAAGGAAACTCAGTATTTCATTCGGAGTGGAATATCTCATATTTGTAAGAATTGAAGCACAGCGGCTTTCGCAATCGAATCACTTGAATGATCTTCCGCAATAAATCAAAGTCCTATATGAATGCATGCTGGGCTTAAAGAAAAATTTAAAACAAACTAAAATAGAAAATAGCCAAGGATAATATTGTCAACTTGTTAAGAACGGGTCAGGATACCAATCCGGTGAGCTGACACTGGGCTGGGGCCCGTTTATCCGCGCACCAACTCACTGAATGGAACCGTCGTCCCCATGCTACCACAAGTTAACGGCCTATCCGTACAACCCAAATTCTTCCGGGATCATCACTGTTTTTGTTGAAGGGGAACTCAAATCCCAGATTCGTTCGGGCCGCAAGGTCCTTGACATGTTCTAGTAGCGTAGGTATCATATACTACGATGCATGACATGGTGGGACCAACCATTGAAAGGTGGGACAGGAGATAGGACAAAGACGTCCGTTAGTAAAACCTGCACAGGCCAGCATGGATTAATAACATCAGAAAGTAACAGAATCGTAACAGAATCGCACCACAATGGAAAGGAGATCTAGCCAAAATCCTGACACTGACCGCTGATGTGACATGTTCCGTCCTGTAGCGCCCTACCCTTCCTATAAGAACTCCCCTTAGGCTAGTTCATTCAAAAGCATCAAGGTGGGTTTTGGAAGCTCAGGAGAGGAAAGAGAGGAGAATCTAGAGATTTCAGGATGGAAGGAGAGTCTTCCCGCGTTATGAAGAGGAGCAGGCCTAGCAGCGAGATCAGGCGACTCTCCGACCTCGAGGGTCATCTGAGTGGGAAGATCATGTCGCATATGGTAAGCTGATTCTTTTCAAATTTCTCCACGTGAACCTTCTTCTTACTTCCTTCCTTTCTTCTTCTTTCTTTTCTCTTCCAGCCATATCCACTCTTCCCGGGCCCGAGGAAGTTTTCCAAACTGCCATGGCTTTCAAAGCTAACTTCCAACATCTCCATCGGCATGAGGGCCATACTCTCGAAGTGGCATCTGCAGGGGCTCCTTATTCACGCCAAACACTATGAGAAGATTCGTATGGACTGGGCGGCTATGGGCGCACTAGTGGAGATCTGGCATCCCCAGACCCACACTTTTATCTTCCCGACCTTCGAGGTGACCATCCTCCTCGAGGAGGTGGAACTTCTGCTCGGATTGAAGAAATTCAAGAGTGACGGGAAGGTGAAGGCTATGCGGATGCTGACACGGGGGACTTCTGAAAGCGTCCTTGGAAGCTTCATGCCACCCGACGCAGCCCGAAAGGTCGTACTCAAAAGGGGATCGATCTCCAAAAGCTCGCGGAGTGGGTCATGGACGCCCTGAGAGGGTCACCAGACGATGACTATTTGGAGGGAATCATGAAGGGGTTCACCATTTGTCTGGCGGGTGCTCTCTTGTTTCCTTATACCGACAACATGGTGGAGGAAGACCAACTAAGTGCCATCGTGGGATCTGGAGTGGAAAGAGGGTAGGACCCGCCGTCCTTGCCTATCTTTACAGCGGTCTTACTGCCTCGAGCATGGGTAAGCCTCCATTTGGTTGCGCACTTGTCTTGAATTGCTGGCTTGATTTGCATTTCAAATTCGACCACCGCGAGGGAATGCCGACGGCTTCGAAGCTTTTCCAACAAAGCCCGCTTCACCACATAGCCGACGTGTTAGGGTTCGGTGGTACTGTAGTGAACCGCGTTCCGTGGCTGAAGAAACGTGAAGACTGGCGGTCTCACTTCCGCACCGTGACACAAGGCTTCTTTACTTGCGCACCGGCATGTTTGCTTTCGCTTGATCTCCTCATGAGGCCTTCTTGTGAAGTTGATCTCCAACTGATTGGTGCGACCGAGTTTGTCCTTTACAACGCGCATCGGTGCTGCCTCCAGATCGGCATTCCACGTCATTCGTTCCCACTACCGACTGGCATCGTTCCTTTGAAGAAGAGAGAGTTGGGCACTGAAGCGGATGCGAAGGAAGCGAAGGCCGTCAAAGCACCCTGGAAGACAAGTGTTGCGGGAAAGGCCTTAGCGCACGTGGGGGAAGAGTGCGAGCTGTGGAGGGCTTATGTAACCGAACTGGGGAAGTTAAGGCCTAAGGCGCCTAAACCCCTGATGTAGCTCATTCTGCTTTTCTGATGGAATAAAATCTGGCATTTGGATGTTTTGGACCCTTGTCCCCTTAATTATTATTTTTTTGGTGATTTTTCTTTTTCTTTGTGTTTTTATTTGTCTTTGTTTGGATTATATACATACTCTTATCTTTTTTCTCTTATTATTATATTTTTTTTGAAATTTTTATTATGGGGGCGTCCAGGGCCTGGACGCCCCTAATTTTTTATTTATAATTTTTTTTAGTTTTTTTTGTTTTGGGGGCGTCCAGGGTCCTGGACGCCCCTAATTTTTATTTTTTATTTTTTTTTGGTTTTTTGTTTTGGGGGCGTCCAGGCGCCTGGACGCCCCTAAGTTTTTGAATTTTGAAAAAAATAAAAAAAGGTGGGGGCGTCCAAGCGCCTGGACGCCCCAAATAAAGTGGATTCTATATATATGGGGGGGCCTCCCCCCTTTGCTCATTTACTGTTCATTCAAACGACCCAGTCAATCCAGACGACCCATTCTTAGTCCCAATGGAGCAAGGAGGCCCGAGCCAGGGTGGAGAGAAGCGCAAACGACGGGCTCGTCGTCCGAGGAGGCTGAGGGACGATGCCGAGGAGGCTGCTGCGGCGGAGGAGATTGCCGCGGAGGAGGAGGCTCCTCCTTTGGCCGTGGAGGCTGCAATGGATGCTGGCGACGCGGGAGAGGATGATCACGACCCGGTAAGCTCTTCGGAACTTCAATCTGTTGGTTTAATAGGCTGGATAGGCGGACGAGAGGCCATGCGGTGAGGACCGGTGAGTGAGGGATGGAGGCGTCCAGGGGCCTGGACGCCTCCACATTTTCTTTTTTCTTTTTATTTATTTATTCATTACATAAATAATAAAATAGATTAAAAATAAGGAGGCGTCCAGTACGTAGGACGCCTCCAAAATAATATATATATTTTTTATTTATTTTTGTTTTGGTTTTTGGGTTTTTCTAAAAATAAAATGAAGAAAATAAAAAGGAGGCGTCCAAGGAGTTGGACGCCTCCAAAAAAACAAAAATACTTTTTTTTAAAAAATAAAAATAAAATAACTAAGTAGCATATACAATGTTATTGTTTATTACTATCCATGATGCTGATGTGTTCTTTTGTTGGTTTTGTGGTGTGCAGGGCGTGATGAAGGGCCGGATCAGCTGGTCCCTAGTGGTGGCAGCATACCGTGGGCTGCCAGACTTTCAGAGGGCGCGTGTGGACGCCATGGGCTTCGGAGCTTTCCTTAGGATCGAGCCCTTTCGGCTCGACCTTCCTCTTATCCAGGCATTGAGGGAGCGGTGGCACGCGCCGAGCCGGGCGTTTCTGATGCCCTGGGGGCACATGGTGCCGTCACTGGAGGACGTGGCTCGGATCACCGGGCTACGGGTGGACGAGAGGCGGTGAGCGGGGTCACCTACCCCGACTACCGAGAGAGTGCCCTGGACCTGCTGTGGTTAGAGACGAGCGTGACTGACAGGGACAGCAGGGTAGTTGGCCGAGTGGAGATCATGGAGGCGCTCGGATTCGTTGACCCGCGCCAGCGGGTTAGCGAGACTGGAGCGGAGTTTCTGGCACGACTGGAGGGAGATGCCCGTGCAGCTTTCACCCAGGACCCGAGCGAGAGGGAGCTGGTGGATCTAGACCTCCGGAGGTTTCTTTTCTTCTTCTTGGGCCGCCTTCTGCTGGGGACGAAGGGGGATGGCATCCACTGCCGCTTCCTCGGGATCCTGGCGGACCTTGACAGAGTGGGGCACTACGCGTGGGGAGCGGCTCTACTTGCCCATTTGATTGCTGATCTCTCCCAGACTTCAGAGAGGGAGACGACAGTCAACGGCTTCGCACCTTTTCTCCAGGTACACAATTTATTTATGCATTTACCGTAGTTAAATATGCAATTACTCGTGCTAATGATGTATGATGGATGCAGGTGTGGAGCTATTACTACTTCCCGATGGGGAGGGCTAGGCAGGGGAACAGGAGGGCCGTTCCTCTAGCGCGACAGTGGAGGCCGGTCGTGGTAGCGGCACCACACAGCTACCAGCTGGCGTCACTTCGTCGGGAGCTGAGCGAGTATCCCTGAGGCCATGGTATGATGCGTATGATTTTTTGTGTTTTCTTATGTGACTGAATGGCAACTAATATGATGCATGTATGGTGATGCAGGTGGTGTGGAGACCCTACCTGGGCATGGGCGACGCTGGCCAGCCTTGGGTTGTAGCGGGTCTTCCTCGTTTCAGGCGGGACGTGTGGGTCCATTGCCTGAACGAGATCGAGCCGCTTCGGCTGAGGCTGGTTATGAGGACATTGGGGCTAGCCCAGGAGTGGGTTGATGTAGATGAGCCGGCCCGCATCGGGCGGAAGACCAAGGGGAAGGCGAAGATTGTGGACTGGCGTACGCGCTTCTCCAGCACAGTACCAGGACTGGCAGCAGGGCGGGGTCCCAGTGGTGTCCCATGTACAGGACAGTACTGATTACCTGAGACGGTACCGGGCTACGTACGGGGACCGCCTCTTCCTTGGTGGTATGGCAGGGGTAAGTGAAATGAAAAATGCTTCACCCTTCTATATGTATATGCATGTGGCACTAACTTATGTGCAATGCAGGATGCTCGTGACAACATGATCGCCGACCTGCGGGCCCAGTTGGCGGACGCCAGGCGGCAGTTGGTGGCCATCCGACAGGAGTTGGAGATCCTTGTGAGTTAATGCGATGTATTTTTTTGTGACCTGGATTTTTGATACTTGGCCTCTAACTGTCGTTTGCTCTGTGTTTCAGCGGGCCCACCAGACAGCGGCAGCTGGGATGGCTGGTGGAGCGGGTTCCAGTTCGCGGGGCCCTCCTCCGGAGGTTTCTGCCCTCCAGGAGCAGCTGGCGTATGCGGTGGCTCGGGCTGAGGAGGCCGAGCGTGACCGCGAGGCTCGAGTGAGTGTTTGCCTGACCTCGACTCTCCTTCTGGCTGCTCTCCTTCTATCACTGTTCTCTTACGGTGCATGCGTGCTTTGACAGGTGGCCGAGATTCGGGAGGCCCTGGCCGTGCTGTTCGTGCCGAGCAGGAGCGCGATGCTCGGGTGGCGGAGCGTGACGCCCGGATTGTGGAGCTGGAGGAGGAGCGTCGACGGGAGGCTGAGGAGCTCCCTCGTGACGTGCTGGATCTGCGGATCGCCCTCGAGCTGTCGAGGAGGGAGGCGGTGAGAGAGAGAGAGGAGAGGGAGAGAGAGAGGGAGGACAGGAGGGTGGAGCGACTGCGAGACTGGGATGAGAGGAGGGCTCTGGAGGCCCAGCTGCTGGAGCTCCGATTGAGTCTCGGCACGGCGGAGGGGAGGCTTCGGGAGAGCGAGGAGCGGTACCAGAGGGCGAAGGAACGCGGGGCGCGACTTCGTCAGTCTGGTTCTTTTTCCATGGGCAGCTATCTGGTTTCTTCGGCCGAGGAGCGTCGTCGTGCCTTTCGAGGCTGGAGTGCCACCGCAGGGCGAGGCGAGCACGGCTTCTCAGGGTTCGCAGAGGCCCCCTAGGGATCCCCGGCAGAGGAGGGAGGAGAGAGATGACCAGGAGGGTGGTAGCGAGAGTTAGAGAGTTGCTTGTACACGTCACCCTTCTCACTGTATGATGTACTTTGACTATTATATGAAATGATTTCGTGTGGCGTGCCCTTTTCTTTCCCGCACTTTCTTTTGCACCACGTTATTTACGCTTCACGAGACTTTTGCCCTGGACAGAAGGGAACTACTTTGCACGGGGGATTATGTTCCTTTCTCCCTTTTTGGGCGCGTCAGGCGCGAGGACGCGTCTTAATCCTTCGAATTCAAATTTAAAGCGTCGGGTGGCCTTTCTTCTCCGTGCCTTACCCGCAAACGAGCCCGCCTCCGCCGAAACTCGCTCGCCCGCTTTTCGTCTTCCTCCTCTTTTGATCGATGGAGTTCGGTGGGCCCGACCATGGTGAAGGTGGAGAGGGACGAGGAACTCCTCGCCGAGGAGGGACGCGCAAGAGCATGGAACGGCGTCCATGGAGGAGGAAGGGCCGCTTCGGGCCCCCGAGGGACCCGAGGGGCCCGATGTCGCGGAGGGAGGTGAACACGGTCTGGTAGGTCCTCCGATCTCTTCCTCTTTTGATCCATTTTGAGTTTTGAAGCGAGCCGCGCGAGGGGGGAAAGGGTTCGGCGAGTGTTGCACTCAAATGATGGACGCGTCCTAGACAAGGGACGCGTTCTTTGTTATGATGCGAGGCCCTTCTTTCTTGGTGCAGGACATGGCGAGGACCCTGGGCCTGGCCGATGAGTGGGCGAGTGCAGACGAGCCGAGCCGTGTCAGGAAGGAGAGTCGCGGCAAGGCGAAGCTTGAAGATTGGCGCATACGTCTCCCTGGACAGCAAGGGAGCGTACTGGTGCAGGATAGTGCCGACTTCCTGCGGCGGTAGAGAGAGAGTTATGCGGGGCTTCCCCAAGCCGGGGATACGCGGACGTCGACGGGTCGCGTGCCCAATTAGCCGAGGTCAGGCGGCAGCTGGCCGCCACTCAACAGGAACTGTCGCTCCTGGTAAGCTAAGTGCTGCATTTTTTGTTTTTAAATGTGAAGCTTAGCTGACGGCTGTTGTTTGTTCGTTCCAGCGTGCCCAGCAGACAGCGATGGTGGGAGTGGCTGGCGGCGCATCTTCCAGTTCCTCGGCCCCTTTTCTTGAGATTGCCTCCCTCCGGGAGCAACTTGCTGGTGCGGTGGCTCGGGCTGCCCGGGCGGAAGAGGAGCGTGATGCCTGGGTGGCCACTGTAGCAGAGCTGCGACATCGCGGTGAGGAGAGATCTTCTCCAGACATCTTAGAGTTAAGGGTTCTTCTGCAGATGATGAGGAGAGAGGCAGAGAGAGAGAAAGCCGAGAGAATGTCCGAGCGACAGCGGGATCAGACCGAGAGGAGGGCCTTGGAGGCCCAAGTGAGGGAGCTCCAGCTGGGCCTTCAGGCCGTCGTGCAGAGGCTAGGAGGGATGGAGACGCGCTACGAGAGAGCGCGAGAGTTCGGGGAGCGACTGCGCCAGTCTGGTCGCTTTGCCGCTAGTGGCTTCTTCGCCACGCAGGGGAGGAGCAGCGAGTCATTGCTGTGGAGCCGGCGCCACGAGGCGAGGCGGGTGCTACTGCACGGGGATCCCGGAGGCTTCTGAGGGACCCTCACCTCAGGGGAGAGGAGAGGGACGCCTAGAGGGACGAGCATGAAGATAATGGCAAGAGTTGGCGAGCTAGTGGACCCGCCACCTCTCTATGATTGTAGTGTTTATGACAGCTTATGTAGAATTATGAATGGAGTGATTTGATTTTCTGCTGCTTGTTTGTTCTCTTGTGCGTTCCTTCTTCCCTACACTTCTTCTCCTTTGCACTGTTCCCATGTGATGGGTCTGCCGAGACTCCACCCCGAGCGGAGAATCGCGTCTTGTTGTGACCATTTTCCACAGGAATCTGTCGTCGAAGTCAATAATGACGGCCCTAGTCCTTCTCCCGGATGTTGTGTCAAGTTTTGCGGACGTCCTCCAAAACATGATAGGGTATCCCTAGACAACATAGGGGGCTAGTCGTCATATTCTTCGTCCAATCAATCACCCTGTGCGAGCGGTGAAGTGACACACGGGACCGCATGGTAGGTGCCTCATCGCGAGGGCTATCATTAAAAGGTGATGGAGGCAATCTTGGCCTGCACTCCTTCCATTTCTATAAATTCTTGTCCCTTTTATCCTCCCAGGTATATCGAGAGCTAACTCGAGGAGCACAAGTTCTCACGGGAGAGGAGGAGTTCAAAATTCGAGAGTTGGATGGAGGGCGAATCTTCCCACTCCTCGAAGAGAAGCAGATCTAGTGGTAGTAGTTCCAGGAGGCTTTCGGACCTCGAAGGGCACTTCAGCGAAAGGGCCCAATCACAACTCGTAAGCCAAGTTTTCCTGCCCTTTTTTCCATTCTTTTTTCTTCCTTTCTTTCTGACCAAACCTCCTCTCCATTCCCTGCATGCGTAGAGTGTGATGAAATCACAGATCTCATGGGAGTTGGTAGTGGCAGCATACCGAGGTCTCCCAGATTTTCAGAAGGCCAGGCTAGACGTGATGGGTTTTGGCACCTTTCTTCGGATCGAGCCGATCCAGCTCGACCTGGTCCTGATCCAAGCCTTGTGTGAGAGATGGGACCCAGTGAGTCGGGCATTCCTGATGCCCTGGGGGCACATGGTGCCCAGCTTGGAGGATGTGGTCCGGATCACAAGCCTGAAGGTGGAGGGCGAGGCAGTGACCGGGGTCACTTATGCGGATTACCGAGAAGGTGCTCGGAAGCTACTGGGTTTGGACCTAGATGGTCGGAAAAATAGGTCGGTAGCTAGGGCGTCCCTCATGGATGCATTAGGGCTCACCGACACTCGTCGGCGGGACGATGAATCCTCAGAAGAGTTCATGGAAAGGATGGAAATAGGATGCCGTGCCGTGTACTGCACAGATTTCGGCAACTGGGAAAGATGCAACATAGATTTGAGGAGATTTCTCCTCTTCCTTTTGGGGAGATTGGTACTGAGCTCGAAAGGGGACGGTATCCAATGTCGCTTCCTGGAGCTGCTATCAGACCTTGAAAGAGTAGGGTACTATGCTGGGGAGCCGCCATGCTGGCACACTTGTTTGCAGGCCTGTTCCAAGAAGCGGATCGTGAGATGGCTGTGAGTGGTTTTACACCATTATCCAGGTATTTTTGGTTTTGCTTGTTTTGTATTTTTTTTTTGTTTTTGCAAGGTACTGATGACCTGCGCCGAGCAGCTGTGGAGCTATTATTACCTCCCCATGGGGAGAGCTCGGCATTGGCGACCCGCGATGGTGCCGCTAGCCAGGCGGTGGGAACCCATCATGAGTGCGGCACCCCTAACCTACCAACTGATGGTGCTAAGGCGGGAGCTACAGGAGTTCCCTGCAGCGATGGTAAACTGGAGACCCTACTCAGACATGGTCGATGCCGACCAGCCGTGGGTTCTAGCAAGTCGTGCCCGGTTTGGACGGGGACTGTGGATGCACTGCCTGAATGAAATCGAGCCGCTTCGGCTGCGATTGGTTATGAGGACTTTAGGACTGGCTCAAGAATGGGTGGATTCAGCTGCGCCACCTCGCGTTGGGAGAGAGACGCGAGGACCGGCGACCTGCATTGACTGGCGCGTGTGCGTTCCCTGAACAGTACGAAGACTGGCAACGGGGTGGCACAATTGTAGAATCACATGCACGGGATAGCGAGGATTACCTGCGTCTATACAAGACAAGGTACGCAGAGCGGTTCCAACCCCGGGGACTTGTGGAGGTAGATTTCCCCTTTTCTCTTTTCTTCTTTCTCCTTTTCTTGGTTTTCTGGTGAAAATGCTGACTCGTAAGGCTGCAGGATGTCCGGGATGCCATGATAGCGAATTTACGAACTCGCTTGGCAGAGATGGAGCAACAGTTGGGCGATGCCCGCGGAGCTACGAGTGCCTTGGTAGGTGTACAATGCGTTCCTAATTAAAACTCAGATTCCAGATGTTGGCTGCTAATTCACACGGTCGTAGCATGCCCAGATTGGCGCGGCTTCCCCAGCGATGGGAGTAGGTGGTGCCTCTTCCAGCTTGTGGATTCCCACCTCAGAACTTGACTTGCTTCATGAGCAACTTGCTCACGTCACGCAGCGTGCTGCGGAGGCAGAAGGGATGCTCTGTATACAGGTAAAAGTTTCAGTGTTGAGTTCTCTTTGTTTACGCCTTATCGCGTATCTGAGATGGTACACTCGGCAGGAAAAGGAGACGGAAGAAGCGCTTGCCCAAGCTGCGCAGAAGGAGGCTAGGATAGCAGAACTGGAGAGGGAACTGCGGCGTCATCCTGATGACGACTCCTCTAGGGATGCCGTGGAACTGAGGATCACTCTCCAGTTGGAGAGGGAAGACCGCGAGAGAGAACGGGCAGAGAGAGAAAGAGACGCAGAGAGAGAAAGAGCCAACAGATTGACTGAAAGGGAGGAACGAAGGGCCATGGAGGCCCAACTATTCGAACTCGGAATCAGCCTTGGTCTTGCTGAACAGTGGCTGAGAGATGGTGAGGAGCGCTACCGAAGAGCACGAGAGCGTGGCTTTCGTGTTGGTAGCTTCTCTACTGCTTCTGTGGATCAATGCCGGGGTGTGGGAATAGGAAGGGGAGTACAGAGCGGTAGGAGTACCGCTTTTCGTAGTTGGGTAGCACCTTTGAGAGCGTTTTGCCCAGAGAGTAGTGGGACGAGTAATGCAGAGAGAGAGGGCGGAACTTGATGTAATTTTTTTAGTTTTTGGAATAAAATACAAGGTTCGGTTTGTTTGGTTTTCACCTTTGCTTCTGTTGCCTGAATCCCTGCACACATCACTGAAACAAACAAATCAGAATTTCTGTTCTGACTTGGCCCCTTGCTCAATAAGCAAATGGTCACTGTGACTGTCCTTGATAACTGGTCAAGGGGCCAAGCCTTTATTTAACGAAGGCAAGGAAAGATGTGGTGATGATAAATGCGACAGGCAAGCACACGAATGCAAGCGGTATTAAAGTGAGATGCTGCACGCAAATGCAATCATGCAAAATTGATTTGTTTTCTTTTTTATATTTGGCATTTTTTTGTTTTATCATAAAAAGATTTTTTTGTTTGCAAATATGTACATTTTCTCTTTTTCCTTTTTCGTTATTTTTATCATTTCAATTTTTTTGTTGCTAACGCCCGGCAAGCACCCAAATGACACCTAACCTACGTGAGAACAGGGGTTTCTTACTAACCTCCCAGGTATCCTAAGTGCACATCTAGGTTGATTTGGGCCTCTAGACCCCTCGAATGATGATCCCGCCGGCTAAGACTTACCCTGATGACAATACCGTCATGCCATGCTTAGGCTCCCAGTCGCTTCCGACCACAGGGATTCACCCAAAAGGTGTTTGAGGTAAGAGATTTGCCCGACCCGGGTCTATTTCCTCACAACTCTAGATGGTATATGATGGAACACCCTGGAACCCTAACGACCAACCGCGCGACGCTGACCCGGAATCAGACGCCGTCGCACCCATAGGTGACGCGCTTGCATTGGCCTAAGCCCGAGGTTAAACAAGAAGACATCAGGGCGGTAAACAGGGGTCTTGACCAGCCAGAAACAC
This sequence comes from Amorphophallus konjac, assembly GCA_022559845.1. NCBI lineage: Eukaryota > Viridiplantae > Streptophyta > Magnoliopsida > Alismatales > Araceae > Amorphophallus > Amorphophallus konjac. The sequence continues at coordinate 223,721,680 of CM040117.1, read as the reverse complement.
GGAGACTCCTTCGCAGCGATAGCTTTTGCTTTTCAAAGTAGGCAACCAAATGTGTATATTAAAATAAGGTCACAGACCCTAGGCAGTTTTCACCCTTCAGAAACTCCATCGAACCTTCATCTTAGAGGGAGAAGGAAGAGTGTAGGGGATAAACCTCCTGAGAGGACCGACAAAGCCGTTAACCCGGCGAGCGAATAAGGGCCCATTAACTCTTTCCTTTCGGACAACTTCGGACCAAATCTCGAGCATTTACATTCCACGGCCCCTTTTGTGGATCCAGACTTTTACTTTGAGGGGTTCCGTTTATCGCAACAGGCACGGTCACGACCAGGCTTTTCTCTTGATTTTGATTTTGTATTTCTTTTTGTGAGGGAGATACAGTCGTTTGACGTTTGTGGGCTCCCTTTTCGTATGCCTGCGGGGACACTGCCCTCTTCTCGTGCTCTGATCGATGCTCGAGGAAATGGATCCTACTCTTGCCTTTGGGGTTTGAGTTTCGGTTTCTCATGCTCAGCGTTTTAAGGGCGCCGACTGTCTCATTTGGTCGAAGAGAAAAGAATAAAGATTACAGCTTCCGGAGATCTTTTGGGTGGGGCCCCACCGTAGGTGATGCTACCGACTTTTGAATAAAATACATAAGTGAGCACATGTTAGCTTCCTTCGAGCGAGCATAGGCCGACGTGGCCGGACAGGGATCTCCACGGTTCTGGCAAACCAAGACCCGGTGCCTACCAAGCCTTAATGGGCCCTATCCTAACATGAAGGTTAGATGCAGGGACTTACTACATGGTGACTGCCAGGCATCGGCATTTTGAATTTTCCATATTTTTAGTGGTTTTCAATATTTCTTTATTTTTGATGTTTTTATCTTTTCATCATTTTTTTTTTTTGTGCTAAGGGTAGTATTTCTTAAGATAAAGCCCATTCCAAGGGTGGGATAACTCGGTCCCTTCGGCGTTGACTAGCTTGTAGGCGTTGCCAGGGTACACGGCTTGAATTACAAATGGTCCTTCCCAATTGGGTTGGAGCTTAGAACGCGGACCTCCAGGTTTGACAAAAATTCTTTTTACGACCATCTCACCGACTTTGAATTTTCTCTCAATGACTTTCTTTTGGTAAAAGCGAGCGAGTCTATTTTGATACACACGCGCGTGTTCGGCAGCGGCCAGCCGCTTCTCATCAAGAGTTCCAACTGGGCGAGGAGTGAATTACGACGATCGTCGAGGGGAAATTCCTCGTCCAATTGTACCCTGAGAGAAGGGATCAGAGTCTCATACGGGACTACCGCTTCCATACCATAAGTAAGGGCAAATGGAGTCTGCCCGGTGGGGGTACGGATTGAAGAGCGATAGGCCCATAGGGCTTCGATAAGTTTTTCTGGCCAGTCTGAAAACTTACTAGACTCGCAGGTTTTTTTGATGATTTTGAGCAATGTTTTATTGGTGGCCTCCGCTTGGCCGTTACCTTGTGGGTAATAAGGCGATGAATGATGCAATGCAATTGCGTACCTTTTGCAGAGGTCCTGTAGGTCCTGAGAAATGAACTGTGGCCCATTGTCGGTGACGATCGTGCTTGGGACGCCGAATCTGGCGAGGATGTTCTTCATGATGAACTTGCAGACTGTTGACGCCTTGATTTCCGCGTAAGCTTCGGCTTCGGCCCATTTGGTGAAGTATTCCGTCGCAGTAAGGATGAAAGATTTCTGCTTGGTGAGGAATTGGGATCACCTAGGGGACCAATGATGTCGAATGCCCACATGAGAAAGGCCCATGGGGAGGATATTGGATGAAGTGAGGAAGATGGTGAATGGATTTTATCGGCGTGAAGTTGACACTTGACACACCTACGGACATAGACAGCACAATCCTCTTCCATAGTGGGCCAATAAAAGCCTTGCGAATGATCTTCTTGGCGAGCATCTGACTATTCACGTGGCCACCGCACACACCCGAGTGCGTCTCCTCTACACATTTCCAAACCTCATCGTCACCAAGACATCTTAACAGAATACCAGTAAGGCTCCTCCTATAGAGTAGACCTCCAACCAAAGTATATTTCTGAGCCACCCTTCTTATGGCTTTCTTGTCCTCTGTGGTGGCCCCTTTAGGATAAGACTGATCTTGGCAGTATTTGACAATTTCATAGAACCATGGTTTCTCTTCATCAGCCAGTTCTTCTTCAACCTCTGCCAACATGATCTCCGTCTTCTCAAGGATATCTTCCTGCAGGATCTTTCTTGCTATCCTGTCTTTGATATTTACGTAGGAAGCATCATCGATTGCAGGAGCGTGAAGTTTGTAGATGGAAATGGACTCAAACCATCTTCCTAGAGGGAACCTTATGGATGATGCCAACGAGGCGAGGGCATCGGCGAGAATATTCTGATGACGAGGGACATGAACAAAGATCAGTTTGGTGAACAGTTTGGCAAAGGCAGCAGTGAGTTCTTGGTATGGCTTGAGTTTGGGATCGCGAGTGCGATATTTAGTGAGCACCTGGCAAAGGATGAGTTGACTATCACCTACGACTCGCAACTCAGTGATACGAAAAGAATGAGCGAGTTCTAGGCCAGCTAGAAGAGCTTCATATTCAGCTATATTGTTGGTAACTGGAAATTTGAGCTGGTATGCCAATGGGAATGTGAGGCCTTCAGGCGACAGGAGGGCGACGCCGATTCCTCTCCCTTGAGAATTCAGAGCTCCATCAAAATATAGCGTCCACATTGGCTCATCTGATTGGTTGATGGACATTAGTTCCTCATCTGGAAACTCTGATTGGACGGGATCGAACTTGGGAAGAGGATGGTGAGCGAGATGCTCGGCTATGGCATAACCTTTAATTGCCTTTTGCTGGATGTAGGTGATGTCGAACTGAGAGAGAAAACTTTACCAGCGTGCTAGCCTATCCGTAAGACGGATTTCTCCAGAAGGAATTTGATAGGATTCATTCGAGCAATCAAGTGGACCTCATGAGCCAAGAAGTAGTGCTTCAATTTCTGCACTACCCAAACGAGGGTAGCACAGGTTTTCTCCATGACGGTGTACTTCTGCTCACAGGGATTGAGAAGTTTGGACAAGTAATAGGTTACCCGTTCCTTACCTTCTTCATCAGCTTGTGCGAGGACGGCTCCCACGGAGTCATCCAAGACTGAGACGTAAAGGATCAGAGGTTTTTCTGGTTTGGGTGGAATGAGAACGGGTGGACTAGCCAGATATTCTTTCAACCCTTCAAAAGCTTTCTGACACTTAGAATTCCAGTGGAATTCTACTCCTGGCTTGGTCAACTCGTAGAGAGGTCTACACCTTTGTGAATGTTGGGACACAAACCGACGAATAAACTGTAACCTCCCGATTAAACCTCGGACTTCCCTCAAATTCTTGGGAGGCGGCATATCCCTGATAGCTTTAGCTTTGTCGGGATCTATCTCGATCCCTCTTTTACTCACAATGAACCCCAGCAATTTACCTGACGACACACCAAACACACACTTCTTCGGGTTCATTTTCAATTGGAACTCCCTTGACCTCTGCAAGACCTTAGCCAAAACTTCTGGATGTTCCATCCTGGATCTTGATTTCACCAATAAGTCATCCACATACACTTCCAGATATATGTGCATCATGTCATGAAATATGGCCATCATAGCTCTTTGGTAAGTAGCTCCAGCATTCTTTAACCCAAACGGCATGACCACGTAACACTATGTTCCCCAAGGGGTAGTGAATGACGTCTTCTCCTGATCCTCTTCTGCCAAACGAATTTGATTATATCCTGAAAATCCATCCATGAAAGAGAGGGTCTCATAACCTGCCGTGTTATCGATCAACACATCAATGTGAGGCAAGGGAAAATCATCCTTTGGACACGCGCGGTTAAGGTCCCGGAAGTCGATGCAAATCTGACTTTCCCATCTTTCTTCATGACCGGGATAATGTTTCGCCACCCATTGAGGATAAAGGATGACTCTAATGAACCTGGCTTTGTGGAGCTTATCGACCTCTTCTTTCATTTTCAAAGCCATCTGAGGGTGGAAACGCCTTAACCTTTATTTTACCGAGACGGACCCTGGTTTTAGGGTTAAACGGTGTTCGACCAAGGTTGAATCTAGACCCGGCATATCCTCGTAGCTCCATGCAAACGTGTCCTTATATTCCTTGAGAACCTCAATTAATGCCTCTTCTTCAGAGGGTGGTAGGTTGTCACTTATGAGGATGATCCTAGGGTCTTCCTCAGTTCCCAAGTTGACTTCTTTGGTGGATTCTTCTACGGCGGTTGACGGCTCGTCGAATCTCTCATTCCACTAGCGTATGCGCCCGCCGCATCCTCATATTCTTCACCCTCATCTTCAGTGGGGCATTCTTCATCCGTGATCTCGTAGACTCCATACCCTTCATCAAATGCACAGTCGCCCTCACATTCTATTTCCGGTAGCTGATGGGGTTTTCTAACAACTGGGGGATGGCAAGAAGGGCCTGACACCTGGCGACTAAATCCAGAAGGAATCGACGAGGGATCTGCCTACCCTTGGATTTCTTCCTAGGTACTACCCTTGGCCTATCATTCCTAGATTGACTGACAATATTTACAGAAGAAGAGGAAGACGAAGAGGATGGTGTAGAATGTACAGGAGAAGACCCCCCAGAGGAGGGGTAGAAAAGGTCGCTCATCGGACCTTGGACGGGTGGTCCGCAGGGCGGGACGCACCCGTGGGAGATGTAGGAGGTTTCCTCAACGAAGATGTGTTGTTGGGGAGTTTGAAAATTGACGTTTTTTTTTCGTTTTCAGTTTTAATGACAAAGCAGTGAAAAGAGATTGGAGGAGAGAGAAAAGTGGTTATGGCTAGAGGATTGTGAGGCTCATAGAGCAGATCATGGTTGAAGACCTGGCGCGGGTTGAAAAGCCCGCGTAGGTATGTAAGCAGAGAAGGGGATCTGGGAAGATCATCAGATAATTATCTGGCCCAGGAAGAAGATATCAGCAAAGGTTGAGACGAGTGGATGGGGAAGATGGCGGCTAATGAGCCGTCAACGGTAATGTTGAGAACGGATGAAGATCCGTCGATGACAGGGTCTTTCTGGCGAGGACGAGGATAGTTTGGAACCTTGGCAAGAGTGGTAATATTCTCTGGTATTCCGGAGATCAATGGTGGTCCTTCAAGCTGCGGAGACGAGAACATCCTTTCCAGTGCAACGGAAATGTCCCGTATGTCGAACCATTTGTTCCACTCGCATTCCGGATCTTTGATCTTGCCTCTTTTGGTGATCCTCGGACATTTTTCAGTCAAATATACATCATGTGATCTCCCATATGCTTCTCGTGGGTAATCTCCCATCTGAACAACGGGCCCTCTGTTGAAGTGGTTTGATAGAGTCCATGTGAGGGGCTTCCAATCCGCCTTGAACGGTCCTTTGAAGCCTAGGCCAAACCTGCGGTTCGGCCTAATTTCCTTTGGCGGTTTGAGCCTACCCTGTAACTGTGCGCCCAGACCTTTACCCTGTTGGTAGCCGATGTTCCTCATAATCTCCCACCCTTTGGAGTGAAAAGGGAGATATGATGTTGCGATTGCTCTGACCGGCTCCTTTGGTGCTAGTGGAACGTGAGATGAATCACGTACGTCCAGTAGTGACAATATGGGCCGATGAGACGGCCAAACAGAGGGCAGAGAGGTGTTGATAGCATCCACTGTGTGAAGGACAGGTGTACTGACCACTTTAATAATCCTCCCATTGTAAGGAAACTTCAGGCACTGATGGTTGGTGGAAGGCACATCGTCCATGGCTTCGATGTAAGGGCGACCCAGTATAGCCTTGAATGTGGGGTCCATGTCGAGGACATGGAATTCCGTGGGAATTGACATGGGGCCTAGTTCTGCCTTCAGAATAATCATCCCCTGTGGCGGCCTTTTGCTATTGTCATAAGCCGTGACCGTGATCGAGGAAGGTCTTATTTGTTCCTCGTCGATCCCACACAACTGAAGAGTGCTCATGGAGATCACATTTATGGACGCACCAGTGTCCACAAGACACGGGTTTATGGATACCCCATTAATTTTTATTGAAATGCACAGTGCATATTTTCGAGCTTCCTTGGGAGCGAGCTCGTAGTTGTGGAACATGATGGCCGGTTGTGTGTCCGTTGGGGTCAGGACGGTAGAGATCTTTTCTACAGGGAGGTCCTCATTCACCATGACCTTTTGAAGGTACTCCATTAAGGCTGCCTGGTGGGATGTGGATCTTTGAAGTAGCTCCAGGATGGAGATCCGAGCAGGCGTCTTGTCCAAGTGTTTCAATAGATCATACTGTGTTCCAGGGATAGCTCTTTCTGGTTGTTCTCCATCATCCTTCTCTGGCTGAGATTGCTCAGGATTCTGACTGTTGTGGGGGAAAACCCTGTGGAAAATCCTTCCACTCCGGAGCACCATTGCCTGCGGCTTTTGTACCTCTGTGGGGGTAGCAGTGGGTTTTAACAGGGATTTGAGGGGTAGTGGTGGAGGAATGGTTGATGAAGCAGGGGTGATGACGGGAGCAGGGATTCTGATGAGGGGTTTGTTAGGTGGAGGCATGGTGGAGGTAGAGGGGATATCGCGCGGATTATGAAGGATAAGGGGTCTGGAAGGTGGAGGTGGAGACGAAGTAGAAGTGGGTAGGGCTTGAAGCGGGCAATGATTTTGAGGTGGGTGATGGGTAATGAGTGGTTTTGAAGGCATTAGTGGTGATACGGTGGAGAAAGACGGGGTTATGTATGGTTGACGGATGATAAGGGGTTTAGAAGGCGTAGGGGTAAATGTGGTAGAGGTGGATGGTAAAGTGGGGGAGTGGGAGAAGATGAGAGGGTGTGAAGGCGTAGTGGAGAGTGTCGGTTGATAGGGGATCGGGGTACGGATGAGAGGGCGTAATGGTAGTGGAAATGGTGAAGGCGATACTGACGCGGGTTGATGAGAGAGAGGTGCTACCCGGGCAAGGCAAGGGTGTTGCGTGATGATAGGATTGGCGGTAGAAAGAATGGAGGTACTTTCCTGGTGCCACACCTGCTCTCGCCCGACTTCCGGGAAGGAGGAGATGGGGTTAACCTGATGATTGGGCTGTTGGTGCTCCGGTAATGGATTCTGGATTATGCCCATGTCGGGCTGTTGTTGTGGGGCCTGCTGAGGCTGTTGTTGTTGTTGTGGTTGCTGCTGCTGCTGCTGTTGTAACTGCTGCTGTGGCCTATGAGGAGGTCTCCTAGCCTTGAGAGCGGCGACGTATCGTCTCATTTCATCCCAATCTATTTGATGTTCATCATTCATATCGTGGATGTAATCTTTGAAATGGAAGCAGTAATCTACTGTGTGTCCTGGCTGCCTGTGGTAGACGCAGTATTTGGAGGTATCAACATTTGGGGGCCACACGGGCCTTTCTCTGGGTAGGGCGAGTTGGTTTGATGCCATGAGGGCATTAAAAATGTCTGCTAAGGTTTCTGGCAATGGTGGATAGTAGGCTCTCTTGGGACCGAGCGGCCTCCTTTGTTGCTGTTGGGGACCATAGTTCCCCGGGGGTGGAACTTGGTTGTACTGAAGCGGTGGTTGTTGTTGCTGAGGTTGTGGTTGTTGTTGCTGGGGTTGACGTAATGGAGGCATATTATCCTGGGGTGGATTATTTTGGGGTGGAGGACGAAGAGGGAAAGGACCTGGTTGGAGGGGAAGTCGGGGCATTTGTGGAGGCCTTGGGTTGACTGCATAGTTGGCATTGTTGACCGCACCCACTTGCTCATTTGTCACGACCCCTTCTGTGGCTCCGCCCGGGACACCAGCGCCTGTCTTTCTGACCACTTTGGGCTTCGGTGACTCAAACATGTTCATAATGGGGGAGTCTTTTAACTGGGTTTGGATGTACCGGGCCCTTTCATAGAGTTCCTCCATTGTAGTAAGTTTATTCATGGCCAGGACGTGTCTGAACTGTGGGGTTGCATTAGACACAATCATCTTCACTTGTTCGGGCTCGGAGAGGGTATCCCTTATTCTTTCTGCCAGAGACCTCCATCTATCAGCATAGCGGACAAAATCTTCGTCGGGCTTCATCTTTTCGGCCACTAGGTCGGTAATGGAGAGTGAGGGACCGACCCTATCCCTATATTTCTGCAAGAACCTTCTCTGGACTATTTCAAAATTCTCGGCCTCGCGGGGCTCCAAAGAATAGAACCACTCAAGCGCGGGACCATCCAATGATCTCCGAAAGAGGTATGCCAGGGACCTCTGATCGTTTTGCCAATAGGAGGACTCATACATGAAATCCTTGAGGTGAATGAAGGGGTTGCCGGTACCATTGTATCTGCGGTACGTGGGCATTTCGGAGGGAGGAAGATGAATGACTGGAAGGATTGGCAAAGCAACCTCCGGGGTGGCTTTCACGTCCACCATTCTTCTCAGATTTTGAAACTGCTCGTCCATGCGATTGAACCTATTGAGGAGCGATTGGGCGAGCTCCTCTGGAGGTGAAGGTGGCACTTGCCACTGGGGGAGAAACTGTCTCCCGGAGACTTGAGGGGGGAACCCGGAATGAGAGGGAGCTGTCGGACCGCCGACAGTTGGCCCTGGCTGAAGCGGTGTGTGGGGAACAACGGGAGTTTGAGATTGTGACGGGAACTGGAATGAGGGTGGTTGTTGGCTCGCTTGTCCTTGAAGCGAGGGAGACTGGATGGCTTGCGCCAACGAAGCAGATGGAATGGCCTGCACGGACTCTTGGAGAGGTGCGATGGCCGGAGTTGATTCCTGGGGCGTGGGGGAAACGATTTCCCCTTCAGAATGGCCTGGAAGGCCCGGAGCTGTTCAGAGGTAAGCTCTGTGTTGGCGAGGACGCCCAGTAAGGAAGAGATATCCTGTGGTGGGGATGTGTCCCCGGCAATAACCTGCACCTCATGCGAGGGCTCATGAGAAGGCCCCGAGTCCATAGCATAGACTCGCGGGTCGGCTGACAAACCACGACTAGGGTGGTTCTCCTCAAAAGACTCATGAGCCATGCTCACAGTTTTCCCAGAACGCAAAAACATACACTAGCAAGCAGGTAGCAGAGATTATCAAACAAGTGGATGCCTTTACACCTTTTTTGTGTTTTGATTTTGATGATTTTTTTGTGTTTTTAGCGAGATCCGAAGTTCACACAAAATGGGGACCCTAGTTTATTTTTGTTTCACCGCCGTGTCAGCTAGGGTCTCTCGTCTCACCACGAATGAAATGACTAACTCCGGGGAACTTCAATGGTACAACCAGCCCAGTGAACGAAGAGGAGATTCTTCGATGTCGGGGACTTACGGAGGTCCCAGTGTAGGAGATTCTAGTCCGTTGAGAGGAATTCCCAAACGGAGAGTCCTTCCTTCACCGGGAAAGGGTGATCCTAAAAAAAAATGAAAAAAGGATAGAAAAGAGGGATGGATGCATGCAATGAAATGCTGACAGAGATATGGAGTGGGAAAACAACAGAAATAACAGACATATAATAAACAAACAACCAATCACAACTGACAGTGCTGCCGTGAGCACAACGGGGGCGCGCGCGGGCGCCAAGGTGGAGAGGCACGGATGGTGCCGAACTTGCAAGGGTAGCCGAAAGGAAGCAGTAGAAGTCCCACCGTGATCGCCAATCTGTGAGCGACGTCATGCGGTTCTGGGAGCGGAGAAGACGCGGAGCGCGCGGGCTCCTCTTTTGTTTGCTGCAACACAGAAATAAAGGAAAAGAGAAGGGGCCACCACGGGAGATTGCTCCGGCGGGGCGAGCGGGACAAATGTAATATAGCAAGATATGGGGGTTAAACGGCCATAGCGGGAAGTGACTCGCCACGGCCTCGGGGGGACGTGAATGGTGCAGAAATTAAATAGCAAGAATTGAAACGGCCATTGGGGAAGTGACTCGCCGCGGCCTCGAGAATATGAATAGATAAGAATATAAGATATAAGAACGGGAATTTAAACGGCGGCCTCGAGAATATGAATAGATAAGAATATAACATATAAGAACGGAAATTTAAATGGCCCTTGGGGAAGTAACTCGCCGCGGCCTCGAGAATATGAGCAGAATATAACAGAATATAAAGAGAATATAAGAACGGGAATTTAAACGGCCATTGGGGAAATGACTCACCGCGGCCTCGAGAACAAGATGTGATCGCCAGGGGCCAAAAGACCCCAAAATAAAGAAAGTGATCGCGCCTACCTCAAGAGCGGGAGATGGCGGGTTACTTCTTCCTCCCCCTTCGGCCGGCCGACGGAGAGGGCTTTCCTTGGTTACCCTTGCAAAACAGTGGACAATAAACGAACGGAATTAGAAAATGGCAGTGTAGTAACAATTCCTTGCAATAAAAGTAACGAGATCGTGACCTGACACACACCTGGTTGGTGTGGTTTTAAACCCCTCTCGGACTCGAGTAGGAGGAAAATGCGATGATGAATGCAAGAAGTATGCAAGAGACGGCGCCCTTATGTAGGGAGATAGAGGATGCAGTATGATGAATGTAAAGAACTATGGAGAAAAAGGGGAAGAAAAGGCTTATTGGATGAGCCGGGGGCGAGATCCGGCGGAGCTGCGGCAACGTAGGGACGACGTGGAAGCGCGGTGGATGAAGACGACCTTCCTCTCGCGAGCGTGGGCACCCGAGAAGCCGACAGAACCTCCACCTACAAAAGACCCCACGGGTTAGAAATGACTCCTGTAGCCTCTGGGCTCCGGCAGCCTATCGGATCTCTTAGAAGCTCCTCCAGAACTGAGGGGGTGGGCCTCTATTTATAGGGCTCCGGAGGGTGGAGGCGTCCAGGACCCTGGACACCTCCATCAGGGCTGAACTAATATTTTATTCTATTTTTATTTATTTTTTCAGAATATTTTTATGGAGGCGTCCAGGGCCCCGGACGCCTCCAACAGGTCCACCGAACCCCACCGACGGCCGCACGCGGTTTGGCACAACGCGTGGTTTCATGAGCGGCGCCTCGTGATTTTGAAATGGGCGCGTCCAGCTATCTAGACGTCTCAATGATTTGGATTTTTTCACACACGACAAACCGTCGTTCGGTGGGCGTCGCCCGTGAGGGAGTTGATGGAGGCGTCCAGGGGCCTAGACGCCTCCAAGAAAATATTTTTTATTATTTTTGTTTTGTTTTTTATGCCAACTGGCATTTTAATTTTTTATATTTGTTTTTATGGAGGCGTCCAGGGGCCTGGACGCCTCCATTAATATATTATTTTTTATTTATTTTTGGGCTTGGAAAAAAAATTAAAAGCATGGGGGCGTCCAGGGGCCTGGACGCCCCCATAAAGACCCACCCGGGTCCTCAGTTCAGGCGTTGACGGCCGCCCGGCAGACACCCTTCCTGGTTCCGGAACCTCCTGATGCGTCTGACTGGTGTTGATGCCGTCTGAATGCCGTGACGAGACGATTCCGGATGCCGAAAAGGGGGGAAGAAGACTCAAGAAAAGGAAGGACTCAAGTGATTCAAAACGCGTAAGCCGTCGCGCGGCGTTGTATAGTGATATAAGACTTTCTCAGGAGACGTCAGGAATAGCGTGTCTACACTGGGCTTTAACTATTTTTCAATTCTCTACTCCACAGCTCCCGAAATCTCAGATCAGCATATCAGTTTCCTGTAAATGTCCATTGACCGCCTACGTACAATTGGATTCAGACTTCGAGATCATCTTAAAAGTTGTAGGTAATCAAACCATGGAATTGGAACTATTTTTAGAATTTGATGTGGAGGTGGCTGCGATTTGTTATCATTTTTGGGGTGACCGGATCTGGGAACAGGTGGACAGAACTGTAGATGGGTCTGAGAACGATTTTTAGAAAATATGAGATGGGCGAATCAAAAATTGAGAAAAATTGTGGATGAAGGGGTGGATAGATGGAACCTCCAGAAAAATTGGGCGAACTAACAAAAATCAAAAAGTGGATCTAAGACATGAAACTCAGGAAGGAGGTGAACCTGGACAGAACTCTGGCAGAACCGAAATGGAAGAGTGGACGAAAATCAAAAAATAGGAAACGTGATCTGAGTGATGGCCTGATTTTTGTGGGTGGAGAGGAACATCCCAGGAACAAGTCCTCCAAATTTGGTAGCCAAATGAGCTCGGGGAAGACCTATGAATTTCGAACAAGCTGCTATGGTACTGCGCAGGCAGAACTCCGTTGATGGCAATGGCGGTGCGGTGGCGGCTCGTGGCGGCGGCGGCGATCGTCGGAACCGATACACGAGGAGTCACACCTCAGAATGGAAGCCTTCACAGCATCCAAGGGGGGGGGGGAGGGAGAGGAGAAGGGGGCGCACCAAGCTGGAGCTCCAAGATTTTCTTCCAATTCAAATGACATTAATTCATCAAAATGGGAAAATACAAGTATTTATGTGTTACATCTCACATCTATTATCCACCATTGGATCTAGGGGAAGGGGATGGAGGGCTGGGATGAGATGTGAACATCACACAAAAATTATATAAAAAAAACAAAAGGGGGGCGGCCCTTGGACCAAGGAGTAGAAGGTTGAATTGGTAGGTGAGGGTGGGTGGCCAAATGTGGACTTTCCAAGTCCCTTGTCCCCCACTTGGCCCACCCTTCTAGAAGCCTCCATGTGGAAGGTTGACTGACCCCACATGGGACCCTAGGCTGAGGTGGCTCAAGGGGATGGGGCCTGGGGGGCCTGTGGGACCCGGGGTCCCAATTTTACACATAAACCCCTCGTACAATCAATATTACAAACCGAATACAAATGAAATAAACACACATTAAACACAAATAAAGTCTAACTAAATATGATAAATGGGGAGGCTCAAGGTGGAGTCTCCAGGCTGTCTTCGAGCCAGATGGACGCTGAGGTGGCTCGAGTCGTGCTCCGTGTGCGGTACCGATGGCTCGGCGTGTCGCGCCGCTCAACTGCTCGGGTGTCTGCACCAATTCTCCCCGAGTGGGAGAAACTCGACCCTGTCGACTAAGGGTCTGCATCGCTCCTGTATCGCTCCAGAAGGTCCAGATCGATCCGCTGCAACTCGCCATGTGTGATCCATGTGTCCTCAGTAGCGGGCCGTCCTCTCCATCGCACTAGGTAGCGCGGGTAAGATCCACTCCTAGTAACTGTCACTTGCTCATCCAGTATACGATTTATATGCTCACGCTGCCGTGAAAAAGGGGCTGGAGGTGGAAGTGGACACTCAGGTGTGGGATCACTCTCAAGGGGAGGAGGTGGCTCAAAAGGCTCACTAGGGATCACCGCTGGGTCCCTATATGCAACAAGATATGATACATTGAAGGTAGAGCTTATACCATATTTCTCGGGCAGGTCCACAACATACGCATTGGATCCAACGCGTTTTAACACTCTAAAGGGACCGGCTCCGCTAGCTTACAACTTCTTAACGGTTCCAGAGGGAAACCATTCAGGTCTTACCCTGATCATGACGTATTCGCCCCCGTGGAACTCTCGGTGGTGTCGGTGGGCATCGGCTAACTCTTTGTACCGTGCATTGCTAGCCTCAATGTGACGACGGATGTCATCATGCAAACTCCTAACATGCCTAGCAAACAACTCGACCGACTCCGACACTGTATCATGGATAGGCATGGGGACAAGGTCAACGGTGATGGGGCATCAAAGGCGATTTCCATACACGGGTGAAGTGTATTTGTGTGTTATGGCTTGTATGAAGTTGTAATTGTGTAATTTCTTTCTTTTGGGCTCCTTGTAAGGCTTATATCAAGCCAATGGGCCATTTGTTATGTCAAGTCCATGGCTAGGTTGCCATTAGTAGAGTCCATTAGGAGTGATTATCATATTGGACCTTATGCCACCCTTATGGACCATAAGAGCCATTTAAGGCCCAATTGGGCCACTCCCTCTCATGGGCTATCTAGATGGGATAACCCATGGACCAAGCATGGGTGTGGATTGGGTTGGCTGGCCTTGGACCAGCCTAGGCCCAAGAGAGGCCCATGAATGGGGCGCCCCCTCTTTTGGCCTTATTAGGCAAGTTAGGTGGTGTTTGAATGGATCTAGTCCAAGGTTGAATCAGTATGGTCAAATTAGATTAAAACTAATGTATTAAATGTGTGATTCACATTGTATCCCAGCCCTTCAATCCTAACCCCTAGATCCAAGGGTTGAGGTTAAATTTGGTTGGCATCCTATATAAGGTTGTATTTTTCATATTGAATGAATTAATGAAGAGAAAATTGGCATTTGCCCCCAAGTGAGATTTGCACCCCTCCCCTCTCTCTACCTGGTTCCTCCACCCCCTCTCCCCTTTCTAGAGTGTAATCCCTTCCCCCTTGATCCCCTCCAGCATCTGAAGCAACTCCGGTGATCGCCGCCGCCATCGTCTCGCCGCCGACGCGTCGTCGCCAACGGTTTCGGTGTTCTGTCCACCCAGGACAGACCCTTCTTCTCCGAATTCCTGCTATCACTCCCTTCGTCTTCTGAAGCTCAAACTTTCAGGGTTGGTTCCCCTCTAGAACCCTTATCCCCACAAAAAAAATCACATCACAATTCATCTTTTAGCTATTTTTTGATTTTTGTCCAAGTCCAAGTTCCAGATCTGTCCTGGTTTTGTTTACTGTTCATCAGCTCTGAGTTTACCCCATTCGAACCACCTTTTGATTTCTGTTGGGTCGCCCAAATTTACTAGGAGCTCTGTCCACATCCCTCTACCACCAGGAATTTTATTAATTTTTGGTTCACCATCCACGTATTTTTCAAATTTCGTCCAAGTTCCCAAGAATAATCTGCCCACAGTTTCCCAGATCCGACCCAGGTCTAGTAAAAAAAATCCCAGAAAATCCATTTCGTCTCCAATCAGAAAACCAAAAATAGTCCCGGATTCCTCTCTCAGAGATCTTCAAATTTACTGAAGAGATTATTTCCATATTCGGAGGTCTTCTTTCCGGTCAACGTCGATCTTTAGAGAAGTCAGAACCTGCCCCTGCAGTTCTGGCCAGATTCCAGCAAGCTTGTAAAATACATGATCAGAAATACAGATCTGATTATTTTTTTTGAAGACCCCTACGTCGAGGTATTCTGAGTCAGCTTTCCAACGGCGCTAACCTCGTGGCATTCCGACGACGGGGCTGATCGCAGCAGCAGTTTTCCCCGAGTCGCGCGCCTGCAAATAGAATTTTCAGATTCGTGGCCGAGTTCCGGCGAGCGTCGTCCGAGGGCCGCCCGGCGTCCGGCGGTCGTTCGAGCAGCTCGCCATCCCAGGGGTACGCTTTCCAGGTGTCTCCACCACAGAGGAGTCATCAGGCCCCACACGACCCCTCCGGTCAACACGTGGGCCCCCACTAGCACGAGTACGCGTGAAGCCGAAGCATTGCCCGAAACCGCCCGTCAACCCGAACTTGGTCCTCCCGGGCCCACTTGTGTCGCCCTTTACCTCCCTGCGTGGAGTGGGCTTATTTGTACTGCTGTAAACATAATGTACTAAGTTCCCGGGAGTACGAGCTTCGGCCGGGTGCCGTCTTCGCCACGCCTAGAGCATGGAGGTATCGCCTTCACCCTTACATTTGGCATTAGCTTAATTCTTTATATGCTTTATATGCCGCTGCTAGAGAGCATGTGTAGGGATACCTAGCTCGCCTTCAATTTATAATATCACTGCTGCGAGAGAGAGCGAAGCCGTCCCGTCACCCGATCCGGGCGCAAAAGAGAGCCGACTACCCTAGCTCTTTGCCGATTTCTCAACCGCGCACATCCGACGCTTCCCTCGTTAAGGGACGATCGCGAGCTTGTCGTGTCCGTGGTCCCGTCCCGCATCAATTTGGTATCAGAGCGAGTTTGAGTCTAGGGTGTCAAAAAGAAAAAAAAAAGAGTGTCATTTACGTCTAGTCATTAGTCGGTCTAAGTCGTGTTTAGGATCATCATATTTTTAAAACAACAAAAAGAGTCGTTTTTGGGTCGCATACATCCCTTTACTCGGTATATAAAAAGGTGTTGTCCGACCGTTAGGTTACGCCTATCGGGAAGGCCACACACTTGTGCGAGTGACCTTCGGGTCGATTGTCTCCGCCCCGTACCGAGTCTTGGTTTACGTCTAGGGTCCTTAGTGTGCATTAGTTAGTGCATTCCAACTTTGCATTACTTAGTGTCGTGTCTAGTGTTTTGGTCCGAGTGTCGGCATGGCCATCCACTAGTTTCCCGTGTCCCATGGAGTCCCAAACTCCCGGATGGTGGTGATACTATCTCAAATGGAAGGACCACCCGAACCACCCCACGAGACCCGAAACCCGGGATTTCTACGGGTCCGATGACCCGAGTGTCTATCTAGAATGGGAAGCCATTATGGATGATTACTTCGAGGTGTACATCATGTACGGGCCCATGCAAGTCGATGTTGCCAAAAGGCGACTTTTTGGTGAAGCCGCTGCAACTTGGAGGCACATCAAATATTGGAGGGAGGATAGGAATCTAAGGCCCATCGAGTCATGGTGGGAAATGAAGAGAGTGCTTAGGAGGGCCTACGTTCCCCGCCCACCTACCTCCAACCACGGAGGTCATTCCACTCACCAACCCCACCAACTCACCCACAATCAAGTGGGCCACACCTCTACCCAATCCCACCCCTTCACCGCCGTCCAAGCCCACCAAAGTGACCCCAATCTAGTGGCCCGCCCATGCACCACCAACCAACCTCCCCTTGGCACTCCCATCCCAACCCACTCAAGCACCTCTAACCGAGTGGAAGTCCCGCTTATAACCGAGCCGAGGCCCACACCCGAGCCGAGAGTTAAGGAGCTAGTCCACCCCAAGGTCCCTCCTCCAACCCGCTCCTTAGAGGAAATAAAGAAAATGATTTCGGATTGGTGGGAAAGGACACAAGCTACTCCACCACCCATGGATGCTCCATTGTTATCTACCTCCGATCTTCATTCGAAACCATCAAAGTGGGAACTACCAAAGCCCGAGCCACCCGTGTTTCTTACGGGAACACTTTACATAGCCGAGCCACTTCTTAGATGGCTCAAGGATGGCTTGGTCCCACATCCCTTCCCGTCCATGGACCCCACCTTACCTTTAGTGCCAGTCAACTCATTCCATACCACCTTTCGATCTCGTCACCATGTTGATACGTTGGATGATCTTGTCATGGGATTAGATTCACAATGGGAGTTGACGCATCTTTTGGCCCGAGGCTTTGACCAACCCGCTAGTCTTAGCTTCACCCATCCGGCCATAGGGTCCATTACCTCCGAGTGCACCGTGGGTTGTGTCACCACGGAGGTTCTTCTACTTCTCCCGCTACCGGATGAGCCCGACTTCATGACTTTGCTTCCGAGGGAGGAGTCATATTTCCTATACACAGTCCCATCTACCATGACGGAGGAAGGTGACCACCCGCACCTTCAAGAATTTCACGATTGGGACCATGTCATGTTGGAACCCACTCCATGGGGTCACACCTTCTTCGACCCTTTTGACCCCTCCACTAGTGAAGCTCCCGAGCTATCACATTCTCTCCACCTCTTCCGAAGAGTTCACTATTCCACTCATACCCCTCGGCCTAGTCGGCACGCCGTCTCTACATCTAGGGATGATGACGAGGGTAGTTTTGGATCTCCTAGTCCTTCCCCACCCAAATCCCATAGGTCGCCAATGCATGATTGGTACATCTTAGGGTGTCTAGGAGTCATCCATTCCGTCAAGCATCGAGTACATCTAGTGTATGCATGGCACATATTCGGGTGTCCTGGTCCGCCGTCACCCATGTACGGGTCGGACTAACAGTGTGCTTTTTCTTTGTGTGGTTTGTTTTGAGTGATTTGTTTGCATGGTTTGTGTGTCATTGTTTGTCTGCATGCGTCTTGTGCAAGCTCGTTGTCGTTCTCTTATGAGTAAGAGGCGAGTGGACTCACTCGATGAGTATGAGATCGGTTCTACATCTATACCCGGATCAGTCACCTATAGGGACTCAGCGGTGATTCCTAGTGAGTCTTCGAGCTGTTTCCTTCCTTTTGAGAGTGCCCCTTCGGAGTGACCACCTTTAGCCATAGCAGTGCGCATATCGAGTATATATGGAATGAGCAGGTGCCGATCACTTGGAGTGGAGCATACCCGCGCTACTTAGCACGGTGACAGATCCGCCGGAGTACCGGAGCAGCCATACCCCTACTCGACGGGGTCGAGTTCCTCCCACCCGGGGAGAATTGATGGGGCATCAAAGGCGATTTCCATACACGGGTGAAGTGTATTTGTGTGTTATGGTTTGTATGAAGTTGTAATTGTGTAATTTCTTTCTTTTGGGCTCCTTGTAAGGCTTATATCAAGCCAATGGGCCATTTGTTATGTCAAGTCCATGGCTAGGTTGCCATTAGTAGAGTCCATTAGGAGTGATTATCATATTGGACCTTATGCCACCCTTATGGACCATAAGAGCCATTTAAGGCCCAATTGGGCCACTCCCTCTCATGGGCTATCTAGATGGGATAACCCATGGACCAAGCATGGGTGTGGATTGGGTTGGCTGGCCTTGGACCAGCCTAGGCCCAAGAGAGGCCCATGAATGGGGCGCCCCCTCTTTTGGCCTTATTAGGCTAGTTAGGTGGTGTTTGAATGGATCTAGTCCAAGGTTGAATAAGTATGGTCAAATTAGATTAAAACTAATGTATTAAATGTGTGATTCACATTGTATCCCAGCCCCTAGATCCAAGGGTTGAGGTTGAATTTGGTTGGCATCCTATATAAGGTTGTATTTTTCATATTGAATGAATTAATGAAGAGAAAATTGGCATTTGCCCCCAAGTGAGATTTGCACCCCTCCCCTCTCTCTACCTTGTTCCTCCACCCCCTCTCCCCTTTCTAGAGTGTAATCCCTTCCCCCTTGATCCCCTCCAGCATCTGAAGCAACTCCGGTGATCGCCGCCGCCATCGTCTCGCCGCCGACGCGTCGTCGCCAACGGTTTCGGTGTTCTGTCCACCCAGGACAGACCCTTCTTCTCCGAATTCCTGCTATCACTCCCTTCGTCTTCTGAAGCTCAAACTTTCAGGGTTGGTTCCCCTCTAGAACCCTTATCCCCACAAAAAAAATCACATCACAATTCATCTTTTAGCTATTTTTTGATTTTCGTCCAAGTCCAAGTTCCAGATCTGTCCTGGTTCTGTTTACTGTTCATCAGCTCTGAGTTTACCCCATTCGAACCACCTTTTGATTTCTGTTGGGTCGCCCAAATTTACTGGGAGCTCTGTCCACATCCCTCTACCACCAGGAATTTTATTAATTTTTGGTTCACCATCCACGTATTTTTCAAATTTCATCCAAGTTCCAAGAACAGTCTGCCCACAGTTTCCCAGATACGACCCAGGTCTAGTAACAAAAATCCCAGAAAATCCATTTCGTCTCCAATCAGAAAACCAAAAATAGTCCCGGATTCCTCTCTCAGAGATCTTCAACTTTACTGAAGAGATTATTTCCAGATTCAGAGGTCTTCTTTCCGGTCAACGTCGATCTTCAGAGAAGTCAGAACCTGTCCCTGCAGTTCTGGCCAGATTCCAGCAAGCTTGTAAAATACATGATCAGAAATACAGATCTGATTATTTTTTTTGAAGACCCCTACGTCGAGGTATTCTGAGTCAGCTTTCCAACGGCGCTAACCTCGTCGTATTCCGACGACGGGGCTGATCGCAGCAGCAGTTTTCCCCGAGTCGCGCGCCTGCAAACAGAATTTTGAGATTCGTGGCCGAGTTCCGGCGAGCGTCGTCCGAGGGCCGCCCGGCGTCCGGCGGTCGTTCCAGCAGCTCGCCATCCCAGGGGTACGCTTTCCAGGTGTCTCCACCACAGAGGAGTCATCAGGCCCCACACGACCCCTCCGGTCAACACGTGGGCCCCCACTAGCACGAGTACGCGTGAAGCCGAAGCATTGCCCGAAACCGCCCGTCAACCCGAACTTGGTCCTCCCGGACCCACTTGTGTCGCCCTTTACCTCCCTGCGTGGAGTGGGCTTATTTGTACTGCTGTAAACATAATGTACTAAGTTCTCGGGAGTACGAGCTTCGGCCGGGTGCCGTCTTCGCCACGCCGAGAGCGTGGAGGTATCGCCTTCACCCTTACATTTGGCATTAGCTTAATTCTTTATATGCTTTATATGCCGCTGCTAGAGAGCATGTGTAGGGATACCTAGCTCGCCTTCAATTTATAATATCACTGCTGCGAGAGAGAGCGAAGCCGTCCCGTCACCCGATCCGGGCGCAAAAGAGAGCCGACCACCCTAGCTCTTTGTCGGTTTCTCAACCGCGCACATCCGACGCTTCCCTCGTTAAGGGACGATCGCGAGCTTGTCGTGTCCGTGGTCCCGTCCCGCATCAAACGGGTTTCCTAGGCCTACGACCTGTGACAATCTCAAATGGACGCATGCCGGTAGACCTATTCACCGAATCATTGTATGCAAACTCAGCCATGGGTAAAATGAGATCCCAATCCCCAATCCGGTCCCTGACTAGACACCTCAAAAGATCTCCCAGACTCCTATTGACTACCTCGGTCTGGCCATCTGTCTGGGGGTGATATACAGTAGAAAACTTGAGGTGAGTACCCATCATATGCCATAGTGTCTTCCAAAAATAGGAAGTGAATCTAACATCACGGTCAGACACTATAGTGCGAGGCAACCCGAACTTGCACACCATATGCGTAAGGAAAAGGTGGGCTACCCTAGAAGCATTCGACGTCTTTGAGCAAGGAATAAAGAGGGCCATCTTTGAGAAACGGTCAACCACCACATAGACCGAATCATACTTCCTGGAGGTACGTGGCAATCCCAAAACAAAGTCCATGCTGACATCCTGCCACGGGACATCAAGCACGGGGAGAGGCGTATAAAGGCCCGAGCTTTGCTTCTTCATCTTGGCCGTAGCACATGTACGGCACTGAGCCACGATGTTAGCAACATCGCGCTTCAAGCTCGGCCAATAAAATCGATGCTCTACTATCTCGATAGTCTTGTTCCGACCAAAGTGGCCAGCTAGACCTCCCGCATGTAGTTCCCATACTAAGAAATCTCGAACCAAAGTTCGGGTAACACATAGCCTGCTACCTCGAAAGAGGTAACCCTCCTGAAGCACATACTCATCAAGGTCTCTCGAGGGTCCGGCCTGGAGGGTGGTAAAAATCTGACCGAAGTCAGGACAATCAACATAGGCCTCCTTCATCTTCTCTAACCCTATGACCTCGGCACTCATGGTGGTAAGCAAACA
This sequence comes from Amorphophallus konjac, assembly GCA_022559845.1. Classification (NCBI taxonomy): domain Eukaryota; kingdom Viridiplantae; phylum Streptophyta; class Magnoliopsida; order Alismatales; family Araceae; genus Amorphophallus; species Amorphophallus konjac. Next base: position 223,700,490 of record CM040117.1, on the reverse strand, counting down.
TGCTCGCCGACTCAAGGCATCAGTCACCTTGTTCTCCACTCCAGCCTTATGTTTCAGCACAAAGGTGAACTGCTGGAGATACTCGACCCAACGACTATGACGCGAGTTAAGCTTCTTTTGCGAATGGAGGTACCTCAATGCCTCGTGGTCGGAGTATAGGACAAACTCCTGATGTAAAAGATAGTGCCTCCAATGCCTAAGAGCCTGAACAACTGCGTAGAATTCTTTATCATACGTGGAATATCGCAGTTTCACGTCATTCAGCTTATCGCTGAAATATGAGATCGGGTGGGACTCCTGACTCAAAACTCCTCCAATCCCAACACCCGACGCATCACAAGAGACCTCAAACACCTTCGAGAAATCAGGCAATCGAAGGATAGGTGTCTGGGTCATGCGCTCCTTGATGTCCTTGAAGGCGGCAGATGCGGCCTTCGTCCATACAAATGTGCCCTTCCAGATGCAATCCGTGATCGGGGCGGTGACGGAGCTAAATCCGCGGATGAAGCGACGGTAGAACGTCGCAAGGCCATGAAAGCTGCGGACATCATGAACCGTACGGGGTTCTGGCCACTCAACAATGGCCCAGACCTTCTCCGGATCGGCGGAGACCCCAGTACTAGACACGATAAAACCCAAGAAGGTAAGCTGAGGTGTCATGAAGGCACACTTCTGTGGGTTCGCAAACAGCTGCTCTCGTCGAAGAAGTAGACAGACCTGCCGAAGGTGGTCTAAGTGGTCCCCTGTAGTGCGACTATAGATAAGGATATCATCAAAATACACCACTACAAAGACTCCAATGAAAGGTCGAAGAACCTGAGTCATGAGCCGCATGAAAGTGCTAGGGGCATTGGTCAACCCAAAAGGCATGACCAACCACTCATATAGACCATCCTTGGTCTTAAATGCAGTCTTCCACTCATCACCTGGCCTAATCCTCACCTGATGGTAGCCACTCTTAAGATCAATCTTCGAAAAGATAGTGGCACCTGACATCATGTCTAGCATGTCATCAAGGCGGGGAATAGGGAACCTGTACTTCACGGTGATTTTGTTGATGGCACGACTATCAATGCACATTCTCCACGTGCCATCCTTTTTCGGGGCGAGTAATGTGGGTACAACACATGGACTCATGCTGTTCCGAACAGACCCTCTCTGCACTAACTCATCTACCTGCCGTTTAAGCTCGGCATGCTCCGTGGGACTCATGCGATAATGAGGAAGGTTGGGCAAAGAAGAGTCCGGAACAAGGTCGATGGCATGCTGAATATCCCGCATAGGTGGGAGTCCCTCGGGAAGCTCATCGGGGAATACATCAGCATACTCCTGCAGAATGGGAACAACCTCGGGTGGGAGCTCACCCTCGGAGTCCCGCTCCACCTCTCGGACCGTAATGGCAAACACCGGACAGCCCTGACTAAGCTCCTGCTCCATTTCCCGGGAGCTAATCATCATCAATCTCCTCGTCGAGGGCTCTCCTGGGCCAGAGGTAACGGTCATAGCTCGAGTTGGGGATGGGGTACTAGGCCCGGGAACGGAAGGCTTCGGAGTACTAGGGCCAGTAGGACCCCTAACTGATGGGCTCCTGGGCCGAACGGGTTGGAGGGTGACCCGCTGGCCAGCGTGGTCGAAGGTACAGGTGTTCGACCGGACATGGAGCGTGGCATCCCGGTCGAATAACCACGGCGTACCGAGAATGATACTGCCCACTTCCATGGGTAGAACATCACACCAGATCTCGTCACTGTAGGAGTGGAGCTGCAGTGGAACCAAGCACCGCAGCCTGACCGAAATGAAAGTGGTATCCACCCATGATACCTGATAGGGACAAGGATGGTCTACGGGTGTGAGACCAAGACGGGCGACAGCATTCGTGGAGATTGCATTAATACAACTCCCGCTATCGATGACCACCTTGCAAATTTGCTTTCCCAGCCTACAGAATACATGAAGGATAGTAGTCTGTCGCCAGTCATCACTGACCTGCGGCTGGGTGAGGATACATCTGACGACCCCCACGTGGGTATCATCCGAATGCTGGGCATCCTAGGCCTCACCTCCCATCTCATAGTACTCATCAGCTAGCTCTTCATCTGCCTCATAGCTGACTAACTCGAGGCCCGTAGGGGTGGTATCCTCGGCCTGTGTGTCCCCAATGTGAAGAGATGGGCGGGTGGGACACTGGTTGGCAAAATGGTCAAACCCATTGCAGCGATAACACTGCTGTCGTGATCCACTTGGCTCCCCAATCATAGGTCCTTTACCTTTATCCTCCCGACGGATAGGAGGCGTAGGCAACAAAGGACGTGCAAGAGGCGCGGGTGCCGGTGGACGGGCTAGGGGTGGGGCCGTAAGATGCTGGGTACGAGGAAGGTCCCTCGAGGGTGGAGGACGAGGCCTAGGAGCAAAGGGCTCGGGGTGAGCAGGCTCCTGAGGTCGAGTCATGGGGGCCCTCAGATAGGTGCCAGATGAGCCACGGGGCTCGACACTACGAAGGGGAAAAGAGCCCAACCGATGGGGTGAGTCGAACTCGGCCTCGAACTGCTCCAATTCGAGAGCGATCTGATATGCCTGCTCCAAAGTGGTTGCATTGCGGTGAAAGAGTTCATATTGATAATTGGGCCGTAAACCTCTTCGAAAGCGGGATATAGTCATGGTACTCTCTTCCGTGACCCCACACCGTAAGTAATACTCATCGAACTCGGCAGTGTACTCGGTCACGGATCGGTTCTCTTGGGAGATGCTCTGCCATTTGTCTATAAGACGCTGGCGATATGAGGCGGGAAGGTACTTCTCCCTCAATTTGATCTTCATATCATCCTAAGTACCGATTTGGGGTTGACGTCGCTGGTTGAGCAGGCTCTCCACATTGATCCAATAAGTTTGGGCCTGCCCTTGCAGCTTCATCTTTGCGTATCGGACTCTTCGGTGGTCCGTCATCTCAAACCACTCGAAGTACCGGTCCATGTCGGCCTCCCAATCTAAATACACCCTAGGGTCCAAGGACCCGCTAAAAGTGGGAGGGTCCGCACGCACACCCCTAAGAATGCGGTCATCATCCTCATCATCACTATTCCGTCGTTGATGACGACGACCGTTACCCCCCTGATCAATGTCGGAAGCATAATCATCCACTATAGACGCCTGTTGCCTCCCGACATCCTCCACCTGAGCCCTTGGCACAGCGGGTTGCTGCACCGGCTCTTGTTGGCCGTTCGTTGGCGCGGGTTGCGCCGCTACTGGGCCTCTCTCTAGGACGGCAATTCTCCCAACTAGACCCTGGATGGACTGATCCGAAGACTCGGCCCGATCCTCGAGGGCTTTCATCCGGCCTTCTAGACGCGTTCCTATGCCATCCATACGCGTACTAAGACCATCCATACGCGTGTCAAGACGTTCCATAATGGCTCGGAACATCTCAGCCGTCGAGGACTCATCGGAGCTACGGGCCTGAGAATCCGCCATAGGTGGTGGTGGCGAGTATTGGGTACCTCGACGGGTGGGCATGCAACTGACACACGACCTAGAAGACATCGACTAATGCAAACACACACTAATGCAAAATGATGCACTTAGACCTAGCCAATATCCGGTACGTGGCAGAGATAAGCGATCCGAAGATCACTCGCGCAAGTACGCTACCTTCCCAATAGGCGTAACCTAATGTTCGGGCAACGCCTTTTAATATACCGGGCTATTGGGTGAAATGCAATTTGAAAACACTCTTTTTTTTGTTTTGAAAATAATGATGATCCTAGACTCGACTTAGACCATGATGCATGCAAGACATATGCAAAGACTACCCTAGACTCAACCTGGCTTTGATACCAAACTGATGCGGGACGAACACAGGGACCGACTCTACGTGGTATGGATCTCGGACTCTAGATGTGGACGCGACCAGCAACATACACCAGGGAGACACCAAACTCGACACTACGAGCTCCTAGTGGTGAAACATCGCTAACAGAAGTGGAAGCTCACTCGTCGTCCCAAGCGAGGGAAAGCGCGGACCGTGCGCGGTTAAGGAACCGGCGGAGGTCAAGGGTAGTCCGAATCAACTTTCAGACTCGGATCGAGTCGCGGGACGGGTCACTCTCACTCTCACAGTGGTGACATGGACACACGGGCTAGTACCTACACTCTCGGCAGCGGCCTAAGACCGTATACTAGCTAAGCAATGTAACGCCAAGGAGTTAAGACCTTTACCTCCACGCACTCGGCGTGGCGAAGACACCCCGGCTGACTTACGGGCCCCCGGTTAACATAATTCACAGCGGTACAAAGAGATTCGACCCACTCCACGCAGGGAGGTAAAAGGTCACATGTGGTCCCCGGGATCACGCAAATCAAGTTGACGGGCAGCATCTTGATGTCATCTCGACGCGCCGAACTCCGCGTTCTCGTGCTTTCCAGACGGCGAAATCAATGGGCCGTGGGGCCCACACGCTGTCCTGTCCTCCGGGTCTGGCAGAGTGGGTCCCACTGTAATGGAGACCCCTGGCAGCACGCTTCCCTGGACAGCGGTCAGCCGGCGACACTCACCGGAGGCCGGGTGCCCCGGTTCCCAAGTGGAGAGAGTGCTGTCCACGAGCTGATGTTACTGTTTCAGCAGTGCGCGCTCCGGCGAAAACGGCCGCTGCGATCAGCCCCATCACCGGAATGCGATGAAACCAGCGCCGTTGGAAAGAGGATTCAAAATCCTTCAATCTAGGGCCAGTGGACTCTTCTGAACCTGCGTGGACCTGGGCTTTAACTATTTTTCCATTCTCTGCTCCACAGCTCCCGAAATCTCAGATCAGCATATCAGTTTCCTGTAAATGGCCGTTGACCGCGTACGTACAATTGGAGTCAGACTTCGAGATCATCTTAAAAGTTGTAGGTAATCAAACCATGGAACTGGGACTATTTTGATAATTTGATGTGGAGGTGGCTGCGATTTGTTATGATTTTTTGGGTGACTGGTGGTCGGATCTGGGAACAGGTGGACAGAACTGTAGATGGGTCTGGGAACGATTTTTAGAAAATATGATATGGGCGAATCAAAAATTGAGAAAAATTGTGGATGAAGGGGTGAATAGATGGAACCTCCAGTAAAATTGGGTAAACTAAAAAAAATCAAAAAGTGGATCTAAGACATGAAACTCAGGACTGAGGTGAACCTGGACAGAACTCTGGCAGAACCGAAATGGAAGAGTGGATGAAAATCAAAAAATAGGAAACGTGATCTGAATGCTGGCCTGATTTTTGTGGGTGGAGAGGAACATCCCAGGAACAACTCCTCCAAATGTGGTAGCCAAATGAGGTCGGGGAAGACCTGTGAATTTCAAACAAGCTGCTGTGGTACTGTGCAGGCAGAACTCCGTTGATGGCGATGGTGGTGCGATGGCGGCTCGTGGCGGCGGCGGCGATCGTCGGAACCGATACACGAGGAGTCACACCTCAGAATGGAAGCCTTCACAGCATCCAAAAGGGTGGAGGGAGAGGAGAAGGGGGCGCACCAAGCTGGAGCTCCAAGATTTTCTTCCAATTCAAATGGCATTAATTCATCAAAATGGGAAAATACAAGTATTTATGTGTTACATCTCACATCTATTATCCACCATTGGATCTAGGGGAAGGGGATGGAGGGCTGGGATGAGATGTGAACATCACATAAAAATTATATAAAAAAAACAAAAGGGGGGGGCGGCCCTTGGACCAAGGAGTAGAAGGTTGAATTGGTAGGTGAGGGTGGGTGGCCAAATGTGGACTTTCCAAGTCCCTTGTCCCCCACTTGGCCCACCCTTCTAGAAGCCTCCATGTGGAAGGTTGACTGACCCCACATGGGACCCTAGGCTGAGGTGGCTCAAGGGGATGGGGCCTGGGGGGGCCCGTGGGACCCGGGGTCCCAATTTTACACATAAACCCCTCGTACAATCAATATTACAAACCGAATACAAATGAAATAAACACACATTAAACACAAATAAAGTCTAACTAAATATGATAAATGGGGAGGCTCAAGGCGGAGTGTCCAGGCTGTCTCCGAGCCAGATGGACGCTGAGGTGGCTCGAGTCGTGCTCCGTGTGCGGTACCGGTGGCTCGGCGTGTCGCGCCGCTCAACTGCTCGGGTGTCCGCACCAGCTGGACTTAGCCCCAGCGGCTTTGGCCAATGTTTACCAGGGACTAGAAGTACTGGCGGTGCACCCGGCGCCACGTGAGCGGAGCTTGCTTCTGCCGACTCACTATGTCAGTGCATGGGCTGGGTTGCTGTTCCCAGGGTTGGTGTCTCGCGGGTCTGTGAAGAACTAGGTGGCACCATTGTTGTTTAGCTTCACCGGACAACCTGATGGGGACGCAGTGATGCAGCTGGAGGAAGTCAGGAGGGTCTCGTGTTACTTGCCCGGCAGGGGCGAGGAGGGTGTTCCTTTTGACGGCGCTACCAGGGACTCCCACCTGATCATGGTGCCATTGAATGGTGGGGCGGCCTGTGCCCTACCCTACCAGCCGAAGCCGGACGCGTCATTGTACACAGAGTGGGTGATGAGCACCCGGCCAGCGGTGCTGCCTTTACACCGGTCCGTGATGAGTTTCTTAGAACCGTACTACTCGCACAGGTTCGCTCGGAACTTCGGGTACGACCATGGGATCCCGTCGAACCAGGAGTTCCCTTTGGCGGGTCATCAGTACAAAGGTCGGGACACACATTTGCTAGCCGAGGCGTGGTGGGACTTCTACTGTCCCCGAGAGCCGGAGCGACTGCTGATGCCTATGCCGGGACGTAGGGGACGGTTTGACATCCACTACGACAGATGGTGGTTCAAGCATAGTCACCAGTACCGACAGAAGGTCTCGGCGATCCGAAAAGCTGAGGAGACCCGTCTTTGAGAGAGGACCTGCCTCTCATTGCACTGGATGACGGGTATCTACGGACTCGCTTTTCTCAGATCCGTCGGGAGGTAGAGAGGCTGGCGCAGCATACGCCCCGGGGGAGCCGAGGCTCTTTGTCGATGGGGCGGAGGGGCAACGGGGTACTGAAGCCGCTCAAGCAGGCGCGGGCAACACCTAGAGGTATCAGAGTCAGGGCACCTCGACCCGAGACGTCGAGGACTTGGTGGACCCAGTTTCTGGCGGACTGCGGGTTTGAGCAGCGGGGTTCGTTGGGCCGAGTGCTTCCTGAGATACGACGGATGACGACTGGAGGCGTCATATCACCCATGCGATAGGGTCAGATGGACCCGTAGAGTTCATGTCCCTTGTTGAGTGTGCATACACCCTGAGGGACGTCAAGGAGGCGGTCGCGAAGGTCGCACGGGTTGTGGGTTTAAAGTCAGAGCAGCTAGTTCCTCTGCCACTGACCCCCTTCATGACTTCAGGCAAGACCTCTTTATTAGCCTGCTAGCCCTGCTTTGTTATTTTCTAGGACATATGGCTGAGAGATCTTGTGTGGCTGTGTTTGGCAGGTTCTGCGGTGGACAGGGATCCCCTCTCCACAGGGACATATTCTGAGGATGGTGACGGGGCCCTTCAGCCCCGGAGGAAGCGCCCCCGGGTGGAGACCGGAGTCAGGGAGGTTGGTGAGTCCTCTCAGGGACCCGCTGCCAGGGAGCATATCGAGGTGGAGCCGGCTCTGATTAAGTGCCATATTCGCCCACTTGCTTTATATTGATTCAGCCTTGATGATTGGCTAACCTTGTGCAATTGGATTTGCTTTTCGCAGCGCCACTAGAGGCCGGGGCTGATGTGGCCTTCTCGCCACCACAGGAGGTCGACCCACTTCCTGACGACGGGGTCGATCATGAGATAGATATGGAGGGGCTCCTTCGTATGATGGACGAGATCGCCCCCAATGTTGAGACCTTCCCCGACTTTGAGCCATGGAAGGCTTTCAAGGACGCCCAGCCAGGTAACCAATTCTGGGACCGAGCATGTTGTGTTTATGGCTGTATTTGATTCTAGGAGTTGACATAGTTGCTGGTGTCATGCAGAGATGGCTGGGGCATCAGAGACCGCAGCTTCTTCAGAGATGCAAGGCGAGGTGCCCCCATCCGTTGACGGGCAGGAGCCCGCTGCGACCTAGGATGGCTTGGGTAAGTATCGAACTATTATGGAAAGTATTGCCCTTCCATTATAGAGTTGCGGGGATGCCAATACTGACTGACTTTATGATGTCATTTGCCAGGTGAGGATCCAGCCGCCACCCTGGAGATGATTCAAGAGCTGGTCCGTACAGGCCCTTTAGTGTCTCTTCCCTCCTTTGAGGGGGAGCCTGTGGGGAGGAGCGCTTTCATGCCGCCCACGATCGAGAAAGTGTCTAGCTTGTTGCCGCAGCTATTGGCGGGGGTGGAGCGAGCTTCCCTGCCAGCTGTGGTGTCGGCCTGTACTGTGGGGCAGGTTGGGTCTTCGAGCATGGGACCCTCAGGTGCGTAACTGGGGACTTAACCATTTCTGTTAAGCCTCTCATTGTTGATTGTCTTCTAGTGCTGAGGTCATGCCGATGTTGTTTACAGGTGTACCTTCACCTCTAGAAGAAGGTGAGCTACCCCGCAACGGGGCCGAGATGGTGGAGGAGGGGTCCACCGAAGTGGCCCCTGCTGAGGGCGACGAGGAGATCGTCGACATTGAAAAGGTTTCGGAGGGGAGTGCTCCGGCCGGTGAGTTTTCTGTTTGTAACTCATAGCTGGAGAACCACTCTTGCATGGATCTGGGTCTCGTGATGACCTTGTTGGCTGCATTGGCTTGCAGGAGTTTCAGGTTTGGCCACCTCTGGGAGTTCATCAGAGACCTCGTTGAGCTCTTCAGACGATGGCGATTCGGAGATGGAGACAGAGGAGAGCTCGAGCTCGAGCTCTTCGTCCTTCGGGGCCTCCGCTGGTAGGGAGGTTCTGACGAGGACCACTTCTGGAGGTATGCAGTGGTCCTCTCCGCATTTATTTAGTGCTTGTATGCTTTATAAGGCAGAGTGCTGACATTCTTGAGTTACTTGCAGCATCGGATCCTGGGGAGGAGCACGCGTTGACTCCTGATGAGGGCGGGTAGGAGGAGCCTCCTATCCCACCCGTGCTTGCTGGAGATTACCGGATGGTGGAGGAACCATTGCCCTCTCCAACCTCGGTAGGTGATGATGTGGAGGCGGAGGTGTAGCTGCCTTCCTCGACCCCGACAGATGATGTCACAGAGTCGGCTGGACTTGCTCCAGGTAAGGAGTCAAGACTTGTCTCCTTCTTTTTGTCAGGTTTTTCACCTTGTTTGTCGAAGGAAGTCTTTTATGTATCACTTACTTCCTTTGTTGTTTGTTGGAACTATGCAGGTTCCACTGGAGTGCCGGCTGAGTTCGGAGACCTCTCCCTAGATTTAGGGGTCGAGTGGCCTCCATTCGCCTCTCCGCCAGAGCCGTTGCTGGAGGCGAGTGCAGGTGCCCCCCTGCTCCAGCGGGCACGAGGCTACTCACAGAGCGAGCCCCTCCCTTCTCTAGAGGACCTGAGGCAGCGACTACGGGAGTGCACCCAGGGCTATCACGCACTCGAATTCCCACGTGAGCTCTGGATGTCCGGGTTGGCTGGGATCTGGGCCGAATACCTATGACTCTGCGAGGCTCAGGTGACGAGGGCTCAGAGGCTAGCGGCGATCCGAGAGGCGCAGGAGCAGCGGGCTCGGCTTGTGTCAGCCGTAGCCGAGCAGAGGAGTCACGCCAAAGCAACTGCGTCAGCATCTCAGGAGCGAGCCGCACAGCTGAGGGAGGTGGAGAGCTAGGCTGAGGCCTTGAGGAAGGCCTGGGAGGAGCGCCAGGTAGTTGCTGAGCGCGTCCGAGCCAAGTGGCAGGCGGCTGAGGCTATAGCCGGAGCCAGTGCCCAGATCTTGTCCACCTTGGAGGTGGAGCTTGCAACAGCGGACTTTCATCTTGCGGCGCTGGAGGGGGCTGAGGCGGAGCCCTGATTTTATCTCCCCTATTTTTCTTTTGTCTGTAGTGTATGAATTTTGTTACCCCAAGGGCATGTCTTGGGCTCCTTTTACAGAGTATTAATGACAAATTCTGGCTTGTTTGTTTACTGGGTTGTTCCATCCCCTCTTTGATGGAATGGAATGATGCGTGTGAACTGATGACCACTGATTTTTAGTCGTGCTTGCTTGTCCTATGACGCATTGTCATGAGTGATAACAGGGACCGATTTTAAGGAAGTCGGTGTTAGAAGCTGGTGGTTGAGTGCTGGGCAGTAGAGGAAAGAAAGGCTATATGTGGGGGCCGATCCTCCCGGGGAATGAAAGCCCGCATACTGGAGAACCAACGTAGGCCCGTAAGAACGGGGCAACTTATGTGGTTTAGGGTTGTAGAGGTGATTCTGGAGGGTGTATATTGACCCTGAACTGGATGGTGGAATGTCGGCTAACATTGTGCCGTTGGCCAAAGAACCGGATTCGTATGTGTCTGGGAAACTGAGATTGAGCTAGCTGGACGGCCTAGACGGACATGGCAACCAAGATCGGAACTAGGAGAGGGATCGGAAATTGAAGCTGGGACTATGACTGGGAAGAGGGGCTTGAGCTGAAGCCAACTGGGTGACCTAGGAAGGTGCAATGGTTGGGAACTAGAACTGAGTCAGATGGCTAGCCTGGGAAGGCGTTATAGCCGAAACTGGAATCGGGAGCTGGCGGCTAGCCCGCGAAGGTGTCGTAGCCGAAGCTGGAGTTGAAAACTGGCGGCTAGGCCTGCGAAGTCGTTGTAGCCAAGGCTGGGACTGGAAGCTGGGCGGCTAGCCCGTGAAGGCGTTGTAGCCGAAACTAGAAGCTGGAAAATGGCGGCTGGCCTGTGAAGGCGTTGCAGCCGAAACTGGAAGCTGGAGACTGGCTAGCCGAAACTGGAAGCTGGAGACTGACGGCTGGCCTGTGAAGGCGTTGTAGCCGAAATTGGAGTTGAAGGCTGGTGATGACCGACCCTCGGGGGTGTAGTGGTCACCATTACTGTGGAGTGATGTTGAACTCGCCATCGGGACATGTCATGGCCGATGGCTTTGTAAGTGCAGAGTGGGGAGAGAGAGAGAGTTTTTTTTTCTCTTTACCAGCTCTACCGCCCTTGCAGGTTTTCGTCAGAGCTGGCCCCCTTTAGCTTTTTCCTGCGTGCCTTTGCCGGTTTGCACACCAAGGGGTTACCCGATTTTGCATGAGGCACCCTTTCGGGTTTTCACCTCAGCTTGGTTGGTGGCAATTTTTGCCCCCAGTCGTCTCGTAGAGAGAGTTGGCTGAGGCCGCCGAGGTATCTCTATTTTTAACCCCATTATATATATATATATATATATATATATATATTTGAGACTGCCGTCCATAGCATGTTGCTGTCAGGGGACGTGACCTGAGACTGGAAGGTGAGGATAGCCGAATATTGTTCGACCATTCATAAGGGTCTTTAGAAATCCTTAAGCCATGGTGGCGAAGGGCCACTTTGCCATGGGAAGGTATGACTGAGATTATAGCTGGTGGGTCAGGGGTTACAGGGGAACTGGGATTATACTGAACTGGAGGGCTCTGGATGTGCTGGATATGTGGGATGTAGGGGCGGAGACTGATAAATATTTGGGAATGCGTCAGCATATAAATTTACCGAGATGGTAACTGGAAGCTTGACTGTCACAGGGACTGGTTAAACTGTGACATTGAGGTGAGGGCCAAAGGTTGGCCGAGCTGAGCAGGAGTAATGCAGGGTTAAATGGAGATTGGGAAGTTTTGCGGCGTAGTAGTGCAAGTGTATTGGAGACTGGTTCTGGGTGAAGCTAACGGCCCACCAAGGAATAGGCGGAAGGCCGTTTCTAACTGGTAGGGAGAAGAAGATTTTCTCGTTATCGGCTCTACCGCCCGTTCGAGTTTTCGCTAGAGCCGACCCCCTTTAGCTTTTTCTGACGCGCCCTTGCGGGTTTTCACGTCGAGGGGTTTCCCAATTTTGCCTGAGGTTCCCTTTCGGGTTTTCACCTCAGTCGGGTTATTGGCCTTTTTGCCCCCAGCCACCCTATTGTGGTGAGGATGACTGGGTCTACCGGGGCATCTCTATTTTTAACCCCATTTTGTTGTTGTTATTTTTTTTTTGACTTACCTGGGAGCCTGACGGCTAGACTGGCGTTGGTGCAGAAGCACCCGCACTCCCATAGTGACGGGAACGAGGGCAAGAGACCGGTTCTCGCAGATGCTTGGCTGCTATTCCGAGGAGCTGAACTGGCTGGTTGACTGGGAATTGAAGACCGGGAGGACTGGCCGGTTAGATCCTTCTCGAGGGAGGACCGACCTTATTGGTAGTAGCTGGGACGTGCGCCTTAGTCTGGCTGGCACGCGAACTCATGCTCTGGCGCATAGTATAGCTTCATGTGTTTGCCGTTGAGAGGCGGGAACGGTCTGTGTCCTTTGTGATCAACAACGGTGTAGGCCCCACCCTCATAGACATTCTGGATGATGTATGGACCTCGCCAATTTGGCTGCAGTTTTCCACTGGAGCGCCCTGCCATGACCTATTTTTCTTTGATCATGACCAGGTCGCCTTGCTTGAAAGCTCGTTGTCTAATGAGCTTGTCGTAGGCCCGGGCCATGAGCCTGATATGCTTGCAGGTGTTTGTAGGCTTTGAGTCACTTTCCTTCGAGATCGGCGAGCTCTTCTAGCCTTCTCTGGTATTCATTTTTGTCAGGGCCGACAAGGCCGGTGTGGATGGCCACACGATAAGAGGCTAACTGGACTTCGATGGGGATAACTGCTTCTGCCCCGTAAGCAAGGGAGAACGGCGAGCACCCCGTGGGGGTTTTGTAGACCGTCCGATAGGCCCATAATGCTTCAAAGATCTTCTCACCCCAGTCGCGTTTCCGGTGGCTAACCATCTTAGCCAGGAGCTTACAGAGGGTTTTGTTCAAGGCTTCCGCCAAGCCGTTAGCCTGAGGTTGTAGACCTAAGAGGTTCTCCAGTCGATGTGGAATTTGGCCGCTAACTGGTACACAGCCTTATTCTTGAAAGGTGTCCCGTTGTCGGACATAATGCGACTAGGAGTACCAAATCGGTATATGATGTGGTGCCGGATGAATCTAGCAACGATTTCGCCGGTAACCTCTCACAAAGGGAGAGCCTCCGCCCAACGAGAGAAGTAGTCAGTGGCAGCCAAGATGTATTTATGGCCCTTGGAAAATGGCAGAAAAGGCCCCGCGATGTCCATACCCCACTCAGCGAATGGCCAAGTGGGGGCAGTAGGACGCAGTGGGTTGGAAGGTTTCCTGGGTACTGGGCCAAAGGCTTGGCATTGATGGCATGTACGGGCATACTGGATGCAATCCGCATACATGGTTGGTCAGTAGAAGCCTTTGAGCTTGATGTTATGCTTGCTTCATACAGATGGCACAACCCGGAGTGAACCTCCTGCATGATGGCTCGAGCTTCTGCTAGAGAGACACATCTCAAGAGAATCGACTTATCCTTCTCGTGGACGAGCCGATACAGGGAGTCGCCAATCAACTCGTAAGAGGTTACTCGGTGGAGTAGTTGGACCCTTTGAGCTCGGTCAGGGGGAAGCCACCCTTTCTTGAATTTGATGATAGGCGCACACCAATCATCTTCTTCTGGAGGTGTGCTCTGGTCAAGGTCGTGGACCTCGTAAATGGTGAGGCCGGTGTCACCTTCGAGTGAGCTCGGCATCAGTCTTTGGTGCTTGATGACGATGCCGACCTTGCCCTCAGGCGGGAGGTTGATGGCCACGACCAATTTTGCTAAGGCATCTGCCTGAGCATTGCTGCTTCTGGGGATATGATCTATTTTGAAGAAATAGAACTTCTGGGTTAATCTGGTGACGGTAGTATGGTATGGAACCAACTCTGGCTTCCGCACGTCGTAGATGCCGAGGACCTGTCGGACTATCAGCTGGGAGTCCCCGTAGGCTTTGAGGCATTTAATGCCCATGTGGAGAGCCATCTGGAGCCCAATGAGTAGAGCTTCATACTCGGCTTCATTGTTGGTTAGGGACTTCATGAGGGCGCAGGAGTTGTACAAAACTCCGCCCTGAGGAGGCATAAAAATAATGCCGACACCTGCCGTGGTGGCTGGATACTGGTTGCTCCGGGTGATCCCTTGGGAAGCACCGTCGAAGTAGAGCTCCCAGCAAGGCACGCTAGCTGTGAGAGTGCTTGGCTGCCAATAATGCAAGACATCTCCGCTCTGTTCAACTGGTTGTTGTGATTGAGCAATAGTGGTTGTGAGAGCACTTTGCTGCCAGTAATGCAAGACATCTCCGCTCTGTTCAACCGGTTGTTACGATTGGGTAGCAAGGGACTCCTCGTCTGGGAGCTCCGAGTTGAAGGGTGAGTCGTCTGGCACTGGATGGGCTGCCAAGAATTCAGCCATACCTTGTCCCTTGATTGCTTTCCTGGGGACATAGGTAATGTCGTACTCCATCAATAGGAGAGCCCACCCCCCCAATCTGCCTGAGAGAACAGGTCGTCGAAGGAGATACTTCAGGGGGTCGTGCTTGGATATAAGCTCGACTCGATGGGACAGGAGGTAATACCACAGCTTCTTGACTGCGAGCACCAATGCCAAGCAGACCTTCTCCATAGGGGAGTAGCGGTACTTGGCCCTGATTAGCTTCTGGCAGAGGTAATAGAGGGGCTGCTCTTTACCTTCTTCATTGATCTATGCTAACAGAGGTCCCAGCGAAGCGTCCATGGCTGCAATGTAAAGGATGAGGGGTTTACCCTTGACTGGTGCTCCCAGGACTGGGGGAGTAAGGAGATACTCCTTGATTTGCTCGAAAGCCGCCTGGCATTCTGAGTCCCATGTAAACGGGGCGTCTTTCTTCATCAGCTTGCTAAAAGGCGCGCATCGACCGAAGAGGTTAGAGATAAACCTCCGAATGTAGGTCAGCCTCCCTTGGAAGTGATGTGAAACACCCTAAGGATAATGCTCTGATACCATTTGATGTGACACGACCCCTCGGACTTAAATTTGCAAGCAACACAACAATTTAGGCAACGTGACACAAGCGGACTCACTCGCGTTGGCACACTCGGGTCCGTAGGAGGACCGGCGATGGCGGTGAGGGTCCGAGGTTGGACCTCAATGTTCCAAGGGTATGGCCAGCTAAGGTTGGACCCCAATGGGCCAGGGATGCCCCAATTCCGTGGGCGGCCAGCACGCCAAGGGCGTGGGATGTAGCCCCTCTCTCTCTCCTCTCTCCTCTCTCTCCAGATTGCACACCATTCTCTCTCTCCTCACCTTGCCACCTCAGCTGCCACATCACCCTCCCATCCCTTCACCTTCCCAAAGCCCTTAACTCCACTTCAATTCCCCCCACTTTCCAAGTAACCCTTCCTATTCCCTATACACCCTTTCACCTTCCCAAGGAAGACTCCCCTCTCCCAAGGAATCTTTCCCCTCCCCTAGACAACCCCTCCATCTCCCTAGACCACCATTAACACCACTCATTAACCCATCTCACCCAAATCAAGAAGAAGCCCCTCCCCATTCCTCCAAGCCATTTGCGCCCCCACCACCTCACCACCTCCACCACTTGGCCATTTGCGCAATCACCCCCCCCCTCCCCTGCTAGCTCCGCCCCTCCTTCCTCCCTCACCTCCCCTTGCCACCTCCCAACCATTCCCCACCACCAAAGCAACCATTTCCCCTCTCCTTCCACCAAAGAAACCTCCCCCTTCAACCCTTTCTCTCCAGAACTGTGTGCAGCTGAAGCCCTGCAGAACAGCCGCCTGCTACAGTGCTGTCCACGACCTCATCCCGAAGCTCCTGGGGGCGTGGCCTACATCATCGGAAAGATCTCCAAGTCAACTTCACAGGCAAGGTGGAATCATCCCATTCCGACGTCGCTACAGTTCGTGGTGCCCGTTCTCCCTCGAATGATGGTATAGGGTGATCTAAGGTGTGGGAGGGGCAGAATGGGGGCTGGAAGATGGTCTAGCAGGTGGAGGAAGGGGGAGCTCACAGCGGCAACTACATCGACACCCTGTCTTGCTTCCCAGACCCGGGCAGATTCGGCCGGGTGCTCTGTCGGCGCGATTCGAGCAAATCTCCCCTCCCCGCCTGGCTGGCTTAACGCCCCTCCCTGCGTGGAGGTAGTGTTTGCATTGTAATACTGATATCCCCACCCCAAGTCCACCCTCCTGTGTGAGGCGTAGTGGTTGTATAATTTAAACAGGGATCAAGCTTCATCGGCGCAGTGTGCGGGGAACCCACACTTCCCCGCTCGCCCTCGTCTCCGACAGGGATCGGTGTCTTCACACCGATCAGGTGAGCCTCGGGTTGCCCTACTCTACTGGAATTGCTTTGCTTGTTTAGTATTGCTGCTTAGTGCCGTCGGTCAGTGAGTGAGCGCCCGATCTCAAAATATCATCAATTTGAGTGCCACCGCGGAGCGAGTTGAGAGAGAGCCACTACATCCCACGCTCTTGGCGTGCTGGTCGCCCACGGAATTGGGGCATCCCAGACCCTTAGGGGGTACATCCCAATCTAGTCAAACCTCCAGAAAGGCGAGGTCCATCCTCGGACCCTCACCGCTATCGCCGGTCCACTTACGGACCCGGGTGTGCGCGATGCGAGTGAGTTCACTTGAGTGGGTCCGCCGTTCGGTTCGATTGCTTGCAAATTTTTAGGTCCAAGGGGTTGTGTCACATCAGGAAGGACCTGAGCTCGGTGATGTTGCTGGGCGGTGGAAGCTCCCGGATCGCTTTGATCTTGCTGGGATCCACCTCGATTCCCCGGTACCTGACGACAAAGCTGAGGAATTTTTCGCTGGACACGCTAAAGGCGCATTTCATGGGGTTCATCTTGAGCCCATATTGTCGAAGATGCTCGAAGACTTGGCGAAGGTCGCGCAAATGGTCTTCGCACCTTTTGGTCTTGACGACGAGGTCATCGACATAGCATTCGACGATGTTGTGTAGCATCTCGTTGAATATTTTAGTCATGGCCCTTTGGTAAGTAGCACCGGCATTCTTCAAACCGAAGGGCATGCGTTTGTAATTGAAAATCCCCTTGGGGTATCTGAAGGCTGTGTGGTTCTTGTCTTTGAGGGACATCCGTATTTGATTATAACCGGACGACCCGTCCATGAAAGATAAGGCTTCATGACCGGTGGTCATATCGACCATCGTTTCTGTAATTGGGACTGGGAAGTCATCCTTCGGACAAGCTTTGTTGAGGTCTCGGAAGTCGACGCAGATGCGGACTTGACCATTCTTCTTCTTGACTGGGACTATATTAGTGAGCCAGATCGGGTAGATGCACGGCTCGATGAAGTCGACCTCCGCCATTTTGTGGACTTCGGTCGAAACTTGAAGCTCCAGCTCATGGCGCATACGCCGCTGTGGTTGCTTGACCGGAGCGATTGAGAGAGAAATGGCTAGGTTGTGCTTCGCTACGGAGGGGTCTAGCCCTGGCATCTCCTTGTAGGTCCAGGCTAAACAGTCTTTGAACTCGAGCAGGAGTTGCTTGTAGTTTTGCTTCTCTGCCTCGGTGAGGAGGGCACTGACGAATTTAGGCTGAGGGGCTTCATCATCGCCCAGATTGATCTCCACAAGATCGTCGATGGTTGCCTGGCCGCCGTCCTCCAGCTCGGGAGGAGCGGGTTGGAAGTCGATAAAATCCTCATCATCGGTGTTGGCTTCGGGTAGTCCTTGGTTCTCGAAGCCACCGACTGATGCTGATGGGACTGGAGAGCAGTTGTTGCTGGGACCCGCTAGGGATCGATCTGGGCCGCCGGCTTGTGGCCAACAATCATCAACTGGTGTTGCTGAGCTTTCTCCGGGGTTGCCCGGTGAAGCGGACAATCTTTCGCCGCTAGGACCGGTAAGATCCCCCCCCTCAGGAGGGTTTACCGTATTGGGTCCCTCGACTGGCTGAGAGACCGGAGAAGCCTCTCCCGCCCCATTGTCTTGGCAGGGAGGCGAAGAAGGTTCCCCGATAGCTTGTGCCAGGTTTCTGGCTTTGGCGGAGATCGGGATCAGAATTTCCTCTCCCTCATCCCTGGAGCTGTCAAATTTGGCTTCGACTCTTGTTTGGTCGTCGGCTGGTAGTACCAAGGCCACGACGTTAACTGCGTAGTGGACGCAGAAGTCCAGGTCCTGGTTGTAGGCAAACCCCCTTGTATCCTTATGGAAGGACAGGGGTTGCCCCCAGACCTGGGAAGGGTCCCACAGTTGACGGAAGTATCTTTGTTGGGCAGAGGTCTGCCACAGGGGAATGTGTTGTTTTAAACACATTTCTTGAATATGCGGCGAGAGGTCGCCCCACACCTGTAACACCCTCAAATATAGCTAAGTTGTACTCTATATCATCGAGGCGCCTTTTCAAGTATCGGCTCAGTTCTTGGAAAGAACTCCGAAGTTAAGCGTGCTTAATGGGGAGTAGTACTGGGATGGGTGACCTGCCCGGGAAGTCCCCTATTCTGGAGCCGATCACTGTTAAAAAGGGATAAAACCGTGAGGTCGGTAGGCCAAAGCGGACAATACCTCGACGGTATAGAGTACGGGGCGTGACAGAATGGTATCAGAGCTATACCCCAGCCGGAAGTGTGGGAACTAAGTGCCATGCAGGGCAAAGTGCTACGCTATGGGAGCCACCTCTTGAGTCCGTAATGGAGCAAAGTGCTACATAGTGGGAGCAACCTCTTGAGCCTGTAGGGGCCACCTCTAGAGTCCTACCTGCCTGGGGGCTTGATTGCGTGCTATATGTGCCCAGCGACGAGGACGTCGCCTATATAAGAGGGGTAGATTGTAACACCCTCAAATATAACTAAGTTGTGCTCTATATCATCGAGGCGCCTTTTCAAGTATCGGCTCAGTTCTTGGAAAGAACTCCGAAGTTAAGCGTGCTTAATGGGGAGTAGTACTGGGATGGGTGACCTGCCCGGGAAGTCCCTCATTCTGGAGCCGATCATTGTTAAAAAGGGATAAAACCGTGAGGTCGGTAGGCCAAAGCGGACAATACCTTGACGGTATAGAGTACGGGGCGTGACAACACCTGAACTGCTTTAGGGGTATCATCGGATTGCCTAGTGTGAATCATGGAAAATAACCCACTTTTAAGACAAAAAATATAATAATAAGAAGAATAATATGCATAAGAATAATAATGAAAAAAAAGGGAGTAAAAGAGCACGTGGTGCTACTAAGGAGAGTGATCGCCAGAGGGGTTACCTCAATAAGAAGAAAAGATGATCGCGAATACCTGGTGATAATAGGATGCGGGATGGATGTGGGTTCCTTCCTCCACCTTCTATCGGCCGGCCGATGAAGGGGGTCTTCCTCTTTGATTACCCTTAAACAAAGAACAAACAAGTAAAAGAAAAGGAGATCAGCCAAACGTGAGTGTAGTTTCAATCCCAAGATGAAAGATGGTGATGAAAGAAGAGCATCAAGCGTGCACCTTTTGTTTGTTTTAAAACCCCTAGAGAATTAGGGAGAGGAGAGATGCAATAAAACTAATGCAAGGAAAAGGCTATACGATGATGAGATGAACAGACAACAATGAAGAGAAGAAAAGATCCCTGCTATTCCTGTAAACAGTAAAGGGAAGACACTTTGCTTCGGCAGCAGGAGGAAGCAAAAGAGAAATCAATCTCTCAATCTCAATCGCCAGCACCCGTGAACCTCTGTATGTGTGTGCGTCTATGCGTATATCTGTCTCTCTAAGCTCGCGCGAGATCAACCAGGGGACTCTTTTATAGGGTCTCGATCACAGATAGACATAGATTTGGGAAGATAAGAATAGGCAGTGGTTGTTAACGGCAAGGACTCTAGTTCCCTGATCGAGCAAGGTGACTAAGAAAGATAGGGAACTCTTTAGGAAAGGTGAGTTTAAGCAGGACACGAAAGGGTGAGACACGACCTACCAAAGGGCATCAATTCAGAATTGACGACCAGCTCCAGGGCGTTAATTCAAAACATGACCTGGATCAAGGCGTCACTTCCTGGATTCAATTTTGGTAATAAAAACCTTCTTTATTTGAAAATTACGAAAAGACGCCTGAAGCAAAGGCGTTAAACAAAAACATGCCCTAGGGAAGGACGTTAATCATTGATTTCAATTGTGGTGGGACTCGTAAAATACCAGGAATTGACGCCCTTCTCTGTGGTCGTCCTTTCTTAAGAACACGCCCCAGATTAGGTCGCTATTTAAAGCACGCCCCTCTTCAAGTCGTGAATCACCAAAAACCCAAGAATAAATCACAAAAACACACAAAAATATAAAAACTTTATATTATAGAAATATTGAAGTTCACTTTGGGGCGTTAACATAGTGACATGAGATTTGATCAACAAAACATCAATTTTGGCGTGTCTACAGCTGCCCCGCCTTGGCGTCTGCTTTGTAAGGGAGTGAGACGGCATGAAGGTGAAAGTGCAACAAGCGAAATGAAGTGGAGTGAACTGATAAGTAGATGCCAAGGTGTGATGTGACACGCCTCAGACACTAAGTATTAGAAATCTTTCCAAGATTCTGAGTGAAACAACTCTAGGTGATTCCAAAGAAGCATCGATTTGCTAGATAAAGGAGACTAAAATGTGCACGTGGGCACGACAGGGAGACACCATTGGAGAGCGGTTACCAGCCAATGTGGATGTGCTACAACCAAGGTGGATTTGCAGAAAAATAAAGTGAATTGAGATAAAGATCCAGCAAAGGAACAATTTCAAGGAATTAGCCTGAGCGGCTTCAGAGAGAATAAAGTACTTAATTTGGAGTGGAATATCTCATGTCAACTCAATCAAGAGCGAGTGACCTTCATTATTGCCATAATATGAAGATTTTCAGCATGAAGCTCAAAGTCCTACATGATGCATGCTGGGCTAAAAGAAAGATTAAAACAAACTAAAAATAGAAAATAATCAAGGATAATATTGCTAAGCCATCTAGATTTGGTCAAGAATCTAGATCTCTGAGCTGACACTAAGCCGAAGCCAGTTTGTCCACGCATCAACTTAGAAAAGTGGAACCATCATCCCAAACCTTTAATGACTCAACGGCCTATCCGTGTGATCAAGACTCTCCTGGAATTGTCACTGTTTTTGATGAAGGGGAACTCAAATTCCAAGTTCATCAGAACCACAAGGTCCTTGATATGCTATAATAGCGTAGATACCATATAGTAGCAATGCTTACAGGAAAGAAATACAAGAAATAGAATGATGTTACTCCGACACATGACCCATGCTCCTCGAACCTGCAATCTTCTGCACTTGAAAAACTCATTAGTTCTCTTAAAGCAAAGCAAAATATGATCATAAGTGCTTGACCAAAAATAACTCCAATTAAAAGATAGCACTTAAGTTCATCAAAGCATAGAGGAACCAAACTTTCAAGTCAATAAAATAACGACTGCGGTGCATGGCGTCAAATTTATAAGAGACGACTGACATCAGGGAGTCTAAATATAAAACACGCCCTTCATCAAGGCGTTAAATGCACCGTGAGTTCAAGAAGAAGACGACCCTCCTGGAGACGCGAAATAACACACGACCTCGGTCATGTCGTCAATTCAACAATTGACGCCCCAAGAGAGGACGTTAATTAACAACGCGCTTCCGTCTCTGATTCGAAAGCTAAGCCCAATCCTAATGGTAATCAACCTGCAACTCCGAACGGGCATTAAACTCTCCAAACTTCTATAAAAAGGAAGAAACTTCCTTATGATCAAAGCACATTCATCGAATTCTTGCTTCTTCTGCTTCCTCTGTCTGTTCACAGGTGCTGCGACCGCTCAAGCTCTACTTGCAGACCGAAGATGGAGAGAGCTATTAAAAGATCCAAGAGTTCCACTCTCAGATTAACCGAAATCAATGGGCATCTCAGCAGTCGAATTGCCATGAACCAGGTAAAGTGGAATTGTTTCGTTCTGTTCTGTATTCATTAGTCCTCATGTATTCTGTTGCTACTTCTTACTGCATTGCTTCGTTTTGTATACTCATCCGCTTCTCTGTCTCTTTTCTTTTTTCTACAGGATTATCCAAATGTTCCAGGAGCCAGGAGATTCACAAAGATTAAGTGGCTACCTCTTCTTCTCTCCAAGTTCTCTTCAGACATGAGGGTCTACTTAGCAAGATGGCACCTCTTAAGCCTAGTCACTCATGCCAAACATTATGACTAGATTCACCTTGATTGGGCTGCCATAGGAGCTCTAATTAAAATATGGCATCCTTCCACTCATACCTTCCTTTTCTCAACTTTTGAAGCCACAATCCTGTTAGAAGAACTAGAGATGCTCTTGGGCCTAAAGAAGATGAAGCAAGGAGAAGAGGAAAAGATGGTCATCATGCCAAGACCAATCTCCTCACATGAGTTTCTAACAAGTTTAATTCCCAGCCCAAACTTAGTGAACCAAATCAAAGCTTCCAAGGGAATCAATCTCCTAAAGCTTGCTTCTTGGGTGTACAAGAGATCCGATCAAGCTAAAGAAGACGAAGAGATAGAGCGGGTGGCAAAAGCTTTCGTGGTGTGTTTGGCGGGAGCAATCCTATTTCCATCCACGGAAGACTTCTTGGAAGAATCCCAATTAAGCACAATAGTGAGCCTATGGGAAGGAGAGAGAGTGGGAGCGGCAATTCTATCCTATCTCTATAGTGGGCTTACCTCGGCGGCAATGGGAAGACCCATCTATGGATGCATGCTAGCACTCTCAAGTTGGGCAGATCTCCACTTCAAATTCGATCCATGTGAGGAGACCCAACAACCTTCTAGAATCTACTCAAAAAGCCCACTCTCTTACATGACCGGTTCATTAGGAATAAGCAATAGGGTGATGAACTAGATACCTCAAATCAAAAAGAGAGTGGAATGGAGAGAACATCTCAAGGTAATGCCAAAGAACCTTTTTACTTGCATCCCGGGAATACTCAAGACTCAAGAACTCCGCGCACGATTCTCCCCCGGCACGGACCTTCGACTCATAGGCACTTCAGAATTCGTTCTGTACAACTCACACCGGTGCCTTCCTCAACTTGGGCTTCCACGGCAAATCTTCGAGGATCCATCTCATCTCCCTCCGATCAAGACACGGGATCTCGGCAGCAACGAAGATGGAGAAGAGTGCACAACTATCCAAGCTCTGTGGAAAATCAACAAGGCTCATCATCCTGTGGAAAACTTAGAAGAAGACAGAGAACAGTGGAAGTCTTATGTAAATTGCTTTAAGAAGCTTGAGGCCCAAAATAGCTCATTGAGTGCAATGTAATCTTTTCTTCCAATAAATCAACAATAATATTCTGATTGAGCCAATAACACAGTGATTCTGATCAAATCTTCCAATAACCTGCAGTTCTGTTGCAAATAACGACCCAGTCAATGTCGTTAATTCCATAAATGATGCCTCAACATACGTCATCTTCAATGATTGATCTCTCATAATTGACGCCTTTACATATGGGCGTTAACTGAATAACGTCTTAAGATAAGGCGTTAATTCGATTTATATTCCAAAAAGATTTCGTTGAAATTCCAAAAGTAACGCCTTCAGCAAAGCCACGTTTTATATAAATAACGCCTCAAGCATAGTCGCTACTCAGAAACAGTAATCATCACTCCCATCACATCAATCAATCCCCATTGAATACGTCTGACGACGGTTATCATTCCCCATGCAAATAAAAATAACGCCTTAAGCAATGTCGTCAATTATCAAGAAACGCCCTGGTTTCAGTCGTTAATTCCATAAGACACGGCCTTCCTTAAGTCGTGAATTCTTTTTGACCGTTCGACTTAACTTTCCCTACTTTCTTCTTCTTCCTTCGTCCTCTTTCCTTCTTTCTCTCTTCTCTCCCACTGCAACCCTAACCGAAAACCTCCCCTCGTCTCCCTCATTCTCTTTCATTCTCTACACCCCTCTCTACACCCTGGCCCTAACCATGGCCGGCGGACTTAAACGGCAGAGGGTGGCCGCACCGGAGGTCGTGGATTTGGAGGGCGAACATGCCCACGAGGATGCCCCCCCCCCCGCGGCGGCCGAGGAGGCTCCGACGGCGGCAGCCGGCGACGAGGCCGGAGGACGAGGCGAAGAAGATGATGATGGCGAAGATGAAGAGGGCAACGGAGAAGGAGAAGACGGCGGTGAGGAGGAAGGTGGTGACGGTGAACACGAAGACGGCGATGAGCCACCGGCCACGGCGGCGGCCGCTCCTCGCCCCGGCCAACTCCGGCGGCCTCGTCAGCCACGCCCTCCACGGGAAGAACCCAAATGCCACAAGGTAGGCCCCCAACCCATTTTCCATTTTTTTTGAAATTTATTTTTATTTTTCGGTATTTTCCATAGCCCTCGGGCTAGAAAACCTGCAACTCAGAAAGAAGACGCCCCTAGGGGTGTCGTGGATTAAAAAGAAGACGCCCAACCTTGGGTCGTGAATTCATTTTATTTCCTGAAAAATAATCCATCATTTTTTTTCATATCAATCATGCTGTTAATTCCGTGCATTTGTTCAATTATATATTTTTTCCCATGATCTATATCGCATGCTGTTTTTATTTTATTTTCAAAACCCTGGAAAACAACGCCCCCCATCGGGGCGTCAATTCAACATATAACGACCATAGGGATGGTCGTCCATTCAAACAATTCCAGAATAAATTATTAAAACCCAAAACCCATTTAAGAAAAACGTCCTATTCAGAGGCGTTACTTAAACAAATGACGACCCTGGGACGGGCGTCAATTGGAAAACCTTTCAAGAATTTAGAAATTAACCTCAAAACCACGCCTCCCACCGGGGCGTCTCTTAGATAAACAACGACCTAGGGTAGGTCGTTAATTCAAAGCTCACTTAGAAACCACGCCCTCCTCAGGGGCGCTAATTAAACAAACCACGACCTAGCGTCGATAATTAAATCAAACATCAAAATCTCAACCAAGGCAATTAAGTGAATTTCAACCAGAATAATTGAACAATTAAACGAAAATTTCTTTCTTTATGCGTGCAGGGGTTGATGAGGACACGGATCTCCTGGGTCATGGTCCGGGCAGCATATTACGGCCTCCCCGAGTTCCAGAGAGCCAGAGTAGATGCTATGGGGTTTGGGGCCTTCCTTAGCATAGAGCCAGTTAGACCAGACCTACCGCTTATCCAGGTTCTGAGGGAGAGATGGGATAGGACGAGCCGAGCATTCCTGATGCCTTGGGGGCATATGGTTCCTACCCTGGAGGATGTAGCTAGGATCACGGGACTTAGGGTAGACGGGGAGGCAGTGAGCGGGATCACCTTACTAGACTATACGGAGCTTGCCCAGAGGCTGCTAGGGCTAGAGATGGTCTACGAGACACCTAGCGAGTGTAGGACTATCTTCCGCACCGACCTGACTACAGTGATGGGCTTAGGGGATTCTAGGCATAGGTCAGGGGAGTCCTTAGTGCGGTTCTCACAGAGATTGATCGATGGGGCTAGGGCAGTCTATTGCCAGGACCCAGCCGACAAGGAGAGAGTAGACCGAGACTTGAGGAGGTTTCTACTGCTGCTGCTCGGGAGGCTATTGCTCGGCACGAAGGGCAACGTCATCAACTGCCGATTCCTAGGGATCCTCGAGGATTTAGAGGGAGTCAGCAGATACGCCTGGGGAGCGACGCTGCTGGCGCACTTACTAGCCGACCTATCCACGGGGACAGGACGAGAGACGACCGTCAGTGGCTTCTCACCTTTTCTTCAGGTATGCACATATGTATTTTTCTCTCTCTTTTTCTCTTCTTTTTTTCTTCTTTTTTTCTGCTTGTGAATGCCTCACTAATGCAATGCATGGATGCAGGTTTGGACCCATCTGTACATGCCCATGGGGCGCGCCGACCCACGTCCAGGAGGTGAGGGGGCTTTCCCTCTAGCACGGCGCTGGCTGCCAGTCGTTTTCGTAGCCCCACTCGGCTACGAGTTGTGGGTGCTACGGAGAGAGTTCCGAGACTTCCCTCCGTCGCTGGTATGAATGTTATGCATTTTTTTATGTTTATTTGAATTTATTATGATTACGATGAGATGACATGCATGTTTATGGATGCAGGTGCGATGGAGGCCGTACGAGGGGATGACCGATGAGGGCCAGCCATGGGTCGTAGCAGGGCGACCTCACTTTGAGCATGAGCTTTGGGTTCACTGCTTGAGCGAGATCGAGCCGTTACGGCTTAGACTGGTGATGAGGACCCTGGGCCTGCACCAGGAGTGGATAGAGGTAGGGGAGCCGCGAGGAATTGGCAAGAAGACACGCGGTCGCACGAAGGTGATCGACTTGAGGGTGCGGTTCGAGGACCAGTATGCCGACTGGCGGCGAGGCGGGACTCGAGTCACTTCCCAGGCGACCGACAGCTCCGAGTACCTCCGACGCTACTGGGAGGTTTACGCCGGCCGACCCCAGATGAGGGTCCTAGGGGTATGCAATTATTTCTAAATTAAATGCAAATGCTTATGTATCTATCATGTGACTAATATGAAATGGATGCAGGATGCACGGGACATAGTGGCGATGGATGCACAGGCCCACTTACACAGCCTGGAGGACCAGCTAGCTACCACACGGGCCGACCTCGAGACCCTGGTGAGTGTTTAAATTATTTCTATATGCAAATGCATTTTTGTTGAATTATTGATGATTAGCCACTGACGATTTCAATGAATGCAGCGTGCCCAGCAGGGAGCCGTAGGAAGAGATATAGGGGAAGCCTCCAGCTCGAGGGGACCCAGTGCAGAGATGATCGCACTAGCAGAGCAGCTAGCGGGAGCGGTCACATGGGCCGAGGCTGCAGAGCGCGACCTCGCCTCACGGGTAAAATCCAAAACTCAAACCTCATTCAATTATTGATTATATATTTCAACGTGCACTGATGAAATTCATTTTTTTTCAGACTGAGGAGCTTCGAGCCGCTCTCACTTGCGTCTGCGAGGGACAGCAGGTGGTGACCGCCCAGGTGAGTGATTTACTTTCCATCATGCATTGCTTATTTCATGAATTATTACACAATGGAACTGATGATTTGTTTACCGGTTTGTAGACCAGACATTTACAGGCGGCACGTACCCAGGCTGCCCTGGCTGGGACAGAGTTGGCGATCCGCGAGCAGCGGATTACAGAGCTAGAGCGGTCCCTGAGGTGACGGGAGGAGTTGCCTCAGGACGTGGCAGAGTTGCGGGTTGCTCTTGAGCTGGAGCGACGAGAGCGCGCTCGAGAGCGAGAGGAGCACCTGGCGGACCGTGACCGGCACCACGAGCAACAGCAGACAGACCGTGCCCGGTACCAGGAGCAGGTGGCGGCGCGCGATCGTGAGCTGACAGACCTGAGGACACAGCTGGCCCTTTCTCAGGAGCGGCTACGAGTGTCTGAGGAGCGTCTCCAGCGAGGGCGTGAGCGAGCGCGTGCTGCGGGTTACTCCTTTACCAGCTCCACCTTTGTGGCGGGTTCTTCTCTTCGAGAGAGGAGTGAGGTAGGGGGCCAGGTTCGAGTTCCATCTTCTTCACGAGGGCCCATGCCCCCTCCACCAGCGCCTCCTCGGGACGGCGAGGACGAGGTAGAGAGTAGGAGAGAGGAGGGTGGAGGCGAGAGCTGAGAGACTTACTTGTACTCCTCCACCCTCACACCTGTACTCAGATATTCATGATGTATATATATATATGAGATTGACATTTTTCTGTTACCTGAGCACTTGTGTAGTTGTGTACTTGTGGTTGTGTACTTTGCTTCTTTTCCACGTTCTTTGTTTTACCTTACTTTGCCCTGTACCTGCAGCTGTGGTTCACACTTGAATAAACAGGTTAATTCATCTGTTCGACTTGGCCCCTTGCTCAATAAGCAAGGGATGCCTTTACTTTTGACCTGGATAGCGGGTCAAGGGGCCAAGCCTTTAATCAAATAAGGCAAATGAAATAATCAATAAAGGGAGATGCAACACGCAAGCACACGTATGCAAACAATAATCAAGATGCCCTATGCAATAATGCAAGCACACACATGAAGAATAAACCCCATTTCCTCTTTTCTTTTCTTTTCCTTTTATATTTATTTTTTTCATTTATTTTTCAAAAGACGCGTCTTAGATTAGGTCGTTATTCAAACAAAAGACGCCCTAGGTGACAACGTTAATTTGAAAACATTTTTTTTTGTTGAAAAGACGGCCCACACAAGGGCGTTATTTAAAAAAAAAAAGACGACCTTCTCCACAGGCGTTAATTTCAGAAAAGGTGCCTCATTCAAAGGCGTTAATTTCATAAAAGGCACCTCATTTAAAGGCATTAATTTTCCTGTTTTCAGCATTAGGTTGACAAAGCTACTAGGGCACTGGGTCCTACACGGTCATCATTGAGGATTCATTGACCTTTCTTGATTAATCGAAAGGGAGTCGACGTGCCAGTAGTTAAACTTATACACAAGATCTCGCTCGGTGCAATCTCCTGGGTCAGCCTCGACCATTCTGCTGGTTTATGACTTACCACAAAGAAAGAGATGGAAGAAAATATAAGGAAGCCCATAAGGGATTCTGAAAAGCTTAAGGTAAAACTACCTCCCCTACCCTATGCCTGTTGGGGTTCGATCTTTGACATAGAAAAATTTTATTACCTTTTGCCTCTTTTATATTGCATGCATACGCCCAAGGTTTTCCCTGCGGGGACTTTGCCCGCTTGTCATGCTTTTCTTTCACGATTTGACTTTCACTTTGGAACTGATTTGCATTGATGAAAAAAACCTAATTGTACTTGGGCTTTTGTGGCATTTGTTCTCTTTTGGGCCCTGACTTCCACCTACTAGGGCGGCGGATAGGCTTGGCGGGTCTACCCCGAGACCTTCCTTCCTCCCTTATAGGTCGAAGAGGAAAAGAATGGGCATCGTCTTCACCTTTAGTCAGGTTTTGACTTTCCATCGGATTTTGCACCGCTTGAGTTCAAGGGTAAGCGTGTAGTGTGTGTGGGTGTCGACCCCATTTTGAGTTAACAAGACTGATGAATGAATACTGAATTTTAACCTTTCAGACCTTGCGTCCTTACAACCATGGCAACCATCTTGAAAAATTTTATTCTTTTTGGAGAATTCCTATTTATTATTTTTTTGGATTTTGGAAATTTTTTGTTTTTTGGATAGATTTTTAAAATTTCTTTTTATTTTTTTGAATTAGGGATAGTATTTCTTAAGGTACAGACCATTCCAAGGATGAGTTAGCTCTTGTCCTTCAGCATTAATCAGTTTATAAGCATTACCAGGATAAACATCTTTTATGACGAATGGTCCTTCCCAGTTTGGTTGGAGTTTTGAGCGGGGTCCCCCAGGCTTTACAAAGATTCTCTTGATTACCATCTCACCGACTTTGAATTTTCTCTCAATTACTTTCTTTTGATAAAAACGTGACAGCCTGTTTTGATAAACACGCGCATGCTCAGCGGCGACCAGACGCTTCTCATCTAGGAGTTCCAACTGGGCAAGAAGTGAATCACGACGCTCATCAATAGAGAGTTCCTTGTCCAATTGTACTCGCAGAGATGGAATGATAATCTCATAAGGGACTACCGCCTCCATTCCATAAGTAAGGGCGAAAGGGGTTTGCCCAGTAGGGGTACGAATGGAAGTGTGATAGGCCCAGAGAGCTTCAACTAGCTTGCCTGGCCAATCCGAAAATTTATTAGTCTCACACGTCTTTTTAACGATTTTGATCAAAGTTTTATTAGTGACCTCTGCCTGGCCATTGCCCTGCGGATAATAGGGAGAAGAATGATGCAATGCAATGTTATACCTGTTGCAGAGATCCTTGAGCTCTTGAGAGATGAATTGAGGTCCATTGTCAGTGACGATGGTACTTGGGATGCCGAACCTTGCGATGATGTTCTTCATTATGAATTTGCAGACAGTTGATGCTTTGATCTCCACGAATGCTTCCACTTCCGCCCACTTGGTGAAGTATTTCGTTGCCGTCAGGATGAACGACTTTTGCTTGGTTAGGAGGTTCGAATCAGCAAGAGGTCCAATGATATCAAAAGCCCACATGGAGAAAGGCCATGGGGAGGACATAGGATGGAGTGAAGAAGCAGGAGAATAAATTTTGTCGGCGTGCAGTTGGCACTTAACACACCTTCGAACATAAATGGAGCAATCCTCTTCTAGAGTTGGCCAATAGAAACCTAGCCTAAGGATCTTCTTAGCTAGCATCTGGCTGTTCACATGACCACCACACACTCCAGAATGCGCCTCTTCCACAACTTTCCAAGATTCATTGTCGTCGAGGCATCTTAATAAAACACCTGTGAGCCCTCTCCTATAGAGCACACCTCCAACCAAAACATAACATTGAGCCACTCTCCTGATTGCTTTCTTCTCTTCTGCTGTGGCCTCCTCGGGATAGGACTGATCATTGTAATACCTGGCAATCTCATAATACCAAGGTTTCTCTTCATCAGCCAATTCTTCTTCCCAATCTAACAACATGACCTCTTTTCCTTTAAGAGCTTCACTCCGCCTGACCTTCTCGAGCACCTTATCCCTAATATCGAGGAATGCACGATCCTTAATAGCTAGAGTGTCACGCTGATAAATGAGGGGAACATGAAAATCACGCTCAGGAGGGAAGACCAGAGCAGAGGCCAAAGAGGCAAGAGCGTCGGCTAGGATGTTCTGGCTTCGAGGGACATGAATGAAGATTAACTTGGTAAAGAGTTTGGCATAAGCTGAAGCAAGTTCCTGGTAGGGCTTGAGCTTAGGATTGATAGTGCGGCACTTGACAAGCACCTGGCGCAGAATGAGCTGACTATCACCAACAACTCGTAATTGGGTAACACCATATCTATGAGCGGTTTGAAGGCCGGCCAAATGAGCCTCATACTCTGCTATGTTGTTTGTGACAGGGAAAGTAAGCTGAGCAGCAAATGGGATGGTGACCCCTTCTGGTGTTAAAAGAACCATGCCGATCCCTCTTCTTTGGGAGTTTAGAGCTCCATCAAAATGTAATGTCCACATAGCGTCATGGGGTTGATTGATGGACATCAGCTCTTCGTCTGGAAACTCCGAGTTGACAGGATCAAATCGAGGGAGAGGATGGTGAGCAAGATGTTCAGCAATGACATAACCTTTGATTGCTTTCTGTTGAATGTAAGTGATATCGAACTGTGAAAGGAAGCTTTGCCAGCGTGCTAATCGGTCGGTAAGAACAGATTTTTCAAGAAGGAATTTAATCGGATTCATGCGAGCAATGAGGTGAACCTCGTGAGCTAAGAAATAGTGTTTTAACTTCTGAACTACCCAGACTAAAGCAGCGCAAGTCTTCTCCATGGCTGAGTACCACTGCTCACATGGGTTTAGAAGTTTAGACAAGTAGTATGCTGCCCTCTCCTTCCCTTCTTCATCCACTTGAGCTAGGACAGCACCTACGGAGTCATCCAGGACAGAAACATAGAGGATAAGTGGTTTGCCTGGAATTGGCGGCTTCAGGACAGGAGGATTGGCCAGATAATCCTTCAATCTGTCAAAAGCTGCCTGACACTTGTCATCCCAATTAAACTTGACTCCCGGCTTAGTGAGCTCGTAAAACGGCCTGCATCTTTGTGAATGCTGGGAGACGAAGCAGTGAATAAATTGTAACCTCCCGATTAATCCTCGAACTTCCTTCAAATTCTTGGGAGGAGGCATATCCCTGATGGCCTTTGCCTTATTGGGATCAACTTCAATTCCTCTTTTGCTGACAATAAATCCAAGTAACTTCCCTGATGAAACGCCAAATACACACTTCTTGGGGTTCATTTTCAATTGATATTCTCGTGATCTTTGCAAGACTTTAGCCAAAACCCCAGGATGCTCAATCCTTGTCCTTGATTTTACTACCAAGTCATCCACATACACCTCAATATAAATATGAATCATATCATGAAAAATTACCATCATAGCCCTCTGATAGGTGGCTCCAGCATTCTTGAGTCCAAAAGGCATGACACAGTAAGCACCCCATGGTGTAGTGAATGATGTCTTCTCTTGGTCTTCTTCATCCAGGCGAATCTGATTATAACCTGAAAAATCATCCATAAAGGAGAGAGTCTCAAATCCTGCCGTATTATCAATCAGAACATCAATATGAGGGAGGGGGAAGTCATCTTTAGGACACGCACGGTTGAGGTCCCGAAAGTCTATACAAATCCGAACCTTTCCATCTTTCTTCATGACCGGGACGATGTTAGCCACCCAATTCGGATAGAGGACAACTCTAACAAATCTAGCCTTATGAAGCTTGTCGACCTCTTCTTTCATCTTTAAAGCCATATTAGGGTGGAAACGTCTCAACCGTTGTTTGATCGGGACAGATCCTGGATTAAGTGTAAGCCGATGTTCAACGAGCGCAGGGTCTAATCCAGGCATATCTTCATAACTCCATGCAAACGTATCCTTGTATTCTTGAAGTACCAAAATAAGCGCCTCCTCTTCGGAGGGCGGCAAATTCTTGCTAATGAGGACAATCCTAGGGTCTTCTTCCGTACCCAAATTTATTTCTTTGGTAGGCTCTTCTACTGAGGCTGATGGTTCATCAAGTCTTCTCATACCACTGGCGAAAGCGTCAGCCTCGTCCTCATATTCTTCATAACTTTCATCCCCCTCTTCAATAGGGTCTTCATCATTCATAATTTCATAAACACCCAAACCCTCATAAGAAACGTTAATATCCTCATATTCCAACTCTGGCAGGATGATCGGATTTTTCAAAAATTCGGGAAGAGCTAAACAAGCATGGCATCTTCTGGCTAACTCCAACAAAAATCTACGCGGAATCTGCTTACCCTTGGATTTCTTATGAAAATCTACCCCATGAATTTTATTAGAAGAAGAAGAACAACTAGCTTGATTGAAGGAAGGAGGTGAAAAAGTGGATACAGGAGGTGATATAGAAGGAGACCCCTCACCAGAGGGGGAGAAAAGATTTATCAATAAATCATGGAAGAGCGGCCCCTGGGTCGGGACGCACTCGGAAAAGAGATAAGAAGTCTCCTCAAGGAGATGGAGGACTGAAGAGTTGGAACTTTGGCATTTTTTTCGTATTTATCTTCACTCTTATTTTCCTTTTCTAGAAGAAAGCAATGTGACGGGAGAATAGCAGGAGGAGTGGAGATTGAAAGTTTGGAGAAAGATTGAATCAGAGATGACCCGCGCGGGGGTGTGATGGAGAGTTTGGAGAATTGCTCGAGGAGCAAGGGAGGAACCGGGAGAGAAATCTGCAGTGAATCTGGAGAAAAGCTGATCATAATTGGCGGCGGTCTCGGCACGCGAGAGAACAATTGAGAATATAGAGAAACAAGAAGAGACGGATGCATGGAAGTGAGGGAAAAGAGGCCAGCCCACAGCCTATCTATTGTAAAACCTTCTTCATATGGAACATCTGGCTCTCCAGTGTCAGTGTAGTCACTCAGCAACTGCCTCTTATCTGTAATCACAGTCGGCTTTTCAATCAATTCATGTATTAGTGGCGGCCATTCCGGATCAGTCGGCATAAAGAGACGACTCAAGGCAATAGTAATATCATACATATCGAACCATCTGTACCAATCACACTCTGGATCATCCATCTTCCTTCTTTTATCAGGCCTTAGAGACTCCAGGGCTTTATAAGTGGCCAATGGTGCAATATGGCGAGCAAACTGTCTCGCATGAACATCTTGACAGTCTAGAATGGAGGTGATTATTGTAGTCTGCTCATGATTCTGAACGCCACCTGTGACAAAATGTGTCTTCAATGTCCAAGTAAGCGGCTGGCGATCTGTCTTCAAGGTGGACGTCATAACTGCCCATGGTTCATCTTCATTTTTGCCCGGCCCTTTGTAGCCCAGGCCGCCTCGTGTAATCAATTTCTGAGGCTTAATAGGCTTAGTCATGCCTTGACAACCGGCACCCAGACCTTTGCTATTTTGATACCCCATTTTCATTAGGATTTTCCAGCCAGGGGTGTTTATCATGCTTTTCTTCTTCTTCTCCTTGGAAGGCAAGGGTGTCATAGCAACTGTCGTGACTGTCTCGGGCGACATTGGCCATGGGTGAGGGAGGTCTAGCATTGATAGCAACGGCTTGTTGGCAGGCCAAATAGAAGGAACTGATGAAGCCAAGTGTATGTCTTCCTCTGGCAGAATTGGCATACTGGTAACTTTGATAATGCGGCCCTTGTGTGGAAACTTAAGGCACTGATGATTTGTGGAGGGCACTGCATCGAGCTGTTGAATGTAGGGGCGGCCCAGAACACCATTGAATGTTGGATCCATGTCCAAGATATGAAAGTCTGCTGTGATTGTGGCTGGACCCAAACTGACCTTTAATGTGATCATGCCTAGAGAAGGCTTCTTGGTATTGTCATATGCTGTGACTGTTATGGTAGATGGCCGAATCAAGTTTTCAGGAATGCCGCACATCTTCAAAGTGCTCGGCGGCAATACATTGATAGATGCCCCAGTGTCCACTAGACATTGTTTCACCACTACCTTATTAATATCAACGGTGATGCACAGAGCATATTTCCTTGCTGAGAGTGGTGCCAGTTCATGCTCATGAAAAGTAATCGCCGGCTGACTGCTAGCGGGCGTTAATACTGTGGTTATCTGCTCGACAGGAATGTCTTCATTGACCATGACCTTCTGCAAATATTCTTTCAGGGCCATCTGATGAGTGGTTGACCTTTTGATCAGTTCTAAAATTGAAATCCTTGCTGGAGTCCGGTCCAAATGTTTCAATAAATCATATTCCATGCCCGGTACGGACTCTTGCTCCTGTTCTTGTTCATAGGCCCCTGCACGGCCTCTTGCTCTCTTTGGGGAAAGATGCGCTGGAACATCCGTCCACTGCAGAGCGGTGCCACGTTTTGCCGTGCCTCTGTCGGGGCAAGTAAAGGAGGAGGGTTGGAAGAAGAAGAGGGTGTATTGGCGTTAAGAAGTGGTGGAGGGGTGTTTGAAGAAGGAGCTCCTGTAAGGGGTGTTGGTGAGGAGTTCAAGGAAGAAGCCCCCGCAGGAGGCGTAGGAGTAGGAAGGGGTGCCCGAGTGTGAGAAGAGTTAGTGGGTGGAATGAGGAGAGATCTGGGTATAAAAGATGGGGGAGCCGATGGTGGGAGGATCCTTGCCGGTGAAGGAGTAGTGGTGGCGGGTGTAGCGGGTGTTGGCGACGGGCGGATAAGGAGTGGTCTAGACGGCGAAGGTGAAGGGTTGGTGGTGGATGGCGGAGTTTGC
The DNA here is from genome assembly GCA_022559845.1 of Amorphophallus konjac. Lineage (NCBI taxonomy): Eukaryota > Viridiplantae > Streptophyta > Magnoliopsida > Alismatales > Araceae > Amorphophallus > Amorphophallus konjac. Next base: position 223,665,353 of record CM040117.1, on the reverse strand, counting down.
TGCGTGGTAGGCTGCGGAGGCGGTAAGCGGGTAAGGATGGATCGGGTTGGCAAAGATGGAGAATTGGTGGGAGCAGGTGGATTAACGGGGCGTAGAAGAGCTCGGCTCAATTGGGGAGTAGAAGAAGAAGGAAGCGTGCGCAAAAGGCGCGGAGGTTGATTTGGATTATGATTAAATGCCCCGACAGAGGCGTTTTCTTCATGCCATCCCTGTCCTCTCTCCACCTCACGGAGAGATGTGACAGGGTTCACGTGCTGATTTGGCGGGTGCTCTGGCAGTGGGTTGTGGACAATCCCCATATCCTGCTGAGGTGCTGGAGCTTGCTGTTGTGGCTGTGGAGCTGGTTGCTGTGGTTGTGGAGTCTATTGTTGCCGAGGAGGCTTTCTTACTTTCATAGTGGCGATAAACTATCTCATCTCGTCCCAATTAATGCCACCCTGGTCATTCAAATCATAAATATAATCCTTGAAATGGAAGCAATGGTCGACATTATGGCCAGGAGAGCGGTGGAAAACACAATAGTGGGACCTGTCAACATTAGCGGGCCACGCTGCCCTTTCCTTTGTTAGCATGAGCAAGTTGGCAGCCATCAAGGCATTGAATATGTCTGGGAGACTTTCTGGCAATGGTGGATAATGGGCCCTTTTGGGGCCAAGTGGTCTCCTTTGCTGTTGTTGTTGCGGTCCATAGTTAGTGGGTGGCGGTACTTGGTGGTATTGTTGCGGAGCTGGAGGGTCAGTGCGGGGCGCTTGGTTTTGTGGTGGAGCAAAGGAAGGTTGAGGTGTGAATTGGTGTTGTGGTGGCGAGTTGAAGAGAGTGCTTTGTTGTGGAGGTGGTGAGGGTCGTGGGTTAGATTGGCGAAAAGGTGTGGGGTTGCCGACCGCGCCAACCTGCTCATTGATGACGGTGCCCTCAGTCGTGGGCCCGCTATTGTTGACATTTGTGTTTTTCTTGAACAACTTTGGCTTTGGTTCAAACATGCCCATGATGGGTGAATCCTTCATTTGGGTTTGAATATAACGAGCTCTTTCATAGAGCTCCTCCATGGTTGTCAATCTGTTCATGGCTAATATGTGCCGGAACTGAGGGGTTGCATTGGATATAATCATCTTAACCTATTCCGGTTCAGACAACGTATCTTTCAACTTTTCGGCCATTGATCGCCACCTATCAGCAAATATTATGAAGTCCTCCTCGGGCTTCATTTTCTCTGCAACCAAATCTGTAACTGAAAGGGAGGGTCCAACCCGGTCCCTGTACTTCTGCAAGAGTTTTCTTTGAACCACATCAAAATTGCTGGCATCTGCGGGTTCCAAGGAATAAAACTACTCGAGGGCTGGCACCTCTAAAGATCTTCTAAACAAATAAGCCAAAGAGGTCTTATTATCTTGTCAAAAGGAGGTCTCATACATGAAATCCTTCAAATGAATAAAAGGATTGCCAGTTCCATTGTATCATCGAAAATTCGGTATCTCAGAAGGCGGCAGAAGGAAAACTGGCAGTGTAGGGAGAGAGATCTCTGGGGCATTCTTGGCTGCAGTAACTTTCTTAAGTTGCTCTTCCATGCTGGCCAACTTTTGGAGCAGTAGAACATTGGTGTCGGACTCGACCGGGGCCGGATTTTGAATGAAAGAATTCGGTATAAGCGTCCGTAGAATTTGGGGAGGTTGGAGAAACTGAGGCCTAACCGCTGAGTAGCTTGCCTGTTGGGCCGGCATGGCCGCACCAGGCGTTGGTGGACAAGAGGGGGGTTTGTGCAAAATCGCCTGGTCATTAGTGAGGTGATGGCCACTCTCGGCCGGAGGGGGATTGGAGGATGAAGAGGGAACGGATTTCCCTTTCAAAGCGGCCTGAACTGTCTGCCGCTGGGAGTCATCTAATTGAGATAGAGCATTAATCAAATCAGTAACGTTGAAAGATGGGGAGGGGTTCCCCGAAGTGTTGGAGGGTAAAGCCTGAGAAGAAGGCACAACCTCTTGAGTAGTGGTATCAACCACATGAACTTGAGGATGATGAGAATGAGGAGGAGGGTAATTCCCTTCATGATAGATAGAATCTTGGGGAACCTCATATGATTGACCAAAAATGTTCTCCTCCACATCATCATAGGAATATCCGTAGCTTGCCATGTTGATAATCTTACCTGAACGGAGTTGCATGCTTAAAAAGAGAGAAAGCTTTATGAAGGAATTATCACACAATCAATCACCCAATCGAAACAAGCTTAAGCAAATCAACCCAACCGAGTCTATGCAATCATGTTGAGATAAACGCAAGATTTTAGTGTTATGTTTGAGATTAGAGTGAGTTAAATTGCAGAATAATTCACTCATCTTTGCAAAGTGAAACCTAGTTTGGATCCAAGTGTAGTCTCCGAGTTAACTAGGTTCTCTCTCTTCTTTCCAACGATAGGTTCTCTAAACTCCGGGTACTTCAAAGGTACAACCAGCCCAGCGTCCGTGAGGGAATCCACGGGTGCGGGGACTTACGGAGGTCTTGGAAAAGGGATTTCCGGTCCAAAGAGACGGAATGCTCAATGGAGGGTTGTCCCGATTCCAAGAGAGGTGTGTGGAATCCTAGTGTAGAGAGAGGAGGTCTCTCAACCAAATGCCACAAAATGTAGTATAAGATAAGCCAATCACAGCAATATAATCAAATAATCAATGTAAGTATGAATCCAGCATGAATAGACAGAAACAGCCAAGCTCTGTAAACACACAGGAAAGAGGCGACGTAGCGGCAGTCGCTATCAATAAAAGAGACAACAGCGTAGCTGTCGTGAATCACTGGAAGAGGCTCACAGACAATGCAAAACGCGCCTTGATGTGGGGCGCTAAATATGATAAAGATGCCTCTGACAGAGGGCGTCAAATATAAGTGGTGCGCACGATCGAAGACAAACGCGCCTTGGTGCGAGGCGCTGCAAAATAAAAAGACGCCCGAGGGGAGGGCGCAAATTCACAGAAGCAGCAGATATGATGAAAGACGCCTTCGTGGAAGACGTTAAATAGAAAACAGACGCCCTGGATGAAGGCGTTAAATAAAAAGGTGCCTTTATGAAAGGCGTTAATTCAAAAACAACAATAGATTAATCACAAGCTGGCTGATCCCGGGGAGTGTGCAGTGGAGGGTGCCCGTGGGGCACAAAGGAGGGGTACCGTGGGTACCAAAGGGAAAGGGCACGCGTGGGTGCCGAAGGGGAAAGGGCACACGTGGGTTCCAATGGGAAAGGGCACGCGTGGGTGCCAATAGGAAAGGGGTAATCAAAAGAAAAATAGTGGACGTCCCACCGTGATCACCAATTTATGAATCATGGAAAATAATCCGCTTTTAAGACAAAAAATATAATAATAAGAAGAATAATATGCATAAGAATAATAATGAAAAAAAAGGGAGTAAAAAAGCACGTGGTGCTACTAAGGAGAGTGATCGCCAGAGGGGTTACCTCAATAAGAAGAAAAGATGATCGCGAATACCTGGTGATAATAGGATGCGGGATGGATGTGGGTTCCTTCCTCCACCTTCTATCGGCCGGCCGATGAAGGGGGTCTTCCTCTTTGATTACCCTTAAACAAAGAACAAACAAGTAAAAGAAAAGGAGATCAGCCAAACGTGAGTGTAGTTTCAATCCCAAGATGAAAGATGGTGATGAAAGAAGAGCATCAAGCGTGCACCTTTTGTTTGTTTTAAAACCTAGAGAATTAGGGAGAGGAGAGATGCAATAAAACTAATGCAAGGAAAAGGCTATACGATGATGAGATGAACAGACAATAATGAAGAGAAGAAAAGATCCCTGATGTTCCAGTAAACAGTAAAGGGAAGACACTTTACTTCGGCAGCAGGAGGAAGCAAAAGAGAAATCAATCTCTCAATCTCAATCGCCAGCACCCGTGAACCTCTATATGTGTGTGCGTCTATGCGTATATCTGTCTCTCTAACCTCGCGCGAGATCAACCAGGGGACTCTTTTATAGGGTCTCGATCACAGATAGACACATATTTGGGAAGATAAGAATATGCAGTGGTTGTTAACGGCAAGGACTCTAGTTCCCTGATCGAGCAAGGTGACCAAGAAAGGCAGGGAACTCTTTAGGAAAGGTGAGTTTAAGCAGGACACGAAAGGGTGAAACACGACCTACCAAAGGGCGTCAATTCAGAATTGACGACCAGCTCCAGGGCGTTAATTCAAAACACGACCTGGATCAAGGCGTCACTTCCTGGATTCAATTTTGGTAATAAAAACCTTCTTTATTTGAAAATTGCGAAAAGACGCCTGAAGCAAAGGCGTTAAACAAAAACACGCCCTAGGGAAGGACGTTAATCATTGATTTCAATTGTGGTGGGACTCGTAAAATACCAGGAATTGACGCCCTTCTCTGTGGTCGTCCTTTCTTAAGAACACGCCCCAGATTAGGTCGCTATTTAAAACACGCCCCTCTTCAAGTCGTGAATCACCAAAAACCCAAGAATAAATCACAAAAACACACAAAAATAGAAAAACTTTATATTATAGAAATATTGAAGTTCACTTTGGGGCGTTAACATAGTGACATGAGATTTGATCAACAAAGCATCAATTTTGGCGTGTCTTCACCTAGACCAGCCGAAGTCATCATCTGGCGGGGCTTGAGGGACCATGTCTCCTTTGTAGAAGACAATAGGTTTGTCCCTGTTAGCCTTCCTCTTGTTTCGGCGTTGTCGCTTGAAGGTGACAATGAATGTTGTCAGCGACTCGATGCTGTGCTCCTCGGATGCAAACGGGAGCTGGATGCAGTCTGGTGGCAAGCATATACTCTTGCCGATAGCTCGGCTAATAAGATTAGCCTCGAAGTCGATCTGTTACCTTTCAGGGTGATCCGGGGTTGACTTGGAGCCGAGGCGCAGCTGGTGAAGCTTGGCCTTCTCCTCGTCGACAGAGAAGAGATCATCATCGTCTTCCTCTGAGAGCCAACCGTTGCTTTTGCTCTTGATCATGAGGTATGGACTAATCCCCTTGAAGTAGAGCGCATCGTCGGCTAGGTTGCGTTCTGTCGGTGTGAACGACGACAGGTCTGCAAAGACCTTGTGTTGCTCCCCATCCTTGGCATATTTGATGCATTGGTGGAGAGTTGACGGGACGGCCCAATTTTCATGGAGCCAGGGTCTGCCCAGTAGCATCTTATAAGACATGTTGGAGTCGATGATGTAGAATGCCACCTTAGAGGTGAAATCATCGAGCATCAGATCGACGTCTACACGGCCGAGGACGTCCTCGGTGTTCAGGTTAAAGCCGAATATCTTGACCGCCTGAACCTTCTGGAGGTATGGGGTCAGATATAGAGACTTGAATGTCTTGAGAGGCATGATGTTAACAGCTGCACCAGCATCCACCAGGATCTGGTTTACATCATGCCCGTTGATCTTCCCCTTCATATAAAGAGGACGATTGTGGCATGGAGGGGAGAGCAACATGTCTTTCTCCATGAAGGTGATGGTGGCTGCGAAGGCTCCATAGGCAGCCACCTTCATTTCCACGGCATGCGCTTCATAGACTTCCGGCTCTTGGAGTATTTTGATAAGGGTTTCCCTTAGGTCCTTACTCCAAGCGATGGCTTCCCAGATTGAAATGCTGGCAGGGAAGCGCTTCATCTGGTGGAGGACCATTCGGTCAGCTCGGGCTCGAGCATCCTCTAGAGAGGGTAGTATGTCAGGCTGAACCCTCTACGAGCCGCCGTGCTACTCTCCGTCGGGGATTTGCACTGCTTTACCCTTATCACTGGGACCATATTGGCCTTGATCGCCAGCGGGCTCTTGGAACAGGGATGCCAATGATGGCTCTTCTGGGGGTGACTGGTGGGCTGGCTCATCGTTGCCAGATGGTCCCGCTTGCTCTGTTACAAAAGCCGGGACTGGCGTAGGGGCTGGAAGGTTGGCCGCAGCCTCGCCAAAGTTGACAGGGTCGAAGATACCGGGTCCGCCCCGAATTTCCACTTCCGGGATGGGAGCCAGTTCCTCTCCTCAAAATAAGATGATTCGCTCCTGATCGAAGGTGGACGGAGAGAGGGGTAGCTCGGGAGTTCTCCCCAGGCCTCTACCATGTCCCCGGCCATGTCCTCGGCCACGTCCGGTGTGCTCTGGAGCTGGTTGTAGCCCGAGCGGGGCATTAGCCCTTTGTCTCGTCCAGGAGGCTACTGGCTCGCCCCGCCGAGAAGCATTGATATTGTCGGGAGGTGGGATGGCCACCATGTTGTAGGTGCAGTGCTGGAGCATTTCTTCCAGCTGCTCTGTGGTGATCTCCTTATCTTTATAGCACAAGGAGAGCTCGTCAGAGATCACGAGTCTTTCACCGTTCTTGAGCTTTTGGATCATCTCTTGGACCCAATTTCTGAGGCGGGCTCGTTTCTACATTTCTTCCCACGGGATGTAGCTGTCGAGTGGGAGAGCCCTAGTAGGACGAGGAGGAACGTATTCCTCCAGGTCGTCAATGAGCTGCTGGAGCCTTTGGAGAGGCGTTGGCTTGACCGGAAATTGCAGGGCGGCTGCTTGTTCAGCTTGTTTCTTGAGCCGCCTTCTGAGGTTCTTCCTCCTATTTTTCTCTTGTCTCTTGGCGATAGTCGTCTCCAAGGGAGTAGGAGGGAGAGGTGCTGGAGTCGGAGTTGACAAATCCTGATGAGGATATCTTCGAGCTGACGCCCTTGTGGGGCGAGGTCGATGACTCTTCCTCACCTGGATTTCGATCCAGGCGCTTTCCGCTTGTTGTATCTGGAAGGTGGCGTTGATCGCCTGCTTGATTACCTCGAGCGGCAATTCCTGGAATGCCGGGATACTGGGACTGGCGTCCGAAGACGTGTTCGCGCTTTGATGCCTTAATCGCAGTGGCCACGGGAGCCTACGAGGAGTCGGTAGGCTAGTGCTGGCGTCCGAAGACGTGTGCGCGGTTTGATGCCTTAACCGCGGTGGCGACAAAGATGTCTTCTGCTGAGTCGGTACGTTGGGATCGGTGTTGGAGGACATATGCGCGGTTTGATGCCTTACCCGCGGTGGCGGTGGCTTCTGTTGAGAAGTGGGCAGAGAGGGGCACTGGTCGTCCTGCTCCTTAGCCTTGTCTTTGCAACCATGGTGAGGACTAGGTCCTGCGACAACTGGCAGTGTCGCAGGACATTGTCGCTCTGCACAGTTATCCCGACTTTGCAGAATGGAGGAGCTTTGTGGCGGTGGGCCCGCCACTTGAATCGAAGCCGCTGAAGACTCCGAAGACGTCTTCTTTGTACTCCGGATTGTGTCAACAAGTAGGCGGAGAGGACCGGATGGCCCCTCCGTTGGGGAGCTGCACCGAGGCTGAGGCGGGGCCTTACCCTATTTTTGCTTTCCCTTCCTATCCGCGACTGTCGGTGACGAAGATAGGGCGGGAGGAGGATGAGAAAGTGCCGAAGAGCTTGTCGTCATCTCGCCCACCAGAACGTCCTCTCGGCCGAGAAGGACCCGGAGGAGCATGGCAGTGTCTTCTTCAGGGAAAGGAAGGGATTTTAGCTCCCGCTAGGACCACCACTGCACGGCCAAAGTGGCTGGGATTGGCTGGCTAGCGGTAGATGCCTGAGAGCCCTCAAGGGCCGGATGAGCAGGAGAATGGATGACGTTGACCAAGAGGTTAGTCGGTTCCGCCTCTTGACTGGCATCCTGCTCTCTACACCTTTGCAGTCGCTCGAGCGCCTCTTGGTTGTCCGCCCGGAACTCGAGCCATTCCGGAGGATGCTGGTAAGGCAGCCCATGCCTATTTTCTTGGGGAGAGTCTGGCCGCTCTGGCGCATCCCTGGCGATGCTCAGGGTCTCTTCGACAGCTTGTCGAAGCCTGACGAGTGACATGGAGTTTCCTTCTGCATCGATCTACTCCCATCGGATCTGTTCCTAGATAAGGTACTGAACTTCCTCGCATGACTCGATTGGGTGGCAGGTTCTGACGTGGAAGGGGCAGTACTGGGGGTGACTACGATCCCAATGGGTGTAGTCGGCAGGCGAGTCGCGGGGCATGATTTGCCCGTTCTCGACGAGGATATTGAAGAGTCATCGAGTTCTCTCCCTGGGGAAGGAGAGAGGTCTCTGATCATGCCAGGGCCTCCACCCTGGGTACCAGATCAAACGTTCCCTTCGACTGGCGCTGGGCCCCTCTGATTCATCATTAGAAAGAGAGAATGCGGCCATCATGTGGATGACATTGGCCGAGGGGTGAGCCACGCGGGCTACCTTAGCTGGCCTGGCCCACGTATGTGGCTGCGGGGGATCGACGAGACCGCTCTTCATCTTGACGAGGCCGTCTCGGATCAGCTTCTGCGCCTGAGTCTTGAAGACATTGCAATCTTCAATTGAATGACCCAACATGCGATGGTACAGGCAGTAACTGGGATCGTCGGTCTTCAGAGCCTCGTCCGGCTTGCGGATTTCTGGCAGCTCGATGATCTTCTGAGCCATGCAGAGCTTGAAGAGCATCTTCGTGTGTTCCTTCTTGAAGGAGAAGGGTGTCTTCATACGCTCCGAGAAGGAAGGAGCAGCCGGCTTGTCTACTGGCTTTTTGTCAGAGCCACCGGACTCGGCCGCTTTACTGGCCTTGGTGGCATGGGTGAATTCTATGATGTTAACCTCCTTGCCAGGCTGGCGTTCTCGCACTTGTTTACCCTTTGCTGCAGTATAGCTCGGGTTATCGGTGAAGAACATCTCTATCTCGGCGACTGCCGAATTGAGCCGGACGAAGCCTTTGATATTGGTGTCGAGAAGCTTTTCACTGACCTCAACTGCCAGACCCCGATGACATATGGTGATGGCGTCCTCCTGGACGGGTGGATTGACACACCTCATGCTAAGGTCTCGCCATTTCTTGATGAAGTCGAGGGCGCTCTCGCCCTTTTCTACCGAAGGGAACAAAGTTCGACTAGTGAGACCTTTTGCTCGGCCATCTGAAATCGGTCGAGGAATTTCTTCTGGAGATCCGCCTAGTCGACGACAGAGCCGGGCTTCAGGCGGGAGTACCATTGAAAGGCCGTTCCCGTGAGCGAAGTGGCAAAGTAGCGGAGGAGATAGGATTCATCCAACGCTAACTCGCCCATAGTCGTAACATAGTAGGCCAAGTGCTCATGTTGCGACCCCTGCCCATTGAACTTTTGCAGCTTCGGGGGCTTGGAGTATTCTGGGGGAAGCTTCTTCAGCTGGTGGTGAAGCGGGTAGGGTACACTGTAGAGATCCACCGTGACCATCCCTTCACCATACTGGGCGAGCTTCGTCTCGACAATGCGCTCGATCATCTGGCGTTGCGTCAAGAGATTCTCTAGCACTGGCGTGTTGGAGGCTCGTGGTTGAGTATCAACCGGGGGCGTGCCAAACCCAGTTGCCAACAGAGTTCGGGCAATCGCTACTGAGGTGTTGGCAGCATCGCTGGCTGCCGGGGGTACCGGTGCCTCGACCTGAGGCCTGTCAGGTCGCTGCGGATGAAGGTCTCGCTCCTGGAGGAGGTCATGCAGGAGGGCCTTCAGGTGCTGGTTCTCCTTCACGAGAGTGTCGAGGGTCACTTCTTGAACCTCGTTTGTAGGAGGGTCGTTGTTGACCGGCTCTGCGTTGATAGGAGGGTCACGGCCTTCCACCGAGACCTCTTCTACGTGCTCCGATGCTTACGGTCCGACAGAAGTGCTGATGTGACCTGTTTGAGAAGGTGGCAGAGCCAGATGGCGCGGCCTCCTAAAGTGAGCCAGAGGCTGGTTCAATTCGTCAGACTGGGTGTCTGGCTGGTGTCTGGTGGTGTAGCACGTGAACACTCGAACCGCATCATTGATAAACCGGGCCGTCCGCTTCCTTCGCGTGTGCCGCTCGGGGCGGACAGGCATCCCTACTCTGTCAAAGACCGAGATACGTTGCAGAGGGGGCTCACTCCCAATGTCAACCGGAGGAGAACCCTGGACAGGTTGCTGGATGGCCCGAGGATGGGCTCACCTTTGCCTCCGCTTGCTTGCGCGGGGGACATTGGATGACTGGGCATCGTCAGACGATGCCGCTGTGAGACCCGCCACATCCCGTCTGATGCCACGTCTGAGTGCTCGCAGGGGTTTGGTAATATGCGCCCTTCGAACAGCTTGAGCTTCTTATAGGGTGACCCAGATTTTCATCAAGTCCAATTGCTGGTCTCCCTTGTCGCCATTTTTTCGACGAGTTATCTTGGGAGGCAGTGTGTCTAGATACGGTGGGTGCCCCCGGGCTGCCGCCGAGGAACCCGCTCCTTTGAGCTTTGCCCCATCCTCTCGTGTTTGACGCAAGAGGTCAAAATGATTGGAAGTGGGGATGGTGGGAATTGTCCGTTCCTGGGGTATGATTGGTTCACCCCCGTCGAGACGGATCCGCAAGTCGCCGACAAGGATCGTCTTGCCGGAGTTGCTGGTTGCAGCGGCAAGTCACCTGGCTTGGCGGCCATGGCAATGCTTCTTTTGAGGAGCTGAGGAAGACTCTGCCCCAAGATGGTAGACCGAGAAAATATGGCCCGGAACGACCGACAACATGAAGTCGTCAGTCCATAGTGCTAGGATCGGTCCTCGGGGCAAGTAGCCCGCACCAGGAGTCGATGACTAGGTGACTCGGGTGTAAGCCTTCGCCCGCGGCGATAAGAGTGTCGCCGAGGCTCGAGATGATACTCTCGCGCCGGAAGGCAAAGCCGTTGGAAGTGCTGGAGCACCGACGCCCCTGGGTCAAGGACCAGGGGTAGGTGCTGGCGTAATCCGGGCTCGGGTCAGGATGCCCGAGGAAGGTGCTGAGGAACGCTACCCTCTGGGTGGAAGACCCACGGGGAGAGCCGGTTCAACTGGAGCTCGGGGCCGGGGTCCCGAGTGCACTATCGGAGAGCCGTGAACTCGGGGATGTGAGCCCGTGTCGAGTGTCGGCCTTGCCGGGATTCAGGATCGAAAACTCGACGCAGATGCTGGGAAGCCGTAAACTCGGGGCGGAAAGCCCATGCCGGGTGCCGACTTTGCTGGAGCTCGGGATTGGGGACCCGAGGGAGACGCTGGGAAGCAGCGGACCGGGGGTAGAGAGCCCGTGTTGGGTGCCGGCTTGGCTGCGGATCAGGATTGGGGACCCAAGGGAGATGCTGGGAAGCCGCAGACCCAGGGCAGAGAGCCCGTGTTGGGTGCCGACTTGACTGCGACTCGGGGTTGAGGACCCGAGGGAGATGCTGGGAAGGTGGGGACCCCGAGCAGGGAGCCCGTGTCGGGTGCTGGCTTGGCTGCGGCTCGGGGTTGAGGACCAAAGGAAGATGCTGGAATGCCGTGGACCCAGGGCAGGGAGCCCGTGTCGGGTACCGGCTTGGCTGCGGCTCGGGGTTGAGGACCCGAAGAAGATGTTGGGATGCCGTGGACCCAGGGCAGGGAGCCCGTGTCGGGTGCCAGCTTGGCTGTGGCTCGGGGTTGAGGACCCGAGGAAGATGTTGGAATGCCGTGGACTCAGAGCAGGGAGCCCGTGTCGGGTGCCGGCTTGGCTGCGGCTTAGGGTTGAGGACCCGAGGAAGATGCTGGGAAGGTGACCAAAGTCCGGGGCACGGGGCCCGTGTTGGAGATCGGACGAGGCTGGCCTCGGGAGCTGATGTTCACCCGGGCCGGCGTTGATATGGGGGCCCTATAGGGGCTTGCAGTGGCAGTCTGACACCCGGTACTCGGGCGGGACACTGGAGCTAGAGGCACGCATGGCGCGTTGGCCGCAGGGGCCACTGGAGAGACTGGAGTTGGCTGAGGAGCAGCCACATGGATCACACCCAGGAAGTAGGGCGATCCGATAACCGGGGTGAAGCTGCCGAAAGCGATCGGCATCGCCAAGTAGCCCACCCGGGCATGGGTGGCAATGACGTTGGGGCCGTAGGTGACGGCTGCCATGGTTGCCAGAATGTTGAGTGCTGTGGAGGCGACGGTCGCTGACAGTCGCCTGGAGCGGCCCGACGATCGGAACGCGGACCGATAGTTGCTGGAGAATGCGCGCAAGTACCCTCCTCTGCCTCTCCTGCAAGGACAGGGAAAGGGCACCGGGCTTCATGGCTGGCACAGACTTTTCTTCAGTAAAAAGAAGGAAGGCGGGAGACGTCCCACCGGGCGTGCCATCCTCTCTGTTGCGCGGGTTTTTATGCCGTTTAATCGGGGTGAGGGAAGGAATACAATGGGGAAGGAAAATACGGGAGTTTGATGTATCTCGGGTATCCTCCTTACCGGTGCATGCCCCTCACGGCGGTATCGAGCACTCTCCTTTCACGGAAAGTCGGAAAGGGTCGAATGGCACGGAAATATCGGGATAAATGTTTTTTTTTAACTAAGGTCATACTTGCAAGGGACATGGGGAGAAACTCGACCCCGGCCACCTTACAAGAAAAGTTTATATAATAAGCATAAAGGAAAGAAGAAGGTTAGAGATACAGGGGACCACAAAGGTCTGGGGGAGGCATCCTACTAAAGAGGAGAGGAGGCCCAATTACAACAAGTGGGTAAGGCCCAATAAATCTCAAGAGGAAAGAACCCAAAAGGAACCCTGAGATACAGCACGTGGGCCAAGCCCAAAAAGCCCAAAAGGAAGAATACATCGTGGCCCAAGAGGAGGGGTAAGAGACACAATTGCAGAACAAGGCCGCCAGAGGTTGCATCCTCTGCGCGAAGACAGTCAGGGGCTGCTTCCGTGGAAACCAACAGAGCAGCAACAGGTGACATGGCAACATGTGTGGCCAACGAGGGGAAGTGTCAACGCAGGGGGGAACAGAAGCCTGGATTCCCGCCAACGGAAGCGTGCGATGGTGGAGAAGCACGTGTCATCGGAGCAGAACGCCGCCTGAGGGGACGCCGACGGGAAGAGAGTCGAGGGCAGCAGCTGCGCCACCACCTGCCGCACTGGCAAAGGACAACATGGAGCCAGCCGCCATGACAGGGGGGGCAGACCGGGGGCACACCAGGGAACGCCATCGCCGGAGAAGAGAAGCAGTGTCGCCAGGAGGAGGAGCAATGCCAGCGGGAGGGGGGATCTCAAGCATGAGCCCCTAGCCAGAAGAGGCAGCCGGTGGAGCAACAACAACGAAAGGAGGAGCAACGTTTGGAAGGTCCGCTACGATGGCCAGCACCACGGTGCAGGGCTTCAATGCAGGCTTGGACGGCGCCAAGGAGGCCGAGGCAGGAGGAGGCTGAGGAGGACCAGAAGCGACAGACGAAGGCCCTTCAGGTGGGTGCTGTCCTACTGGAGAGGGCCCCAACAGCAAAAGTAACAACTCCCGGGATGGCAAAAGCAACTATTGAGGGAGAGCAGGGCTTGGGCCCAAGGAGGCAGGGCAGCACACGAACAGCAAAGCAGGGCAAGGGCCTCGGAGTGCCGGACAGACCACAGTCAGTAGCTCCAGAAGTAGCAACGGAGTCTGAGGCCACCCCACTACGAACGGAGCAAGGCCCAAGGACGGGCAGGTCTGCATGGAGATGCAAGGCGGACCGAGAAAAAGCAGGGGAGGCGGAGGCGACCATGCTAACAACCACAGGGGTCTGGCAAGTCCCAGAGGGAGGCAGGAGGGCTGGGAGGATGGACGGAGAGGGAGACGCACAACGTCATCCACCAGGGGGAGGGGAGCAAGGAAGCAAGGGGAACGAAGCAGAAATGGAGTCACCGGTGACAAGAGCACAACCTGGACGGCCGACGACGGAGGAGGGGCAGGGAGGGCGAAGGGGCCGAAGGACAAGAGGCAAGATAGAGGGGGGGGAGGGGGCCAAGGGAGGGAGGCCGAAGGTGGGAGGAGCAACAGGAGGAGGGTTGGGGAAGGAGAGCAAGAGAAGGGACGAGGGGAAGAGAAGTCGACAGGGAAGGAGGACGGAGCAAGGGGGGAACAGGAAGCCCAGCGGGAGAAGGGGGCAGGCACAGCACCACCAGGACGCTGGCAGCCCGCCGCCAACGAAGGGCCAAGAAGGGCACACGCGGGCAAGCAGAAGGAGGAGCTGCAGCCGCAGGCAGCCAACCAGCAGGCACGCACCACCGGTAGGAGCAGGGAGGCCGCGGGCAGTCGCTGACGTGCCAGTCGATCTCTCGATAATCACTTGTCCGGAGATGTCCGCGTGTTCTACTGGAACTCTTTACATAGGAGTTGGTGTGGATCCGACTGCCTCGGTGGCCAGAATGGACACGGGATAGCGCCTGGCAGAGGTCGGACGTGGCTCGAGGTGAGCGGTCGAGTCCGGGTCTCAGACGGCGAGTGTTGTCATGCTGGGGAGTCGAGGTCGGCCCCGGGACTATGATTCCAGGGCCAGAGGTCCGACCGGACTTGATTTGTCGATCTGAGGGGCCGAGGGCCGATTGGGAGGTGAACGGTGGGCACGTGGTTCTGTGTTGAGGGCCGACGCGGCGCTATGAAGTACCCTTCGTCACCGTCGTAAGTGTTGTAAGTTGCCGTACACGGGCAGGCCCGGGGTGCAGGCGTATTTGCCGTTGGTACGGTCATCTTACATGTGGCGGGGATAGACTTGGCATGAGATGGTTAAACACCGCGTGAGGGGAGTACGTGTGATATACCCTCGGCGTGTGAGAGCCGACTAGCAAGCCAACCGCGCGCGCACTTGTCTTCTCGCATTTTCGACCCTTGCCGAAAGCCCTGGGAGTCCGAGGGTGCGACAATTAGGCCGGGGAAGTTAGCCCGTCCAACTGAGTGTCAGTGCGTTGCTTCCTATGCTTCATGCATGTGTCTGTATGTACCATGTTGGTAAGGGTGGTAATTTATAGAAGTTGAAGGGGTCGGGGTGGGGTTTAGGCGGACCAAGTTGAGGGTCCAACTTGGTCCGGGTAACCCCCCCAAACAATACTTTTATTATTATTTTATTTGTATTTTTTATGTGTTGTGTGTGTGTGTGTCGGAGTGGAAGGGGTGGGGTTTAGGCGGACCAGCCCAAGGGGCTGGTCTGGTCCTCCTAAACCCCTCTTCGGAGGGGAAATTCCTTTTATTTTTATTTTTGGAGGGGTTTAGGTGGACCAGCTTGGGGGTCCAAGCTGGTCCGCCTAAACCCCTCCCAGGGGGGGTTTTAGGCGGACCAAAGTCCCTCTTGTTTTGTTTTTAAAATTTTTTTTATTATACAAGGGTTTAGGCGGACCAGTTTGGGGGTCCAAGCTGGTCCGCCTAAACCCCCAACCCCCAAGCTGGTCCACCTAACGCCCCCCCCCCCCTTGGGGGGTTTAGGCGGACCAGCTTGGAGGCCCAAGCTGGTCCGCCTAAACCCCTCCCCAAGGGGGGGTTTGGGCGGACCAGGTAGAAGAGAGAGAGGGGGAGTGGTCCCACCTCTATAAAACCTAATTTTTTAGTTATTTTTCTTCCTAAATTGGCTAAGAAGAAAGAGGATAAAGGATACTGGGAGGATACACTGGTGGACTGGTTGCTTGTGCGCGAAGATCGAGGGATTGACGTGTGTGACTTAGCGTAATCCCAGGGCTCCATCTTCACGGATCCTTCTGCGTACGGGTACGACGAATGAACTTTACATGAACCTCGGACCGAATTTGCACGAACCGGGAATGGGAAGGGCCGTCGGGCCTCCGGGCTGAGGAGAGGGTCCCCCCCCCCCGGGGAGTTCGCCCTCCCCGGGGGTACGGCCACTCCCTGGGGCGCACGGGCCCCGGGCAAATCTGTAACCCTGAGGGATGGCCCCCGGAGGTCTTCCTTCATCGTCTGGGGATATCCCTTGGGGGATATGAAGTTCCAGGATGTTGAAATGGCCCATGAGAGCCATTGTTCTTAGAGTTGTAGTGGCCGCTTGCAAGGTGTTCGGGCGAATGTCCGGCACACCCCGGGTTGCCGAACGAGCCACGTAGGTGGCTGACGGGCCTTGGATTTGGCCAAGGGCCAAGGGTAGAAGTTCGTAGGGGCTGGGAGGAGGAATCTTGGGCCCATGGGCCTTACCTCGTACTACGTGCCATGTTGTACGGTGTGTTGGCAGAGTAGCCTCGGTTGGCCCAAGAGCTAAGTTCAGTGGCTTGTTGCCACATGTCTGAGGGTCGGGGGTGGCCCCGACTTCCTACGGGGTTGTTGTGGGACTCAATTGGTGTACTGGGACCATGGGGTGGCCCATGGGTTGGTGTAGAAGGGTTGAAACACGTGCGCCCACAAGGTGTTTGGCAGAATGCCGAACACGCGTGTGTGAGCCGTACACGCGTGCTACGGGCCTCCTGAGCCGGTGGTTGACCTATTTAGGTCTCCCTTTGACCTTGGAGGGTTGAGGGAAGGCATTCCGGGGTAGGCCCCCAGCCTTTTCACTGAGTGCCATGTGACATGGCTTGTAGTCGGAGTGTCCCCGAGGCGGCCCGGGTGGCCGTGTAGAGCGCGGAGAAAATTCACGACTTATGAATCGGGAGTGCTCCCGATTGATTGCTAGTGCCGCTGTGCACCTCGGCTAACGTGTTAGGGCCGTTGGTCAGGCCCATTGGATTGTCGGAGGGGCCGGGTAGCCCATGCCTTTGGGTATTTCGCTGGGGAAATAGTCCGGGTACAACAGGGTGCCAGAGTCACCCGACCATTTTTAGAACCTGAGCTGGTTGATTGGGCCTTGTCAATCCGCCCAAGTGTCTTAGTTTTTAGAAAAGGCATCATAATTCATCTGGAGCCTTATTACCCGTTCAGATTTGAACGAAATTTTGGCTATGACCAACATATTCCTTCTTCAACTGCTCAGTTTCCCCTGGACAACCGATCGAAGCACGGGTCAACTGTTGATGGCGAAGGCCGCATCCGGTGGAATTTTGATGTGACACCACCTTGGACCTAAACAAGCAAGCACAATTCGCAATCGAAACGGACCGATATCGGCGGCCACTCACCCGACACTCACCTAAGTCTCAGGGTAACTCGGTGATACCGAGTGGAGGTTGTAAGGGCTGGGCCCTTGCTGGTAGAGGGCCAGGAAGGCCAAGGGTTCTCCCAAAGGTACGGAGGCCCAATTCAATGGAGCCGACATTGTGCCAAGGGCACGGGTTGCACACTCTCTTCCACGGCGGCCACTCGAAGCAATGGGGCTTGCAGACCAGACACTCACTCTCACGGGCCAGCGGAGCTATGAACTAATATTGAAAGAACAATGCACCAAATATGAGCAAGGAATAGAGCACTTACTCGACTGGCTTGAAGAAACCGGTCCCGCTCGGAGATGTGGGCGAGCGGGGAAGTGTGGATTCCCCACACGCCGCGCCGGTGTAGCTTGAACCTGTTCAAAGTTTTACACCACTACGCCCCATGCAAGGGGGTTGAACTTGGGGAAGGGAAGCCAAAATTATATTCAAACACTACCTCCATAGGGAGGGGATTTAAGCCGGCCAGGCGGGGAGGGGAAAAGCTGAAATAGAAACCGAACGGATGGAAGACGTCGGTTCTGCCCGCTCTCTGGAATATGGAATAGATAGTTGAAGTTGATACTGTTGCGGACACTCCCGAATTTTTTTATTGATGAGACCAGTAGGGAAATCTTTGGGGTTGGATCAGGATGACTTCCAATTTTTATGGAATTTCTTGGTTGACGGTGCTTGTCAGGGAAGGGCCGCGAACAGGGACCCTGAGTTCTGGCTTGTACTGCTACGGTACCACAGCAGCAGAAAGACGAGGCCACCACGAGCGCTCCCAATCTCTGAATCAAGCGTGGCTGGAGTCGTTGGAATCATTGTCAAGTCCTCTTCAAAACAAGACCTGCGGGGATGCTAGAGGGTGTCGGAACAGATTTTAAGAGCCCAAACAGTGGACAGGGGTCGGTTCAGTCCGAGAGGGGACAGAACTGCGCACATGAGAAAGAAAAATGAGAAAACATAGCTCCAAATGGTGGACGAGGTTCCGCTTCATGATAATGGAATAAGACTTGTCGTAGAAGCTCTTAGCCAAGTGGATCCTCAAGAAGCACATGAATGTGGCCGTGGGAGCTTCTGGAAGTTGCTTCAGGTTGCTGACCAGACCTATCCTGCGCAGTCGGAGAAGAACAGCTCTCCCTGGCAGTCACGAACTTTGACGGAGATGAGACCACCACTATTGCAAAGCTGACAGGAAGATGAATCCAATGTTATATAGTACGCCCTCTGAAGCTTTATGGTGATGTCATGGCAGCCTCAGAAAGTAACTGGTGCTCTGCTGCCTGCGAGCTGGGAATAGGATGAAGGTGTAGGGTAGTGTGTATGAGGGTGGAATGGCCTAGGGAAACAAGGGGGGAATGGGGAGTGCGACCAGGGCAGGAAGGGGGTGTTGGGGAGGGGTGTAGGGCAGCTAGAAAGAGAGGGAGATTCAAATTTGGGACTTGGGTGAAGCCCCTTCAGCCTTGGGGATGTGGAGAGGTGCTTGGGGAAAGGAAGAGGGTAGTTGGTGGTTGGAGGGTGGAGCAAGGATTGGAGGAGGTTCTCTTGGGTCTGGGGTAGAGTAAAGAGGGGGGTGTGGGGAGTTGGAGTAGCTTTAATGGAAGGGGGAGGAGAGAGAAAGTGGTTGGGAGGTGAGGAGAGAGAGAAGGGGGCGAACCCCTTAGAGAGAGAGAGGAAGAGAGAGAGGGGGGATAGGGGCTTCTCACCCAAAGAAGAAGATTTAAGTTGGACACTAGAAAATTTAAATATTCATTCATTCATTCCAATGGGGGGAATGGGGTCCGATATATAGGCAACCCACATTTTACAAAAAGTCCATGACTCTTGCAACAATGACAAATAACCAAGGGGGTAGGGGGCGCCCCTGGGCCTAGCCTTATGAATTGGGCCCATTAACTAATCTAATCAACCCTATGACACTTAACTTAGGTAGATGACTCATTAACCTAGGTACATGACACAAATAAAAAGAAAATTACAATGGTATGACTCAAATAAAAATGAGAAAATATAACATATGTCTCAAGATAAATGACAAGACCATGTCAGATGCTTCTGGGGTGAGGAGACGAGCCGTGAGTGTGGGCACAGGAGGTGATGTCCCCATCAGATTTCTTTCACCGCCAAAAAGCCATTACTTTTAGGGTGCCGTCGGTGTTGAACCGTATTCCCCGGGTTACTCCAGAGTATGTAAAATGGTGGAACGCCTGCACGAGCTTTTACCGCAATACTAGAGGAACTTGCTGGGACGTGGCTGAGCGTACTTTTCTGAATCAGTAGCCTGGGCCGGTGTTCGACATTGATGAGGCCCATCTGAAGAGACTATTTTCTCAGCACCTGAAGGAGGCATATATATATATATATATATATAGCAAACTGGAGAGCTCTAAAAGAAGATGCATCCCAACAGCTGACGCCCATGCTTGCTGATATAAATGAGGACACTTTTATGAAGAATTTGGAGCATCTGTGCCAGATCGGTGGTGCCCGCTTGGAATCTCAGCAATATCCATTCCCCATAGAGGAGCCACTTCCTAAGACAACTTCCTGGAAAAGTGAGACTGACCGCTTTTGCCCGTATAGGGCGTTTGTAAGGAGAGAGGACAGAACCCCGACCTATTACCAGCATACGTCTTGTCTGTTCATTTTGATGAATATCCATGGGCTGACTCTTGACAACCCTGCAGCGAGTATTTTGGAAAAGCCTTTATTTGTATCTTTTCAATATGCTGACGACTGGGGTATCGATCACCTCGGCTTGTATCATTGCCTCGCTTCTCGTGGCCATGCAGACTTGGCTGATCTGGCAGAGAAGTGTCAAAAAATTGGTGACATTTGCTGGCTCATTCGGGAGGCTACATCCCGCAACAAGGAGGTGGCCTATCAGTACTGGCCCCTTTCATCTTTTTATAATGGCCCGGTAGGTATGAATTCCTTTGGTTAATCATGGCTCTCATCTCATTGCTTGATCTTCTTCATAGTAATGTGCATTCTTTTTGACAGATAGACCAGACATAAAGCAGCAGGGGATGTATAGGAAGATTATTTCCTAGGCTCAGAAGCCTGCATATTTTGATATCCCTAAGCCGGCGCCAACCACCACCCCATTACCTCCTGGCAAGAAGAGGGTAGCTTCTTCAATGAAAGTTGCCCTAGGACGGGCAAAGAAGGCCCAAAAGACTCTAGTGAAGCAGTCCTCTTCCATGGCCGAAGTTATTGAGCTTCCTTTACATCTTGTACCATTGTTCGAGGAATTTGCCGCTCAGTAGGAGGTTGCCCAACAAGCAACTGAAGGTATCATTGTTTTCTCCATGAACTGTAGGCTTCTCACCTTTGTGATGTCTTTATTCTTAACATGGCATATCTTCTATTTGGCAGTAGCTCAAGGAGAAGTCGCTGCCACTGCGACTACTGAAGAGACCAGAAGTGTAGCAGGGGATATAGGAGGGGAGCCTTCCACTATTGCTCCGAAAGATGTCAGGCTGCCTTCACCCACACCGGCCAGTGAAGTTGAAGGTGAGCTTGCTTTATCAACTTTTCTTTGCCCTCTGATGACCTTTCTGCCTTTCTTTATACATGAGCTTGTATTGCAGTGGCCGGAGCGGTCGGAGCTGAGACTGAGACACCAGCTATGGATGTCCCTCAGCTGCAGGAGGGACATAAGACTTTGTTGAAGAAGGGTACTATCCCCTTGCGGCAGATAGTCACTCGTTTGGCAGCTCGGAAAGCAACGGAAGTGGCGGGTCTGCCTGCGCCCAGTGTGGAGATATCTTCTAGCAGCTCCGATACTCCCTCTGATGAAGAGCTTGACTTCGACTCTTCTGAAGGTGAGGAGGAAGCTTATGAAATGGCCGGTGAAGGGACGGAAACACCCCCTATATCAACAAGTGGCCCTTTGATATTTAGCCCTCCAAAGTTGCTAGCACCATCGTTCGAGGGGATATCGTAGGAAGAATTTGCTGGAATTGACATGGAGGAGGAGATAGCCCCCCCTTTTGTTGCTTAAACTGCGGAATTATCATCTTCCATACAGGCGTTTGAGAAGATTGACCCTGCAATCAAAGTAAGCTCTGCCCCTTCCTTCTTACTGAGCTACATAGCCTACTTGCTTATTTTGCCACTTTGATGCTTATTTCAATTTGTTCCTGGAGTCCGACATCACCGACCCTGTTTTGATACCAGCCTCCGATATCATTTCCTCGGAGGCCTTGGTTGCACTGATTCCTATGACCGCAGCCTCCGCAGGGGTGACTGCTATGCTTCGCCCTATGCCAGTGAGGGTGCAATCGACAACTGATATATCATCACTGGAGCTGGGCTCATTGGGAGAGAGTTCTGCTCCAGTGCGGGCCTCAGAGCTGAGGGCCAAAGCAGATCCGACTAGAGGTTCCGCCTTTGTTCCGGCTACTGCACTGACCGTTGCACCTGAACTTATAGTTCCATCTATGAAAACAACATAATTAGAGTCTCTGCCACCTCCAGCAGTTATTCAGAAAGCAGCCCTTGATGGTTCGGCAGTAGAAGAGACAGTAGTTCGGGAAGAAGTTGCTGAAGTGCTCGGTTCACCTACCCTAGTGGCCATTCCATCTTCATCATCCAAGCCAGACATCGGCTTGTGGACATCCATTGACAGTGAAGGCACCTTTGAAGTAGCTCCAGCAGCTTCCCTTGGCTTCACTTCATCAGAAGACTTTATCTGGCAGAATTTGGAGATGTTGCATCGGGAAGTGGAGTCTCAACCGGCATTGACTTATTTACAACTGAAGAAGGTGGCCGAGCGTCTAATAGGTGGCTTGCAAGCATTGGGCTGCCCCCTGGAGATATGGACCCAGTGGGTGCTGTTGTTGCTGAAATCTGTAAATCGTTGGGACTTTCTGGGGAGCGTTGTAAATGACAGACTGGCGGCCCTTAAGTTGCAAAGAGCTGATTACCAGTCTGGGTTGGAAACGTTGAATTCCAACCTTCAGGAGCATAGAACCCGGCTGGAGGCTTTATCTGCTCGTGCACAATTTGTGAGTAGCCGGATGGACGAACTGCGAGCAGAATTAAGCATCCTTGAGGTTGAGTTGCCGCTGGTGGAGATGACGCAGTCCCAGAGTGCTGAGGAAATTTCTTTGCTGGAGGGACGAGTGGCATCACTGCAGGACAAATCAGCTCGCCTCCAAGAGGAAGAAGCCCGCCTTCATGAATTAGGAGCGGCTCCAACCGTCAGACTTCTTGATTTTGAAGACATCTTCCGACGACCTTAGTTGCTCCATACTTTGTAATGCACCCCTTTTAAGGGCTCCGATTGTAACCGTTCCTTTTTGCAATGGAAAACTATCTTCTTTTTGCCGCTTCCTTTTTTTCTTATGTCTTGGATGCGTATCCTTATTTGTGGCGGTTAGCAGCAGTTCGGTAACTCCCATAAGGATATACCTGTATCTATATTACAGGAGAGCGCCCACCCTTTCAGGGAAAGGATGGGAAATCACTCCACCGCGTGATGGGGTTTTGAGAGTTTCTAAACCGGACCATTGGCATAGGTAGATGTTTCAGCGGCCACACATGCCGAAAGCAGGAGTGTTTGTAGATGTATGGATGAAGGGCTCGTAGGACCCGTCGAAATAGACGAAAGGTCCATTCCAAATAGGCTTCATAATTGATCGAGGCGATGTGCCACATGATCAATGGAAGTTTCATCATCGACATAGGGTTTATACCGATGCAAGGGAATATAAGTTTCATCAGAATAGACGTAGGGTCTACTCCAGATAGATTTCATCATTGATCGGGCGATGTGCCAAACGACCAGTGGTAGGTTTCATCATCGATACTGGGTTTATACCGATGCAAGAAAATATATAAGTTTCATCAGAATAGACGTAAGGTCTACTATGGATAAGTTTCATTGTTGATCGGGCGATGTGCCAAATGATCAATGGTAGGTTTCATCATCGATATTGGATTTATACCGATGCAAGGAATTTCATAAGTTTCATCAGAATAGACGTAAGGTCTACTCCGGATAAGTTTGATCATTGATCGGGCGATGTGCCAAATGATTAACGGGAGTTTCATCATCGATATTGGATTTATACCGATACAAGAAAATTCATAAGTTTCATTAGAATAGACGTAAGGTCTACTCCGGATAAGTGTCATCATTGATCGGGCGATGTGCCAAACGATCAATGGTAGTTTCATCATCGATATTGGGTTTATATCGATGCAAGGAAATTCATATGTTTCATCAAAATAGACGTAAGGTCTACTCCGGATAAGTTTCATCATTGATCGGGCGATGTGCCAAATGATCAGCGGGAGTTTCATCATCGATATTGGGTTTATACTGATGCAAGAAAATTCATAAGTTTCATTAGAATAGACGTAAGGTCTACTTCGGATAAGTTTCATCATTGATCGGGCGATGTGCCAAATGATCAATGGTAGTTTCATCATCGATATTGGGTTTATACCGATGCAAGGAAATTCATAAGTTTCATTAGAATAGACGTAAGGTCTACTCCGGATAAGTTTCATCATTGATCAAGCGATGTGCCAAACGATCAATGGTAGTTTCATCATCGATATTGGGTTTATACCGATGCAAGGAAATTCATATGTTTCATCAGAATAGACGTAAGGTCTACTCCGGATAAGTTTCATCATTGATCGGGCGATGTGCCGAATGATCAATGGTAGGTTTCATCATCGGTATTAGATTTATACCGATGCAAGGAATTTCATAAGTTTCATCAGAATAGACATAAGGTCTACTCCGGATAAGTTTCATCATTGATCGGGTGATGTGCCAAACGATCAATGGTAGTTTCATCATCGATATTGGGTTTATACCGATGCAAGGAAATTCGTATGTTTCATCAGAATAGACATAAGGTCTACTCTGGATAAGTTTCATCATTGATCGGGCGATGTGCCAAACGATCAATGGGAGTTTCATCATCGATATTGGGTTTATACCGATGCAAGGAAATTCATAAGTTTCATCAGAATAGACGTAAGGTCTACTCCGGATAAGTTTCATCATTGGTGGGACGTGAAGTGGGTATGCCACTGAAAGAGATGCATAACATAGATTTTTATATTATCACATTACTGACTCAAGTGCCCTTTTAGGTTTTCACCGGAGTCAGCCCCCTCTTGCTTTTGCCCACGCGCCCTTTCGGGTTTTCACGTGGCGGATAGCCGATTTTGCCTGCAGCGCCCTT
This sequence comes from Amorphophallus konjac, assembly GCA_022559845.1. Classification (NCBI taxonomy): domain Eukaryota; kingdom Viridiplantae; phylum Streptophyta; class Magnoliopsida; order Alismatales; family Araceae; genus Amorphophallus; species Amorphophallus konjac. The sequence goes on along the minus strand of CM040117.1, from coordinate 223,641,316 downwards.
TTGGGTTTTCGCTGCAGCTAGGTTATGGCCATTTTTGCCCTTGTTCAGAATGGCTAAACAAGTCTGGCGGGGCACCTCTATTTTAATCCCCTTTTCTTTCTCTTCTTTTTTTGTTTCCTTTTCTTCTTTTCTTGTTGCACATGGAACTTTTGAACTCATAAGTCATCATCATTTTTAATCGTGCAAAGGTGTTTGCCGTTGATGTGGGGACTAACATCAACGCAAAGGATATAAGGTTTCATCATCTATCCAGATGGAAGGTCTGGATTGATGTGTGTGTGTAGCGGCTCTGGCGCGAAACCGTTCGCCGAGAATGTGGATTTTACCGTTGATGTGGGGATTAGCATCAACGTAAAGGAAATAAGGTTTTGTCATCTATCCAGACGGAAGGTCCGGATTGATGTGAGTATGTCGTCGCTCTAGCATGAAACCGTTCGCCAAGAATGTGGATTTTACCGTTGATGTGGGAATTAGCATCAACGTAAAAGAAATAAGGCTTCGTCATCTATCCAGACGGAAGGTCCGGATTGATGTGAGTATGTAGTGGCTCGGGCACGAAGCCGTTTGTCAAAAATGTGGATCTTATCGTTGATGTGGGCATTAGCATCAACGCAAAGGAAATAAAGTTTCATCATCTATCCAGACGGAAGGTCTGGATTGATGCGAGTATGTAGCGACTCGGGCACGACGCCGTTTTTTCGAAAATGTGGATTTTATCGTTGATATGGGGATTAGCATCAACACAAAGGAAGTAAGGTTTCGTCATCTATCCAGACGGAAGGTCCGGATTGATGGGAGTATGTAGTGGCTCGGGCACGAAGCCGTTTGCCGAAAATGTGGATTTTATCGTTGATGTGGGTATTAGCATCAACGCAAAGGAAATAAGGTTTTGTCATCTATCCAGACGGAAGGTCTGGATTGATGCGAGTATGTAGTGACTCGGGCACAACGCTATTTGTCGAAAATGTGGATTTTATCGTTGATGTGAGGATTAGCATCAACGCAAAGGAAATAAGGTTTCGTCATCTATCCAGACGGAAGGTCCAGATTGATGTGAGTATGTAGTGACTGAAAGTCGACCATCACAGTTTCACCATTTTCATCACTTTCATTCATCATTTTTTCTTCTCTTTTTTTATTTATCATTATCATTTCATTTTTTTTTGCTCTAATTTTTTTATTCATCATCATTTTTATTACTCACATTCATTTTTTTTCTCATTCATCTGCCAATGGCGCCGCATGATATAACTTCAGATGCTTTCCGTTGAGGGGTGAAAATTGTACTTCTCCACGGTTGTTGACAACCACATAAGCTCCGCCCTCGTAGACCCTTGGGACCATGTACGAACCTAGCCAGTTAGCAGCCAGCTTACCTTTTGGGTCTGAAGCCATGACTTCTTTCTTCTTGACCATGACTAGGTCGCCTTTCTTAAATTCTTGACCTTTCACAAGCTTGTTGAAGGCATTCGCCATACGGGCTTGGTATACTTGGATGTTTCTTTGGGCCTGAAAACGTTTCCCTTCCAGCTCGGCCAATTCTTCAAGTCTTCTTTCAGTATTTGTTTGTTCATCACGGGCCATACCATACTGGATAACAACCCTGAGTGACGGAACTTCCAGCTCTATAGGGACTACTGCCTCGGAGCCGTATACAAGTGAGAAGGGCGAACAACCTGTGGGGGTTTTGTAGACAGTACGGTACGACCATAATGCTTCATACATCTTCTCCTCCTAGTCCCTCTTGTGGGAGCTGACAATCTTGGCGAGGAGTGTGCAAAGAGTTTTGTTAAACGCTTCAGCCAATCCGTTTGCTTGCGGATTGTAAGGGGTGGAGTTTCTCCAATCAATTTTATACTTCTCAACAAGCCGATATATCTTTTGATTCTTGAATGGCTTCCATTATCAAAAATTATTCGGTTGGGAACACCAAATCGGAAAATCACATTCTGCTTAATGAATCTGGCAACCAGCTCACCAGTCACTTCTCTGAGTGCTGTAGCCTCTGCCCATCTGGAGAAGTAATCTGTTATAGCCAAGATATACTTATGTCTAGCCGAGGAAGTTGGTAGAGGTCCAACCACATCAGTTCCCCATTGAGCGAAAGGCCAGCTAGGAATCGTCGGGTGCAAAGGTACAGGAGGCCTCCTAGGCACAGTAGCATGCTCTTGGCATTTCTGACATGACTTCGCAAATTGGCACCAATCTTCGAACATAGTAGGCCAGTAATAGCCTAATTTCTTGATTTTGATTTTCATCTTTGGTCCGGCTTGGTGTGCCCCAGCTGTCTCGGCATGTATTTCTTTCATCACTTGCCAAGCTTCCTTGATGGATAGGCAGCGGAGCAAAATCTTTTTGCGGGCATCTGCCATAATTCGGAATAATGTCCCGCTTCTTCATTCATAGGAATCTTTAGTCCTTAGAAGCTTCATTCTTTCTTCTTTGTTTTTTGGTAGCTGCTGGTGAAGGAACCACTATAACAGATGTTACCTCCAGTCGGGCTCCTGTGCTTCCTCGACTGCATTAGCTTCATATTCCTATGGGCATGATTCCAACACACTGGGAACTTGTCACCGATTTATCACAAGAATGTTGAGTGTTTCATCTGGCGGGACTGCTAATGAGCTGGCCAATTTTACCAAGGCATCAGCTTGAGCATTATGCCCCCGGCCCACATGGCTGAGCTTAATGTGATGGAAGTTCGCCATAAGGCGCAGAGCTTTCTGACAGTAAGGGCTTAGTTCTGGCTTCCGCACTTCAAACTCCCCTTGCATCTGCTTTATTATCAGCATTGAGTCGCCAAACACTTGAAGCATCCAAATTTCCATGCTGAGAGCGATCTGGAGACCGATTATCAGAGCTTCATACTCAGCTTCATTATTAATGCATGGCTTGTTTATGGAACATGAAGTGTGTACCACTTCTCCTTCTGGTGACTTTAGGATAATGTCGGCTCCTACTCGGACTCTGACTTGTCCAGTTGAGGTAGTTTCTGTTCTTGATGCCCCATCAAAATAGAGCTGCCATGTGACCGGATGAGCTTGACACGCCTCTAGTGTTTCATCATCAGGAAGTTCAGTCCCTAATGGAATGTCTTCTAGTACATGGTGTGCTGCAAAGAAGTCAGCTACGGCCTGACCTTTTATGGCTCTCTAAGGTACATATGAGATGTCAAACTCTATCAGGATCACATCCCATTTGCTAAGTCGACCTTTGAGTGCCAGCTGGGATAATATATACTTGAGCGGATCCGCTCCAGATGTCAGTCTAACTTTATGGGGCATCATGTAGTGCCGGAGCTTCTTGACAGCGAAGACTAGCGCTAGACAAGTCTTTTCTATGAAAGTATATGATGGGAATCAAGCCAGCTGCCAGGCCGAAGCGGATCGTGGACATTGCCAGGACAAAGATGAAGGCGCTATAGGTCCCTAGCGCGACCTGGATGAAGGCGCTATGGTCCCCTAGCGCGATCTTGAGAACGCGCCAGTCAACCCTAGCGCGATCTCAGACAGAAACTCGACTGCAGATGGTCCAACTTCCCGGTGCCTAACTCCTCAAAGTCTCCGATGTCTGCTGTCTTCCATGGTTGTAAATCGACGTGTTAGCGTCGTTTTGTCTTCCCCTTTCCCTATATATGTACCCCTTTCGTTTGATTAAGCATATAATGAATGAATGAAATCGAAGTATGAGTGTTCTTGAGTGTAGCCCATGGCTATCCCTCCAAATCTTTGGAAACCCCCCCTTCCTCCGACCCTCTCTGGGTGCGAGGCCCAATTCTATCCCTCTGATCCTCTCATTTTTCCCTTCAATGGAGGATGATCGAAGCCCCGGGTGCATCGGCTCTGAGACGGGGTCGAGTGTGAGGCTCCATTCGGAACTTTGATCTTCTTCCAACCACGATTCCACCTCCCCATCTCCGCCAAAGGTGTTGTTACGATCTGGATGGAGCTCGACTGCACCATACCTGCTATGGGTTCGGGTGTGAGGCCCCAGCCAAGCCTCTTCAAGGCCCTAACATCATCTACGTCCACCCTCCTTCCCTTGCCGTTCACCCCCACACCCACCTTCACAATAGTTATCCTAGATAGGATTTGCTTGGTTTGATTTCGTTTTAAGCATCCCCCATGTGTTCTCTATCCTCCTGTGTGTTGTCCCCTTGTGTTTTGATCCCCTAGAGTCATCCACGGGAGCCCCAATGTCGAGGTTCTTCATTCTGCTGCTGTCTGTTAACGCGCGTAAACGATATAGCACGTTCTTCGGAACGCGCGTAATGGGTATAGCGCGACTATGATCAGAAGAAAGAAGAAGACCCCCCACTTCCGTCCCGCATCAAATTGGTATCAGAGCTTAGGGAACCAGGCTGTTCTCACAGACTGGGATCTTGAGCTACGAGGTTCGAGGATGAACCTTTCCAAGTGGATAGGTTTTGATGGGAATCAAGCTAGCTGCCAAGCCGAAGCGGATTGTGGACATTGCCAGGCCAAAGATGAAGGCGCTATAGGTCCCTAGCGTGACCTGGATGAAGGCGCTATGGTCCCCTAGCGCGATCTTGAGAACGCGCCAGTCAACCCTAGCGCGATCTCAGATAGAAACTCGGCTGCAGATGGTCCAACTTCCCGGTGCGTAACTCCTCAAAGTCTCCGATGTCTGCTGTCTTCCATGGTTGTAAATCGACGTGTTAGCGTCGTTTTATCTTCCCCTTTCCCTATATATGTATCCCATTTCATTTGATTAAGCATAATCGAAGCATGAATCTATGAGTGTTCTTGAGTGTAGCCCATGGCTATCTTCCCCAATCTTTGGAAACCCCCTTCATCCGTCCCTCTATGGGTGTGAGGCCCAATTCTATCTTCCTGATCCTCTCCCTTTCCCCTTCAATGGAGGATGATCGAAGCCTCGGATGCATCGGCTCTGAGATGGGGTCGAGTGTGAGGCTCCATTCGGAGCTTCGTTCTTCTTCCAACCAACGATTCCACTTCCCCCACCTTCGCCAAAGATGCTGTTACGATCAGGATGGAGCTCGGCTGCACCGTACCTGCGAAGGTTTCGGGTGAGAGGCCCCAGCCAAGCTTCCTCACGACCTAACAACATCTACGTCCACCTTTCTTCCCTTGTCGCTCACCCCACATCCACCTTCCCAAAAGTTATCCTAGCTACTATTAGGTTGGTTTGATTTCAATTTCAGCATTCCCCATGTGTTCTCCGTCGTCCTATGTGTTTCCCCTTGTGTTTTGAACCCCCAGAGTCATCCACGGGAGCCCCAACGTCGAGGTTCTTCGTTCTACTGCTATCTGTGAACGCGCGTAAACGATATAGCGCGTTCTTCAGAATGTGCGTAAAGGGTATAGCGCGAGTATGATCAGAAGGAAGAAGGAGACCCCCCACTTTCGTCCTGCATCAGTATACTTTTTATTAGTCCTTACCAACCTTCTGCTGAGGTAGTAAAGAGCCTTCTCTTTTCCTTCTTCATTTATCTGAGCTAGCATTGCCCCCAGTGAACAATGAGTGGCCGCTATATAGAGGATCAGAGGTCTTCCTTTGATTGGTGATCCCAACACCGGAGGGGTCTTCAGATATTCTTTCAATTTCTCGATAGCTTCTTGGCATCCATTGTCCCAGAAGAACGGCACATCTTTCATCATAAGCTTGTGAAAAGGGTGACACCGACCCGACAGATTCAAAATAAATCGACAGATGTACGCCAACCGGTCTTGCAGGGACCTCAGCTCGGACAGATTCTTCAGTGGAGGGAGCTCCTGAATAGCTTTAATCTTGGATGGATCAATTTCAATGCCCCTGTGTCAGACAATGAATCCAAGAAACTTCCCGCTAGACACGCCAAAGGCGCATTTCAAGGGGTTCATCTTTAGCTCATACTTGCGCAGCCTTTGAAATACCATCCTCAAATCTTGCAGATGGTCTTCCTTCCTCTTGGTCTTCACCACCAATTCATCAATATAGCACTCCACCTTTTTGAAGAGTAGATCATCAAATATCTTTGTCATGACTCTTTGGTATGCAACGCCGGCATTTTTGAGGCCGAACGACATTCTTTTATAATGAAATATTCCTTTCGGAGTGCGAAATGCAGTATGGATCCTGTCTTGCTCAGCAATCCAAATTTGATTATATCCGAACGACCCATCCATAAATGATAGAGCTTCATGACCTGTAGTGGCATCAATCATCACCTCGGTGATCGGCACAGGAAAATCATCTTTCGGGCATGCTTTATTGAGATCCCGAAAGTCAACACATATTCTGATTTGCCCATTTTTTTTACGGGCACTATGTTTGCTAGCCAAGTTGTGTACTGGTTTTCTTCAACAAACCCCACATCAATGAGCTTGTTGACTTCTTTATTAATTTGGTTGATTAGCTCAGACCGCATCCGTCTAGAAGGCTATTTTATTGGCTCTACCTTTGGATCAATTGCTAGCAGATGTTGTGCCACATCAGGGCTTAATCCTGGCATTTCATCGTACGTTCAGGCAAAACAATCTCTGAACACCTTCAAGAACTATATATACTGTTCTTGAGCTTCTGGTGTAAGCAGGGCACTGAGAAAGGTTGTCCTAGGATCTTCTTTAGTTCTCAGATTTACTTCTATTAATTCATCGACGATGGCTTGACCGCCATCTTCAACTTCGGGTGGAGCTTCTTGCAAGTCAACAAAGCCTCCACTGATGTAATCTTCTTCAGTCTCGAAGACTTCTAACTCTTCAGATGAAGTACCAGTTGATGGCGAACCTTTGAAGCTAATCATGGGCTGTTGGTTTTCTTCAGACAGGTTTCTCGAAACCCCTGGACTTTCCATCAGATTCTGTTCAGCTTGACCGTGTTGTGCTATTAACTCTTCTTGTGGCTCTGAGATACAGACATCTGCCTCCAGGGGGTCTACCGGTATAGGCTTTTCTGTTGGATTTGCCAGTTGTTGCATAGATCGAACCTCCTCCAGGATGCGTTTGAACTCCAGACGTTGTTTTGCTTCATCAGAGGTCAAGTCTTCATCGGGCGTCCCCGTATCAAACTTGGCTTCAGCTTGGAATAAATCTTCCGTGAAAGATAGCTCTTCCCAGCATCGACATGCTACTGCTTCATCTTGCTTTTCTGCATTTTGCTGACTACCGAGGGGTTTACCACCAATAGTAGAGTAGTATATGATTTCCTCATCCCCTGAAGGGTACTCATCGTAGCCAACCTCAAAAGGGTCTTCGTGTATGAAGAAGGTGGAGATGACACCCACTTCTGCTTCATAATATTCTTGCAAAGTATAGCCTAGCCCCGGGTGATGGGTGATTTTCATCAATTCTTTGTTGTTGCAGGGCGGATCCCAGACCTTTTGGAATACTTTCTTCTGACCGACGGATTGCAGTGAAGGCATCTGCATCCTGGCAAACATCTGTGAGACCCGTTGTGTGGTGTAATCCAAGCCTGCAATTGGTACCATTCGGCTTGTCGATTCTTCGGGGATCATGCAGTCTTGATCATCTTCATCAGTAGGCTCTCCGGGGTATAATATTATAGGGGGCTCGCAGAAGTGAGGAACCTCCATAGTCTTTAGTGGCTGCACAGTCTGGCATTCCAGGCTTGGAATAGGCTTGACCAATCCCTGCGGCATTCCGATCTGTGTGAATTTTTCATTCATGTACCCATCATCTTCCCCAGGGTAGATGTTCGGCGGTGCGACCTGAGCGAAGTCTCCAGCTTGAGAGATATGGGAGACCTCATGTTTCCCCACATAGCCTGGAGGCAGTGGCGGGGACCAATCATATGCCTTTGACACTGCTTTCTTTTTACTTGCAGAGGCTTCTTTCTTCTTCGCTCCTTGGAGACTTCCGTGAAGAATGGTGCATCGAGCATGTGACACTCGTAAACTTCAAAGGGGTGCAAGTCTGCAAACACCTTCTCTTCTTTGCCATTGTGGCAGTATTTGATACATTGGTGCAATGTAGACGGTACTATCTGATATTTGTGCAGCCAAGGCCGCCCCAGCAAGGCCTTGTATGTACTGTTGGAATTTATTACATAGAGTTGCACCATGGTGGTGAAATCTCCCAATGTGAGGTTGAATTCTGCCACCCCGAGCGGGGTCTCGCACTTCTGATTGAAGCCAGCGATCCTCATGTCTTTCACCTTAGTGAGGTGCAGATCGAAATAGTACTTCTGGTAGATGCGATAAGGCAGAATATTCAAAGCCGCTCCTGGGTCTATCCGTATTCGGCTCAATGGCTGACAGTTGAGTTACCCCCTCATATATAGAGGCCTGTTATGACTGGGGTTAGGAATCAGCATATCATCTTCTGTGAATGTAATTGTAGGCACGGAGTTGACCTCTGTCAAGAGAGCTTCATATTGAGCTGGCGACTACAGAGCGTCAATAATAGCCTGGCGAGCTTCCTCACTCAAGGAAAGAATTTCCCATATAGAAAACCTTGTAGGGAGCTTCTTCAGCCTCTTCATAATTCGGCTGCCCACTCAGGCATTAGACAGTTGCATCTCCTCCGCCCAGCGAGGCCTCGGAGGTTCATGGGGTGCTTGTGGCATGGCTTGCCCTACTTTTGCTTCTTTCTTCTGGGGAGATTGTAGAGGGGTTTCCACTGGGGAAGTCACCCCTGGTACTGAGGGAGCACCAATTGATGCGGGACGGACAACGGACTCTAGACCAAGTTGATGCGAACCTGGGACTCTAGCAAGCTCGCGACTCATCCCTTAGCGAGGGAAGCGTGCGGACGTGCGCGATTGAGAAACCGGCAATGAGCTAGGGTGGTCGGCTCTCTCTCGTGCCTGGATCGGGTCACGGGATGGTCTCGCTCTCTCTCACAGCGGTGATAAAAATTTGAGTGAGCTAAATTACCCTAACCCTCTAGCAGCGGCATATAGAATTATATACGAAATAAGCAAATGCCTAATAGGAGGGTGGCGAGTGTACCTCTATGCTCTGGGTGTGGGGAAGACGACCCCAGCCAAGTATGGTAACTCCCGGTAAAAATAATTACAATAATTACAGCAGTGATATTATTACCCACTCCACACAGGAAGGTAAAGAGCTACAAGTGAGGCCCGGGAGGACCGATCTTGGGTTGACGAGCAGCAAGCCGAAAGGGCTCTCGGGGCGGAAATGGGTTGCTGGTCCGACTCGACACTGTTCAAACTCGCCCGACTCGGTTTTGGTTTGCAGGACAGCAAGCACGGGCCTCCAAAGGGATGACGTCCTCCTGGGCTTTTCTGGAGGCGACGCTTGGCTGGGACGAAGGCGAGACGTCCTTGGTCGACTCCCGGAAGTGGCGGTCCCTGAAACTGAGTAGAGGTAATTAATTAGAAATTATTTCCCAACACCTTTTCGCAGCCCTATCTCAGGCCAGAACTGCGCGCTTCCACGACAAGAATTTCTGCGCTCAGATCTGGAGACAGATCTAGGCAAGACTAGTGCCGTTAGAAAGAGTACTCATAGGTCTACAACATATATTTTGTTTCAGGACCATCCAGAAAAGGGATTTGAAATGAGAACCTCTGCAAACTATGTGTTTTTCTAGATCTGATTGTAGAACTGTCAGGACAGATATGAATCTGCCTGAGAATGAATTTTGATCGGGGATAAAATAGCAGATCTAGGATCAGGGAAAATTATGAGTGGAAGGGGGGATGTGAGGAACACGTAGGAAGTTTTTTTGATTTTCTGGAGATGACTAAGGTGGTGGGAAAAATACCACAACAGTCTACTATTCCGTAGATCTGTTGATTGGCAGACTGTCAGGGATGAAACTAAAATTCGAGGAAAAATGCTAAACGAAGGTGGATTGGCACAAAAATTGAACTAGAGATGGGAGATGAGTGGGAAAACAAACCCTCAAAATTTGAGGTCGAACAGATAATAGTGTATGGAGATAGAATTTTGGCTTCAAGCTCCTATCCTAAGTTGGACAGAACTCCGAAGAAGCGATGGTGGCGGTGCGACGGTGGCTCGATGGCGACGGCGGCGACGGTGCTGAGCTTCTCACTTAGAGGGGGGGAGGATATGGAGGCTTCAAATCTCAAGGAATTCACAGCTTTCATAGCTGAAGGGGGAGAGAGGAGAGAGACAAGGGGGGGCGACCTATGGCTTCCAAGAACAATTCTTCATTTTCTTCTTCATTAATTACATCAAAATGGAAAATACAAGAGTTATATATGAAATGGAAATGACCTAAGCTACCCTCAGATATAGGGTTAGGGAGGGGCAAATGGGGGATGAGAAAATGTATTCTCCCATGTGGTCAATGACCAAAATAAAACAAAAATAAAAAAAATTTCTATGGGGGGGCGCCCCCTTGAAAATAGGGGAGAGAATCTTAAAAATTCTTACCTGTTGTCCCCTTGAATGGTCAAGCCCACCTTGGACATTTGACCATCCTCACATGGGCCCTAGAGCCTAGGTGGACCGATGGGGAAGAAGGTGGGGGCCCCTGCTGGACCTACTGGACTTTTACAAATAAACCCAAAGATCCTTAAGGACTAATAAATTGGCTTATAAAGCCTTACAATTGCAAACCCATTTTCCCAAGGATATAAAAGCAAACAAAAGGACACAAATGCAAACTACAAAGGTTAGTGTCCGGTGTTGATTCCCATCAATTCTCCCCGGGTGGGAAGAACTCGACCCCGTCGAGCAACGGGTGCAGCTGTGCATGTGGCTCCTGCGGATCCGTCACCGCACCAAGAAGCGCGGAGTACGCTCCACTCCTAGCAATCGTCACCTTCTCATCCCATATACGTTCTATATGCTCACGCTGCAGTGGGAATGAGGCTGGTGGTGGACACTCCGGGGTGGGTGTAGATGCCTAATTTCGGACATCCCGTGGACCCTTGTCTAGCCATCATAGAAGTGATACTTCCTCTTGGTTGATTGAGAGCGTGGAGTCTCATCCTTGTCTAGGTAGGCAAATTTTTTGAGGTGCTATATATAATTCTCTACATTTTCCATTGTTTCCTCAAGAAGGCCAAAGTCTTGGCCGCCCACACCCCTGGGCGGCCAGACACCTGGCCGCCCAGCCCATTCCAGGACTGCCAGAGAGCTGGCCGCCCACATCCTTAGGCGGCCAGAAACTTGGCCGCCCACCTCCCAAGGTGGCTAAATAGTTGGCCGCCCAGCTCTTCCTAGAAGGCCAGACTCCTGGCCGCCCTCACCCTCAAGAAGGCCATCAACCTGGCCGCCCAGCTCCTTTGGACGGCCAGAACCCTGGTTGTAATGCCCCAGATTTTTTAGATCCTTCTTCTTGGGTCCCGGATCTGTGTTTCTGGTGAATCTGGCTCCGTTGTGTCCGAAGTGATGTTTCGGACATCTTTCGTGTTCGGATCGGCGTGATCCAGAGCTGTTTCGGAGGCCGGAGTGCGTTCCGCGACTTTTTTCGCGTGTTTTCTGATTTTCGCGTGCGGGTTTCGGCAAACCCTACGGAACTCCGTTGCGGGTGAATCGGGTCGTTCACCTGGGCATGGGTGGTACCATCGAGATCGGTGCGTTCCGAGGATCGCGAGGATGTGATTTTCTATTTTTTGGTATTTTATAGAATTTCCAAATTTTCTCTATATAAACCCTTTCCTCTCTCTCCCCTCTCATTTCTCACTCCCTCTCCCTCTCTCTTCTCTCACGCTCTCCTTCACCCCTCTCTTCTCCAGCGGCCGACGGAGCGAGTCGGGGGTGAGGTGGAGGTGGCGCGAGTAAGGATGGGCGAGCATCGAGGCGATAGTGGGCGCGATCTCTCGGTGGATTCTGAGATGGCGTCGTTCGTGTTACGGGCAGTTTTCGGCGTGGATTAGTCGCTTCGGCACGCGGTTTCTTCGGTGGAGGTAGGGTACGGAACACTACTGCGTCCTACCCATTTTCCCTGCCATTGCACGTCGTTCGGCATAGAAACGGCTGAGTTTGGGTCAATTCTAGCGAAATCGTAGTTTTATAGGTTTCGTAGGGTCCGTCGAGAAACGGCGACGGTTTCCAGATCGATTATTATTAATGGATTCCTTGGGGTGAGAGCGTTCTTTCCCCTTATTTTGTCTCGATTGGTGGTCCCGTTTGACGGGTAGGGCTCCGGGAAGCTCAGAAACCCTTTTTGAGTAACTTCGGTAGAATCGCCCGTTTCGCGCGATTCGTGCGTCATTTTGACTCCGGTCGGAGTCCATGTGATTGCCAGCGTGGTTGTGGATGTATCCCCTTCGTCTCGACACGAACGGGGCATGGAAAGGCCACGATCGGGCGACCCCCTGGGTTTGCTCGCCGTGACGGTTGGGCGGTCGAACCAGGGCCCTCCCATCGTATGTTCGGCCGGTTGTGCACCGCATGTTCCGTCTGGTTTTGGGGTTGTGTGGTCGGACAATATTCCACACATGTGATGTGCGGCCAGGTGAGGTCCGCATGTCCCCTCTTGGGCGGCTGGTCCCCAGCCCCATGTTTTTCCGTGGGCTTGTGTAGCCAGGCGCTGACCGCATGTCCCCGTTGACCTTTGGTCAACAATTGGGTGTCGGTCAGGTTATGCGGTTTGGTCAAAACCGCTTTGACCGACACTATAGTAGGTCGGTTGGGTTGTGCGGGTGACCCTTAGCCGCACTTCCCTGTGGGCGGCTCAGCTCTAACCGCCTATTCTCTTTTTGGGTTAGTCCGATTAGTGCACTTGTGCGGCTCCTTCCTGGCCGCATATCCCTTGAGCGGCTCGTCCTCAGCCGCACGTCCCTTGAGCGGCCCAAGATGAACTGCTGATGGGAATCAAGCAAGCTGCCAGGCAGAAGCGAAACGAGGAAGCTGCCAGGCCAAGGATGAACGCGCTACCCTTGGGTAGCGCGACCTGAAGAAGGTGCCAGTCACACCCAGCACGATCTCAGACAGAGACACAGCTGGTGACAGTCCAACTTCCCAGCGTCGGAACTCCCAAAAGTCTTCGATGTTCGTTGTTTTTTATGGTTGTAATCAATGTGCTAGCATTGTTTTGTCTTCCCCTGTCCCTATATATGTATCTCATTTCGTTTGATCAAAAATAAGCAATGAATCTATGAAAGTTTGATTGAGTGTAGCCATGGCTATCTTCCCTAATCTTTGGAAACCCCCTTCATCCTTCCCCCTCTGGGTGTGAGGCCCAATTCTATTTCCCGGATCCTCTCCCTTTCCCCTTCAATGGAGGATGATCGAAGCCCCGGATGCATCGGCTCTGAGACGGGGTCGAGTGTGAGGCTCCATTCGGATCTTCGTTCTTCTTCTACCAACATTCGCCTCCCCTCACCACCGGCAAGGATGTTGCTAAGGTCAGGATGGCGCTCGGTTGCACCTTCGCTGCGAAGGGTTCGGGTGAGAGGCCCCAGCCAAGCTTTCTCACGGCCCTAGCATCATCTACATCCACCTTCCTTCCCTCGCCGCTCACCCCACATCCGCCTTCACCAAAGTTATCATAGCTAGTATTAGGTTGGTTTTATTTCAATTTTAGCATTCCCCGTGTGTTATCCACCATCCTGTGTGCTTTCCCCTTGTGTTTTGAACCCCCACAGTCATACATGGGTGCCCCAACGTCAAGGGTCATCCTTCTGCCAACGAAGATGAATGCGCATGAATGATATAGCGCATTCTTCAGAAGGCGCCAGGAAGGTATAGCGCGACCTGGACATCATTCTTGAAGACCCCGTACTTCTGTCCCGCATCAAATGGTATCAGAGCTTAGAGAACCAGGTTGTTCTCACAGACTGGGATCTTGAGCTACGAGGTTCGAGGATGAACCTTCCCAAGTGGAGGGGTTTTGATGGGAATCAAGCAAGCTGCCAGGCCGAAGTGAATCGAGGAAGCTGCTAGGCCAAGGATGAACGCGTTACCCTTGGGTAGCGTGACCTGAAGAAGGCGCCAGTCAAACCCAGCGCGATCTCAGACAGAGATGCAGCTGGTGACAGTCCAACTTCCCGGCACCGGAACTCCCAAAAGTCTTCGATGTTCGTTGTTTTCCATGGTTGTAATCAATGTGCTAGCATCGTTTTGTCTTCAATTTCCCCTATATATGTATCCCATTTCGTTTGATCAAAAACAAGCAATGAATCTATGAAAGTTTGATTGAGTGTAGCCATGGCTATCTTCCACAATCTTTGGAAACCCCCTTCATCCTTCCCCCTCTGGGTGCGAGGCCCAATTCTATTTCCCTGATCCTCTCCCTTTCCCCTTCAATGGAGGATGATCGAAGCCCCGGATGCATCGGCTCTGAGACGGGGTCGAGTGTCAGGCTCCATTCGGATCTTCGTTCTTCTTCCACCAACGTTCGCCTCCCCTCACCACCGCCAAGGATGTTGCTAAGGTCAGGATGGAGCTCAGTTGCATCGTCCCTGCGAAGGGTTCAGGTGAGAGGCCCCAGCCAAGCTTCCTCACGGCCCTAGCATCATCTACATCCAACTTCCTTCCCTCGCCGCTCACCCCACATCCGCCTTCACCAAAGTTATCATAGCTAGTATTAGGTTGGTTTGATTTCAATTTTAGCATTCCCATGTGTTATCCACCATCCTGTGTGCTTTCCCCTTGTGTTTTGAACCCCCACAGTCAACCACGAGACGTAGAATCGAAGATTCGTCGTCCTGGGCTGCTGTCTGTGAACGCGCATGAACGATATAGTGCATTCTTCAGAAGGCTCCAGTGATGGGAATCGACACCGAGCATGTACATTTTATTTTGCATTTATGTCCTTTAGTTTATTTGTATATCCACGGGAAAGTATATGCGCAATTGTACGGCTTTATAAGCCAATGCGTCATTCCCACGGATTGTTTCGGTTTCTTTATAATTTATCAGTAGGACCAGCAAGAGGGCCCTCAGCCCTTTCCCATTGGTCCATGTCACCTATGTGGGGCTGGTCAACCATCCTAGGTGGCCATCTAGAAGGGTTGAATGTCAAATGCCACATGGGTAGACAAAGGGAGTAAAAAGTCTAAGGTAGGCTACCTACCATGTCAAGCTTGTCTCCCAGTTGGGTTATTTTATTTTGTGTGTGTGTGTTGGTCACATTTAATCTAGGCCATTCATTCCCCATCCCTAGATCCAATGGTGAGATTGGATTAGATTGGAGGCATATAAATACTTGTATTTTCCATTTGAATATTAATGAAAGTGAAAAAATCATTGTGCAAGAACCCCTCTCTTGGAGAATTTCGACCTCTCCTCTTTCTCCCCCTGGTTTCTTCATCCCCAACCCCCATTCTAAAGTGATATCTCCTTCTCCCCACCTCCAGTGATCATCGGTGCCGCCGCCTCCGCCGTTCGTGCCGCCTTCGAGCCGCCGCGAAACCGTTCTCGGTGTTCTGTCCTGCTGGATAGAGATCTCTTCCCGAAATTCCTTCTATCAGCCACGGCCTCTTCGTGGTCTACAATTTTTATGGTGTGTTCTTCCCTTGTATCCCAAGCTCCACTTAAATTTTCACGCCCAAATTCCATCGTTTAGTATTTTCTCATTTTCGTGCATCTTTCATTCCTAGTTCTGTTTTGTCTCTGTCTACAGTGACAACCGCCCTGTGTTTCCCACCTCCGGCCATCTTTTTGATTTGTACAAACCCTCCCAATTTTACTAGGAGTTTTGTCCATCACCCCCTACATCTAAAAATTTTCTTAATTTTTTATCAGCCTTCTATCCATTTTTAGAAATTCGTGTTCTTCCTCAGCTACAGTGTTGTCAGCCATATTCCAGATCTGAACCATTGCTAGTGAAAAAATCATATAAATTCGTAGCCTTCCCTAAATCCAGATTCAAAAATAGTCCTGGTTTCTTAGCTTGATTGCCCACAACTTTTCTTAAGAACACAACCCCCGATTCGGACATCTACCTCACAGTCAAAGGCAATCCACAGGAAAGTTCTCTGCTGACCTGAGATTTCAGGAACTGTACAACAGAAACTTGGAAATTCCATAAGTCCAGATCCGTGCAGATCCAGGCCAGATATCCAGGCCTAGATTGAAGGATTTGAAGTTAGCTTTCCAACGGTGCCAGTCTCGTGTCGATCCGACATCGGGGCTGATCGCAATGTCCGTTCTCGCCGGAGCATGCGCCGGAAAATAGAACCAGCAGATCCGTGGCCGGTTATTTCGACCGGTGCCGATCGGAGCCACCCGACCTCCGGCCGGCGAACCAGTGTGCCGCGAGCCTGGGGAACGCTTCCCTAAGTGTCCCCACTACAGTGGTGTCACCGGGTCCCTCTCGACCCCTCCGGACAGCACGTGGGCCCCACCGTCACTATTTCGGGTGCTGCCGAAGCTACGCGAGAAGCCGCCGGTCAACCCGAAATCGGTCCTCTCGGACCCCATTGTGTCGCCCTTTACCTCCCTGCGTGGAGTGGGCTGTAACTCATTGCTGTAATATTTATGTATTAACTATCCCGGGAGTACGACTTCGGCCGGGTCCGTCGTCCCCACGCCGAGCGCGTGGAGGTATCGTATTCGCTCCTTGCTTGGCATTTCGCTTATTTCCATATATGCTTGTTTATGCCACTGCTAGAGAGCATGTTTTAGGACCTAGCTCGCTATAAGTTCATATCACCGCTACTGCGAGAGAGTGAGCGAGACCGTCCCGTGACACGATCCGGGCACAAGTGAGAGCCGACCACCCTAGCTCACTGCCGGTTTCTCAACCGTGCACGTCCGACGCTTCCCTCGTTAAGGGATGATCGCGAGCTTGTCGTGTCCGTGTCTCATCCCGCATCAATTTGGTATCAGAGCCAATTTGAGTCTAGGGTGTCCAAATAAAAAAAAAGAGTGTCATTTATGTCTAGTCATTAGTCATTGTCTAAGTCGTGTTTAGGGTCATCATTGTTTTAAAAAAAAAAGTGTCTTTTGCATCGCATCCCAATAACCCGGTATATCAAAAGGTGTTGCCCGAACGTTAGGCTACGCCTATAGGGAAGGCCGCACACTTGCGCGAGTGGTCTTCGGATCGGTTATCTCCACCACGTACCAAGTCTTGGTCGTCATGTCTAGGGTTGTAGTCTATTGTCTAGTTGGTTTATCTACTAGTGTCGGCATGCCCACCCACTAGTCCCCAATCACCCATGGATTCCCAAACTCCCGGATGGTGGCGATACTATCTCAAATGGAAGGACCACCCGAACCACCCCACGAGGCCCGAAACCCGGGACTTCTACGGGTCCGATGACCCGAGTGTCTACCTAGAATGGGAAGCCATTATGGACGATTACTTCGAGGTGTACATTATGTACGGGCCCATGCAAGTCGATGTTGCCAAAAGGTGACTTTTTGGTGAAGCCGCCGCAACTTGGAGGAACATCAAATATTGGAGGGAGGATAGGAATCTAAGGCCCATCGAGTCATGGTGGGAAATGAAGAGAGCGCTTAGGAGGGCCTACTTGCCCCGCCCACCTACCTCCAACCACGGAGGTCATACCACTCACCCACCCCACCAACTCACCCACAACCAAGTGGGCCACACCGCTACCCAATCCCACCCCTTCACCGCCGTCCAAGCCCAACAAAGCGACCCCAATCTAGTGGCCCGCCCAAGCACCTCCAACCAACCTCCCCTTGGCACCCCCATCCCAACCCACTCAAGTACCTCCAACCGAGTGGAAGCCCCGCTTATAGCCGAGCCTAGGACCACACCTAGGTCGAGGGACGAGGAGCGAGTCCACCCCAAGGTCCATACTCCAACCCGCTCCTTTGAGGAATGCAAGAAAATGATTTCGGATTTGTTGGAAAGGATAAGTGCTTCTTCACCTCTCGTAGGTGCTCCATCACCACCCGCTCCTTCCGAGCCTTATTCGGAACCTTCTTCTTTAGAGCTACCAAAGCCCGAGCCACCCGTGTTTCTTACGGGAACACTTTACATAGCCGAGCCACTTCTTAGTTGGCTCAAGGATGGCTTGGTCCCACATCCCTTCCCGTCCATGGATCCCACCTTACCTTTAGTGCCAGTCAACTCATTCCATACTACCTTTCGATCTAGTCACCTAGTTGAAATAATGGAGGATCTTGTCATGGGATTAGATTCACAATGGGAGTTGACGCATCTTTTGGCGCGAGGCTTTGACCAACCCGCTAGTCTTAGCTTCACCCATCCGGTCTTAGGGTCCATTACCTCCGAGTGCACCGTGGGTTGTGTCACCACAGAGGTCCTCTTACTCCTCCCCTTACCGGACGAGCCCGAATTCATACCCTTTTGTCCGAGGGAGGAATCATACATCTTGCCTACGATCCCCATCCCACCCATTACAATTCAAGAAGGTGACTACCCACACCTTCAAAACTTCTACATGTGGGACCGTGACTTGTGGGAACCCACCACAAGAGGTCATATCTTCTTTGACCCTTTTGACCCCTTCACTATTAGGCTTCCCGAGTTACCACCCGTACTCCCCTTCTTCAAGAAAGCCCACTTTTATGCCCCTTCCCCTCGGGATGGGCCATCTACATCCACTAACCCCGACCCACCTACACCCGGACCTTCTAAACCACCCGAGTCGCCCACATTCAAAAGACCATCCATGCATAACCACACCCGACGTATAGGTGTTCTCCATGCCATCCATTCCCAGTTGCACAACATGCATGCATGGCACATATTCGGGTGTCCTGGTCCGCCGTCGCCCATGTACGGGTCGGACTAACATTAGGTGTGTCTAGGGTCATAGATGAGTCCGTGTGTTTTCCTTGTGTGGTTTGTTTTGTGTGATTTGTTTGCATGGTTTGTGTGTCATTTGTTTGTCTGCATGTGTCTTGTGCAAGTTCGTCGTCGTTCTATTATGAGTAAGAGGCGAGTGGACTCATTCGATGAGTATGGGATCGGTTCTACATCTATACCCGGATCAGCCACCTACAGGGACTCAGCGGTGATTCTTAGTGAGTCTTCGAGCCGCCACCTCCCCCTTTGAGAGTGCCCCACCCGGAGTGTCCACCTCTAGCCCATGGCAGCTTGCGCATATCGAGTATATATGGAATGAGCAGGTGACAATCACTTGGAGTGGCGCATACCCGCGCTACTTGGCACGGTGACGGATCCGCCAGAGTATTTGAGCATCCATACCCCTACTCGACGGGGTCGAGTTCCTCCCACCCGGGGAGAGTTGATGGGAATCGACGCCGAGCATGTACATTTTATTTTGCATTTATGCCCTTTAGTTTATTTGTATATCCACGGGAAAGTATATGCGCAATTGTACGGCTTTATAAGCCAATGCGTCATTCCCACGGATTGTTTGAGTTTCTTTGTAATTTATTAGTAGGACCAGCAAGGGGGCCCTCAACCCTTTTCCATTGGTCCATGTCATCTATGTGGGGCTGGTCAACCATCCTAGGTGGCCATCTAGAAGGGTTGAATGTCAAATGCCACATGGGTAGACAAAGGGAGTAAAAAGTCTAAGGTAGGCTACCTACCATGTCAAGCTTGTCTCCCACTTGGGTTTTTTTTTTGTGTGTGTGTTGATCACATTTAATCTAGGCCATTCATTCCCCATCCCTAGATCCAATGGTGGAGATTGGATTAGATTGGAGGCATATAAATACTTGTATTTTTCATTTGAATATTAATGAAAGTGAAAAAATCATTGTGCAAGAACCCCTCTCTTGGAGAATTTCGACATCTCCTCTCTCTCCCCCTGGTTTCTTCATCCCCAACCCCCATTCTAGAGTGATATCTCCTTCCCCCCACCTCCGGTGATCATTGGTGCCGCCGCCGCCGCCGTTCGTGCCGCCTTCGAGCTGCCGCGAAACCGTTCTCGGTGTTCTGTCCTGCTGGATAGAGATCTCTTCCCGAAATTCCTTCTATCAGCCACGGCCTCTTTGTGGTCTAAAATTTTTATGGTGCATTCTTCCCTTGTATCCCAAGCTCCACCTAAATTTTCACGCCCAAATTCCATCGTTTAGTATTTTCCCATTTTTGTATCTTTCATTCTTAGTTCTGTTTTATCTCTATCTACAGTGACAGTAGGCCTGTGTTTCCCACCTCCGGCCATCTTTTTGATTTGTCCAAACCCTCCTAATTTTACTGGGAGTTCTGTCCATCACCCCCTCAATCCAAAAATTTTCTTAATTTTTTATCAGCCTTATATCTATTTTTAGAAATTCGTGTTCTTCCTCAGCTACAATGTTGTCAGCCAGATTCCAGATCCGACCCATTGCTAATGAAAAAATCATAGAAATTCGTAGCCTTCCCCAAATCTAGATCCAAAAATAGTCCTGGTTTCGTATCTTGATTACCCACAACTCTTCAGAAGAACACAATCCCAGATTAGGACGTCTATCTCACAGTCAAAGGTAATCCACAGGAAAGTTCTCTACTGACCTGAGATTTCAAGAACTGTACAACAGGAACTTAGAAATTCCATAAGTCTAGAGCCGTGCAGATCCAGGCCGAATATCTAGGTCTAGATTGAAGGATTTGAAGTTATATTTCCAACGGCGTCAGTCTCGTGTCGATCCGACATCGGGGCTGATCGCAACGTCCGTTCTCGCCGGAGCACGCGCCGGAAAACAGAACCGGCAGATCCGTGGCCGGTTATTCCGACCGGTGCCGATCGGAGCCGCCCGGCCTCCGGCCGGTGAACCAGCGTGCCGCCAGCCTGGGGAACGCTTCCCTAAGTGTCCCCACTACAGTGGTGTCACCGGGTCCCACTCGACCCCTCCGGACAGCACGTGGGCCCCACCGTCACTAGTTCGGGTGCTGCCGAAGCTACGCGAGAAGCCGCCCGTTGACCCGAAATCGGTCCTCCCGGACCCCATTGTGTCGCCCTTTACCTCCCTGCGTGGAGTGGGCTGTAACTCATTTCTATAATCTTTATGTATTAGCTGTCCCGGGAGTACGACTTCGGCCGGGTCCGTCGTCCCCACGCCAAGCGCGTGGAGGTATCGTATTCGCTCCTTGCTTGGCATTTCGCTTATTTCCATATATGCTTGTTTATGCCACTACTAGAGAGCATGTTTTAAGACCTAGCTCGCTATAATTTCATATCACCGCTGCTGCGAGAGAGTGAGCGAGACCGTCCCGTGACCCGATCCGGGCACAAGTGAGAGCCGACCACCCTAGCTCACTGCTGGTTTCTCAACCGTGCACGTCCGACGCTTCCCTCGTTAAGGGACGATCGCGAGCTTGTCGTGTCCGTGTCTCGTCCCGCATCATCCAGGAAGGTATAGTGTGACCTGGACAGCATTCTTGAAGACCCCGTACTTCTGTCCCGCATCAACCGCCCATGCGCCAGTCTAACCCGGTGTTTCCGTCCGTGACCGATTCGGGTCCCGGGTGTGTGGTTCTTGATCCACGTGCCGACCCGTGACCTGACGGATGCTGTGCACTTCATCAGGGCCAGGTGTCGTGGTACGGTGTGGTCCCAGGGTGTAGCGCTCTAGATTTGTGTCACCGTGTGTCGATGTGCGTGCGGTGAGAGTTCCCCGTGCGTTGTCGGTTTCTCCGAAAAGTGATTTCTGAGTGGGTCTTATGTGAGGCCTTGGACTGTGAGTCCAATTGTCCTGCCTAGGGCTGGAAGGCTTCTCAGTTCCCTTCCTGAGGGAATGGTCTCGGCGGCTCGTGAGCTGCCTCGATACTCATGCTACCGTAGTTTTAGACCTAGAGACTAGACTAGATTGACGGCCTTGTGCTGTTGCGTACGATGGTCTTGACCCCGAGTCTCATGACTGAAAGATCGTTGGGTTTAGTGGGTGAGAGCCTGTGGCACACCTATGTTGGACCGCCAGGCTCTAGACTGCACCTGCTAGTTTGCAGTCCCGTTTCTTCTACCGACTGTGGTCACCGTGCGACGGTGCTGGTACGTGGGACGGTCCCCATACTTAGTCGGGTTCGGACGCTGTTTTCCATTGACTTGAGAGTCTACTCCTTCAGTGACCCTCCACTAGTCGTATCCCACCAGTACGCATGTGCTGGTCTCACCTGGGAGTAGGTGTACAGGCTTACCATGAGGACGGTTTTTAGACTGGTTGCCGTCGGGCCCCGCGTCTAGCAGCCAGAGTCCGACTGAGGGGAAAACCAGTTAGAGGCCAAGCCAGGGGCGGACGGCCTGTGTGTGCACACGTGGTTAGGGGCAGTTTGACCCACGTCGACCGGTGTGACCCTAGCTAGTCACTTGCTTTGTGGTTACTTGTTCGGTGTCTTAGTTCCCGTTGGGCCGGAGGAAGACACCTGAGGCGCAGACTAAGACGTCAGTGGACGCATCCGGTCTTGCTTCTAGTAGGAGGTACTCTTGTCGAGTCGGGAGTGACAGACTGTCAGTCAGTCTCTGTGACTTCGACATTCGGGTTTTTGGTCGTGTTGACCGTTGAGTTTCGGTTGTCTCGTCGTGGCGCGTGTGTCAATTTTCGTGCCATGAGACTGGTGCTAGTAGCTTTACCGAGGTTGCATCTTGTTGGTGCGGTGTCTGTGACCGGGTGGTCGGGATCGTACCTTGGACAGCGTGTCCAGGTCGACCGTTTCCTGGGGGACAGGCTGCTACGACGCGGTTGCCGTGGGTTTTTACTTCGGTAAGGGGTACTGGTGTGGTTCGGTAGCCCCCGACCGTGAGATCGGGGTGTGTTTCTAGTACAGTAGGAGTAGTTGTAGTACCGAGTTTTAACCGGCCACCGGGTTTACTATTCCTGCTGTTACTGTTGCTCTCGTAGTTACAGCTTTCTGTGCCACCGTTGTTCTCAGTTGGGGTTCCGCGGGATCCCTGCTGAGTCTCTGTTTTGGAGACTGACCCCTGCTTTTCAGGTGCGGCGGTTATTCCTCGTGGTTCGAGGATACTGTTCAGAGGTTCTCAGTTGCCAGCTCGCCGGACCGAGTGTTCACTCGGCATGTGGTACGCTTTACTGCTTTAGACTGTACTTTCTTTTGGACTGGACTCTATTGTAGCAGTAGTTGTTTATTTATTTCTGTTACTTGTTGTATTGTCCTGCTTTATTTCCTATTTCCTTATGCCTCCACACTCCTTTTAGCCCTTCCGAGCCCTCCCGGCTCGTGGGCAGCAGTTCGAGTCTCGGGTTATCGAGTCTCTCCCGGTAATCGGATTCTCAGATTGTTACACTGGCCGCCTCCTATCAACCGCCCGTCAACTCCACGATCCGCCCACTCCGGGCATGTCCTTCACAACCATCCCCACTCGGGGGGATTCGAGACCCACGTAGCCTCACACGCACTCTATTTTGGAATGTTTTTTGGAGGGAGATTACCCCACATAAGAAACTCCGTTCTGAATCATCTCACGGGGGGTTGGACATTTTCGGAGTTGGACATTTTCTCACGAGGCGTTGGATATCTTTTGGTGGAGGAGAGGCTAGCAGTTCGGAGTCCAGAGAGAGAGCTATGAGCACGAGAGCGCCTTCCCCTACCATCCCCTAGCAGCAGAACCTGGAGTTGGAGAGCTCCGCGACCGGAGAGTCCCAGGTGCAGGGGGCGGCCATGTCGAGTCCCAGTTGCAGGGGGTGGCCATCGACATGGTCGCCCACCCTCTTTGAACGGCCACATACATGGCCGCCCTTTGCATGGTCGACGGGCAAACCCCGTCCTTCTTTCCCTTGTTCCCTATATTTCTGCGTTCCTTATTGTTTCACTGCATTCATACATGCTATATCTTCCTAGTCCCCTATTTTAAAGAGGCTTTTCAACCCAAAACATAGGGAAGGCGGATGGTCGAAAGTCTCGGCCATCCCCCTTTCCGTCGCCCTCCCCGATACGATCACCACCATTTGCATGTTTCCTTTACTTCTATGAGCATATTCTACACTTTATCAGTATAATGGTTTCTTTGTTTGCTAGTTAATTTGCAAGGACTTCATCATCGACTCACAGAGCTCCTTGCTCTTGGCCGGCCGAGAGCGAGGACAGGAACCCACATTCTCTCGTTCCTAAGGCATCCACGATCATCACTCCTGTGAGGCCCAGGTATAGGTCTCTGGCAATCACATCATTTCTTCGTTTCTAACCTGTGCACTGTAGGTTTGCAGCAGCACAAGTTCGGAAGGAACACACTCGCGACCACCTTCACGCGGACGCCACCTTCTGGCACCTACAGTGGGGTCACTCTCAAAGAAGGGAGACGGCTCAATGACTCACTAGGAATCACCGTTGTGTCCCATTGGTGACTAGATCTGATACACTAAAAGAAGAGCTGATCCCATCATTCACTAGCAAGTACACAACATATGCATAAGATCCGACTTGCTCTACACTCGAAAGGGATTGACATTGTGAGCTTACGACAGACTCGACTCGACGTATGCAGACTCCTGACAAACTGGACAACTAAAGAAAAAGCCACACTCTATATCCTAGTCAATCCTAATGCCATGCAGACTCATGCAATGGTGGACCAGGACATCCGAATGTGTGACTATCATGCATTTGATGTAACTTGAGGTTGACGTCATGGGGGACTCCTAGACATCCAAGTGTGTACCAACCATGCATTGGATTCCTATGGGACTTGGGTGTGGGAGGGCTAGGAGATCTAGAACTACCTTCTTCATCACCCCTATATGTAGGTATCTCATGCCAATGAACGGGCTCTTGACTGAGTGTAAATGGACTGGCCCGTGTGGGAGGGGTGTGATAGGGGATTTCCCTGCCAATGTGGAATAGGTAAGGTGGGTCATATGGCTCACTGGGGAAGGGGTCGAAAGGGTCAAAGAAGGTATGACCCCTTGAACTGGGCTCCCACATGTCACAGTCCCATGTCTGAAGTTGTTGAAGGTGTAGATGGTCACCTTCATCCATTATGGTAAGAGGGACGGTGATCTCATGGAGTAAATATGGGTCCTCCCTCAGGACGGCAATATCGTAAGAGGGGGCAAAATCAAGCTCATCGGGAACGGGGAAGAACAACAGGACCTCGGTGGTGATATGACCCAAGGTGTACACCAAGGTAATAGACCCCAAAGCCGAGAGCATGAAGCTATGAGTATAGGGTTGGTCAGACCTTAAGGCCAATTTATATGTCAGCTCCTATTGACATTCTAAACTCCTTAGTAGATCCTTTACACTTTCTACGAAGCAAAATGACTTGAAAGTGGTGTGAAAGGAGTTAGTGGGGACTATGGGGAGTGTTGGCTCCAAGGTTGGGTAGTAAGGGATCGGAGCTTCCAGACTTAGGCCCTTCCTTAACCAGCTGGCTAAGGGTTCCCTAATGACCAAATGGCCCTCAAGTGGTAGGAACAACTAAGGATGGGGACCTGAGGAGGATGGTGAGTGGATTGTGGGGGTGCTTTGGTGGGGAAGGTTGGAGGTGACTGGGTGGGACTGGTGGGTGGTGACTGGATGGGGAAGGTAGACCCTCCTAAGCTCCCTCTTCATGTCCCACCATGACTCGATGGGCCATTGCCTCCTAACCTCCCTCAAACATTCGATATCTCTCCATTTTTCAGTAGCCCCATGAAGAAGCCTCTCCCTGGCAAAAGAGAATTGCCTGGCCTCGGACATGATATAACAATCGAAGTATTTGTCCATAGTGGCTTCCCAATGTAGGTAGTCGCTCGGGACCTTGGACCCATAAAAATTCGAGGCCTCGGGCCTAATGAAGGAGATGGGATGGTTGCCAAGCCCATGGGTGCCATGCAACCAGTTGTATGACCTGGGCGACTTGGAGCCCATTGGACACTGGGGAACTACACGGTGGACATGTCGACACAAAGGGACACGATAGACTGACTCTCTAATGGACTAGACACGATCCTAAAACAACGATGCAAAGTTGGAATGCAGACTCGTATACAAACCTTAGACTTAAGACTTTTTTTTCTTTTTATGCAAAGACTACCCTAGACTGGACTATCTCTGATACCAATTTGATGCGGGACGGACAGCGGACTCTAGGCCAAGTTGATGCCAACCTGAGACTCTAGCAAGCTCATGACTCATCCCTTAGCGAGGGAAGCGTGCGGACGTGCGCGAGAAACCGACAATGAGCTAGGGTGGTCGGCTCTCTCTCGTGCCCGGATCGGGTCATGGGATGGTCTCGCTCTCTCTCGCAGCGGTGATAAAAATTTGAGCGGGCTAAATTACCCTAACCCTCTAGCAGCGGCATATAGAATTATATACGAAATAAGCAAATGCCTAATAGAAGGGTGGCGAGTGTACCTCCACGCTCCGGGCGTGGGGAAGACAACCCCGGCCAAGTACGGTAACTCCTGGTAAAAATAATTACAATAATTACAGTAGTGATATTATTGCCCACTCAATGCAGGGAGGTAAAGGGCTACAAGTGGGGCCCGGGAGGACCGATCTTGGGTTGACGGGCAGCAAGCCGGAAGGGCTCTCGAGGCAGAAACAGGCTGCTGGTCCGACTCGGCACTGTTCAAACTGGCCCGACTCGGTTCTGGTTTGCAGGATAGCAAGCACGGGCCTCCAAAGGGATGACATCCTCCTGGGCTCTTCTGGAGGCGGCGCTGGGCTGGGACGAAGGCGGGATGTCCCTGGTCGACTCCTCGAAGTGGCGGTCCCTGAAACTGAGCAGAGGTAATTAATTGGGATTTATTTCGCAACACCTTTTCGCAGCCCTATCTCAGGCTAGAGCTGCGCGCTTCCACGACAGGAATTTCTTCGCACAGATCTGGTGGCAGATCGATACGAGACTAGTGCCGTTGGAAAGAGGACTCAGAGGGCTACAACATATATTTTTTTTCAGGACCATCCAGAAAAGGGATTAGAAATGAGAACCTCTGCAATCTACATGTTTATATGGATCTGATTGCAGAACAGTCAGGATAGATATGAACCTGCTTGGGAACGAATTTTGAAAGGGGATAAAATGGTAGATCTGGGATCTGGGAAAATTATGGGTGGAAGGGGGGATGTGAGAAACACGTAGGAAGTTTTTGGGATTTTCAGGAGATGGCTAAGAGGGTGGGAAAAATACCACAACAGACTATTATCTCGCAGATCTGCTAGATGACAGACTGTCAGGGGTGGAACTAAAATTTGGGGTAAAATATCAAACAAAGGTGGTATGGCACGAAAATTGAACTGGAGATGGGGGATGACTGGAGGAACAAACTCTCAAAATTTGAGGTCGAACAGATAACAAGGTAGGGTGATAGAATTTCGGCTTCAAGCTCCTGTCCTAAGTTGGACAGAATTCCAAAGAAGCAGCGGTGGCAGTGCGATGGCGACTCGGCGGCGGCGGTGCTGAGCTTCTCACTCAGAGGGGTGAGGATATGGAGGCTTCACCCCTCAAGGAATTCCCAGCTTTCACAGTTGAAGGGGGGAGAGAGGAGAGAGACAAGGGGGGCGCCCTATGGCTTCCAAGAACAATTCTTGATTTTCTTCTTCATTAATTACATCAAAATGGAAAATACAAGAGTTATATATGAACTGGAAATGACCTAAGCTACCCTCAGATCTAGGGTTAGGGAGGGGCAAATGGGGGATGTGAAAATGTATTCTCCCATGTGGTCAATGACCAAAATAAAATAAAAATAAAAATAATTTCTATGGGTGGCGCCCCTGTTGGGTCCCGTAGTGCAGGAACACGGTTCTAGAGGGGGGGTGAATAGAACCCTCTACTAAAAACTATGTCCAATTAAAAACTTAAACCTACTAGCACAGCGGAATTAGCAAGATTAAAAAGATTGAGGAATTTAAGCTAAACAAGCAGGATAAACTAAATTCATTTAATCTCACCGTGCTCACATGATTGCATAAATAGATTAAACGGAGATGCACACAATCACACAAATCAAACCATGAGACACGGGGATTTTTAAGGTGGTTCGGGACCACGACGGGCTCCCTACGTCCACCCCTCACCAAACCGATGAGACTTTTTCCACACGCAGCGAATGCAACAAACACGGAGATTTCTCCCCACACACACGGGGTAAAAACCCCAAACCACACGCTACGAATGCAGCAACACACGGGGATTTCTCCCCACACACACCGGGAAAAAAATCCCAACACACACGCGGATATGCTCCGCACCACACGACGCACAAGCGTCAACACAAACCACTCGGAGAACCCATTCTCCGAACCCACACACAGAATAATCGTTCAGAGAAAGATGAAGTGTCCACGAATGTATACAATAGACTTTAAATAAACTCTATGGACTAAATCAGAGAAGATATAGCATGTATGAAACTCCCCCTTCAAGGAATACTCCCGCTCTTCTTGGCTCATTGTCGGATGGCCGCGATTTTGGCATCCTCACGTTCCTCTCTTCGAGATGCTTCTTTTCTTCTTCTACCACGAGCTCTAAATCCTCAGAGATGGAGATGAGAACCACCTTGCAATAGCTCCTCTTCCTTTCCCCCCTTTTTTTTCTTCTCCTACAAGACAACACAAACAAGCATTAGAGTTCATTTCTTATCAAATTCGGAGGTCACATGTAAGTATATAAAGAAGGCACCAAAAGACCCATATACCCATGCAAAACCACCCTAATATGTTCATTAGTAACCTAGGGGCATTCGTGTAAAAT
Organism: Amorphophallus konjac; assembly: GCA_022559845.1. NCBI lineage: Eukaryota > Viridiplantae > Streptophyta > Magnoliopsida > Alismatales > Araceae > Amorphophallus > Amorphophallus konjac. Next base: position 223,612,924 of record CM040117.1, on the reverse strand, counting down.
TTCACCCCAATCGGAGGTCATTTGGATGGGCTACGGTGGCCCACGGAAAAGTCGCACGGAGCTGCGAAACAAGATGGGACGTCCCATCTAGCAAGTGGGTCATCCCATCTACAAGCAGAGTTCTGGTTTTTGCCCAGAACAGGGAATGTGTCGACCCATCTCTGCAAGTGGGTCGACCCACTTGCAGACAGAACACTATTTGGCCATTTTTTGGCCCAGGGGTCGACCCATTGAGTGGGGGGGTCGACCCATTCACTTAGAAACATTAAAAAAAGATTTCTAAACCATTCCCAATGATCCAAACATGCAACACAATGAATTTAAACATCCATCCATGAATTTTAATGATGAAAAATAAATTGTTTCAAATGGAGTGCATGTAATTCAACATCATGAAGGTTTTCGCATGAAAGCACATCCTAAACCCGGATTTCATCAATTCAAGCTCAATGAAAAATTATTCTTCCTCATTCAACATATAAATCAAATAACCATGCATTGAGACAAGATGTTGGCATATTTTTAGACCTCATTCAACAAATGATCATTTCAATGGCTTAAGCATTTTGCAACCTCAAAGGAAAAGTCATTTAGACAATGCATGAAACACTTTGAAAACTACAACACCATATGAAGTGAATGCATGAAGGAGTTTCCAAACCACCAAAACCTCAAGTGGAAACAAAGTCATTCAAACCACTTAAACTCATTATATGGGCACCATGAAACCAATTTCACTTTGATGAGTGTGAACGTATTAAGCACATAACAACCCTCAAGAACCATAAGGTATATTCATGAATCATGCTAAGGGCTTTTCTAGCCTACTAAAAGGCCATTTTTCACAGGTAAAAAATATAGGGATATTACCATGCATCCATGTGATATCAAACTGATTTCCATCAATGTCCATCCTGTAAAAACAATATAAATCATTAGATCTACATGGAAATCAAGATCAAGGAGTTCCACTCTTAAGACATGCATTCAACCATGAGTGCTATAAAAGAGTCAAACATATTATGAGCCTCAAGGATCATGAAGAAACCATGAACCACAAACAAGGGTATTACAATCTATACACACTATGCATGAAAACTCATGACTACACAAGATTGTTTCTATCACATGAGCACACTAGCATTCAAATGAGCATTATGCCATTTCACCACTACAAGATTTTGTTATGATGAACTTGAATCTATCACTCATCCAAATATAAAGACATGAAAGCTCAACCTCAACCTCCTCCAATTCAAGCACACAAGGTGGTTAGATATTACCATGATCCCATGAGTATCAACCATGAATTTTCCTCCATGATAAAGTACGAGGTTAGATGAGAATCAAAATCCTTGCATCATGCATCAATTCTATGAACATGTTCACAAAAAAATACATCAATGAATCTGTTCAAACATGTATTTTGCTTCTCATATCAATCAACAAAAATATATTTGACCAAATGACAAGGTTTTGAAATGATAAGCATGAATCTATCATTCAATCAAAAATATTGACATGGGAGCTCAAACATTCAAATAGCTTACATGTATCTTTCATAATTTCAACATCAAAATGCTTCAATACCCAAATGTTAACAATCATGCCAAATGCAAAGCATGTAGGAAAGCATGAGAACACATTCATTCAAATGGCATTCTTGTTGATAAAAACTAACATTCATGAAGCGTTATTTTCCACAAAAACTTTCTCATCAATACAGAGCCATGAAAATATGAATAACCATTCAAGCACAAGGCCAAGCAAGTCCAGGCAACGAAGTCATTTTATAATCATCAAAATCACATACACAACAATCTCCCCCATTTTGATGATGACAAAATATTATGCATTAATGCTCATTAATGCTCTCTCCCCCTTTGACATAATCATAAATGGGGATCAACTTGGAGAATTCGCGATAGCATCAAGACCAAACCAACATGTTTTCTCCCTTTATGGCAAAATGAGAATGGACAAGCAAAACATATGATATTCATGAAAGAAGCACAAGGAACAGTCTCTCCCCCTTTGTCATTGACAATGAATCGACAGACAACGGGGTTATTAAGAGAACAATATGCACACTATGTTCAAGAAGATGCAATTCAAAATATGCATGTGTGAATGCACTAAATGCCAAATATGCATGAACTAATTTGCACATGTTTGAAATGCAAGTTTTGGGCAATATGAAGATGCAGAATGCAAGTAAAATGATCAAGTATGATTGACTTCCAAACAAGTAAATCTATATACATGTAATATAGCTCTCCCATTTTATTTATAATGAGAGGATAGGTGTACGAAAGGTGCATGTGAGTCAATAAAACCATGGTGCTCATGTGTACACCTAGGAGAGTGTGCAGATAGATAGCAAAAGACATACACCAATCATGCAGTCAATCAAATTTTCAAAACACATATTAAATCAAATTACCATGTGTATAAGTGAATAACATGAAAATAGGCTTTAGCTATATGGATATCCAGATTTTCAATTGAACACAAGAGTAATTACACAGACTGCATTTAAATCTAGAGAACAGCGTATTGGAGGCTACGCTCTGCCCCATTAATTTTTAATCAGAATTTTTCTCAAAAATTTCACATTGACAATCTAAATTTTTCTTAGAGTGATCAAGTTCAAATAATTCTTTTTTACGCGAGGAGACACATGGAGCTCATGCCAGAATCTCCGGTTACTCAGAATACTGAACCATTTTACTTTATTTTGAATAGAGGTACTTTAGTCAACACTTAAAAATGAACCACATCATATCTCAGGTGACGTGTATCCAGTTTACTCAGTGAGACTAAGCATTGCTCTGCCTTTCATTTCATCCAAAAAAATTTCAACTGAGGCAGGCAGCTTTTTCCTTAACTGCCTCGTTATCATAAATGCAGCAAGTTTAATTACTTTATAGTGTTGAAATGAAATTCCTATATCCTTATGAATAACACTCTTTTTCACATTAAAGTGCATGCAGTGTGAGAATTTGATTTAACATGTATGGAGAAAATTTAACTCAACACAAGATAGTGCAGCTCCCCCTATGTGAATGCACTAAACAAGAAATGCTCCCCCTGAGTGTTTAACATTAAGCACAATAGTTAAGAATCAGATGCAACATTATTTATGAAGAGATATGCGGTCTTAGAAGTTTCAAAGAAGGGGTTTTAGCATATATTAACATGCAAGCATACAACGGAAACATGCAAATATACAATGTAGAGTGCATCATGAATGCAGAATTTCAGATTTTATATGAATGTTCCAAATGCACCTAATGTACAAACTCTTATGCGTGCAACCTATAACAACATGAGAATGCAATGCAAGATGCAAATTAAAGGCCCAATGTTATGAAGTTTCAGTTCATGAAGGTTAGCGGTGTTCAAAATGATGCATCTCAAAGTATGCACTATATGCATGCTGAAAATGTCAAATATGCACATAGGCACACAATGAGCTTCATCTTTCAAATGAAATGAGTATGCACTATATGAGTGATAAGTATGCAATATATGCAACTATGCACACTATGACTTCCATCTTTCAAATCCAAAGTTTATGCTCAAAATTAGACGAAGGGGGAATGTATGAACAAGTAAGGTTTTAACTAACTATTTATGCAAGCACTCATGATTCAAGATATGCAATTATCATGAAATATATGCATATGCCCTATATGCATGAATATGCAATATGTATTTTTTTTTATTTTGTGTGCCCATAAATCATGGCTTTCAAGCATAAATAAGTCAACGTATGCAAGAGACTCAAATTCACAAAGCATGCATGATATGTGAATGATATGCAAAAATGCCAATGCGATATTTTTATGGAGATTTTAAAATTTTTTTTTTGCATTCTTGAATACTCAAGTGAACATGAAATCAGTAAATGCATGAGTTGAGTTTTCAATGAATTTAACACAGAACCATAAGCATTTCATTTCAAGCTTTATCATGAGCAGCTATTTTCCTTACAACCCATACATTCAACCATGATCATTCAAAATGGTATTGCATGAGATAAATCTTCAGATTGAACAAATCAAGTAATTTGTCGATCATGCAGAGCAACCACACACATGGTCAACAAGCTTTAAACTAAGCCATGATCATCACCCAATGCCAATTGTTGCATTAAAGAACAAGCAATTCCATAGTTCAAAAATTTTATCTTCTTGAAACATGAAAGATTTTCAAGTTGTACCAATCGTAAATTTAAGATCACTGTAAATCAAGGGAAATTGATTTCATTCCAACAGACATGTTTCCTCATAAGTCAAACATGTTGAATTTTTGAATTTTGGTATTAGGTGGAGAACTTCGATCCTAAGATCGACTCACGCATAGTGATTGCTTCTTGACAGACTTAATCTGTCATTTCACATATCACCATTTGATATACCAAAACATTCATTCAATGAAGGCCTGTATGACTTGTGAAGAATTCAGAATATGATTCCAACAATATAACAAAGTAACTGAAGTGAAAACATCAAAATCACAAAGTTTGACAATAAGAAAAAGTAAAGTCAGGGTTTTACCAAACGAGTGTGCCTTGTTCCCTTTTATTGGAACCCCTTTCAATTTATTTCCTCAATGCACACCTGCATCAAATCTAACTCATTTGACAAATTTGGGAACCCAAGCCTTCTTGGGTCCCATGGAGTTAGTAGCATTACCACTAACCGAATTCTTCCACACTTTCATTGCTTCAATGTCATCATTTCTCATGATCTTGCAGTCCTCAATCACATGAATATGATTTCCATAATAAAAACATTGAGAAGAAGCATTTCTAGCAAAAGATGTTCATTCATGAGCAAAAGTATTTTCAACACTATTCCATCTTCTATTTCCAAAAGATCTAGGTCTAACAAAATTAAACCTAGCATTCATTCTAGAAGCATGAAAATTATCACTTTTCAATAACCAACAGTTTTTCATTACATGCCTATATTTACCACAATGAAAGAACAAGGAGTGGTAGTTCTTACAAATGATTTTTTATTGTGAGCTTGAGTTTTTTCATAGAACTTTTCCTTGTTAGTTGAAAACCTTTGAGGACGAAAGACATGTTTGTCATTGAATTTTCTTTGAACATTAGACTTAGCATTCATGGCATGAAGTTCATATTTTTGCTTCATATAACAATTGTCCATCATATGGCCAAGTTTATGACAATGAGAGCAAGAAACATTCCTTTTTCTATTAAAAGTATTTTGTTCACCTTTCTTCTGTTTTGAAAAATATTTTTTTATTATGTGGCCTAGCTTACCACAATGAAAGCAAGAGACATTTCTTTGTGATTTGAAAGCATTTTTCTCTTTACATGCATTTTCATCATCCATTCTCATGACATTACAATCATCCATTTCATGGCCATGCATGCCACAATAAAAGTATTTAACATTCAATTTCATTTTCTGCCCACCTTGACCTTTTTGGAATCCTTTTTGTATGGTGGGTTTGGTGTGAACATTTTTATTTTTCTCAAAATGATTTTCAGAAATTTTTATTTGTGTAATAGGAGGAGTTGATTTTGAAGTGCTAGGGATGTTAGAAGCATGGACAAAAGAGGTTTTTATTTTTGATTCAAAAGACTTTTTGTTGATTGGAGAATATCCAAGACCCTCTTTTTGAAAGTTGACCTTAACACCTAGCATTTTATCTAAGTTCTCATTCCCTTTGACAAATTTAGATAATGATGCATTCAAATCAATGATTTCACTTTCAAGGGATGTAATGTGCAACTCATAGCTAGCAATTTCTTATTCACTGTAAATATTACATTCATTCAACACTTTATTTGCAGTTTTATAACTTTCAAATTCTTGTTCTAGCACAAGTAGTTTTTCAGATTCAACATTGACATCCAAAGCTTTCCCTTTTTCAAAAGTTAACAATTTTTCGGACATGGCATTGTTTAAATGTTTCAACTTTTCATTTTCAAATTTTAACAACGCATTTTCTTTTTCAAAATTTTTAAGACATTTCAAGCTACCCTCAAGAAGAGAAATTTCAATTAGCATGGCAGCATTTTCCTTTTTAAGTTCTTCATTTTCATCTATGATGCTCTTGCTATCAATTTCATTATGAAGAAGTTTTTCAAACAATTTTTCATCATCAGATAAAGAAGCAAGCTTGTTCTTAAGGCATTCTTCATTCTTCTTTATTTGATTGAATTCATCCTTGAGAGCTTCATTTTCACTCCTTAAACAAGCAATTGTATCTTTGTATTCTTTAATGTCAATCATGCATATCTCATTTAATTCCTCATTCTCAGTACAATTTTCACAGAGGGAGTCATGAACATTGTCTTCAACTTCCTTTTTCAATTTTTTGTTTTCTGACTTGATTTTCTTATATCTACTCGACAACTCCTCATAAGCATCAAGTAGTTCTTCAAATGACATTTCATCTTCATCAGAGTTAGAGTTAGAATTTACCTCATTTGAATTTTCATCTCCATGAGCCATTAAGCATGGATCCATCACTTCTTCTTCATACTTTCGTGCCAACTCGTCCCAAAGGTCTCTTGCCGACCTGCACAAGGGAATTTGTGAAAGTATATTAGATTCAATGGCATTCATGAGGAAATTTAATGCTTGAACATTCATAGCATTTTTCTTGACATGTATATCATCCCATTTGTTATGTTCAGTAGGAAGCTTGTATGAACCTTCACATATGACCTTCCAAACATTAGGCTCATGCAAATCAAGATAAACACACATAGCATTTCTCCAAGAAATATAATCATGACCATCAAAAGTAAGAATGCAATTCATAGAGATTTGATCAATAGAAAAATTCATGATTGTAGAATGCACTGGGATCACTCTGTAGATCGTGAGATCTAGGGACAACAGAGCCTCACTCTGATACCAATTGTTGGGTCCCGTAGTGCAGGAACACGGTTCTAGAGGGGAGGTGAATAGAACCATCTACTAAAAACTATGTCCAATTAAAAACTTAAACCTACTCGCACAGCGGAATTAGCAAGATTAACAAGATTGAGGAATTTAAGCTAAACAAGCAGGATAAACTAAATTCACTTAATCTCACCGTGCTCACATGATTGCATAAATAGATTAAACGGAGATGCACATAATCACACAAATCAAACCATGAGACACGGGGATTTTTAAGGTGATTCGGGACCACGACAGGCTCCCTACATCCACCCCTTACCAAACTGGTGAGGCTTTTTCCACACGCTGTGAATGCAACAAACACGGAGATTTCTCCCCACACACACGGGGTAAAAACCCCAAACCACACGCTACGAATGCAGCAACACACGGGGATTTCTCCCCACACACATCGAGAAAAGAATCCCAACACACACGCGGATATGCTCCGCACCACACGACGCACAAGCGTCAACACAAACCACTCGGAGAACCCATTCTCCGAACCCACACACAGAATAATCGTTCAGAGAAAGATGAAGTGTCCACGAATGTATACAATAGACTTTAAATAAACTCTATGGACTAAATCAGAGAAGATATAGCATGTATGAAACTCCCCCTTCAAGGAATACTCCCGCTCTTCTTGGCTCGTTGTCGGATGGCCGCGATTTTGGCATCCTCACGTTCCTCTCTTCGAGATGCTTCTTTTCTTCTTCTACCACGAGCTCTAAATCCTCAGAGATGGAGATGAGAACCACCTTGCAATAGCTCCTCTTCCTTTCCCCCCTTTTTTTTCTTCTCCTACAAGACAACACAAACAAGCATTAGAGTTCATTTCTTATCAAATTCGGAGGTCACATGTAAGTATATATAGAAGGCACCAAAAGACCCATATACCCATGCAAAACCCTTGCAAAACCACCCTAATATGTTCATTAGTAACCTAGGGGCATTTGTGTAAAATTTTACCCCAATCGGAGGTCATTTGGATGGGCTACGGTGGCCCACGGAAAAGTCCCGCGGAGCTGCGAAACCAGATGGGACGTCCCATCTAGCAAGTGGGTCGTCCCATCTACAAGAAGAGTTCTGGTTTTTGCCCAGAACAGGGAATGGGTCGACCCAACTCTGCAAGTGGGTCGACCCACTTGCAGACAAAACACTATTTGGCCTTTTTTTTGGCCCAGGGGTCGACCCATTGAGTGGGGGGGGGGTCGACCCATTCACTTAGAAACATTAAAAAAAGATTTCTAAACCATTCCCAATGATCTAAACATGCAACCTAATAAATTTAAACATCCATTCATGAATTTTAATGATGAAAAACAAATTGTTTAAATGGAGTGCATGTAATTCAACATCATGAAGGTTTTCGCATGAAAGCACATCCTAAACCCGGATTTCATCAATTCAAGCTCAATGAAAAACTATTCTTCCTCATTCAACATATAAATCAAATAACCATGCATTGAGACAAGATGTTGGCATATTTTTAGACCTCATTCAACAAATGGTCATTTCAATGGCTTAAGCATTTTGCAACCTCAAAGGAAAAGTCATTTAGACAATGTAAGAAACACTTTGAAAACTACAACACCATATGAAGTGAATGCATGAAGGAGTTTCCAAACCACCAAAACCTCAAGTGGAAACAAAGTCATTCAAACCACTTAAACTCATTATATGGGCACCATGAAACCAATTTCACTTTGATGAGTGTGAATGTATTAAGCACATAACAACCCTCAAGAACCATAAGGTATATTCATGAATCATGCTAAGGGCTTTTCTAGCCTACTAAAAGGCCATTTTTTACAAGTAAAAAATATAGGGATATTACCATGAATCCAAGTGATATCAAACTGAGTTCCATCAATGTCCATCCTACAAAAACAAGATAAATCATTAGATCTACATGAAATCAAGATCAAGGAGTTCCACTCTTAAGACACGCATTCAACCATGAGTGCTATAAAAGAGTCAAACATATTATGAGCCTCAAGGATCATGAAGAAACCATGAACCAAAAACAAGGGTATTGCAACCTATACACACTATGCATGAAAACTCATGACTACACAAGATTATTTCTATCACATGAGCACACTAGCATTCAAATGAGTATTATGCCGTTTCACCAATACAAGATTTTGTTATGATGAACTTGAATCTATCACTCATCCAAATATAAAGACATGAAAGCTCAATCTCAACCTCCTCCAATTCAAGCACACAAGGTGGTTAGATATTACCATGATCCCATGAGTATCAACCATGAATTTTCCTCCATGATAAAGTACGAGGTTAGATGAGAATCAAAATCCTTGCATCATGCATCAATTCTATGAACATGTTCACAAAAAAATACATCAATGAACATGTTCAAACATGTATTTTGCTTCTCATATCAATCAAAAAAAATATATTTGACCAAATGACAAGGTTTTGAAATGATAAGCATGAATCTATCATTCAATCAAATATATTGACATGGGAGCTCAAACATTCAAATAGCTTACATGTATCTTTCATAATTTCAACATCAAAATGCTTCAATACCTAAATGTTAACAATCATGCCAAATGCAAAGCATGTAGGAAAGCATGAGAACACATTCATTCAAATGACATTCTTGTTGACAAAAACTAACATTCATGAAGCTTTATTTTCCACAAAAACTTTCTCATCAATACAGAGCCATGAAAACATGAATAACCATTCAAGCACAAGGCCAAGCAAGTCCAAGCAACAAAGTCATTTTGTAATCATCAAAATCACATACACAATAGCCCCCTTGAAAATGGGGGAGAGAATCTTGAAAATTCTTACCTCTTGTCCCCTTGAATGGTCAAGCCCACCTTGGACATTTGACCAACCCCACATGGGCCCTAGAGCCTAGGTGGCCCAATGGGGAAGAAGATGGGGGCCCCTGCTGGACCTACTGAACTTTTACAAATAAACCCAAAGATCCTTAAGACTAACAAATTGGCTTATAAAGCCCTACAATTACAAACCCATTTTCCCAAGGATATAAAAGCAAACAAAAGGACACAAATGCAAACTACAAAGGTTAGTGCCCGGTGTTGATTCCCATCACCTATGCTCACTTTATCTTTCTTTTTGAGCATTGAGACAGGTGGTTGATGGAGCTTTTTATCTTCAGCGGTAGTATCCTGAACCGGTTGTTTGCCCTCCAGAATGCACAGGAACTCAATGAATGATGGAGCTTCATCACTTTTCTTTGCTTTTGCATAGAGGCCTGATGGAGGAGGAATTTTAATGCCCTGAACTTCTGGCTCTGGCATCTGGTAAGGTTGTTCAACCCTAAAGATAATGTTATGGTTGGCCGGAGGTGGGCGTCCCCATTTTCTCCCAGAGCGGGTGGCATGCATTGAGGTTGAAGCCTCGGCCTGATTTGCCTCTAGTGATGGAGTGGAAGACTCCCCTTCATCATCTTCCCCTGGCAGGGTGAACAATACCTGGCAGAGTGTTGCATTGAACTGTTACTATCTTCTTTTTGCTTCTTCATTTCTTCCTTTTCTGGCGTCTTGCCTTGGCCGGCTCATGCCCCCAGAAGAGATCAGTCTCAGCCTTTTCTTGCTTCCCTTCTGCTTGCTCTTCGATGGTCAATCCTTCTAGCTGTTCCCATAGGATATGATCCTTCACCAATATTGGCTTCGGCTCGGACTGCTCATACTCATCGAGCTGGATGATGTATTACTGTAGGCGCCTCACCTTGGGGCTCACCTCCTTATGGATAGGCAATGGAGTTTGCTTCCTCCGGTTGTGAGTGAATACCCGGACGACTGGTGGTGACTCTGTAGTGTGCCACATAGGATTTTCTGGGTGTGGTGCTGGTTTTGGAGTAACACCCCGAACAGATGCACATGGCGTTCCAGCGACCAATGGCCTTCTTTTGGCCTTGGCTGGTATTGTCTGCCATCCCACCTGATCCTTGATGGGAGTGAGGAACCATGCTTCATATGTGTGTTGAGTGCATACTTCGACAGCTTCTTCGGGCAACTGCTGGTATACAGAAATAACATTGGCAGCTAGCCTCATTACTGGAGGCTCATGAGGGCGTGGAGGATCCACTTGGTGCTCCCCCAGTTGTAACTCCCCCTTTTTGATCATGCCTTCCATGACATCCTTGAAGACATAACAGTCTTCAATGACATGTCCGAGTACTCGGTGATACAGACAAATCAAGGGGTCATCCTTCTTCGCTGCATCAGCGGGTCTCTTCGGCTCAGGCAATGTTATCTTGTTGTATTTATATGCCCACCCAAACAGTGCCCGGGTCTTCTCTTTGGGAAACGAATATGCTTTCTTCATCTTGTTTCTCAAAGAGATGCCCTCTTTCTTTTCTACTACCCCTGCTAGTGGAGGAGCAGCTGCTACTTTGCCCTTTTCTTTTTGCTGGTCAAAGGTTTTGAATTCGACAGTGTTTGCTTCGGTGGGCGTCGACCGCCGCTCTACAGCTTTCCCTTTCTGAACAACAGGGATGTTGGTGGTAGGACGTTTGGACAAGAAGGTCTCGACCTCTGCTACCACATTGTTCAAACGGTTGAAAATCCTAACATCCGCCCCAATCATCTTTTCAAGCACTTCCGTTTAGAGGTTCTGCTTACATATCTGAATAGCATCTTCTTGGTGCGGAGGCCGCCTGCATCTCATGACCAGGTTTTTCCACCTCTTTATGTAATCCAGGGCTGTCTCATCCTGCCTTTGTCTGGTAGAATACAAATCTGCCACGGTGATCTCCCTTTCTGTGACATGGAATCTCTCCCAGAACTTTCGCTGCATATCGGGACAATCAGCTACAGACCCGGTCGGGAGGCCAGAATACCATTCAAAGGCTAACCCTGTGAGGGATGAGCCAAAGAATTTCAGCAGGTATGCTTCATCAGCAGCCAAGTCCCCCATCACTGTTGTGTAATAAGCTATATGTTCCTTGGGGGAACCTTGCCCATTGAACTTCTCAAATTTTGGTGGCTTGCTGACGCCCGGGGGTAGTCTCCTTGCAGTATAGTGTGAAGGATATGGTACTCGGTAGACATCAAAGGTACCAAAGTCGCCATCAGCCCTTTCAGACAGCTTCATTTCTATCATTTTTTCTATCATCAGTCTGTTCACCACAGTAGGGTCCACAGGCTCTGGATAGAAGTGTGCCTGCTGTTGTGTGAAGGGGGTCATCATGACCATTGCATGTAGATTGGGTTGAATTCCTGACAAGGAGGGTTGCACTTGGGATGCAGAAGGCTGTGTTGTTGTCTGTTGCGGGAAAGGCTGACATGGAGCTTTCCCGTGGTTGGCTTGATGAGAAATGGCAGGAATAACAGCCTCTGCCGAACTGAAAATCTCCTTTGCCGGCTCAGCATGCTTGGAGGCTGGGGTTTGTTCATTCTTTTCATTCAGCTGCCTTTTCAGAGATTCAATCTCTTGCTGGTACCTTCTAAACATCATTAGAATAGCACGGTCCAGAGCTATAGCCATCTGCGTTTCTTCTATCATCTGGCTAGATGTCCCCTCAGCTAGGTTCACGAGTGGCACATTTTCTTCCTCTGAAGTCACCACATTTACAGTTAGAGTGGTGATCTTCGGTGAGTTATCAACCTCTACAAGCTTCTCTCTTGCTGCTTGGCCTCGTCTTGTTATGAGTCCGGGGCTTTGAGCCAGCTTGATGAGCTCTTCAGGCTGGTCAGGCATAGCACCATACCTTCCAGCAACTCCAGCCATATTACAGGCAAAGATCTACAATTTTCCTCTCTGCCTCCAGACTTTTCTTTGGGCGTGACCAGGGAAGGTCAGCTGGTCAAATACAGATACTTTCTTTTTCTTCTTCCCTCTGTGGGGCACCACCCTTCGAACATCTGGCCCTTTGGCCATCTTCAAATTCATTGGAGTATGAGGACGAGACTCCTGGCATTATCTTCATCTTTGTTATCTTCATCTTGTTCTTCGACGCCCATGGCGCGGAACAATCTTTGTTGTCCTAAGGATGAATTCCCCAGACAGTGGAAATAATCTTGGACTACTCTGTCCATTTCTTCTCAACTGTGCCTCTGGGGATCAGCTCGAGGCATTAGTCACTCTTGTGTCTTCGACTGATAAGCCAGCCTTGTCAACTGAGTTGCTTGGTACATCCTCCGGGGATACCGGAACACATCTGCCTGCCTGGCGCAGGCTCTTGGCAAGTGGCGAGTAGCAATTGGAATAACTTCTTCTTCTTCTTCTTCTTCTTCTTTCTCTTCCTGTACTCTTCTGCCCCCTCTCCTGGGGTGCATGACAATAACTTCTTTCTTCTCAGGGGCTGGTGCCGAGCCCCGGGCTCTTGGGCACCCAGACTTGCTTGAATCTTGTCGGCTTAGGTGCCAGCGGCTTCCTTTCTTCTCTTTCCATGTTGGCCCTCCTGGTGGCCAGCACTTGGAACTTGTTGTTGGTGGGGACCACCGAGATGACGCTGTCAGATAGTGCTTCAGCTGGGCGACCGTTGAGATACACCTGCATCCCTCCTATCAGCATAGATTTCCCCGAAGTCGACAAACGTCCTCGGGGTGCAGCAGCCCGGTTCCTCCGGTAGTTCTTCTTCTTTCTGCCGGCAGCGGTGGTAGTGGTCCTTCCGTCCAGGTGATGGACATAGCATGGAATGATGGTGGGTGAAATAACCCTCTTCTGTGGCTTCTTCTTCTCTGGTACACTTGCGGCTTCTACCGCAACAGCCTTCTGGGCCTCACCATCGATCTGGAGTAGATCGACGAATGCAAGTCCCAAGTAGTTTAGGAAGCCTACCATCGGGGCAATGTCCCGAACACCGTTGGCACCGCCAGGTACCCATCACGGACATGGTTGTCGATGACTTGTTGGGTGAAGCTGAGGGAAACTATTTCGGTTTCCATTTGAATTCCTGCAAATAAGATTAATGCACAGTCAGAATTTTGAGAGAGGTCGCCAGGCCCCCTACTTTGGCGAAAAGATGAAGGGAAACTTGGTCCCACTGGGCGTGCCAGACTTGTGGACTCACTTTATTTTAGCGTGGTTATTATCATTATTCTTTTATTTATTTATTTATTATTTATTTTCATTATTTATTTCTTTATTTATTATTTTTTAGCTAAGCGTGCCAGTCACCGAAGTGACGATTTTTATTATGCACTCGATCTGACGTAGTCAGTCGATTGTGAGGTTCAAGTATGGACCAGAAGTCTGCCATACCATAAAGGCTATGACGTTAATTATGTCCTTCCGAGGAAGGACAACCCTTGATTTTTTCTTTTTAACTGAAAGGTAATACTTGTAAGGTGGGAGACGAGAGAGTCCGTTCATCCTTTCATTGCGGAAAGGACAGGACGTGCCACCTCGACCACTAGACAAGCGATTTTCCATTAAGAAGTGTAGAAAGAAAAGAAACAAAACATGGGGAGGGATACAAAGGACGAGCAGGGTCCGGGGGAGTGGGAATACCCTGTCAAGGATGACAAGAGGGCCAATACAACATAACGGCAAAGCCCTAAATAAAAGAGACAAAGGGCAAGATACAACATGAAGGGGCACGACCGAACAGGCCCAACAAGGAACGAAGCATAAACGAACAGCAAGCAAGCCGGTCAAGCCACGCAGCCCACGAAAGAGGCGGCAAGCAGAACTGAAGTGAGGGCAGCCATAAGACGTCACGATCTCGAGAAGAGCTAGTAGAGTTAGAGCACCGGTGGGAACGTCGGGGGGGCCTGCCAGTCACCCCCGAGGGCAGATGCCGAGCTTCAGTAGGCAGAGAGGAAACCGTCACCATTGAGAGCGAAACATGAGCAGTAGGGTTGAAGGAAGCTGGAGACCAGGCCGACGCATCCGGATTAAGAGAGGTCATGGGATTGGAAGAAACCGGGGCAATATGTGCAGGATCAGCTACAGAGTTTAGAGGGGAGTCGAGCACATCTGTAGGTGTCGATGTAGACTCTAGAGCCATAAAATATGGGGAACTTAGAGCCGCATGAACAGATCCATGCACAAGCATGGTACAGCTTATGTGAGGAGGTTGAAGAGGAGAAACGCTGCCTGAAATATCTGAATGATTGCCACCCGAGCCAGCAATAATATCATCATTATTTGGTGGCAAAATAAAAATAGTATTAGCAGCAGCCAGCACTTGAGAAGGTGCCCCATCATGTGCCTCTTCAGCAACAGATGCGACGGTTGGCAAAATGGGGCCAGCATTGTGATTGCCAAGGCAGTTACTCGGGAGGTGGACAGGCCTGGAAACGGCCCTCCAGACTTACATAGCTGGCCTCATCGGAGCACTCTAGCCAGTGGCCAGAGGAGCATTGCCGGAAGACCCATGATGGGCCGCAATCGGCGTCGGAGGTGAACCGGAGAAGGAGACATTGACAAGATCTTGAGAAGGGCCACATGCGTCGGAGATGGGCACCGCCAGAAGACCAGAGCCGAACTGGAGGCCCTTGCAGCCATCAGCCGCCTTAGCAGAGCACACCAGAGGTGGATGGAACCCATCAGGAGGGACGGGGGCTGTGCAAACACCAAAAGGCAGAAACATGGGATCGTATAGCTGAGCTGTCCCATCAAGGGCAGGGGAGGGCGGGACAAAGGACGCAGAAGGCGGGAAGGTGACAGCAGGTGCATGGCCTACCAAGGGAGGTTGCGTGAAAAGCGACGAGGGGATGAGCGGCCCAGATAGCAAGACCTGCAATGGCATGTAGATGGGAGAAGCGACGTGGCGACCACCAGGCGGTGGGGAACCGCCCAGGGAGGCGGAGGAGACGCCGGTGGGGACCCCAGGGGGAGGAGCGAGGCCACCGGAGAGACCATCAGAGAATGACGGAGGAGCAGGGAGTAGCCCGACGGTAGAAGAAGGCCCTGCTCCATCGCCACCCACGGCAGAAGAGGGAGGAGGGCTGACCGTGCGACGGAGCCCATCCACGGAGTTGTACAACACCGCAGCAGCGATGGAGAGAACACCGGTGACAGGGGCGGTAGGAAAACCAGCATAGGAGGATGCCGCGGCGGACGCTGCAGTGCATGAACGGACGTGACGGAGGTGCCCTCGCTAGCGGGAAGGAGTGGCGAGGAGGCGCAGCCAGGAGAGGAGGGGGGAGGCACAGGGCCTCCCCCTTCTAGTTGTCGATGGCACCTACAACTTCTTAAACTCGTAGAGGAAATGTATCCGTCGGGTGTTGGTTTTAAATGGTACCTTTTCAAAGATGAAGATGATGTATGATCAAAAGAATGATATGAAATAACTCATGAACAAGGTACAACCCTTGATTAGTCACCAAAGTAGGAGGGCCCGAGGGGCGGATCAAAAATATGACTACTGCACTCATCCTTATGCGGGATAGAGAAAATGCAGCAATGATTGCAAGCTTGTGGTTTATTCTGGTTTATTAGTCTGCTTCTTGGTGCGGGGGCGGAGAACATAGGTCCTAAGACCACCATCATGCATAGCGAGGGCCTCCGGCCAGGCATAAATTGACCTTTAGCCACACGCCATTTGATATTCCAAGGAAGGCAGGGGGAAGAATTTTTGGTCTGCTCGATTATCATGAAAGTGTTGCAAGAGAAAGACACACCATTTTTTTCATGACAGCGAGCATGAGTAGAATAAGGAAGTCTGCATTATCAGAATAATGTGGTATTACATGCTTATTTATTGATTCCATTTACATGATACGCGGAATGATTCTGGCAGCATCTCCCTCCTTTCTTGGATCATGCCAAGAGGGAATAGCAAACTATCCACGCAGAGGCGGGATAGAATCCATAAAAGATCGAGACATATCAATGCCCGAGTATCACGAGGCGGGATAGAAACAAAACGACATTCATACACAGAGGCATGCGATATCATTGTTCCCAAAAAGGGAGTCAGTAGAGGCCATGCAGAGGTAGGACTCTCTCTAGACTCAATTGGGTTCGGAGATGATGCGGCATAGCGAAAGTCGGAATTCATTTTGGCAGCATCTCCCCTTTATCTTTAGATCATGCCAAAAGAATATAGGACATCCATCCACAGAGTGTCGGGTGTTGGTTTTAAATGGTTCCTTTTCAAAGATGAAGATGATATATGATCAAAAGAATGATATGAAATAACTCATGAACAAGGTGCAACACCAACTCAAGCAATCATCATGAAGAAATCAACACATGGGCATGTTATCTTAAACAAAAATAATCAAAGGAAAAAGGAAAACACACGCCGGGGCGTGGAGCAGAGGAATAAGAGAAAACACACACTGTGGGTGTGGAGCAACTAAAGTAAAGCAAGGAAATAGAGATATGAGGAAGAGAAAGAAGACAATTGCCCAAACAAAAGGAGTGTGATCGCCACCAAGGTAATCAAAATAGCAAAGCTAATGTAAATACCTTAGAAAGAGGAGGATGAAACACCCGTCCACGGGAGATGAAAACCAGAACTCTGCGCACGTAAACGGTCCAATATTAAGCCGCTAAAGATAAACAAATGGCCTTACGATAAACCGCCAGAGCTTCGAAAACGGTCCAATGTAGAGCCGCCAACACACGCAGAATAACAAATTGGGACTTGAATCTCCACTTCTCCTAGCTGGCCAGAAGAGCTGGGCCTTGTGCTAGGAACCCTGTAGACCTGCAAGAAAGTGTAGAAGCAAAGAAAAACACCCAGATCAGCCCTATGACAAGCGTAGTAACTATAATGCAAATAAACCAAAGTTCATGCAAAAGGAAGGGTGGATACCTGGGGTGGTGGTTTTTAAACCCCTGTGGGGCGTGGAAAAGATAGGAGGATGTTTAAAAATGATGCAGGAAAGGAGAACGTGGAAGAGGAAGAGGGAACATGCTTGTGAATACTATGAAGAGGAGGGAAGAACTAAATAAGAAAAAGGACACAATTAAACCCTTGGAACTAAATACTCCCTAGACCAGAAGGCTGATGGATGTAGAAAGCACTTCTCCTTGATGGGTACTCGCTCTAGGAAGTAGCAGCACCTCGACGTAAGCTCCAGAAATCTCCTCTTCAACCCATGAAGTCAATGGTTCTATTTATAGACCCTTAAACTCTCTAGACGAGTTGGAGAGATTCCAGTTAAAAAATAGGGCAGAGCCCATCAAATTCTTGAAGATAATACTCTCAAGATTCCATAGAAACAAACAGAAGCTTATGAGGATCTCTATTGAGGGAGAAATCTTCAAACAAGAACTCTAATCCGGCCACGGCGTAGCAGAGAAAGAATAGTTCTGACGGGACTCTCTGTCTGCTCAAACGGTCTTACGATAGACCGCCACTGTCCATAAACGGTCTAAGAATAGGCCGCCAGTCTCAGACGTCTACCGAAGGATAAGACTAACGGGTGAAAACTTCATGAACATGACTCTGGAACTGAAAAACAGTCTAATGTTAAACCGCCAGAGCAGTCCTAACGGCCATACGATAAACCGCCAGAGCAGTCCTAACGGCCATACGATAAACCGCCAGAGCTCAACGGATAACAAAGGATAAGGTTTGAAAGAAAGATCATTGGATTTAGACTGTGGTGTCTGGAAATGGCCTAAGGATAAGCTACCAAACGTCATCAAACGGCCCAGAGATAGACCGCTAAGGATGCAGGCATGGCAAAACCAATGAAGACCCACTAAGCTTCAACTGATGGAAAAAAGAATAAGGAACGAGACCCAGCCAAGGAGAATAACCCATGAAATAAGCCCCAAAACTGACCAAGATGGCCCAGTAAATGGCGTATAACTCGGAGTATCATAAAAATAAATAAGGAGATGACCCAACTCATTGGTCATAAAACAGGTGTCAACAGATGCCCTCTTTGCAGGGGAATGAGCGGAGGTGAAGCAAAAGTGAAATAGAACATGGAGATGAAGCGGAACCATAGTGGAGTGGACTGAAAAGGGGGCGTTAAGGCAAACGACACCCGTCCTCAACCAAAGAGCGATAGGAATCTTCCAGAAAACTTCGAACTAATCAGAAGGAACGACAAACCGAATGATGCATGCCTGGAGGAACTAATAACTAAGGAAAAGAAAAACACGACCAACCTCCTCACTAGAACGCACAACTGATAGGCGGCCGGAGCAAACGGAAAAGGAAAGAGATGATTAACTAAACTCCAGACAGGAATCCTCAGCTAACTAGATCGAGCAAAAAGACCAAAGGAAACCTTCCAACTCAGAGTGGAATGACTCTCGTGACTCGAGACTATGGACACAGTTATCCACCATTATTGAGACACCTTGGAAAAATAAAGGCACATGAATGCTCAAAGATGCACATGATGCATGCTGGGCTAAAGGAAAAAGAAATCATCAAAACAAATGCCAAGAAAGGATAAAAGTAACAAGATACTCGAGAATAGTATTGCTAGACTGGACGAACCAGGGTCAGGACACTATCTGCAATCACGGCGTGTGATACAGAACCATCGTCCCCCAGCTTTTCCAAGCTAACGGCCTATCCAATGATTAAACATGTGCATCTAGATCATCATCATTTTTGGTAAAGGGGAACATCAGATCCCAAAACACATGAATAATCAACCGGTTCTCGAGGTAATATATCATAAATACCATATAGTAATAAATTAAGGGACTAGAGATCGAGATACTTACCTGACTGGCGAGTGGTGAAGAAGCGCGACGGCGTTCATGATTTGGGCAACAAAAGGGTTAGCCATCATTAAATGAGCATAAAATAAGACCAGAAATAAGATGGATAAAGCATGCAATTCATCAAACCATTCAATCCACAAACGGTATAAAATAGAATCGCTAGAATATATTTAATAGTCTATTCATGGACCGTGAACGGGCGTCGGTTCACATCCTTCGATGAAGATAACTTGATGACAAACGGTCGAAGGTAGGACCGCCAGAATGAGATTAACGGTCTAACGATAGACCGTCAAATTTCCTGGGTGTTCAAAAAAACAAACCGAATAGTCCTCCCTCCATTCACGCATCTCATTCAAACAACCCAACCGTGCACTACCCAAACTGGCGACCACCTCCCGTCCTCCGGCGACCACCGCATCCAACCGATGGCGAAGAGACGCTCAATCCCCTGTAGCGGCAGCTAGAGGAGGAGGAACCATCTCCGGCGGAGGCGAACCCATCGGAGGAAGAGCAAGGGCGGGCAGCCCAAACGGAGGAGGAAGCTCCTCCCACAACTGTAGAAGGCCCTGAAGAGGCCCCTGAGGGCAAGGAAGAAGAGCCTGCGACGGGGCGGTGGTCCTTGATAAGTGTCCATTTCTTATGATAATTCATCGCATGTACACCATTTTATGTGCATATGATTAGGTAATTATGCATATTTCATAGTTAACCTCAACTCCGCATTTAAATTGGAGCTTTCACGCAAATTGATTAATTCGGTGATATTATTTAATAATAAATTGAAGTTGAGGGCCATGAGCATTAATTCTCCATTGTATAACCATGAGCATTTGAGATTTATGTGCACATTATGGTAATTTTTATGGACTAAAGTGTAATTATGTGTGTGTAGGACACCGAAGGTAATTACAAAAGAAGCCGGGGGCAAAACTGTCACCACCACTTTGACCAAGTCAAAAGCACATATTTTGGTTGGAGGGGAAAGAAATTTTAAAAGATTGAAATTGAGAAAAAGAAACACATATTTTGGTTGGAGGGAAAATTGAATTCAAAGTTTGAAATAAAGGAGAGACATGATGAGCCTTGGCAAAGGGGGTGCTCAAAGTCCAAGAAAGGGGGTGCCCACCTACTTTTCCTCTTCCCCATGCATCATATTCCACTTAAATCCCAACAATCTATCTCCTTTTGATATAATCTCCACCCTTCATCTACCCAACTTTCCCTATAAATAGCCCATGACAAGGAGGAGAAAGGGAGTTCTTCTTTTTGCAATTTTCACCCTCTCCCTCTCACATCTTAGGTCACCGATTTCACCCTCTTCCGTCCCTCTTCTCCTCTTGCAGTTTTCAAAAACGTTCTTTATTTTTAAGTCCTCTACAACTTCTTCTTCTACATCATCTTTTAATTCCTTTTGGTTTTCAAGCTATTTTATATTTTTCACTGTACTATCCTGTTCATCTGCGAACCAGTGTTTCTCTCTGTTCTTCCCCTTATTTCTCCCCCTTCTAGTCATTTTCTGCTCTTACTGTCTAATAAAAGTTCTTTGTTTTTACGTTTTCTATAACTTCTTCTTCTACATCATCTTCTAATTCTTTCTGGTTTTGAAGTTATTTCCCGTTTTTCAACTTGCTGTCATGTGATTTTACTGTTCATCCGAGGTGCTAGCTTTTGTTATTCCTCCATTTTGAAGCCCTTCTGCCCTTCTTTGCTATCTAAGTTCTTCATCAAAGTTCTTCCCCTCTCCCTCCTCTCCAACTTCATCTTCTTCAGCATCCCCTAATTCATCTTGGTTTCAAAGTCATTCTCCTCCAAGAGCAGCTTCAACGACGAAGGTGACTTCCTCCCGGCGTAGACGACATCTTCCGCGAGGTGGTTCGTGATCCAAGGCCAAGAGAGGACGGCGCCGTCATCACCATTGCTGCTACCATCTCCAAACTCCAGACTTTTCTTGTTCTTATTACTTTGTGTTATTTCACTTCATTGTAATCTCGTTGCGTCATTAGTGTAATCTTATTTCACATTTCATGTACTCTTTCTTTTAAGTTAATGAAAGGAGTTATTCTTTTGATCTAGTTCTTGCTATTCTTCCTTCTCTACCCCCTTCTTCTATCTCTTCTTTCCACTTTGTGCAATTATTTTCTGTAGCATAGGCACATAGTCATAGGCATTTTTAATTAATTATTAGAATTATTCTTTGTTTCATCACTTTTCTTCAAGCAATCAAATCGTAAATATTTTCCAAAGGAGTACAAGATTTTTAACTTTAAAAATCTCTTCTTCCCTATGGATTCAACCCGTGCTTGCCATAGTACTACGTTCTCTTTTGATCATTTTGTGCGAGTTCGATTTTAAGATTGTTAGCGTGCGTGTAGTAACGACATACGCTTCTGCGTTATCAATTTTTGGCGCCGTTGCCGGGGAGGAATGATGATTTTTGATTTAAGAACTTTATTTTCCTTGTGTTTATAGTGTACTAATAAAGCTTTCTTTTCTATATTTTTTTTGCAAAAAAAAAATCAAAAAATAGAGGTGTGTTTGCCTTTCTTTCTTTCATCTTTTGATTTTATCATTCATTTCAAAAAAAAAAGAACGAGGGATTGCGCTTCAAGTAAGTATCCTAACTCATCTCATTTTGTGTTATTTCCCTAATGTTCTTACATATTGTGATTAGATAGGTTCACTAAATAAAAAAAAAACTCTTCACTTGAACCCAATAAAAATCCTCATTTCAAGAATAGAAATCACACTTTCATGTTCTAAGTCATGCATCATTTAGGATATAATTTTTTTCCCTTGTTGTTTAACTTTGGTCATTGTATTTTGGAGATTGCGAGGGGCAAGGTGAGTTCTTTTCTAATCTTTTTCTTAATCACATGCTCATGCATACTTGCATAGAACCCCTTGGTTGAACTTAGTTTGTTGCATATCATTCTAAAATATTCTAAGGGCAACACCCATAAGCAAGATAAGGTGGGAATCTCATCACCCTTCCTTAGCCCACAAACCACAATTTTCTTCATCTTTGCATCACCTAGACCCTAAATAAAATTCAATAGACGTTGGCCCTAGGTTCACACTGTGGTTCTTGTGTTATTTGGGTTTACCCTCTTGTGAAAACCAGTGCCTAAGGCAGGACGGTCGGACGGCAAACGCCTTAAGTAGGTTAGTGGTTTGTAAATAGGTCCCTACGAAAGTAGGGGGAGCCTCCCACTAGCCCACCCCTTACCTGGCCGGTGGAAATATTGAGGGTGAACTCAAGTTACATTTTAGCCATTTTGTGAAACCCAATTTGTAAGTCTAAGTCACATCTAGGTCATTAGGTAATTTGTGTGACAACTTGTTTGTGTTTGCATAAAAAAATAAAAAAAAATTAAAATAAAAATTAAAAAATATTTCGCATCTTCTCTCTCTTCGTCCTAGTTTGTGTCAAAACCAAAAAAAATACAAATCATCATAAATAAAAAATCTCTCTCATCTCTCTCTTCATCCTAGTTTATGTAAGGAAGAAGATCACAACATCCAAACCTACTAGGACCCATTCAGGAAATAGAGAGAGTCTTGTATTCAAGAGACGATCTCCAAGAAGATCTTATGGCCGAAAATCAAGGACCTCACCACCAAAATCTTATGGCCAGAAATCCCAATCCTCCAAAGCAAATGAAGGATTATTTCATTCCCAACCAATATCAACCTCCATCTTGCATTTACATTCCTCAAAATCAAGCCATCCATTATGAGATCAAGTCAAGCACAATTCAAATGCTCCCCTCATTTTATGGAAATACCAATGAGGACCCCTACAAGCACATTGATGAATTTTTAGAAATTTGTTCCACAGTAAAAATCTAAAATTTCTCGGATGATGCCCTTAGATTGACCCTCCTTCCATTCTCTCTTAAGGATAAGGCTAAATATTGTTTAGACACTATAGGGAAGCCAATGAGAACTTGGGCCGAGATGCAACAAGAATTTTTGAAGAAGTTCTACCCTATAGGCCGCACCAATACCATGAGAAGGGTAATCACATGTTTTACCCAAACTCCAAGGGAACAAATGCATGAGTCATGGGAAAGACTCAAGGAATTGCTTAGGAAGTGTCCTCACCATGGGTTGTCCAAATGGCAAATAGTCCAAGCTTTTTATGAGGGTCTATCCGATCAATTTAGATAAATAGTAGATGCATCATGTGGAGGGGCATTCATGAGCAAAAGTGAGGATGAGGCGTATGATTTGTTCGAAATGTTTAGTGAGAATTCTATCAATCATGCTTCTTTATCATCCTATGAGAGATCCATTGGGCCCTCCAAGCGGGCCGGATTATATGAGGTCAAGGCCCGGGGTGATTTTGAACCAAGATTGGACATAAGTCTCATCACTCAAAAGTTGGATAAAGTAGAGAGTCTAACTCAAAAGTTAGACCAACTCTTGACTTTAAAAGACCCTTCTTGCCAACCATCATCTCATTCTTACTCGAGTCAATCTGTCACTCCACATGAGGCATGCACTCTATGTGCAATCTCATCCCATCACATCACGGAGTGTCCAACTGCGGCTCAATTACCCCCTGCCATCCAGGAGCAAGTCTTTGTAGCCCAAGGATTCTCTAAGCCCAATAGTGACCTATTTTCAAACACATACAATCCGGGCTGGAGGAATCACCCGAACTTTTCTTGGAAATCCCAACAAGCTCTACCTCAAGCAACCAACCCCTCTATTCATCAAGCCCAAAAGTAACCCATGCAAAGTCAATTTCAAACCCACCCCAACACCTTCAATCCATTTGGTAGAGGTCCACAAGCTCAATTCCTTCCTATGGGCTATTCACATTTTCAATCTAATCAAGGCCAACCCACTTACCAACCTCCGCCTCAATCCAACTTTGAAGATAAATTCAATCAACTCCAACAAATCATCTTGAATCAACAACAATCCATTTCCAAGTTGGAAAGTCAAATAGGACAATTGGCGGAAGCTACAATGAGAAGAGAAGTGGGTCAACTTCCAAGTCAACCCGTGGCCAACCCAAGAAACCAACCCCCGAGTTTTCCTCCACAACCGAGCCTCCTACCTCAACCCATCCCACAAGCCCAACCTAAAGGCCCACAATTTGAAAATGTCAAGGCTATTTTAACTTTGAGGAGTGGGAAGGTGTTAGATGACCCATACAAGGATGGAAAGGAGTTGCAAGATTCTATAGAAAAGAATCAAGATAATGAGGATGCAAGTATCACCTTGAGACCGCTTTATGTCCTTCAACTTAGAGTGAGAAGCTCCAGTTTTTTCATTTTCTTCCCGCCGGACGTTCGCAGCTCTCCATGGCAGTTGACTGGTAGCCATGGCAGAAGCTGAAACAAATGCAAATATCCAGGCTCTTTCAACAACTAGGAATGTTCATTTTCGGTCCTATGCGCAAATTCTCTTGGCATCTCAGCAGAAGCCGAAGATATCCATTCCGGTGAAATCTCCAGGATTCACGGATCTTGGAGAGCCTGCTGTCTACTTCTCCAAGGCTGAAATTGAGGCTTCTCAAGATATGCTCAAATATGCCATTGTTGCTAAATGTTCTTACGGAAGGCCTTCTATACCAGAGATCAAGAGCCATCTAAGCCAAAGGATTCCATTAGTCTCAGATTTTATAATCAGTCGTCTCAATCCGAGACATCTCCTCCTCATACTAGATAATGAAAAGGATTTCTTGAAACTTCTTATACATAAGAGTATATACATCAAAGGATTTTTGTTCAGATTCTTCCGCTGGACGCAGGATTTCGATTTTAAAGCAGATCTTGCCTTAGCACCGGTTTGGATTGGTTTCCCATCTCTTCCAGCCAACTTGTTTCACGAGGATTGCTTGAGATCTATTGCCGGTAATTTTGGTCTGGTTTTAAAGATCCATGAACATACCCTGGCATTGACTGATGCTTCTGAAGCTCTTGCTTGTGTTGAACTGGACATATCAGCACCGCGCCAAGAACGTATTTGGATTGAGTTAGATGGACATGGATTTTGGCAACCGGTGAATTATCATCGTTTACCCCACCTCTGTTCAATTTGACACAAGCTTGGTCATATAGCTACAGAGTGTAAAAAGACTCTACACAAGGCTAGCAATCGCTGCCGCAATACTTTTATTCCTATAGTCAACACTGCTCCAAGGCATAATACTCTAATTTACAGGCCTCGGCATTCAGGTACTTCTCCTGTTCGAACAAATGCAGCTGATGTTAATAGATTTGAAATTTTGCGATAGGTAGATGAGGATTTGAACTTGGAAATAATCCATACCTCTGTTCAAGAGATGTCAAATGATATTTCTGGATCCAAAATGGTTATCAATAAAACTCAAAGTCCGAAGGCAGGCTGTTCCAATAGAATTCAGACCCAGATTTCAATTGGTGAAATAACTCCACACGAAGATAATCAGTTTTTAGTCCTTGAGACTACCAAGATAGGTTGTCCTGAAGATCCCAATACCATCAGCACCAATATAAGTCAGGCCTTGAGTGAAACCCAGGAAGCAAGTGATGAAATTCCACTACATGAGGACAAACAGATTTTAGTTTTTGATAATCATGACAGCAAGCAGATTGCATCATCTGATGTGAGTACTGACAAAACAATGGAGACTGATATTGATAATATGAGAAAACATCCAGCTAAGGGTCTCCTTAAGCCCCCGTCCCAATATGGGACTAAGATGTTGGCAGTCAAAGATGTTTCAGTTCAACTTAGTGAGGGTGAACCACCACCACCTTCACTACATGAAGAAATGCAACAAAGATGGAAAGAAATATCTATTGAGGCAAAGATAGATAACATTACATCCTTAAATAAGGAGCGTCCGGGTATTATCACCAGAAGCATGAAAAGAACATGCTCCATAGGTAACTTCCATATATCCTCAAAAGATCAATGACTTTCATTATTTGGAATATAAGAGGGATTGGAAATGACCTGTCTATTGGTCGTGTAAAGTTCCTGATAAAGGAACACAAGGTGGATTGTATTGTCATTTTAGAACCCAAAGTCAAATCTTCCCTGTTAAAAAATATCTGTAAGAAGCTCGGAATGCATAATTGAATAGCCAATGAAGCAGAGAATGCTCACATTTGGGTCTTATGGAAGGAACCTCTAAATTTCACAATTTTGTATCAAGATGAGCAACACATATCTCTACAACAAACAAGCAATGTTGCTCCTCTCTTTTATGCATCATTCATATATGCCAAGTGTAGCAGTGTTGAAAGACTACCTCTATGGACTTCTCTTCTATATGTTCATACACTGATCCAAGGGCCATGGATTGTGGCTGGTGATTTCAATTGTATTCTAAATCTTGACAAAAAAATTGGGGGGAATGCACCATGCCTGAGATCTATCTCTGAATTTAAAGACTGTATAAATGATTGTGGTCTAATTGATGGGGGCTATATGGGCTCCAAATATACATGGCATAATAATCAGAAAGGAGCTAGAGGTATATGGAGCAGATTGGACAGAGCCCTAATAAACTCCAATTGGTTGAACAAATTTCCCATAACTATAGAACACCTGTCCAGAGAAGCATCAGATCATGCGCCACTCCTCATTAGATTGGCCATTACCAATAAGAATAAGAGCAGATTTTATTTTCAGCATATGTGGACAACACATGATTCTTTTACTCAGACTATTGCTAATTGCTGGAGAGCAAGCCCCACTGCCACTTCTGCTATATCCACCTTATGCATTAAACTCAAGGCTATCAGGAGCATGCTTAGAATATGGAACAAGCAGATCTTTGGGGATGTCCACAACAATCTTGCAATTGCAGAAGATGAGGTGCTCAAGGCTGAACATCAGTTTGATATTTCTCCAAATGCTACTAATTTGGAAGCCTTAGATAAGGCTAAGTCTAGATTGACTAATAGCATAATTCAGCAAGAGATTTTCTGGAAACAAAAATCTAGAATTCGATGGTTGAAAGAAGGAGATAGAAATACTAAGTTCTTTCATATGACATCAATGGCAAATAGAAGACGGAATTCAATCAACCATCTTCAGACTGAAATGGGAACTCTAACTTCAGACAAGCAGGAAATAAAAGATATTGCTATGAATCATTTTTATAAAGCCTTCTCCTCCCAACAACACCATATTGACAATGATTTAATCAGTTGCATCCCTCATCAGATTTCAGCTGACAACAATGAATTTTTGTGTGCTATTCCTGACCATATGGAAATAAAGGAAGCAGTCTTCTCTATATCCCCGGACAGTGCTCCTGGTCCGGATGGTTTTACTGGGCATTTCTTCCAAAAAACTTGGGCTATTCTTGACAAGGAGGTTATTGCAGCTGTTCAAGAATTCTTCATGAAAAGGAAGACTCTCCCAAGAGAATTTACAGCAACTCTCATTGCCCTTATCCCAAAGATCAACAATGCCTCAGCTATTTCTGATTACAGGCCAATCAGTTTATGCAATTTTACATATAAAATCATATCCAAGGTGTTATGTAACAGATTGAATAGGTTTATGCCTACAATTATTTCCAAAGAACAGTCTGCTTTCATCAAAGGCAGACTTATCAATGACAATATTGCTCTGGCTCAGGAGTTAACTCAGGAATTGGGAAGAAAAGTCAAAGGCAGTAATATAATGTTGAAATTAGATATGGCGAAGGCTTATGACAGGGTTGAATGGGATTTTTTGTTGGCTGTACTAAGACAATTTGGTTTCAGCAGTATCTTTACAGACATGATAAGACTACTGATTAATAATTGCTGGTTTTCTATTTCTGTAAATGGAGAATCAGTTGGATTCTTCAAGTCCACAAGGGGCCTTAGGCAAGGTGATCCCATTGCACCTCTTCTCTTCATTATTGCTCAAGACTCACTCAGTAGATCCCTTCAGAATGCCTTCATGAATGGCTCAATCGGATGGTTTGCTGGTCCTAGAAGATGTCCAAACATCTCCCACCTCCTGTTTGCCGATGATACCTTAATTTTTGCCAATGCAACATCACGCTCACTTCACAGTCTGAAGACTATTCTGACTTCATATGAAAATGCCTCAGGTCAACTTGTAAATGTGGAAAAAAGAGGTTATTTTATTCATCCAAAACACAACCAGTCAATTTCCCACAGAATAGAGCATATCATGGGATATGCTAAATTGAGCTTCCCCCACAAATATCTAGGCCATCCTTTAGCTTTGGGCAGAATCAAGAAAATATTTTATGGAGGTATCATTGCAGCAGTTCAGAAGAGAATAGAAGGATGGCAGGTTAAATTCCTCTCTCAAGGAGCCAGATTGGTTCTTGTGAAACATGTGCTCTCCTCCATGCCAACTTATATTCTAGCTTCATCCCCGATTCATGAAGGCATTTATAATAT
Source organism: Amorphophallus konjac (assembly GCA_022559845.1). Taxonomy (NCBI): domain Eukaryota; kingdom Viridiplantae; phylum Streptophyta; class Magnoliopsida; order Alismatales; family Araceae; genus Amorphophallus; species Amorphophallus konjac. Next base: position 223,584,012 of record CM040117.1, on the reverse strand, counting down.
CCTGGATCAAACTCTAGCTAACTTCTTCTGGGGCTTCTCACAATATGGTAACAGGAAACATTGGAGGGCCTGGCAGAAGATATGCAAGCCAATATCCTTAGGAGGACTGGGAATTATGTCAATTAGACACATGGAAACTGCACTCCGAGTTAAAATGCTTTTGCATGTGCTATCTACAGATTCTTTATGGGCCATCTTCTTTAGAGCTAAATATATTAGAGGTAATCATATCAGTACCATTGGCTTCAAAGAAATGAATGGTTTTGTTCGGAAAAGCTAGTTGCGAGCAAAGAACATCCTCATTCAACATCAAAAGTTTATCATTGGAAATGGCCGAGATATAAATTTCTGGAAAGACACCTAGATTGGGGATTGTAATCTGGAATCCCTGGTCCCTTCCCACCTTATTCAGAAAATTCAAGATACGAATACTACCGTACAGGAAGCATTAGTTCAGCCTGCGCAAAATATGGTTCACCTTATTGATACAATCCTTCCTGAAGATATCAAAAATGCTCTGCTTCACATAAAGCTATCTGACATCTCTGATAAACCAATATGGTGCTTGTCCTCAAGTGGGAACTGTATTGTATCTTCAATATATCATAGCTATTTCAATATGCAGCAGCTTCAGGGAATTCAACATTGCTGGAAGCACATTTGGTCAAGATGGATTCCAACCAGAGTATCGGTATTTGCTTGGAAGATTATATTCAATTGTCTACCCACTGATTGCAACTTAAAATGCTGTGGCATTCCATTTTGCTCAAAATGCAGATGTTGTAAGCAAAACCAGGAGGAGGATATTGACCATTTATTCGTGAAGAGTGAATTAGCTTTAAGCTTATGGTCTTTTTTCAGATCCAAAGGTATCCCAATTACTGGTCATTCTACTAGAAGTTTAATAATAACTTCCATTCAAGCAGTTAATAATAAAACGGCCTTTGGTCTCTTCACTGTTGGAATAATTACTCATGTACTGTGGGAAATATGGTCTGCTAGAAATGAAGCTATCCATGAAGACAAGACTCCATCTTATCAAAGTTTAATCTCGAGAATGCTCAACCAGGTTAAACATATTATACTAATGGCAGATTTGCAGGAACCAGACCTGGGGAAAAAGTAGATAATGGCTGATTTCAACTGTGTTGCCCAGTCCAAAAAGAATCTGCCAATCAAGCTGATTAAATGGCTGCATCCGCCTTGGCCATATTTCAAATTAAACACAGATGGTGCATCTAAACAAACTGGTATATCAGGTGGAGGTGGTATGATAAGAGATGCTTCTGGTAACCTCATAATTGCATTCTCCCATTATTATGCACAGAGCAATAGTGTTATAGCTGAAGCAAGAGCCATCATGGATGGGCTTAAATTTCTGAAGTCAATCTCATCCTCACCAGGCCTTATTGAATGCGATTCACAAATTCTAGTGCAAGTGGCTACAAGGAAGATTCCTTGTCCATGGAAGATTTTAGGCTACATGAGAGAAGTTTGGAGATTATTATCCAATCAAGATACAATCAGCCATATTTTTCGTGAGGCCAACCAAGTGGCTGATTCTTTGGCAACCTATGCTTGTGAAATGAAATGTAACATGTATTTCTCTTCCATGCAACAACTCCCTATGCATGTAAAGGGAATTGTTCAAATGGATAAGCTAGGCTTTCCTAGCATCCGGACAATGTAAATAACACCTTCTTTCATCATTCAATAAAATTTCCTCCTAGGGTTGTGATGGTGGAATGGCTTTCTCCCTATCTCTAATAGGGGGTGCACTCTCCTATTACACCTAGGTTGGGTTATATAAAAAAAAAATGAGGATGCAAGCAAGGAGGATTGCACTCAAGATAAGTTGGGGGAGATCCTAAAGGGAAAGGAAAGGCCCATGAAGATCCAAATTTCTATCAACCCAAGGTCCCCTTTCCTAATGCCCTAGAACCCAAGACCACTAAGACTAGGCCGGCCCAAAATGAGGAATTCATGGAGCTCTTTTCACAAGTTCACATCAATATTCCACTCCTAGATGCCATAAAACATGTTCCGGCCTACGCCAAATTTCTCAAAGAGCTTTGCACTCCAAGAAGAGGGCCCAAGTCGACCCCTAAGAAAATTTGGCTCTCCGAGGATGTTAGTGTGGTCTTGATAAATAATCTCCCTAGAAAGTTGAAGGATCCCGGTGCTCCCCTCATCTTATGTGATATAGGTGGTGCAACCTTTGACCGTGCCCTCCTCGACTTAGGAGCTAGTGTCAACCTTTTACCCACCGCTGTTTATGAGAAATTTGATATAGGGGAACTCAAGCCAACCCCCGACATTCTCCAACTGGCCGATCGCTCAGTCAAGACCCCTCGAGGTTTGATAGAGGATGTGATTGTGAAAGTCCATGATTGTTACTTCCCTGTTGATTTCCTTATTCTTGACATGACCTCCTCCTCGGAGCTAAGTCACACCCCAATCATCCTAGACCACCCATTCCTTGCTACTGCGAAAGCCAACATCAATTATGCTACGGGGACGATGGACATCTTATTCGGAGGTCAAAAGGTTTCTCTCAATGTGTTCAAAGCCTCCCAATATTTGGACCTAGATGAAGAATGCCACGTCATAGACATCTACGATGAACTTATTGAGAATGATCTAGGCATGGGTCAAATAAGGGAGGTCAATGCTCTTCAAGATTCCTCTCATCATAGTAGCATTTGGCATAAGGTTGAACCACTTCTAGCTTTACAAGATGAACCAGCCCTTCCATCACTTGAAATCCCTCCTAAACTTGAGCTTAAGCCCCTTCCGGACTCCCTCAAATATGCATTCCTAGGCCCCAATCAAACCCTTCCTGTTATCTTAGCTTCCAATCTTACCCCTACCCAAAAAACACTTCTCCTAGAAGTCCTTAGGACTCACAAGGGTGCCATAGGTTGGACAGTGGCCGATCTTAAGGGGATAAGTCCGTCTATTTGCATTTATCACATTTACATAGAGGACAACGCCAAACCTAGTCAGGAAATGCAAAGGAGGTTGAACCCGAACATGAAGGAGGTGGTGAAGAAGGAGGTTGTCAAATGGCTCGATGCGGGAATTATTTATCCCATATCGAATAGCCAATGGGTGAGTCCCACTCAAGTGGTTCCTAAGAAATCGGGACTCACCGTGGTCCAAAATGAACAAGGAGAAGATGTGCCCACTAGGCCCACCACGGGATGGAGAGTGTGCATCGATTATAGGAAACTCAATGTCATGACCAAAAAGGACCATTTTCCACTCCCCTTTATTGACCAAATTCTAGAGAAATTGGCGGGCCAAAGATATTTTTATTTCCTAGATGGATATTCTGGGTACAATCATGTGGCCATTTATCCAGAAGACCAAGAAAAGACCACATTCACTTGCCCATATGGAACATTTGCCTTTCGGAGAATGCCATTCGGTCTTTACAACGCACCGGCCACTTTTCAATGGTGCATGATGGCCATTTTCTCTGATATGGTAGGAGAATTCTTGGAGATCTTTATGGATGATTTTTCTGTGTTTGGGGAGTCATTTGAAAATTGCTTAGAAAATTTAAAGAAAGTGCTTGCGAGATGTATTGAAACCAACCTTGTTCTTAGTTGGGAAAAGAGTCACTTCATGGTCCAAGAGGGCATAGTTTTGGGTCATATTATGTCCGAACAGGGTATAGAGGTGGATAAAGCCAAGATCGACCTTATTTCTAATCTCCCTCCTCCGACCTCTGTGAGGCAAATTCGTTCATTTCTCGGCCATTCCCGATTTTTACCGCCGGTTCATAAGTAACTTTTCTAAGATTGTCCGCCCGTTAACTCTTCTCTTGGCCAAAGACACTCCATTCCATTTAGATGTTGCCTGCCTTGAGGCTTTCAATACCCTTAAAGAGGCTTTGACCAAGGCACCCATTCTCCAATCTCCTAATTGGTCTTTACCTTTTGAAATCATGTGTGATGCCTCCGACTATGCTATCGGGGCAGTTCTAGGCCAAAGAATTGACAAGTGTCCGGTGGTGATATATTATGCGAGTCGCACCCTCGCCGATGCTCAGCTTAACTATACCACCATGGAAAAGGAGCTGTTAGCTGTTGTCTTTGCCCTTGAAAAGTTTCGATCATATCTCTTAGGGGCAAAAGTCATTGTGTACTCTGATCACTCAGCTCTCAAATATTTGTTCTCTAAGAAGGATGCCAAACATAGACTCTCCTACTCCAAGAATTTGATCTCGAGATCCGAGATAAAAAAGGTTCTGAGAATAAAGTTGCCGATCATCTTTCTCAGATTCTCACAACTGATAATGCTCCTTTGCAAGATTCATTTCCAGATGAACATCTCTTGTCCATCACATATAGTCAACTCCCATGGTTCGCAGACATTGTCAACTACTTAGCTGTGGGACAAATTCCTAATGGGTGGTCTAAACATGAAAAAGAACATTTCTTTGCCGAAATCAAACACTATTTCTAGGAAGATCCTGAATTGTTCAACGTAGGTCCAGATCAAATAATTAGGAGGTGTGTCCCCGAGGAAGAACAACAAAGCGTCCTGAATGTTTGTCACACTCTAGCTTGTAGAGGACACTTCGCGGGAAAGAAAATAGCCGCCAAAGTGTTACAAAGTGGATTCTTCTGGCCCACTCTCTTCAAAGACGCCTATGAATTTAGCAAGACTTGTCTTAGGTGTCAAGCCATTGGAAACATGAGCAAACGCGATATGATGCCTCTCAACCCCATTCTAGTGGTCGAAATCTTTGATGTTTAGGGAATTGATTTTATGGGGCCCTTTCCGCCATCATTCGGACATGAGTACATTCTTGTGGCAGTAGACTATGTGTCTAAATGGATTGAAGCCATTGCCACCCGGACTAATGATCACCAAGTTGTCATGAAGTTTGTCCGAAAGAATATATTTTCAAGGTTCGGGTGTCCGAGGGCGATCATTAGTGATGGAGGTTCTCATTTCACTAATGCCTAATTCCGAGCTCTTCTCGAAAAATATGGGATCACTCATAAGATTGTCACCCCCTATCACCCCCAAACAAGTGGCCAAGTGGAGACATCCAATAGGGAGATCAAAAATATCCTGCAGAAATCTATTAGGCCCAATAGGAAGGATTGGTCCGAAAGATTGGATGACGCTCTTTGGGCCTATCGGACAGCATACAAAACCCCCATTGGAATGTCTCCATATAGGTTAATCTTTGGAAAAGCTTGTCACTTACCCGTTGAGCTTGAGCATAGGCCCTATTGGGCTACTAAACAGTTCAATTTTGACTTGGCCCAAGCCGGATCTCATAGGGTCCTACAACTAAATGTGTTGGAGGAGTTGAGGAATGAAGCCTATGAAAATGCCAAGATTTACAAAGTCAAGACCAAAGCTTTCCATGATAAACACATTGTGAGAAAATCATTTCAACCTGATCAAAAAGTTTGGCTCTTTAATTCAAGGTTGCGCTTATTCCCCAGAAAATTAAAGTCTAGATGGGATGGACCATTTGTTGTGCTCAAAGCCTTTGATCATGGTGCTGTTAAAATTCTAGATCCTAAAAATGGTCAAATTTTCACTGTCAATGGTCAGCGTCTCAAACTCTACTTGGAGAACACACAACTTTCATCAAATGAATCAATCCCACTGAGTGACCCATGATAAATACAAGAATGTCGTCTGGCTGAAGACGTTAAACTTAGCGCTTGTTGGGAGGCAACCCAACCATTTCTCTTCAAAAATCTTGTGAGTCATTTTCATTTGTGTTTGTAGGAGCTGGAAGAAGTCATTCGTAAAACTGCCTGTCAAAATAGCCACGTCTGTGCACCCCAGGCTGTACCTTTCCTTCCCAAACATTCATGTATGCATTGTCATGTTCATATATTCTACATGCCATTGAGGACAATGTCATTTAAGTTGGGGGGGGGAGAGAAAATTTTTCATGATGCATATAGTACAACTTGATAGGAGTTCTGTCTTGCATGTCATCATTGCATGAAAGTAGAAAGATGTAAACCCCATTTTGAGTTTCATGATTCATGCTTAAATTAAAAGTAATTCTGGAATAGAAAAGACTAGGGAAAAGGATGATGAGAAATTTAGTCAATATAGTCATAGAAAACTGATATAAGAATCCCTTTAAAGTTCATGTGCACTTTAAAAAAAAAAAGAAATTCATGTTGCACACTAATGAAACAAGCAAGACAAGCCCTCTACTATTTTTGGTATGTTGTCTGATATTCTGCACTTCTTAAGAAAAGAGATCTTTTTAAAAAGCTTTCTGTCAAATTATTTATCAAATAAGCTTAATGATACAAAAAAAAGAGAAAAGAAAAAAAGAAAAAAAATACACCATGAAAAATACCCCTAGTCTTAGTAACCGGGCCTACTTCACCTAAGACGTGTTGAGGTTCGCGTAAAACGGAAAAGGGAACCTTCATCTGTGAAACCGGGCCTGCTTCTCCTAAGGCAAGAGTCGAGGTTCGCGTTGAGCAGTGAAGGGTAGTGCAGCATCATGTGTGGTATAAAAGATCCCAAAGGGATAAAGTAATAAGACAGACAAAAAGCTAATATACTTAATGCTCTGATCTAAGAGGTGCAGGGTTGAAAGGCATTTGCTTAGAATAGCAAATGGGGGATGTAATTGTCTAAGCTGTGGATTTGGTAGTTACACATGCACAAGTGCTATTGAGCTTTGATTTGAATTCTTAATCATGTACTATTAAGTTTCTATATAAGGCTAGTGTGCATTAATGATTCCAGATTCCTAATCTTTGGTTGATTCTATGAAGGGAGGACTGGATATGAGAGCGTGAATTTTACAAATTCTTGTTAGTCTTAAATTTTAATTTATTGACATTACTAAGGGACTAGCAATGAGTAAGTTGGAGGTGTGAAAAGTGTCCATTTCTTATGATAATTCATCGCATGTACACCATTTTATGTGCATATAATTAGGTAATTATGCATATTTCATAGTTAACCTCAACTCCGCATTTAAATTGGAGCTTTCACGTAAATTGATTAATTTGGTGATATTATTTAATAATAAATTGAAGTTGAGGGCCATGAGCATTAATTCTCCATTGTATAACCATGAGCATTTGAGATTTATGTGCACATTGTGGTAATTTTTGTGGACTAAAGTGTGGAATTATGTTCATAAGTTGAAACTAGATGGCATCTGGGTGGAGGATCAGACAGTTTTACTAAATGGTGCTGTTGATTTTTTCAAGAATCTATTATCTTCTGAAACTCATAACATTGATAACCATATATTATCAGTCATCCCTAATCTGATTACAGAAGATCAGAACATGGCTTTATGCTCTATTCCGTCAGCTGAGAAAATTAGAGGCCGTGTCTTTGCTCTACCTGGAAATAGTTCCCCTGGCCCTGATGGTTTTACTAGTACCTTCTTTACCTACTGATGAGATGTTGTGGAAAATGATGTAATATGTGCCATCCAAAGTTTCTTTCAAGGAGGGGGACTTCCGAAGGGAGTCACTTCTACAACACTATGTCTGATACCCAAGGTAAAAAACCCTACTTCCTTTGCTGATTTCAGGCCAATCAGCTTATGCAATTTCACATGCAAAATTGTTTCCAAAATTATATGTGATCGCCTGCGCCATATTCTCCCCTCCATTATATCAGAACAGCAAAGTGGTTTCATAAGTGGCAGAATAATCACTGAGAATTTTTTACTTGCCAAAGAATTATTCATGGAATTGGACAGACCTGTCAGAGGGCATAACATTCTTATTAAACTTGACATGGCCAAAGCATATGATCGAATTGAATGGGATTTCATTCTCTATGTTATGAAAAGATTTAGGTTTTCTAGCAGATTTGTTTCCCTTATCTCTCAGCTTTTAATGAACTGCTGGTTCACCATTGCCTTTAATGGCCAATCTCATGGATACTTCAAATCCTCTCGAGGAGTAAGACAAGGGGATCCTTTAGCACCAGCCCTCTTTATTTTAGAAGAGGAAGTATTAAGTAGGGGTCTTTGCCAGTTATTCAATTCTGGACAATGCATATATTATCATCTTCCCCGTAATGTTATGCCCATATCTCACATACTATATGCTAATGATTCCATCATATTCACAAATGGGGGCCTGAATTCAGTAAAACATATTCTCAATTTTTTGAGAAGGTATGAAGAATCATCAGGGCGGAGGATTAATTCCCATAAAAGTTCACTCATGGTGTCCAAACATATGCCTAGAAATCCAATAGATAAGATCAGACAGATAACTGGCTTTTAATACAAAACTGGAAGCATCAATTATTTGGGGATTCCTCTCTTCAAAGGGAAGATCAAAATTCCACATTTTAAATATCTTCTTGACAAAGTTAATGCAAATCTTGCTGGTTGGCAAAGCAGGTTCCTCTCTCAGATAGAAAGAATCACACTTATTAAATCGGTGCTATCTTCAATTCCCATATATTCAGCTAGTGCTGCTGCCATTCCATACACTATACACGAGCAAATTGAGAAAATATGTGCCAATTTCTTATGGCAAGGAACCGAAAATGCTCATAGGAAACATTGGGTATCTTGGAACAAAGTATGTAGACCCTTATCTGAAGGTGGTCTGGGTATTCGAAGACTAAGGGACATTCAATTGTGTTCATATGTGAAACAGCTGTGGCAGTCCTTACACAGTAATTCTTTATGGGCAACCTTTACCAGAAGTAAATACATACACAATCAGCATATATCAGACTGTAAAATACCATTCCCAGCTGGAATAAAAGTCAGGGACTTTTACAAGGCTCGCTCTGTTCTATTAGCTGGTACGAGGAAGATTGTATTTAATGGTGAAACTACTAACTTCCTCAAGGATATATGGTACAAGAATAAGCCCTTGATAGAGTATTATTCTCATCAAATGCCTCTACCCGAAGATTGCTCTGTTCAAACTGCCTTGGCTGCTCATCAACACTCTATTTGGCAAGGATTCGAAGATAACAGATTGTGGAATGATATCCTCAGGTTTGCTACACAAGAAGGAAATGACATCTCGGTTTGGTCCTTCACTACTACTGGTAATTTTGATACCAAATCTACTTATAAATACATCAAAGGGCAAATGGCAGTTAACTCTGTTAGCAAACTATGGCATCGAAAATTTCCTTTTCGGGCCTCTCTATTTTACTGGAAACTTTTAAATCATGCTGTGCCAGTTGATAATCAAATTCAAAATAAAGGAATACACATGGCTTCATGTTGTAATTGTTGTTCTCATTCTCATGATATAGAAGATTCTGATCACCTTTTCATTAATAGTGAAGTGGCCAGCTACTTGTGGAATAAATTGCCTCCTCTCATAGACAATTCATATTTGGAAACAAATACCATCTATGGTCGGTTACATAAAATCCTCAATGAGGCTATTGTCTACAGTCCGCAAGGATTTGTTTCACTGCTTGTATCTATGCTTATTATCTGGGAAACATGGAAATACAGATGCTGCAATAGATTTGAAGGCATTAGAAGAAACATCTCCCATATTGCTGATCAGATACAAGAAGATATTATACAGATTATGCAGCAGATCACATTTAAACGGGGTATTGGCTATCCTATCTGTCATAGATTTCAAACCATGGGCATTACAATTAAACATAAAGTTCTATGTTGCTTCACTGTCTGCTGGTTAGCTCCAAAGCTTAACTACTCTCTCAACGTAGATGGTGCTAGCAAAGGCAATCCTGGGCCATCTGGAGGAGGTGGATGTTTTAGAGATTCTCAAGGAAAAATGCTATTGGGCTTTTCTTACTTTTATGGTCAAGGTTCCAATATGGTTGCAGAAGGAAGGGCTCTTCTCGATGGTTTCAGATTAGTTCAACTGCATAACATACCAATATCGGTAATCTAAACTGATTCTTTAGCCTTGGTTGAACTATTAAAAGACAATAGAAGCCCTCCTTGGTCTTTACTTCCTTGGTGGCACAAGCTACAGGAAATCTTCAGCAGAAATCAATGTCCTATTGTACATACATATAGGGAAACAAATATGCTAGCTGATGCGCTGGCAAATCATGCTATTCTCATGGGACATAATACTGAATTCTCATCGGCAAAGGAGATGCCACCTATAGCAAGAGGAATTTCTACGGTAGATGCTTCTAACATTCCTAATATACGAATACGACATGTATAGCTACTACATCTTTTTTTCTTTATCTCCACATGTGGAGCTGTAGAGCTATAGTCTCCTCTCCTTTCTTTTGTGAATATAAGGGGCTTGGCTCCTATGTACTCTGAACTCTTCATATGCAATAAAATCTCATCTAGTGGAAAGAAGGTGGAGTGAGAACATTTCTTTCCTATGGAAAGGGGTGCACTCTCCCTTTTGATCCATTAGGTGATTTGGCCCAAAAAAAAGGACTAAAGTGTAATTATGTGTGTGCAGGACACCGAAGGTAATTACAAAAGAAGCCGGGGGGAAAACTGTCACCACCACTTTGACCAAGTCAAAAGAACATATTTTGGTTTGATGGAAAAGAAATTTCAAAAGTTTAAAATTGAGGAAAAGAAACACATATTTTGGTTGGAGGGAAAATTGAATTCAAAGTTTGAAATAAAGGAGAGACATGATGAGCCTTGGGAAAGGGGGTGCCCAAAGTCCAAGAAAGGGGGTGCCCACCTACTTTTCCTCTTCCCCATGCATCATATTCCACTTAAATCTCAGTCATCTATCTCCTTTTGATATAATCTCCACCCTTCATCTACCCAACCTTCCCTATAAATAGCCCATGACAAGGAGGAGAAAGGGAGTTCTTCTTTTTGCAATTTTCACCCTCTCCCTCTCACATCTTAGATCACCGATTTCACCCTCTTCCGTCCCTCTTCTCCTCTTGCTGTTTTCATAAACGTTCTTTATTTTTAAGTCCTCTACAACTTCTTCTTCTACATCATCTTCTAATTCCTTCTGGTTTTCAAGCTATTTCATGTTTTTCATTGTGCTATCCTGTTCATCTGTGAACCAGTGTTTCTCTCTGTTCTTCCCCTTATTTATCCCCCTTCTAGTTATTTTCTGCTCTAACTGTCTTCATAAAAGTTCTTTATTTTTACGTGTTCTACAACTTCTTCTTCTACATTATCTTCTAATTCTTTCTGGTTTTGAAGTTATTTCCCATTTTTTTCAACTTGTTGTCCTATGATTTTACTGTTCATCTGAGGTGCTAGCTTTTGTTATTCCTCCATTTTGAAGCCCTTTTGCCCTTCTTTGCTATCTAAGTTCTTCATCGAAGTTCTTCCCCTCTCCCTCCTCTCCAACTTCGTCTTCTTTAGCATCCCCTAATTCATCTTGGTTTCAAAGTCATTCTCCTCCAAGTGCGACTTCAACGACGAAGGTGACTTCCTCCTGGCGTAGATGACATCTTCCGCGAGGTGGTTCGTGATCCAAGGCCAAGAGAGGACGGCGCCATCATCACCATTACTGCTACCATCTTCAAACTCCAGACTTTTCTTATTCTTATTACTTTTGTGTTATTTCACTTCATTGTAATCTCGTTGCGTCATTAGTGTAATCTTGTTTCACATTTCATGTACTTTTTCTTTTAAGTTAATGAAAGGAGTTGTTCTTTTGATCTAGTTCTTGCTATTCTTCCCTCTCTACCCCCTTCTTCTATCTCTTCTTTCCACTTGTGCAATTATTTTCTGTAGCATAGGCACATAGTCATAGGCATTTTTAATTAATTGTTAGAATCGTTCTTTATTTCATCACTTTTCTTCAAGCAATCAAATCGTAAATATTTTCCAAAGGAGTTCAAGATTTTTAACTTTAAAAATCTCTTCTTCCCTGTGGATTTGACCCGTGCTTGCCATAGTACTACGTTCTCTTTTGATCATTTTGTGCGAATTCGGTTTTAAGATTGTTAGCGCGCGTGTAGTAACGACATACGCTTTCGCGTTATCAGTCCTCTGAGGTAGGCCGAGCCCAAAAAACCCCATTTTGATTCATTTTTGACCATGCATGTGTGTAGAACGGAGGGGAAATGGGTCTGGGGGCCCATTAAAATTGATGTAAAGGCCTTTTGGCCTCTTCCATAGCATGGGGAAACGAGGGGAAGAATGCCCGTTTGCGGGCTGCTTAGCGGTCCTTTCAGTGACAGCTAGGTATCCAGGCGGTCCAAATTATGGCCGCTAGAGTATTCAGATGGCCCATAATATGGCCGCTAGAGAATCAGAGACAGAAGTTTGATTTTTTTCATTTTTGTCTCATCTACTTTTTTGTTTATATGAAATGCAATAAAAATAAAATGCAATGACCTTGTTATATGAAATGAGTGACTTATGTGCTAAATGTGTGCAGGGGAAGAGACGGACTCGGATCTCTTGGCTACAAGTCTGGGCGGTGTACCAGGCACTGTCGGATTACCAAAGAGAGAGACTGAGAGCCATGGGCTTTGGGGAGCTGCGTAGCATCAAGGTTACGAGGATAGATACGGCACTGCTTTACGCTCTCCACGAGAGATGGGACCCAGTCAGCAGAGCATTCATCTTCCCGTGGGGCCACATGATCCCCACACTGGAAGACGTAGCGAGGATTACCAGGCTGTGGGTCCATGGAGCGCCAGTGACATGGTGGGTGTATGCTGATTACCGAGAGATGGCGCAGGAGCTGCTCAGATTAGATTTGATGAGGCCGGGGCACCACTCGTCCATGCTGGGACGAGTGACACTCTAGGAGAGCTTGGGGCTGAGGGGAGCTGTGATATCCATAGGAGAGCTACCAGAGGAGCACATCAGCAAGCTTACAGACAAAGCTCGACTGAAAGTGGCAGCGGGACCGGGACCCGAGGGGGACATCACCCTACGTCGCTTCCTAATTTTGCTATTCAGGAAGCTTCTCTTTGCGATGAGGGCGGACGGAGTGAGCTGCAAGCTTCTCCCACTACTGAAGGACCTAGACAGAGTTGGAGGGTACGCCTGGGGAGCAGCAGTCTTGGCATTCCTATTCGACTCTCTGAGCACGACCGACCGGCAGACGATGCTGGGCGGCTTCTCGCCATTCCTACAGGTAAACACTATAAATGCTTAGCTATCATGCTTATGAATTCTCAACTATGCTTGCTATTACTATATGCTGACATTTGACTTATGCAGGTCTGGAGTTACCTATACCACCCGAGCATTGGGCGAGGGAAGGAGGTATACCCAGAGCGGATCCCCATCGCGAGATGGTGGGTGGTAGCTCAGGATATGGATCGATCCGGCGCCTAGTGCGGGCGATCCAGGATGACATAGACACATTCCCATATATATTGATAAACTCTAACTTAAACTCTTCTATATGCACTTAAATGCTTATCTAAATGCTGACACTTGACTTGATTGCCCTTTCAGGTGCGCTGGACACCTTACCATGACGAGGGTCACAAGGGGCAGCCCTGGGTGGAGGTAACCCAGGCGTACGCCGGGCGAGAGATCTAGCTACACTATTTGAACATCATTGAGCCTCTGCATCACCGACTGATCATGAGGACGAGGGGAGTTCACCAGCCAGACGTCGAGTTCCCTGCACGGGACGACGAGTGCTTCGGGAGATCCTCGAAGGGACTCAGTGGTGACGTCGACTGGACCATTCGAGTGATCGACTAGGTTCGGGACTGGACACGGAGAGGTCAAGAGGTGAAGGCCTGAGCTGACAGTGACGAGGCCTACCTGAAGGCCTACGCTCGGCAGTACGGCGACCAGGTGTTCCGCAGCATCCGATGATCGGTATGTCTTCTAAACTCATGCTCTTCTCTTGAATTAACTTATTCCTATATGTACTGACATTATGACTTGCTAAATGCAGCTAGACCCTCAGGGCAGGATAGCGGAGCTCCAGGGACTCCTCCACGCCACCGTACAACAGAGGGATGAGTTCCAGCACGCGCTGGAGCTTCTGGTGAGCTTCCCTAAACCTTGGACTTAGTTTATGCTACATGCTTATGATAAATTGACTCTGACTTCTAAAATTCAGCGAGCTGAGGGGGCGCAACGGCAAGGGCCGGACGCACCGTCTTCTTCGTCACAGCCTGCGGGAGGCAGAGCTGAGCAAGACGCCGACTTTGCTCGGGCGATTGCTCGGGCTGAGGAGGCCAAGGCTACTCTCACGGAGAGGGTAAGCAAAACCAAACCGAGTTCCTTAGACTTAAATTCTTATGCAAATGCCTAACTATGATGAATGCAAATGCAGGCGAGAGAGCTGACCATAGCACTGGCCGAGACGGAGTGGTGGCGAGAAGAGGCGGAGCGACTAAGCGCAAGAGTAGCCCGTCTTCGTGCAGACGAGGAGGAGATAGAGCGACTTAGAGCAGAAGCCGCATGACTAAGGAGTGAGCGAGAGCAGGCTCGAGTGTAGGTCATCGAGATGAGGGGGGTGATAGCGGGCTTGAAGGATGCCCTCTGACTTCTGGGAAAGAGGTCGGAGTCTAGCAAGACCCAGAGCGCCGCACCGAGCAACGCGTATAGAGGCTACCTCACCGGCTCTTCCGACAACCGGAGGAATGAGGAGGAGGAGGAGCGATGACGCCATCGCGAGGAGGAGAGTAGCGCCACGGAGTTGCCAGTGAAGTGGCATGAGGGCACAGGCGACTGCGGTGGCCTGGCAGAGGGACTAGCCGGGTGATTTGTACTCTTCCTTTTTTCTTTTGATGCACACTTGTACATGACTTTTGTTAGTGAAATGTAATGAAAGATATTTTTGTTGTTTTTACTTAAGATGCAAATGTGTGTGTGAAATGCAAGATGCTGACTCACTGACCACTACCTTAGGACTGACAGAGAGTACGGGTGAGAGAGACGGAGAGAGAGAGAGAGACGACAAGACTGACGAAAAAGGGGGAGAGAATTAACCAAGATCTGTCAAGACCTGGCAAACGGTCTAATTTAAGACCGCTAAAGAGCTACAAACGGCCTAAACAAGGATCGTTAGGGGGACGGAGGGAAGGCGGTGGACGAAGGGAGAAAACGGTCTAATGGTGGACCGCTTGGGGACGCCTAGCGATCTTACGATAGACCGCGAAGGGGAATTTACTATGTAGTCCGAGCGGGACTCCGTGAGAGTCCGAACCCGAGGATAGAGGTCTCTAACCTGTACTAAAACTCATCCTAACTTAAGGTAAGGCTACCCAATCCTAATCCTAATGCACCAACACTAAAATTAGAGCTCTATAAGTAGGAACAAGCCCAGATTTTGCAGCTCACAAAAATCCTCTGCTACAAGTCTTGAATTTTAGCAAACACACCTAAGAACACCATGAAGAGGAGCTTTGAAGCTAGTGCCATAGGGGAGATGGTCCATACCAGGCCAAAGGCAGCTAGAAAGGAGCATGGGGAGCTACAGCGGCTGACTTCCATCCCAAGCACTTGAGCTCAAGTTCTTCAAGAGAGGTAGGTTGAAATTTGATTCAAAAGTTCATGAATTTCTTAATTTGCTTCTTCTTATGATATCCCTCTCTTCTTCCTCTTCTTTTCTTCCTTTTCTTAGCTTCTTCCTAGCCCAAGATGCTACTCCAACCTAAAGTGGGTGGCTCCCATGATCAAAGAACTTCCTTTAGAGGTCCTCTCAATCCTAAGGGCTTGACACCTTCACCCCTTAGTGGTTTTAGCAAAGAATTTTCAGAAAATATCTTGGATTGGGCAAGCATCTCAACCCTTGTAGAGCTATGGCATCCTCAAACACACACTTTCTTATTCCCAACCTTTGAATCCACTGTCCTATTAGAGGAGGTAGAGACCTACCTAGCCCTTCCTAAGACCATGGTGGGGGATGAAGACCTAGTGTGCCATACGGTTGAGCCCATAGACCCATCACTCTTATTGGGGGATTTTATCCACAATCCAAAGGATGTTAGGACCATGATCAGCCCACGCCAAGTCCATTTGATACCCATGGCTCAATGGATAACCGCTTATTGCAAAAATAAGAGCGGGAGATTTGAAGCCATAGCCAAATGGACATGGCGTGTGCGGGGTCTTTCTCTTCTCCACCACCGACCACCTCTTGGACATCCAAAACCTCAGCATCATTAGTGGACTGTGGCGGGGTTTATCCATCTCTCAAGTGATCCTTTCATACCTCTATGAAGGCCTTAGTTCAGCTTCATTAGGGGGGCCACTCTTCGGGTCAATGATCATCCTTTAGTGTTGGATGGGAGTGAGACTCAAGTTCCTACCCAAGGAGGACTTGCCTTCAGCTAGCTGTATATTCAGGAGCCACCCTCTATTCTTCATAGGAGGCGCATTTGGGTTCTCTTATCAGGTTGAGTGCCGGGTGAATAAGAGGACACGAGATAATTGGCGTCTCTACCTCAACACTTTGCCAATTGAGAAGTTCGTAATGCGACCAAGGGCTCTTCGAAGCATCACCCTCAGAGTACCTCGGTGACCGGGCCTAGACCTGCAGCTAGTGGGGGATGCTACCTTGGCAATTTACAACCCGCACCGGTGCTATCTTCAAGTTGGGTTACCCCGGACTACAGTTCCTGCACTATCACACTTCCCTCCCCTTCAAGCTAGGAAGATGGGGACCGAGGAGGATGAGCTGGCAGTCCGGAACGCGCTAACCATGTGGGAGGTCAGCCGGGTGTGTGCTCTGCAAGCAGAAGTGGCAGAGGACGAAGAGGAGTACCGTGCTTATGTGAAGGATTTGCGCAAGATCCGGCCCCGCGCGGACAAAAGAATGAATATAATTTGAGCTTTTTTCTTGATGTACTTGAATTATCAACCAAATGATTGTTCAATGAACTTATGTGAATGGAATAAGAGTGTTGTTTTGAAAGATGTGTAATGGATCGCTTGATTGAGCTCAAAGATGTGGAAAAAGAAGTTCAGAACAAGGCTTCCTGTCTGATAAACGGTCCATTAAAGGGCTGCTAAAAAGGACTAACGGTCTAACGATAGACTGCTAGAGATAGTGCTCAGAAAAAACTGAGAGTTTACTGTTCTCGGGAGAGGCATACGATCGTTTTATGGACCGCCAGAACGGGTGTAACGGTCTAATGTTAGACCGCGTAGGACAGTTTACTGAGAGCTTGAATTTTTTGGCTTTCGGGAGAGGCAAGCAGTCAGAATTTGGGCCTCTAGGGAAGGTTAGCGGTCTATTTTTAGACCGTAAAAGGGACCAGAAACAGAGAGTCTACGAGCTTTGAATCTTGAGTTCTTGAACCTGCGTCTGTACACACTTAGATAAGAAAATAAGTTAGATCTGTTCTTAGACTCAACCCCTTGCCTGTAGCAAGTTAGAGAATGACCAGTTCTTGATATTTGTTCAAGGGGTGGAGCCTTATTAAATAGGCAAAATATGAGATGAAAAATGCAAATGCATGCAATGCAAAAATGATGGTATTTTTGGATTTTTCACAATATTTGATTTTTGTAGGTTTTGAAATATTTGATTTTTTTTAGATTTTGAAATATGTAATTTTTTTGGATTTTGAAATATGTGATGTTTTTGGATTTTTAAAACTAGTGCCGCCCTGGTAACGAGGGTTCCCTCCATTCCATTAAGAGTCCCTCGAGGTTGGCGTGCAATAGTGGTGACAATTCCCTGGCCGAGCCTACCTCACCCACGTGATGGTGCCTCTCCAAGGACATACCCTGGGTACGCGTTAGTCCTTTGAGGGAGAGAGGGAAGAATGGTTGGGGGGTAAGCTTTGCATAGGGATAGAAGCTTTTAGGGCTCGAATCCCTCTCGTGACAACCCTTTCAGAGATTTGGTCTGTTGCGCCGGGGCTTTGTGTCCGTCATCGAACCTTCATCCTTCCTAGACACGCATACGACCGAGCTCATAATGTCCCGCGGGGAAACTGTACTACCACTCTTGCTATGCCTAGCTTGATTTTTTTTTCATAGAGCAATTTGACATTTGAGTTTGTGCTTTTTGATAGAAATGGAGGCTTTTGCCTTGGTTTGCTCTTGACTTGACTTGATTTTTCTTTTTACTTTTCTTTTGCAGACTCAGGTCATAACGGACTGCCCCTATTTGAGACCTCCTCTCGTCAAGGCGTTTAGATCGGTCATCTCCCCCTTATTCACTCCTCACACCTACGCTTAGCCGAAGAGAAAAAAGCAGGGACCTTTACTTCCCCTAGGCATGGCCAAAGGAGAGACGATGTCACCTAGTAGAGGGAAAATCGGACCAGAGCTGTCGTGTGGTGTGTGTGATTACCGTGCTTGGGGTCCTCCTTTCATGGCGAAAGGGAAAGACACCTCGCTGCCGGGTTGGCATTGGCTTGACTCTAAGGGAAAAAAATGCTTAAGATAGAACCCATTCCATGCGTGAGACAGCTCCTCACCTTCTGTGTTGACTAGGCGATACGCGTTCCCTGGATAAGCCTCTTTAACGACGAACGGCCCTTCCCAGTTAGGTTATAATTTGGACCTAGGACCTGCAGAGCGAATGAACTTGCGTTTCAAAACCATATCACCTATCTGAAATTTGCGCTCGATTACCTTCTTTTGAAAATAACGTGAAACTCTCTTTTGATAGAAAGATACATGATCGGCCGCGTTCAGCCTCTTCTCATCCAAAGGCTCCAGCTGGACGAGCAACGCCTCTCGACACTCATCGAGATTAAGTTCCTTATCGAGATGTACCCTTAGGGAAGGGATTAAGATCTCATATGGGAGCACCGCCTCCATCCCATAGGTGAGAGCATAGGGGGTTTGCCCCGTAGGAGTACGGACGGAGGTGCGGTAAGCCCATAAAACTTTCACTAACCTTTCAGGCCAATCATAGAATTTATGAGATTCGTATGCTTTCTTTATGATTTTAAGAAGGGTTTTATTAGTGGCTTCGACTTGGCCGTTACCTTGGGGGTAATATGGAGATGAAAGATGCAATGAAATATTGAACTTCTTACACAGGTCTTGTAGCTCTTGAGAGATGAACTGGGGCCCGTTGTGGGTGACGATGCTGCTTGGCACTCCGAACCGTGAGATGATATTCCTCATGATGAAGCGGCACACCATGGTAGCTTTGATCTCCGCATACGCTTCGACTTCAGCCCATTTGGTGAAGTACTCAGTCGCAGTAAAGATGAAAGATTTTGTTTGGTCTGAGAGTTGGGATCACTGAGCGGGCCGACAACGTCGAAAGCCCACATGGAGAATGGCCAAGGAGCAGAGAGAGGATGAAGAGATGAAGCAGGAGCATGGATTTTGTCAGCGTGGAGTTGGCACTTAAGACACCTCCGGACATAGAGGGAGCAATCTTTCTCTAGAGTGGGCCAATAATAACCCTGCCTAAGGATTTTTTTCGCTAAGGCTTGGCCATTAACATGACCTCCACACTCACTTGAATGGGCTGATTCGGCCACCTTCCAAGCTTCATCATCATCTAAGTACCTCATGAGCATTACATTGAGAGCGCGCCTATACAGTTCTCCAGCAATTATAGTGTACTTAGAGGCGGCTCTTCTTATAGCCTTACGTTGTTTGGTATTTGCCCCTTCTGGGAACGATCCGTCTCTACAATACAGCTCGATTTCATGATACCAGGGCAATTATTCTTCTTCCAGGATCTCTTCTAACTCAGTCAAAGATACTTCCTTTAGATCTTCCTTCTCAACCCTCGCCTCTACAGCTTTCCTAAGGTTGACGTACCAAGGATCTTGAAGAGAGGGGGCGTCCATTCTCTGAACAATGATAGTCTCAGTGCTCCAACTGAGAGGGAAAGATAGAGAGGAAGCGAGCGACGCTAGGACATCGGCAAGAATGTTCTGATATTGGGGAGTATGGATGTAGATCAGCTTGCGAAATTACCTAGCCAGGAGCGTGACCAAATCTTGATATGGTTTGAGCTTCGGGTCACGAGTGCGGTAAGTGGACAGAACTTGCCGCAGGACAAGCTGAGAGTCTCCTATAATCTTCAAATAATGCGTGCCCAAGAGGTAGGCGTGCTTTAATCCGGCAAGGAGAGAACCTCATACTCGGCAATATTATTGGTAGCAGGAAATCGAAGCCGATAAGCAAGAGGAATCGTCACCCCTTCTGGAGTGAGGAGAACAGCGCTTATCCCTCGACCTTGAGTGTTGAGCGCACCATCGAAGTGCAAAGACCAAAAGGGATGATGAGTGAGGGTAGAGAGATGCTCATCAGGGAAATCATCCTGAATAGAATCAGTGCAGGGGATAAGAAGATGGGCAAGATGCTTAGCAATGGCATATACTTTGACTGGCTTCTGAACGATGAACGTGATATCGAACTGAGATAGGAAGCTCTGCCAGTGAGCTAACATACTAGAAAGGACAAGCTTTTCTAAGAGATAGCAAATCGGGTCCATTCTAGAGATCAACCTAACTGGGTGGGCAAGAAAGTAGTGCTTGAGCTTATGAGCTACCCACACTAAGGCGGCACAAGTCTTCTCCATGGCAGTATACTTGGCCTCGGCCGGGTTAAACAACCTGGAGAGGTAATAAGCTGCCCGCTCTTTGACTTCGTCATCTACTTGTGCTAAAACTGCCCCTAGGGAGTCCTCAATGACCAAAATGTATAGGATAAGGGGTTTCCCAGGGACAGGAGGTTGCAAAACCGGTGGATTGGACAGATAGACTTTCAAATCTTCGTAGGCCTTCTGACAGTCTTCATTCCATTCAAACTTGACTCCCGCCCTTAGCAATTCATAGAACGGATGGCACTTCTGGGAATGTTGGGATATGAATCTTCTAATGAATTACAATCGTCCAATCAGTCCTCGAAGTTCCGTGATATTCTTAGGCGGAGGCATGTCCATGACGGCCTTTGCTTTGATAGGATCAATCTGGATCCCCCATTTGCTAACTATGAAACCTAGCAGCTTCCCTGAAGATACTCCAAAAACACATTTCTTTGGGTTCATTTTCAGCTTGTACTCCCTAGCTCTTTGTAGCACCTTAGCCAGAAAAGCGGGGTGTTCCTCCTTAGTTCTCAACTTCACCAAGATGTCATCCACGTAAACTTCCATGTAAACATGCATCATATCGTGGAAAATAGCCATGATCGCCCTTTGGTAAGTGGCACCTACGTTCTTTAGACCGAACAGCATAACCACGTAACAATACGTGGCCTATGGCGTGGTGAAGGAGGTTTTCCCTTGATCCTCAGGAGCGAGACGGATCTGGTTGTATCCTGAATATCAATCCATGAATGATAAGGCTTCGTACCCGACGGTATTATCCACCAAAATGTCTATATGAGGCAGCGGGAAGTCATCCTTGGGACATGCTTTGTTTAGATCCTTGAAATCTATACAAATGCGTACCTTTCCATCCTTCTTGATGAAAGGGACGATGTTCGCCACCCACTGAGGATATAAAACAACTCTAATGAATCTGGCCTTATGCAATTTGTCGACTTCTTCTTTCATCCTTAAGGCCATATGGGGGTGAAATCTTCTTAATCTTTGTTTGACAGGTGTTGCCCCAGGTTTAAGCACTAGTCGGTGTTCTACCAAGGAGGGATCAAGACCCGGCATGTCCTCGTAAGACCAGGTGAAAGAATCACTGTACTCCCTTAGGACCTTGATCAAATCAGCTTCGACTTCTGGAGAGAGATTAGCGGCAATAATAATAGGCCTGGGATCCTCATTAGTTCCCAGATTTACTTCCCTTGTAGGTTCATCCACTGCCGATGATGGCCCATCGAATCTCTTCAATCCTTGAGCATATAGGTTGGCAGTGTCATCTACGTCGTTGTCCTCATAATCAACCGGGTCCTTCTCATCCATGACTTCATAGACTCCTAATCCGTCATCGCTCCAAACCCCGTCTTGTTCCTCATCATCTTCAATCACGATCACCGTAGCTATGAACTACGGGCATTTCAGAAAAGCACGACATCGCTAAGCTAAATCCTGCAAGAACCTATAAGGAATAGATTTAGAATGACGCGCCAGTGGGCGCGGCTCAAGCTCAGATGGGTTGGATGACTTAGAGCAAGACCCTACTTCTCTAGATCTAGACTCTACTACCCTAGACTCGACAGACCCTATATCAAACCTAGGAGAGAAGAAATGTACTGGAAGGGAAGCAGCAGGGGCCTCATGCCCCTGGGAGGAGGATGGATCGAAGATAGCATAATCTTCCATTGAAATCTCCATTTCAAAATTGACGTTTTTTTGGAATCAGTGGAGATCATACAGCAACATGGAGAAGAGGATGGAGGAGGAGGAAGTGCAAGCGGGTAGATGGAGGGATAGAAAATATCGAGGAGGGGATCGGAGGAGGAGAAGAAAGGAATAGAGAGATCGATCGGTGGGCAATGCCCACAAGGAAAATTTATAATCAAAAATTGCGTTGGCATCTCGAGCTGAAACGGAGGTTGTTGGAGTAGCGGATCAATCATAATCGATGGTGAACGGGGAACAAAGTCCAGCATTTGAAAAAGTGCGCACAGGCGGGAAGGAGACAAAGTAACAGTAATGGGAGAGCTCACCTTTTCCTGCGGACGGTAGATTGGCTTCTTCGGCTTCCATTGCATAAGCCGTACCTCCTGACTTTTCTGGTGACAATCGGGTTCATAGAACATTCTCGCAAATGCTCGACTGAAATCGAGCATATCATCAACATGCCCCTTTGGCAGCAGAGGCAGACTGGCAACTGTGCAAGCTATGTTCTTCTCAGGCTATGTTGGTTGTAAGATCCTGAGTCTTTCGGATCTTTATCAAAAAGTTTCGGATCGCTTTTGTGGGTCCTGAGTTGTGTTTTACGATCCGCGTGGGTTTTTCTCTCGTACTAGTTACAGAATCCCATAGTGAGTTTATTATTCAATTCATCGACTCGAGGATGTTATAGTTGCGTTACATTCTTTCCGAGGATCGTTTAGACTATTTTTCTGTATTTTTCTGAATTAGTGCATTTTCGGGCTGAAAATCAGATTTTTTGAAAATTAGGAAAATTCCTAATTTCTTTTCTTTTTATTCCTTTTCTATCCTTCCTCTCTCCTCATTCGCGCGCAAGTCTCTCTCTCTCCCGTTCTCTCTCCTTGTTCTCCCTCTGCTTCGGCTGCCGATGGAGGAGGCTTAGGAATGCTGTGGAGATGCCGTGGAGTTGATCCGAAGCGTGCTGGTGCGAGGATCGGAGCGTGGTTGGCGCAATCCCGTTCGATGGATTCAAAGCCGATGGTCGAGCTCGTGAGATGGTTTTCAACGTGGTTTAGTCGCTTCGGTGTGCTAGAACTTTGGTGGAGGTAGGGAGATGGACGCCCTACTCCTGTACTGCGTTTCTCACGATTTGGAGTTATCCGGTGCGAGAACGAGCGGGTTTAGCCTTGTTTTGAGCGAAAGCATGTTCGAGGGGTGTGAGTCAGGTTTGCCTTCCCAGGCGACGGTTTTTAGTTTAATTGGTCTCATTAGAACCCCTGGCATGTCAACATTGCATTTCCACTGGTTTTATGGCGATCAGGGGTCATTTGGGACCGATGTGAGCCTAGGATCCCATGTGACTCAATTTGGGTCGATTCGGTAGAATCGCCCATTCTTTGTGTTTTTGATGTCAAAATGACCCCTTCCGGTCTGTGGAAGGCTTTATTCACATCTAGGGTTGTTTCCCCGTCGTTTAGAAGCGATTGGGGTGTGGAACGGTCGGAATCGGCCGATGCTCTATTTTTCTCGATGTGTCGCCTTAGCGGTCCTTCCAGTGATCGCAAGGGTTTTTATAGCGGCCCAGTGTATGACCGCTAGGCTGCGTTGGGCGTCGAGTCAATCTTATGTCGGTTCAGGTCTTCACGGTCACGTGATCGACCGTTTGTGTCGGCTAGCGGCCTATAGTTAGACCGCTAAGCCTGGTGTGGCGGTGCAGAGTTAGACCGCTATTTTTTAGTAGTATGTCGTTTGGCCAAGCGGCCTTACGATAGACCATGAGGCTATCTGTGGCGGTTCATAGTTAGACCGCTAGGCACCATTTATGTCGGTTCGAGGGTTTTTGAGTCAGTTGGGCTAGCGGTCCTAGCCTTGACCGCTATTTGCTCGTAGCGACCCTATGAGAGACCGCTAAGCTCTATTTGACTGGTTTAAGTCAGTTTCACTATAGGGGGTTTGACTGGGTCTAGCGGTCAGGTCCTTGACTGCTACAGTCTTCTAGCGGCTCTACGATAGACCGCATGCCCCTATGTTCTCTGTGTGAGGGTAGCGGCCCTTTGGATGACCGCTAGATCGGTCTAGCGGCCAGGGGAGCGACTGCTACTTCCCCATAGTGGTCTTCTTGAATGGGTTTGGTTTCCGGTTTATGTGGCTTGACCCCTAGGTTGGCCCACTGTTCCGTGGATGTCGTGGATGTCTATGAGGGCTTAAACCATGTGGTAGGGTATCTAAGAAGGCCATTGTATCGAGTAGTGTTCCGTACTATTTCAGAGTCATTATTGGTATCTGGTCAACCCGGTGTGATCTAGTGGTTGACAGGTGACCTTATGGTTGTCTAGATGATCCGGTATGGATCTAGAGATGATGTTGGACTCCTTGAGGTGCTATTTTATCTCAGTTTACGTGTCCACGTGCTTTGAGGGTCTTAGTGATTCCTCAGGTTTATGTGGTTTGTGTTACACAGAGGTGTGGATCAGGTGATCCTGTGTTGTTTCCCTTATCGGTGTTTTCTCGTGACCTTGGCTTAGGGATTAAACCGATTGGCGGCTTGTTACCGCTTTGTACGACGATCTTGACCTTGAGTCGTGAGACTCAAGGATCATTGTGTTAGTAGGTCTAGTTCTTTGTCCTGAGTCCGGTGGCAGTCTGGTATGCTACCCTGTGTCTGGTGCTTCGTAGTACGTGCGACATCGTACACTTAGCATGTTTGTACTTCAGCACCAGTGTTTTGGAGTCTCTATGTCTAGTGAGCCTCCACTAGTAGTAGCCCAACGGCACGTTCCAGTGTGTCGGCCCACCTAGGAGTGGTGGCGAGGCAGTTCCTGATAGACGGTTTGTAAGCTAGTTTCTGTGGGCTCCCTTGCCTTACAGTAGTGTCCTACTAGGGGAGAAAGCTAGCTAGAGGCCTGGCTCAAGGCATTGAGCTTGTGTGTGCACACGTGGTCAGGGGCGGTTGGATGAGCGCTGACGAGCGTGACCCTGACTAGTCACTCGTTACTGTTGTTCCTTATACTTTGGTTCAGTGAGTATCTCAGTTACCGTCATTCCAGATGTGTGGGAGATACTTGTGGCGCAGTGTAAGCCGTCAGTGGACGTATCTGGCTGGTCTTCTAGTGAGGAGGTGCTCTTGTCACTTGACGCATGACTCTCATGATTCTCGTGTCTTGTGACGTGTCGTTTCGTCATTGGGTTCCGAGTAGCCTGTATATGGCTTTACTCGAGGTCCAGTCTTGTGTAACTTACATGATGATCTAGTTGTGTATGTTCGTGCCTTTGACTGTGTAGGTCTTTTTTAGGGTTTCTGCCTGTTTTGGTAGGCTTCCGCTATGGAGCTTATGCTTGGTCGATGGATCGGTAACGCCTGACTTTGTGAGCTCAGGGTTCGCCTTTCCGTTGCCGTTTGAAGTAGCTTAGAGAGCCGTGATTTGGTCGGCTGTCGTGTTTCCGGTTAGTATGGCTTTACTCTTTCTTTAGCTATTCTTACTTTTGCTTACTCATGCTTTTTACAGCTTTACTGTTGTAGTTACTGATGTTGCTCATGTCTTTCCTGCTTTCCTGTTTAGCACTATTTAGCGTGTTAGTGCGTTGTTTCTAGTGGGGATCCATGTGACCCCTACTGAGCCAGTGACACGAGACTCACCCCTACATTTCAGGTGTGGACTTCTTCTTTTTCGTGGTTCATGACCCGATGCGTCAGTTCGTTGTTGCCAGCATTCTCTACGTCCGACTTTCCCCGACATTCAGTGTACGTTTTAATTTCTATTAGGCTGTACTTGTCTTTATTTGGACTGGACTCTATTAATTTAAATTATTAATTAAAAATATAATTTTTATTTCTACTACTTTATCAAACCTGATCATTGAAATATTAATTGCTTACTGCTTTATCTGGGACTTCAATGTACTACACACACTCCTTTTATCCCTTTGGAGCTTTTTCGCTCTTGGGAGGCCTCGCAGGATCCAAGTGTTATCGAGTTTACCCGGTATTCGGACCCTGGGTCATCACAGGTGGTATCAGAGCTCTGTTGTGTGTGAAGTACATGGGAATTCGAGATATTACAGTATTCAGAGTCCTTAAGGTCCAATATAGCCGGTAGTTGGCATTAGTGTTGACATCGATTTTGTG
The DNA here is from genome assembly GCA_022559845.1 of Amorphophallus konjac. Lineage (NCBI taxonomy): Eukaryota > Viridiplantae > Streptophyta > Magnoliopsida > Alismatales > Araceae > Amorphophallus > Amorphophallus konjac. The sequence goes on along the minus strand of CM040117.1, from coordinate 223,557,825 downwards.
ATTATTTGTCGCTTTGTTTCCGTTTGTGGTCTTATGCGTGATGTGTTGGCACTATGCGAGATGGTTTTGCTCTCGTCAGGATGTGACGGAGTGCTTTTCTTATTCCACAGTGTCTGTCTCGGTTATGCTGTACTTAGCGGATTTCACCGGCAGGCGTGAATCTGTAGTGCAGTGTTCGAGATGTTTCTGTAATTTGTTCAGGTGACTGGTGACTTTCTCGTTGGTGTGATGGCCGTGCACATTTTTATGTTGCTTTGGTCGTCCCAGTTTGAGATTTGTTCAACCCCTGAGGTGTTAAGCTTGTGTCGTGGTGGTCGATTAGATGCCTTGTTTGCAAGAATGCTCGAGTGAACCTAGGATTTTCCTTCTTGGTGAGCTACTGTTGGTCGAGCTTGATTCTTCTCACCTTGTTTGGTGGTGTCTTTTCGAGGTAAGCCTTACAAGTGCTATCTTGGTAGAGTGATGTGACACAACCTAAGACTTAGGCAAGCAAGCACATTCACAATCAAAAGGGCCAATTTTGGGCCACCGCTCTCCCGTCGCTCACCCAAGCCCGGGGTGACTTGGCGATGCCAAGTGGAGGATGTGGGGGTTGGGCCCTTGCTGGTAGAGAGCCAGCAAGGCCAAGACTTGATTCTCAATGGATGTGGAAGCCCAATTCAATGGGGCCGACAAAGTGCCAAAGGCACCGGTTTCACTTTTCCCCACGGTGATCACTCAAGGTTACGGGGCTTGAGGATCGAACTCTCACTCTCACGGATAGCGGAACTAAAAACTAATATTGAAAGACAAGCACAATAAGCAAGGTTTTAGAGCACTTACTCGACCAGTTTGAAGAAACTGATCCCGTTCGAAGATGAGGGCGAGCGGGGAGGCGGGTGGATCCCCACACGCCGCGTCGGGGTAGCTTGACCTACCCAAAAGATTACAATACTACACCTCTCGCAGGAGGGGGATCTTGGGGTGAGGGTTAAGGTATATTACAACTAATACTACCTCCACACAGGGAGGGGCCTTCAGCCGGCCAAGCGGGGAGGGGAAATTGAGAAAGGAACACCGAAGATGGAGGTTGCCGATTCTGCTCACGTTCTGCGAGTGCTGATAGATGAGTGGAGATCTGACTGCTGCGACTGCTACCGACTTTTGTTGGGGACGATACCACCTGGAAAAGATTCGTAGGAGGCCAGGGAAGTCGTCTAATTTTTGTTGACTTCTTCTGGCGCCGATGCTGATCTGGATGGAGGCCCGAACAGAGAAGCAGACTCTCGGACTGGCAGCTCCTGATTTCTAACAGCAGGTTGCAGAGGGCGCCCCGACAGCTCCCGAACTCAGAATCAAGCGCCGTCAGAGTCGTTGGAACCGTGGATGAGTATTCTTTGCAGAAAAACTAACGGGGAAGCCAAACAATGCCAGAAAAGATCAGGGGGCTCTGAACAATGCTGATAGGTTGGTGCAGACTGTGGGTAGCTGATCCGCATAGCTGAGGGATAAAAATGATAACTCTGGTTCAAGAACGCCGATTGAAGTTCCGTTTCTTGATTCTGGAAGTAGACAGGGCGATGAAGAACTTTTCAGAAGAGCTCTTGGCCTGATTCTTCCAAAGTTTGTCGTGATGAAGCTTCTACTCCGGTTCTGGTACACAGCAAGGGCAGCTATGCGCCGTTGTGCAGCTCGGAGCTCGGATGGGGACGAAACCACTTCCGTTGCGAAGAAGACAGGTAGACGCTTCTGCGGATTCCTCTTGTGCCTTCAGATTCTCTGGGAGGTGGTGGTGGTGGCCTCTTCAATCTACTGGTTCATCTGCATCTTCTGGACTGCTAGCAGCAACTTTAACAAAGCCTTCACTTGACCTAGAAAGAAGAAGAAGAAGGAAGTATGTGGTGGAGGGGGGGAATGGGGATTGCTGTGGGAGGTATGGAAGGGCTAATGGTGTTGGGAAGATGATGGAAGGGGGGGGGGAGGGTGCAGGTTTCAGCAGGGGAGAATGGAGGTGGTGATGCAAATGGGTGAAGAGGAGTGGAGGGCAAGGGGCGAACTAGCCCTATGGGGAGGAGAGAGGGGCGGCCAAAACATAGAGGGAAGGGATTTAAAATTCAAAATGGCCTAGGAGGTTGGGAGATTGTGTGGGGAAGAGGAGTGGGTGTGTTGGAATGGGGAAGATAGTGTTGGAATGTGGAAGATAGTGTTGGAATGGGGAAGATTCTTCCTTGGAACTAGGGGGTGGAGTAATGGTGGCTATGGGAAGTGGAGGGACTTTAATGGGGTAGGTGGGGGTTGGAGGTGGTTGGGAGGGGAGGAGAGAGAGAGGGGGGCGAACCTAGGAGAGAGAAAGAGGTAGAGAGAGAAGGTTGGGTGGGTGTGGGGAATCTCTCCCTTAGGGCCTCTCACCCACTAATGGATTCACTCTAATAGAACTAAATTGAACTCTTAACTGGGAAATTTGCATTGATTCATTCATTAGTCCAAAATGAAGGAAATGGGGCCCTATATATAGGCAACCCACATTTTACAATAAGACCCTGACAAAAGACTCAATGACAAATAACTGAGGGGGTAGGGGGTGCTCTTGGGCCAAGCCCAATGAATTGGGCCCAATAGCAACATAATGACACACGAACTTAGGAAAATAAATACAAGACCTAGGGACATGACTCAAATAAAATGAAAATTACATCAAATAACTCAAATAGAAAGCACAAACAGGATAATTGGGCCTTTATAGAGGGAGGCCCGAACTCAAACGATGCCGGAGTGTGAAGACGACCCTAGCCAAAGGGAGTTGTGGATGATGCCTCCATCATAGAGCCTTTGTCCTGTGTCTACTTAAGTGTGGACTGTGTTAATTCTGAGCCTGATTTGCACTTGTTCGACGGTTGCTTGGCTTTGGACCCAGATTTTATATTTGGGGGCCGTTGTGCACCGTGTTCGATGTGCTGTGTTTGGCGATTGTTGTGCTATGAAGGTTCAGTAATCGTTTCAGGACATAAGGATAAGCTGAGATTAGCATTCTTTGTGCTTTGTGCTGAAGCTGGTGCTCTTCATGGTATGCACTTTGGCGACTAGCGATCAGTTGTTAGTAGGATCGGTACTCAAGGCGTGGTATATTGCAGTTTCGTGTATTGCGATGGCGCTGAGTGTGTGCTGAGATGCGGATGCCGAGTTGTCCTTGATGCCTGTGTGCGTGTGTTGAGCGTGCAGCGGAGGCGTGTGGGCTGATGACCCACGGTTCAGGATCGTGAAGTTGGTAGATTCTGGTTGGCCGAGAGTTTGCTTTCCTCGCCATTATTGTCATCTTGGCTGTGTGTGCCTTGATGCTGTTAGTTGCCGTGCCGTTGCTGGAGGCATTATGATTGTTGTCACCGACATGTGTGAGGATTAGAGGAATCTGTCGGCATATCTGTTGGTTGAGTACCCTTCCCTTCCTCTGTATTTTTCTTGGATGTTGTGCTCTCGGGACATGATCGTGGTCTTTGAGATGCGTTTCCCAAGATTGTTGTTGTTGTTATTGTGGGTCCTTGTTAGTAAGTTGTTCGCAGCATGACTAGTACATTTTTAGTCATGCGTTCAACTGTAATTGTGCCTTGATGTGACCCAGCTTACAGTTGTGTCCCATGGTTCTATGTTCAAAACGGAGCCGGGATTCTGCAGGTGCTGCTGTTGTTGTTGTCGTTCGTCGGTGGTTGTGCTCAGCTTGGGAGGAGTTCCCTGTGAGTCTGATTTGGCATTGTGTGGACCGAGGTCTTGTCAGTTGATTTTGCTGTACTCTTCTGCTATGATGGAGTTAGCATGCGACTCGAATCAGATGTAATGTCTGAGTGATGACTGACTTGATGTGCTTGTGGTCCAGTATTGTCGTTGGCATTCTACGTGCCAGTCCTGTTGTCCTTGGCGCGGAAGCCGATGTTCTCAAGCTGTCAACTGAGAGGACTATGTTTCCTTGTTTAAGCTGATGCTTGTTGTATTTTCCAAGCGTGTTGTCGGTAGTTGCTTTTGTGGCATGAGTCGTGTCTTCTTTCCCTGTGAGACGGAAGCGACGTTGCCTTGATTCGGAGGTGTTGGACTTGTGTTCACTTGGGTGCCGTGCTCATTCTGTGGATCGATTTGTCTTGAGATCCAGAGCGTGTACCTGTGATTGTGGTCTGGCAGTGTCCCTCTGAATTATGTTTTTCGTGATTTATGTTGTCATGTTCTAGGTGTTGATGTTGGCTGATGCTTGGAGAGCGTAGCCAGTGTTGGGTTTGTTCTTCCCTGCTTCTCCCTTGTTAGCTCCTTTAATTTCGAGGATGAAATTCTTGTAAGGGGGGAGGACTGTAAGACCCTGAGTCTTTCGGATATTTATCGAAAAGTTTTGGATCACTTTTGTGGGTCCTGAGTTGTGTTTTATGATCCACGTGGATTTTTCTCTTGTACTAGTTACGGAACCACATGGTGAGTTTATGATTCAATTCATCGACTTGAGGATGCTACAGTTGCGTTGCATTCTTTCCGGAGATCGTTTAGACTAATTTTTCATATCTTTCTGAATTAGTGCATTTTCGGGCTGAAAATTAGATTTTTCAAAAATTAGAAAAATTCCTAATTTCTTTTCTTTTTATTCATTTTCTCTCCTTCCTCTCTCCTCATTCGCGTGCATGTCTCTCTCTCTCCCGTTCTCTCTCCTTGTTCCCCTCTGCTCCGACTGTAGACGGAGGAGGTTCGGGAATGCTGTGGAGATGCCGTAGAGTTGATCCGGAGCGTACTGGTGCGAGGATCGGAGCGTGGTTGGTGCAATCCCGTTCGGTGGATTCAAAGCCGACGGTCGAGCTCGTGAGATAGTTTTCGGCGCGGTTTAATCGCTTCGGCATTCTAGAACTTCGGTGGAGGTAGGGAGATGGACGCCCTACTCCTGTACTGCGTTTCCTCACGATTTGGAGCTATCCGGTGCGAGAACGATCGGGTTTAGCCTTGTTTTGGGTGAAAGCATGTTCGGGGGGTGTGAGCCGGGTTCACCTTCCCAGGCGACAATTTTTAGTTTAATTGGTCTCATTAGAACCCCTGGCTTGTCAGCATTTCATGTCCTAGCCTTGACCGCTATTTGCTCTTATTGGCTCTATGAGAGACCGCTAAGCTCTGTTTGACTGGTTTAAGTCGGTTTCACTGCAGGGGGTTTGACTGGGTCTAGCGGTCAGGTCCTTGACCGCTACAGTCTTCTGGCGGCCCTGCGATAGACCACATGCCCCTATTTTCTCTGTGTGAGGGTAGCGGCCCTTTGGATGACCGCTAGGTCGGTCTAGCCGCTAGGTGAGCGACCGCTACTTCCCCAGAGTGGTCTTCTAGAATGGCTTCAGTTTTCGGTTGATGTGGCTTGACGCCAAGGTTGGCCCACTGTTCCGTGGATGTCGTGGATGTTCTATGAGGGCTTAAACCGTGTGGTAGGGTGTCTAAGAAGGCCATTGTACCGAGTAGTGTTCCGTACTATTTCAGAGTCATTATTGGTATCTGGTCACCTCGGTGTGATCCAGTGGTTGACAGGTGACCTTATGGTTGTCTCTATGATCCGGTATGGATCGAGAGATGATGTTGGATGCCTTGAGGTGCTATTTTATCTCGATTTGCATGTCCACGTTATTTGAGGGTCTTCGTGATTCCTCAAGTCTCCGTAGTTTGTGTTACGCGGAGGAGTGGATAAGGTGATCCTGTGTCATTTCCCTTATCGGTGTTTTCTCGTGACCTTGGCTTAGGGATTAAACCGATTGGCGCCTTGTTACCGCTTTGTACGACGATCTTGACCCCGAGTCGTGAGACTCAAGGATCGTTGTGTTAGTAGGTCTAGTTGTTTGTCCTGAGTCCGGTGGCAGTCTGGTATGCTACCCTGTGTCTGGTGCTTCGTAGTACGTGCGATAGCATATGCGTAGCATGTCTGTACTTCAGCACTAGTTTTTTGGAGTCTCTATGTCTAGAGAGCCTCCACTAGTCGTAGCCCGGCGGCACGTTCCAATGTGTCGGCCCACCTAGGAGTGGTGACAGGGCAGTTCCCGATAGACGGTTTGTAAGCTAGTTTCTGTGGGCTCCCTTGCCTTACAGTAGCGTCCTACTGGGGGAAAAAGCTAGCTAGAGGCATGGCTCAAGGCATTGAGCTTGTGTGTGCACACGTGGTCAGGGGTGGTTGGACGAGCGCTGACGAGCGTGACCCTGACTAGACACTCGTTACTGTTGTTCCTTATACTTTGGTTCAGTGAGTATCTGAGGTATCGACGTTCCAGACGTGTGGGAGATACTTGTGACGCAGTGTAAGCCGTCAGTGGACGCATCTGGCTGTTCTTCTAGTGAGGATGTGCTCCTATCACTTGACGCATGACTCTTGTGATTCTCGTGTCTTGTGACGTGTCGTTTCGTCATTGGGTTCCGAGTAACCTGTATATAGCTTTACTCGAGGTCTAGTCTTGTGTAATGTACACGACGATCTAGTTGTGTATGTTCGTGCCTTTGACTGTGTAGGTCTTTTATAGGATTTCTGCATGTTTTGGTAGGCTTAAAGCTTGTGCTTGGTCGACGGATCGGTAACGCCTGACTTTGTGAGCTCAGGGTTCGCCTTTCCTTTGCCGTTTGAAGTAGCTTAGAGAGCCGTGATTTGGTCGGCTGTCGTGTTTTCGGTTAGTACGGCTTTACTCTTTCTTTAGCTATTCTTACTTTTGCTTACTCCTGCTTTTTACAGCTTTACTGTTGCAGTTACTGATGTTACTCCTGTCTTTCCTGCTTTCCTGTTTAGCACTGTTTAGCGTGTTAGTGCGTTGTTTCTAGTGGGGATCCATGTGACCCCTACTGAGCCAGTGACACGAGACTCACCCCTGCTTTTCATGTGTGGACTTCTTCTTTCTCGTGGTTCATGACGCGATGCGTCAGTTTATTGTTGCCAGCGTTGCCAGGGTTCTCTGCGTCCGGCTTCCCCCGACATTCAGTGTACGTTTTAATTTCTATTGGGCTGTACTTGTCTTTATTTGGACTGGACTCTATTAATTTAAATTGTTAATTGAAAATATAATTTTTATTTCTGCTACTTTAGCAAACCAGATCATTGAAATATTAATTGCTTACTGCTTTATATGGGACTTCAATGTACTACACACACTCCTTTTGTCCCTTCGGGGCGTTTCCGCTCTTGGGAGGCCTCGCAGGATCCAAGTGTTATCGGGTTTACCCGGTATCCGGACCCTGGATCGTCACATTGGTAATGACTTTAATATGCCTGGCTGGAGAGGCCCTTTTACAAAATGCTGGCGGTAATCCCACGTAAGTGGCCCTGAATCACCCAAGATTGTCAGTGCGGATTCTTGGTAGCCGAGACCCCTTCTGTTCATTTTTCTTTTTTTGGGGACCGGTTTGGTCTGCCCTTGTAATTGTGCACCGAGGCCTCTCCCCGGTTGATAGCCCAGATTCAATATGATGGACCAGCCTTTAGAATCCCTGATCTTCAGCTTTTCCTTGATGTTGACAGGTGTAGTGGCGGGCTTGCGTGGTGCATAAGCCCAAAGAAAGTCTAGATCTAACACTAACATAACAGGCCGACTGTTGGGCCACAAAGTTGGTAGAATCTTTTCCGAGATAGCCTTGAGGGACTGGACCATGGATAAACTTTTCACCTTAACCACCCTTCCTTGAAAAGGGAATTTGAGACATTGGTGGGCAGTGGATGGTACGGCACTGAGAGTATCGATCCACGGGCGACCCAAGATAGCCTTGAACATAGGGTTGATGTCCAGTACATAAAATTCTACAGGCATGGTAAGAGGCTCGAGCTCAGCTTGAATGGTGACAACCCCATGACATGCTCTCCTTGAGTTATCATATGCTGCTATGGTGGTCGGAGTCGGCCGTAACAGATCTTCTGACAAAATGCAGGCCCTGAGAGTGATGAGCGGGCAAACATTAATAGATGCACCTGTATCAACTAAAGCCGCATCAATGCTAACTTTGTTCAAGATAATAGAAATACATAGTGGCATTTGCCGAGCTTCTAGAGGTGCTAGCTCGGTCTCGGAGTGTAAGGCTCGTGCCTTAGTGGATCCTTAGTGGTTTGGATCTAGTATTTGTTCTGGAATTTTTGACTATTTTCCTGTATTTTTAGGAATTTTCCTGGTTTTTTTTCGGATTTATTCGGAGTTAATTGAGGGTTATTATAAATTAATAATATTTTAATATATATAATGATTATATTATATGTTTTTTAATTTTATTTTATTTTCTTTTAATCCCTCACCCTCACACCCTCTCTCTCTCCCCCGTCGATCTTTTTCTCTCACGCGCTCTCTCTCTCTTCGTTCGATCGCCCTCTCCCCTCTCCTAGGGAAAGCAGGCGAGACGACGTCGGATTGAAGCGTGGTTGGTGCCGGTGGATTCCTCGCGTCGAGAGGAACGCGTGGGTACCCATTTCGGCACGGTTCGGTGATCGTGGGAGAGGGACGGTGTGTGAAGGCTCCGTGAACCCTCCTCCGTGCATGCGGCGTTTCTGGCCGTTTCGGCTTGCAAGAGGTAGGGGGATGGACTCCTGAACTTGCTAGGATCAATTCATGTAGCTAGTTCGGTTGATTAGAACCCCGTAGCATGCATAATGTTCAATTTTCTATTTGTGGGGTTTTAGCCTAAATTTTTGAGATTAATGCATTATGGGCTTTGCATGTGATGTTTTTAGCTGTTATAATGTTGTTTGGGATGTATGGTTTGACAAGAAACAGGTTTTACGTCGTTACCCGACAATTTCCATCGTCCGGGAGGGATCCGGTTTTCAAACCGAACCCGCCCGCGTCTCAGGTGGTGTGACGGTCCTTCCAGGAACCGTCACACGCCTGTCGGTCCTTGGAGGACGCGTTATTTCTATATGACGGCCCGTTGACGGGGCGTTATTTTGAGAGTAACGGTGGGGCTCCCATCCGTTACTCATCCGTTGGATCGCATTGACCGGGTGAGGCGGTGAGCCTGACGGCCAGTCGGCCGGCCGTCAAGTCAACCCGACGCGCCTGGGCGAGCGCGTTATATCGCCTGTTAATTGTTTTTAGAACGCTATGCGTGGGTTTTGGCCTCGGGTGGATGTAACGGCGAGGGTCCAACGCGTTACAGTTGATGTAACGCGTTGTGCCCCTACCGTTACATTCTGTTTCGTTCGTTTGGGATGCAACTTCGGTGGATGTAACGGGTAGGGGCGGACGCGTCATTCTTGATATAACGCGCCAGTCCCCGACCGTTACTCACCTGTAGCGAATGGGCAGCAGACCGCCACATGCCTGTTGGTTTAAAATGGGTGCCGGCCTATTCGTTAAGCGTTCCATTACATATATATGCCATGTTTAGGTTATTCTATTGTACAATGGCATGTTTTAAATCCCAATAGAGTAGCTTTTCTTTCCTTGCAATGGAGCCACTATTGTTGCCCTAGGTCTGTTGAGTATCGACCCGCTTGGGGATAGCGGAGGGGTGTTTCCCGCACACAGTTTGTAAGCTAGTTCTGTGGGCTCCCGGCCAACGGTAGCGTCCTACCGAGGGAGAAAACTAGCTAGAGGGCCTGGCTCAGGCGAGAGTCAGTGTGTGCACACGTGGTCAGAGGCTGTGGACTGACACTGACGAGTGTCACTCTGACTGGTCACTTGGTTTGGTACTGTTTACACGCTCAGCTTGTTGTTTTACCGACTGCGAGTGCTTGAGACGCAGTGTAAGTCGTCAGTGGACGCATCTGGTTTCTGCTCCCAGATGTTGTCCTTCCTTGTTGCTTGGATTATTTATGGCTTACTCTATTTGGTAGATTTAGTTTCAGTCGCTTGCATTTAATTATTATTGGCATGTGTTAGCTGTTATACCTGCTTAGTTAGAGTTTACAGCTTTACTTGAGTAGTTTATTCATGCCAATGCTTGTTATTTTATTTAAATGCATGCTCTAATTGCCTTTATCTTTGCATGTATGCTTGTTTAGTGCGAGGTAGGGATCCACGTGACCCCTACTGAGTCTGGCTGTGACTCACCCTTCTCCTTTCAGGTGAGCCGCGCCCGCCGTCTCCTGATATTTTGTGAGGTTGCTCGGAGACCGTGCCTAGCGCCAGCAGTAGACGGGTTGCCTTTTGGGGCTTTGTGGTACTTTTGCTGGGGTATGTCCCGTGTAGTTGTACCTCTTTGGACTAGTGCTTTTGTATCTCTGCACTAGTATATATATATATATATATATCACTATGGTTATTTTGAATTGCTTCCGCACTCGTGTTAATTTCATTACTTAATTGTAATATGCGCGTTCCAAATTGCAATTCGTTATGCACCTCCTCTACAAACCCCCACTAACCCTTCAGGGGCCTCATCAGCCTCTTGGGTGGCTTCCCCAGTTCTTGGTATCGGTGTATCGATGTTATCGGTAGATCGGTATTCGGCGCTCTGGGTCGTCACAGTTGGTATCAGAGCGGAGTTGAGGATTTGTATAAGGAATTAGAATTTGCAACTTGTCCAGAGCTAGTCCTTTGTGTTGTCTACTACTGGCTTAGGGTTGTTTTCTGCGTGATTGATGTGATTTCTGTTGCTTTCTATTTTTCGGCAGTGCAAGATGCCGCCTCGTCGAGGAAGACCTCCTCGAGTTCCTTGAGCTCCCCGAGATGCGCCCTGGGAAGATAGTGGTTCTGCACCTCCTCCTGCAGTTCCCGTTGCTCCTGCTGTTCCAGTCGTTCCTCCTCCAGCGCCGATGGTTCCTCCTCAGGTTGAAGTGCTTGGCAGTCGAGGTAGGGCTTTGAAAGAATTTCTTATGTTCAATCCGCCTGCTTTCGATGGACAGCTCGATCCAGAGGTTGCGGGGCAATGGTTGGATGCTATTGAACGCGTGTTCCTATCTATGATGCGGGACGGACTAAGGAGACGACACTATATGGTGCCACCCTCGGACTCTAGATGAAGACACGACCAGCAACACACACCAGGGAGACACTAAGCCCGACACTACGAGCTCCTACTGGCGAAACGTCACTAACAGAAGTGGAAGCTCACTCGTCGTCCCAAGCGAGGGAAAGCGCGGACCGTGCGGGGTTAAGGAACCGGCGGAGGTCAAGGGTAGTCCGACTCAACTTCCGGACTCGGATCGAGTCGCGGGACAGGTCACTCTCACTCTCACAGCGGTGACATGGACACACGGGCTAGTACCTACACTCTCGGCAGCGGTCTAAGACCATATACTAGCTAAGCAATGTAACGCCAAGGAGTTAAGACCTTTACCTCCACGCACCCGGCGTGGCAAAGACACCCCGGCTGACTTACGGGCCCCCGGTTAACATAATTCACAGCGGTACAAAGAGATTCGACCCACTCCACGCAGGGAGGTAAAAGGTCACATGTGTGCCCCGGGGATCACGCAAATCAGGTTGACGGGCAGCATCTTGATGTCGTCTCGACGCGCCGAACTCCGTGTTCTCATGCTTTCCGGACGGTGAAATCAATGGGCCGTGGGGCCCACACGCTGTCCTGTCCTCCGGATCTGGCGGGGTGGGTCCCACTGTAATGGGGACCCCTGGAAGCACGCTTCCCTAGATGGCAGTCAGCCGGCGACACTCACCGGAGGCCGGGTGCCCCGGTTCCCAAGTGGAGAGGATGCTGTCCACGAGCTGATGTTGTTGTTTCAGCAACACGCGCTCCTGCGAAAATGGTCGCTCCGATCAGCCACGTCACTGGAATGCGACAAAACGAGTGCCGTTGGAAAGAGGATTCGAAATCCTTCAATCTAGGGTCAGTGGACGCTTCTGAACCTGCACGGACCTGGGCTTTAACTATTTTTCAATTCTCTGCTCCACAGCTCCTGAAATCTCAGATCAGCATATCAGTTTCCCGTAAATGGCCGTTGACCGCCTACGTACAGTCGGATTCAGACTTTGAGCTTATCTTAAAAGTTATAGGTAATCAAACCATGGAATTGGGAATATTTTTCGAATTTGATTTGGAGGTGGCTGCTATTTTTTATGATGTTTGGGGTGACTGGTGGTCGGATCTGGGAACAGGTGGACAAAACTATAGATGGGTCTGAGAACAATTTTTAGAAATTATGAGATGGGCGAATCAAAAATTGAGAAAAATTTTGGATGAAGGGGTGGATGGATGGAACCCCCAGTAAAATTGGGCAAACTAACAAAAATCAAAAAGTGGATCTAAGATATGAAACTCAGGACAGAGGTGAACCTGGACAGAACTCTGGCAGAACCGAAATGGAAGAGTGGACGAAAATCAAAAAATAGGAAACGTGATCTGAATGCTGGCCTGATTTTTGTGGGTGGAGAGGAACATCCCAGGAACAACTCCTCCAAATTTGGTAGCCAAATGAGCTCGGAGAAGACCTGTGAATTTCGAACAAGCTGCTGTGGTACTACACAGGCAGAACTCCGTTGATGGCGATGGCGGTGCGGTGGCGGCTCGTGGCGGCGGCGGCGATCGTCGGAACTGATACACGAGGAGTCACATCTCATAATGGAAGCATTCACAGCATCCAAGGGGGGAAGGGAGGAGAGAGGAGGGGGGCGCACCAGCCCTTGCTCTTGGAATTAGTTTGATTCAAATGGCATTAATTCAAGAAAATGGTAATTACATGCCTTATATATGACTCCAACCAAACTCATCCTCCACCGTTGGATCTAGGGGTTGGGGATGGATGGCTAGGATGGAGTTTGATCAAAATACAATAAAATATTAAACAAAAGGGGAGGGGGGTGCACCTTGACCAAGGAGGGTCAAGGGGGGGACATGGTAGGTGGGGTTGGTGGCCTCCCATGTGGACTTTTCAAGTCCATTGTCCCCCTCCCTTGGCCCACCCTTCTAGAAGCCTCCATGGAGGGTTGACTGACCCCACATGGGACCCTAGGCTGAGGTGGCTCAATGGGATGGGGCCTGGGGGGGCCGTGGGGCCCACGGGTTCCAAATTGTACATAAGTCCCTCTTACAATCAAAATAGCAAACCGAATACAATGAAATAAACACAAATTACACACAAATAAAGTTTAACTAAATATGATAAATGAGGAGGCTCAAGGCGGACTCTCCAGGCTGTCTCCGAGCCAAATGGACGCTGAGTTGGCTCGAGTCGTGCTCCGTGTGCGGTACCGGTGGCTCGGCGTGTCGCGCCGCTCAACTGCTCGGGTGTCTGCACAAATTCTCTCCGGGTGCGAGAAACTCGACCCTGTCGAGTAAGGGTCTGCATCGCTCCTGTATCGCTCCAGAAGGTCCAGATCGATCCGCTGCAACTCGCCATATGTGATCCATGTGTCCTCAGTAGCGGGCCGTCCTCTCCATCGCACTAGGTAGCGCGGGTAAGATCCACTCCTGGTAACTGTCACTTGCTCATCCAGTATACGATCTATATGCTCACGCTGCCGTGAAAAAGGGGCTGGAGGTGGAAGTGGACACTGAGGTGTGGGATCACTCTCAAGGGGAGGAGATGGCTCAAAAGGCTCACTAGGGATCACCGATGTGTCCCTATATGCAACAAGATCCGATACATTGAAGGTAGAGCTTATACCATATTCCTCGGGCAGGTCCACAACATACGCATTGGATCCAACGCGTTTCAACACCCTAAAGGGACTGGCTCCGCGAGCTTGCAACTTCTTAACGGTTCCAGAGGGAAACCGTTCAGGTCTTACCCTGATCATGACGTATTCGCCCTCGTGGAACTCTCGGTGGGGTCGGTGGGCATCGGCTAACTCCTTGTACCGTGCATTGCTGGCCTCAATGTGACGACGGATGTCGTCATGCAAACTCCTATCATGCCTAGCAAACGACTCGGCCGACTCTGACACTCTAGCATGGATAGGCATGGGGACAAGGTCAACGGGTTTCCTAGGTCTACGACCTGTGACAATCTCAAATGGACTCATGCCGGTAGACCTATTCACCAAATCATTGTATGCAAACTCAGCCATGGGTAAAATGAGATCCCAATCCCCAATGTGGTCCCTGACTAGACACCTCAAAAGATCTCCCAGACTCCTATTGACTACCTCGGTCTGGCCATCTGTCTGGGGATGATATGCAGTAGAAAACTTGAGGTGAGTACCCATCATATGCCATAGTGTCTTCCAAAAATAGGAAGTGAATCTAACATCACGGTCAGACACTATGGTGCGAGGCAACCCGAACTTGCACACCACATGCGTTGGGAAAAGGCGGGCTACCCTAGAAGCATCCGACGCCTTTGAGCAAGGAATAAAGAGGGCCATCTTCGAGAAACGGTCAATCACCACATAGACTGAATCATGCTTCCTGGAGGTACGTGGCAATCCCAAAACAAAGTCCATGCTGACATCCTGCCACGGGGCATCAGGCACGTGGAGAGGCGTATAAAGGCCCGAGCTTTGCTTCTTCATCTTGGCCGTAGCACATGTACGGCACTGAGCCACAATGTTAGCAACATCGCGCTTCAAGCTCGGCCAATAAAATCGATGCTCTACTGCCTCGATAGTCTTGTTCCGACCAAAGTGGCCAGCTAGACCTCCCGCATGTAGTTCCCATACTAAGAAATCTCGAACCGAAGTTCGGGGAACACATAGCCTGCTACCTCGAAAGAGGTAACCCTCCTGAAGCACATACTCATCAAGGTCTCTCGAGGGTCCGGCCTGGAGGGGGGTAAAAATCTGACCGAAGTCAGGACAATCAACATAGGCCTCCTTCATCATCTCTAACCCTATGACCTCGGCACTCATGGTGGTAAGCAAACATGCTCGCCGACTCAAGGCATCAGCCACCTTGTTCTCCACTCCAGCCTTATGTTTCAGCACAAAGGTGAAATGCTGGAGATACTCGACCCAACGACTATGACGTGAGTTAAGCTTCTTTTGAGAATGGAGGTACCTCAATGCCTCGTGGTCGGAGTATAGGACAAACTCCTGATGTAAAAGATAGTGCCTCCAATGCCTAAGAGCCTGAACAATTGCGTAGAATTCTTTATCATACGTGGAATATCGCAATTTCACGTCATTCAGCTTCTCGCTGAAATATGCGATCGGGTGGGACTCCTGACTCAAAACTACTCCAATCTCAACACCCGACGCATCACAAGAGACCTCAAACACCTTCGAGAAATCAGGCAATCGAAGGATAGGTGTCTGGGTCATGCGCTCCTTGATGTCCTTGAAGGCGGTAGATGCAGCCTTCGTCCATACAAATGTGCCCTTCCGGATGCAATCCGTGATCGGGGCGGTGACGGTGCTAAATCCGCGGATGAAGCGACGGTAGAACGTCGCAAGGCCATGAAAGCTGCGGACATCATGAACCGTACGGGGTTCCGGCCACTCAACAATGGCCCGGACCTTCTCCGGGTCGGCGGAGACCCCAGTACTAGACACAATGAAACCCAAGAAGGTAAGCTGAGGTGTCATGAAGGCACACTTCTGTGGGTTCGCAAACAACTGCTCTCGCCGAAGAAGTAGACAGACCTGCCGAAGGTGGTCCAAGTGGTCCCCTGTGGTGCGGCTATAGATAAGGATATCATCAAAATACACCACTACAAAGACTCTAATGAAAGGTCGAAGGACCTGAGTCATGAGCCGCATGAAAGTGCTAGGGGCATTGGTCAACCCAAAAGGCATGACCAACCACTCATATAGACCGTCTTTGGTCTTAAATGCGGTCTTCCACTCATCACCTGGCCTAATCCTCACCTTATGGTAGCCACTCTTAAGATCGATCTTCGAAAAGATAGTGGCACCTGCCATCATGTCTAGCATATCATCAAGGCGGGGAATAGGGAACCTGTACTTCACGGTGATCTTGTTGATGGCACGACTATCAATACACATTATCCACGTGCCATCCTTCTTCGGGGCGAGTAATGCGGGTACAGCACATGGACTCATGCTGTCCCGAATAGACCCTCTCTGCACTAACTCATCGACCTACCGTTTAAGCTCGGCATGCTCCGTGGGACTCATGCGATAATGTGGAAGGTTGGGCAAGGAAGAGCCCGGAACAAGGTCGATGGCATGCTGAATATTCCGCATAGGTGGGAGTCCCTCGGGAAGCTCATCGGGAAAGACATCAGCATACTCCTGCAGAATGGGAACAACCTCGGGTGGGAGCTCACCCTTGGTGTCCCGCTCCACCTCTCGGACCGTAATGGCAAACACCGGACAGCCCTGACTAAGCTCCTGCTCCATCTCCCGGGAGCTAATCATCATCAATCTCCTCGTCGAGGGCTCTCCTGGGCCAGAGGTAACGGTCATAGCCCGAGTTGGGGATGGGGTACTAGGCCCGGGAACGGAAGGCTCCGGAGTACTAGAGCCAGTAGGACCCCTGACTGATGGGCTCTTGGGCCGATGGGGTTCGAGAGTAATCCGTTGGCCCTCATGGTCGAAGGTACAGGCATTCGACCGGCCATGGAGTGTGGCATCCCGATCAAATAACCATGGTCTACCCAGAATAATGTTTCCCACCTCCATGGGTAGAACATCACACCAAACCTCATCACGGTAGGCATAGAACTGCAGTGGGACCAAGCACCGCAGCCTGATCGGAATGGAAGTGGAATCCACCCATGATACACGATAGGGGCTAGGGTGATCCACGGGTGTAAGACCAAGTCGGGAGACAGCACCCGTGGAGATTGCATTGATGCAACTCCCGCTATCGATGATTACCTTGCACACATGTTTACCCAGCCTACAGAAGGTATGAAAAATAGTGGTCCGACGCCAGTCATCACTAGCCTGTGGCTGGGTGAGAATACACCTGACGACCCCCACATGGGTGTCATCGGGATGCGGGGCCTCCTGATCGTCACCTTCGATCTCATAGTATTCATCAGCTAGCTCCTGATCGGCCACATAGGTGACTAACTCGACGCCCGCGGGGGTGATATCATCGGCCTAGGTGTCCCCATTGATGAGAGATGGACGGGTGGGACACTGGTTGGCAAAATGGCCAAACCCATTGCAGCGATAGCACTACTGCCGTGATCCACTGGGCTCCCCAATCATGGGTCCTTTCCCCTTATCCTCCTGACAGATAGGAGGTGTAGGTAGCAAAGGACATGCAGGAGGTGCGGGTGCCGGTGGACGGGCTGTGGGTGGGGCCGTAAGATGTTGGGGACGAGGAAGGTCCCTCGGGGGGGAGGACGAGGCCTAGGAGCAAAGGGTTCGGGGCGAGCGGGCTCCTGAGGTCGAGCCATGGGGGCCCTTGGATACGTGCCAGATGAGCCACGGGGCTCAACACTACGAAGGGGGAAAGAGCCCAACCGATGGGGAGACTCGAACTCGGCCTCGAATTGCTCCAATTCGAGAGCTATTTGATATGCCTGCTCCAAAGTGGTGGCACTGCGGCGAAAGAGTTCATATTGATAATTTGACCGTAAACCTCTCCGAAAGTGGGATATCGTCATGGTGCTCTCTTCTGTGACCCCGCACCGCAAGTAATACTCATCGAACTCGGCGGTGTACTCGGTCACGGATCCGTTCCCTTGGGAAATGCTTTGCCACTTGTCTATGAGACGTTGGTGATATGAGGCAGGAAGGTATTTCTCCCTCAATTTGGACTTCATGTCATCTCAAGTACCGATTTGGGGTTGACGTCGCTGGTTGAGCAGGCTCTCCACATTGGTCCAATAAGTTTGGGCCTGCCCTTGCAGCTTCATCTTTGCGTATCGGACTCTTCGGTGGTCCGTCATCTCAAACCACTCGAAGTACCGGTCCATGCCGGCCTCCCAATCTAGATACACCCTTGGGTCTAAGGACCCACTAAAAGTGGGAGGGTCCGCACGCACGCTCCTCAGAATGCGGTCGTCATCATCGTCATCACGATTCCGTCGATGATTCCGACGACCGTAACCCCCTTGATCATTGTCGGAGGCATAATCATCCACCATAGGTGCCTGTTGCCTCCCGACATCCTCCACCGGAGCCCTTGGCACAGCGGGTTTCTGCACTGGCTCTTGTTGGCCGTTCGTCGGCGCGGGTTGCGCCGCTACTGGACCCCTCTCTAGGACGGCGATTCTCCCAACTAGGCCCTGAATGGACTGATCCGAATGCTCGGCCAGATCCTCGAGGGCTTTCATCCGCCATTCTAGACACGTTCCTATGCCATCCATACGCGTACTAAGACCATCCATACGCGTGTCAAGACGTTCCATAATGGCTTGGAACATCTCGGCCGTCGAGGACTCGTCGGAGCTACGGGCTCGGGAGTCCGCCATAGGTGGTGGTGGCGAGTATTGGGTATCTCGACGGGTGGGCATGCAACGGACACAAGATCTAGAGGACACCGACTAATGCAAACACACACTAATGCAAAATGATGCACTTAGACCTAGCCAATATCCGGTACGTGGCGGAGATAAGTGATCCGAAGATCACTCGCGCAAGTACGCTACCTTCCCGATAGGCATAACCTAATGTTCGGGCAACGCCTTTTAATATACCAGGCTATTGGGTGAAATACAATTTGAAAACACTTTTTTTTTGTTGTTTTAAAAATAAGGATGATCCTAGACTTGACTTAGACCATGATGCATGACTTATGCAACGACTACCCTAGACTCAACTCGCTCTGATACCAAACTGATGCGGGACGGACTAAGGAGACGACACTATATGGTGCCACCCTCAGACTCTAGATGAAGACACGACCAGCAACACACACCAGGGAGACACTAAGCCCGACACTACGAGCTCCTACTGGCAAAACGTCGCTAACAGAAGTGGAAGCTCACTCATCGTCCCAAGCGAGGGAAAGCGCGGACTGTGCGCGGTTAAGGAACCGGCGGAGGTCAAGGGTAGTCCGACTCAACTTCCGGACTCGGATCGAGTCGCGGGACGGGTCACTCTCACTCTCACAGCGCTGACATGGACACACTAGCTAGTACCTACACTCTCGGCAGCGGCCTAAGACCATATACTAGCTAAGCAATGTAACGCCAAGGAGTTAAGACCTTTACCTCCACGCACCCGGCGTGGCGAAGACACCCCGGCTGACTTACGGGCCCCCGGTTAACATAATTCACAGCGGTACAAAGAGATTCGACCCACTCCACGCAGGGAGGTAAAAGGTCACATGTGGGTCCCGGGGATCATGCAAATCAGGTTGACGGGCAGCATCTTGATGTCGTCTCGACGCGCCGAACTCCGCGTTCTCGTGCTTTCCGGACGGCGAAATCAATGGGCCGTGGGGCCCACACGCTGTCCTGTCCTCCGGATCTGGCGGGGTGGGTCCCACTGTAATAGGGACCCCTGGCAGCACGCTTCCCTGGACGACAGTCACCCGGCGACACTCACCGGAGGCCGGGTGCCCCGGTTCCCAAGTGGAGAGGATGCTATCCACGAGCTGATGTTGCTGTTTCAGCAACGCGCGCTCCGGTGAAAACGGCCACTGCGATCAGCCACGTCGCCGGAATGCGACGAAACCAGCACCGTTGGAAAGAGGATTCGAAATCCTTCAATCTAGGGTCAGTGGACTCTTCTGAACCTATGCGGACCTGGGCTTTAACTATTTTTCAATTCTCTGCTCCACTGCTCCTGAAATCTTAGATTAGCATATAAGTTTCCTATAAATGGCCGTTGACCGCCTACGTACAGTCGGATTCAGACTTGGAGCTCATCTTAAACGTTGTAGGTAATCAAACCACAGAACTGGGACTATTTTTAGAATTTTATTTGGAGGTGGCTGCTATTTGTTATGATTTTTGGGGTGACTGGTGATCGGATCTGGGAACAGGTGGACAAAACTGTAGATGGGTCTGAGAACATTTTTTAGAAATTATGAGATGGGCGAATCAAAAATTGAGAAAACTTGTGGATGAAGGGGTGGATGGATGGAACTCCCAGTAAAATTGGGCGAACTAAAAAAAATCAAGAAGTGGATCTAAGACATGAAACTCAGGACGGAGGTGAACCTGGACAGAACTCTGGCAGAACCGAAATGGAAGAGTGGATGAAAATCAAAAAATAGGAAACGTGATCTGAATGCTGGCCTGATTTTTTTGGTTGGAGAGGAACATACCAGGAACAACTCCTCCAAAGTTGGTAGCCAAATGAGCTCGGAGAAGACCTGTGCATTTCGAACAAGCTGCTGTGGTACTGCGCAGGCAGAACTCCGTTGATGGCGATGGCGGTGCGGTGGCGGCTCGTGGCGGCGGCGGCGATCGTCGGAACCGATACACGAGGAGTCACACCTCAGAATGGAAGCCTTCACAGCATCCAAGGGGGGAAGGGAGGAGAGAGGAGGGGGGCGCACCAGCCCTTGCTCTTGGAATTAGTTTGATTCAAATGGCATTAATTCAAGAAAATGGTAATTACATGCCTTATATATGAGTCCCACCAAACTCATCCTCCACCGTTGGATCTAGGGGTTGGGGATGGATGGCTAGGATGGAGTTTGATCAAAATACAATAAAATATTAAACAAAAGGGGAGGGGGCGCACCTTGACCAAGGAGGGTCAAGGGGGGGACATGGTAGGTGGGGTTGGTGGCCTCCCATGTGGACTTTTCAAGTCCATTGTCCCCTCCCTTGGCCCACCCTTCTAGAAGCCTCCATGGAGGGTTGACTGACCCTAGGCTGAGGTGGCTCAATGGGATGGGGCCTGGGGGGGCCGTGGGGCCCACGGGGTCCAAATTGTACATAAGCCCCTCTTACAATCAAAATAGCAAATCGAATATAATGAAATAAACACAAATTACTCACAAATAAAGTTTAAGTAAATATGATAAATGGGGAGGCTCAAGGTGGAGTCTCCAGGCTGTCTCCGAGCCAGGTGGACGTTGAGGTGGCTCGAGTCGTGCTCCGTGTGCGGTACCGGTGGCTCGGCGTGTCGCGCCGCTCAACTGCTAGGGTGTCCGCACCAGTCTATGGAGAGCGCTGAAGATGAGAAGGTTATGCTTGCCGCTTTTCAACTCCAGGGTACATCCATCACGTGGTGGAAAGCCGAGTGGCAGATTGCTTTTCATTCCAGACCTCTTCGGCAGATCACTTGGGCAGAGTTCGTTGCTGCTTTCGAGCGTGCCTATACTCCTGCCTGCTTGCAGATGGCAAAAATGTATCAATTTATGGAGCTGACTCAAGGTAGTATGACTGTGCTTCAGTATCATAATAAGTTCATGGAATTGGGTCAGTATGCACCCCATGTGCTTGCTAATGAAGCGTTGAAGACTCAACAATTCTTGCGAGGTTTGAGGCCAGATTTGAAGATGCCCCTGATTGCAAGTCATGTTGCAGGTCTAGATGGTGCGTGCCAGACAGCTGTGGCACTTGAGCTGGAGATGGCGAGACCAGGTGGGTATCCTCAGGCAGGGTCAGTTCAGCCGACAGTGCAGTCTCAGCAGGCTTACCGACCGCCAGTGGCAGGTGTTCCCTCAGTCCAACCAGAGGTTAGCAGTGCTTCTTCTCCTTCCAAGACCAAGTTTAAGAGGTTCAAGAAGAAGAAGAAGTTTTTCCAGCAGCCGTCCGGTACGGATGTAGTCCAGCAACCGACAGCACCTTCTTCTCAGACTCGTCAGAGTTCAGCTGTCAGTCAGCCATGGACGTGTCGGAGATGCGGTGGTCATCATAAGGGACAGCCATGTTCTCTGCCTGTTGTTTGCTTTCGATGTGACCATCCAGGTCATGTGGTTCGGGATTGCCCGCTGAGGCCGAAGCAATTGCAAGATCCTTAGTTCTCTCAGCCTCAGCAGTTGCAATTCAGACCTCCTCCTGCACCCCAAACTCAACAACAGTTTTATTCTCAAGCGTCGGTGTCTTCTCAGCAATCTTCAGCTGGATCGAAGAAGCAGAAAGGCAAAGTTTCTCATATGACTAGAGCTGAAGCGGTTGCGTCCCATCTGGTGGAAGGTATGATTATGCTTTATGGTCATTCAGCTCGTGTCTTATTTGATTTTGGTGCTTCTCACTCTTTTATTTCTGAGGTTTTCTTGGCATGTATTGAGGAGCCGACATCAGAGATGTCTTGTGAGATGTTTGTTGAATTACCTTCTGGAGATTTCATGGTCACACCATTGTGTTTGGAAGAGTCTCCTATCATGATTGATAATCACCAGTTGCCGGCGAGATTGTATGCGTTGCAGCTGGCAGATTATGATGTTATTCTGGGAATGGATTGGTTGGAGTAATATGGAGCTGTGGTTGACTGCAGATCAAAGAAAGTCTATTTTTAGCCCCAAGGAAAATCAGCCTTTTATTTCCAAGGTATTCGATCCCGTTCTTCTCGTATGATTATTTCTGCTATTCGAGCCTATAGGTTGCTTAGTGCAGGTTGCCAGGGATTCTTAGCTTCTGTGGTTGCTGTTGAGAAACCACGACAGGATGTCAATGATATTCATGTTGTCTGTGAGTTCCCTGATGTGTTTCCTGACGAGTTGCCAGGCTTGCCTCCAGAGCGAGAGATTGAAATGGTGATTGAACTGATTCCTGGTACAGGCCCGTTAGCAAAGGCACCGTACCGTATGGCTCCAGCTGAACTTAAAGTACTGCAAGCACAGCTACTTGAATTGTTGGAAAAAGGCTATATTCGCCCCAATTTTTCTCCGTGGAGTGCTCCAGTGTTGTTTGTGAAAAAGAAAGATGGAAGCCTGATACTTTGTATTGATTACAGGCAGCTGAATCAGGTGACTATCAAGAATAAATATCCGCTTCTCAGGATTGATGATTTGTTTGACCAGTTACAGTATACTACTATCTTTTCATGAATTGACCTCTGGTCTGGCTACTTTCAATTGCGGATCCAGGAATCTGATGTGGAGAAGACAGCTTTCAGCACTCGATATGGTCACTTTGAATTTCTGGTAATGCCGTTTGGTTTGACTAATGCCCCAGCAGCTTTCATAGACCTAATGCAGCGTATTTTTCGTCCATTTCTTGATCAGTTCGTGGTGATCTTTGTTGATGATATTCTGATCTATTCTATCTCTGATGAAGATCATGTACATCATTTGAGGATCGTTCTGCAGACTCTAAGAGATCACGAGCTCTATGCGAAGTTCAGTAAGTGTGAATTTTGGCTTCGGGAAATTCATTTTCTTGGCCATGTGATTTCTGGTGACGGAGTGGCAGTGGACCCTGCAAAGATTGATGCCATTTTGAGTTGGCAGAGACCGAGAAATGTGACAGAGATAAGAAGCTTCTTAGGTTTGGCTGGGTATTACCGCAGATTTATCTAGGATTTTACGAAGATTGCAGCACCTATAACTAGACTGACTCGTAAAGATGTACCTTTTGTCTGGTCGGATCAGTGTGAGGAGAGCTTTGTTGAATTGAAAAGGCTCTTGACTTCTTCTCCAGTGTTGACTTTGCCTTACGACTCGGGTGGATTTCTTGTTTGCACAGATGCTTCTCGAGTGGGTTTGGGTGCAGTGCTGATGCAACAAGGTAAGGTTATTGCATATGCATCTCGGCAATTGAAACAGCATGAAGAAAATTATCCCACGCATGATCTGGAGCTAGCTGCAGTTATTTTTACCTTGAAGATCTGGAGACATTATCTGTATGGTGAGAAATTTTAGATTCTTACTGATCATCAGAGTTTACAGTATATTTTCTCCCAGAAAGATCTGACTCTCAGGTAGAGGCGATGGATGGAATACATGAAAGATTATGACTTTACACTCTCCTATCAGCCGGGTAAAATGAATGTTGTGGCTGATGCTCTGAGCAGGAAGGTGCAAGTCAATCATCTGTTGCTTCATGAATGGAAATTGTGGGAACAGCTTCCGAGTGAGGCATTCAGTGTGGAGATTCCTGCCGATCCAAGGATGGCAGTTTGTGCTAGCTTGGTTTTGGGTTCAGCTTTGTATCAGCAGATTAAAGAAGCTCAGCAAGCTGATTCTGATTTGGCCCGTGTTATATCAAGATATGATGTGGAATTTGATGATGAGCTGGTGTGGACGTCAAAAAATGATGATGATCATACGACATGCACGTCTCAGCACTCGAGAGCGAGTCGAAGATGGAAAGGCTGAATAAACCCTGTGCCTCCTCCAAGCAGGACGAATACCTACCCGGTGCTCCGCCACCCGACAAAGAATCCCCTCGTGTTGAAGAGACAGCCCCAGCTCTCCAGTCGGCATTGCCAAGGGCTGAATCAAAAGAAATTCGGGAATTCGAACACGTGTTCGTCACGCGCCGGGGATCACTCGAAGTTCCAAATCGGGATGCAGAGGCCCTGAACTAAACACCCCGACGGTGGTGCATTACGAATAAAGCAATACAGGAGGATAAGCATCCATCCGAATAGCCGCGAAGCCGAGACGAAGTCTAAACCGGCGCGCCCTTATATGGTCTTTAAACCGGCGCGCCCCTTCCAATAGCCTTAAACCGGCGCGCCCCTAAGGGGGCCTTAAACCGGCGCGCCCTTTACAAGATGCTAGTCCGGCGCGCCCCGTGAACTCCCTTGCTTTATGTTAAAACGGCATGCTCCCGTTGAAGGGTCACCCCTTTGAATGCACTAAACCGGCGCGCCCATCTTGGAGTGCTAATACGGCGCGCTTAGTTTAGAAACAAGCCTTTCTCTGAGGACTTTATCCGGCGTGCAGTGAAGCCATCCCGTCATCAATGCGGTCCCCTGTTTCCTGGGAACGGCATGATGACGAACAAGCCCAAAATGGTTAAAGCTCCCACTTCGATCCGGCGGGCAACCGAGCATATGCCGTGAATGGAAGTTCTCGAGCCCTGCACCGTCGAATGCTCATTCCGTTGAGCGGCCGACCATTCTTCAGCAAATGATGATAGCAACGTGGCTCGCGGTGGATGTGCCAGCGGAGGAGGAGGCTATGCCTCTGCCCCCCCCCCCTCCCGATCACACCATAGCCTCGCCGGAGGCGACGTCGACAGCAGCAGCAGGGCAACGTCACCAACGTCAGCAGCAGCAGTGGTGGTTGCGGGAAACAAGGAACCAACGGAAGGAAGAAGAATCCAGAGGGCATCCCTCCAAAACAGGGCCTCCAGCCCCTATAAAAGGAGCGCCCAGGTGAAGCTTAAAGGGGTTGGGGGGAAAAGTTGGAAGGTTGGAGGGGGAGAAACTCCTTGAAGCCCGAAGCCAGTGTTCCTCTGAGAGCGAAGTGACGTGAAAAAGGAGAGAGCAGAGAGTGAGGTGAGGGAGATACAGATCTCCCCTCCCCCCCCCTTGTTTCTTTTTCTTTCCTCCGATGTATTCTTCCCTTTGGTTCTTTCTTTAGATGCATGAAGAGCCCATGTATTTGCACCCCTTCGTGGTGAAATGAAAGTGATCCTTCGGGAGATTCCTTTTTTTGATATGTTTCTGATCGCCTACCCCACTCGTTCCCCTTTGAGGGATCATTGCCTGTGAGTCGTGAGAGCTCTTGAAGGCTAGTCCTCGAGCTTTTCCACACTCACACTTGGGTTATCGGACCGCCGTGAGGTCTAGATTTTGAGGTTCACCCTGGAGCAATCCACTTGGTGTTCCTCGATTTTCTCTGGCAATCGTCAGTACGGGGGAGGTGCTGCCCAAATTTTGCCAGAGGAAGAACATGTAAGAACAGAGAATGCGTAAGAATAGACAGACAAACACACTAAATCACTGAGACAAACTAAACTTCCAAGTTCCTGCACAGCAAACTGTTCTAATAAAACACTTGAATCATCATGACAATCCACCTGAACAAACACTTAAAACACTTAAATCTTCTTTCCACAAACATAATTCATCAATAAGATGAACAAACCAATCAATAAATCAACTTGCAGTTGAAGGAAAGAAGAAACAGAGCACAAACGGGTTGAAAGAAGCTATACAATGCTTAATCCGGCGCCCCCTAATCCGGCGCGGGTTAATCCGGCGCAGTACCCCCCCGCGCCGGTTTAACCCCACACTCAAAACCCATTTTTTTTCCCTTGCAGCTATCCGGCGTGCCACCTTGCACTAGCCCATTAAATCGGCGCGCTATACTGTGGAACCTCTTCCTATTTGAGCCTTAAACCGGCGCGCCCCCTTCCTGGACCTTAACCGGCGCACCACCCCTTGAACTCCCTTAAACCGGCGTGCCCTTCAGCCCCCTTGTAGTGTCCTTAAACCGGCGCGCCCTTCCCCTTGTGGCATCCTTAACCGGCGCGTCCCCCTTCAATATCACTTAATCCGGCGTGCCTGGAAGAGAGAAGGTGATCAAGAAAATAAAAGAAAACATGCAATTCAAGTTAATAGAAAACTAATCAAAAGTCTCCCCTCCACTATAATCCAAATTTTGTTCCGAGGGCGCTGCCCCCGAAAACCCCCGCAAGGGGCGTTGCCCCCTTGACCCCCACGACCTGACCGGGCAGGTCGAACCCCGCGACCTGACCGCGCAGGTCGATCCGCGTGCGAGGGCGCACGTTGCCGAGTTTTGGCTTTACACTTAACAACCCGCTCCCCCGGACTGTGCGTGAAGAGAAAAGCAATGATGCCCCGTGGTATCGGACGTGGACCTCGGGATCCCCGACATGGTCATGATCCATGCACCTCTTGGGCCGATAGTTCATCAGCTTGACCCACTTCTTACGGGATCCGATCCCGCACCCACGTGAAGCGTGCCGTACCTACGGTAGATATCCGAATGTCTTTGTTGTTACCTTCGATGCTTCGAATATGGACTCTCGACCGAATACTGGAATTGCCTGTTAGTGGCTGATGTATATATACCGGGATCTAATCCCGCACCTTCATTAAATTCGCCGCACTCGCGGCAAGTATTTATATGGTTTTGAACACCGTTTTGCATACCGATGCGGAGGGTTTAAATCATGTCAACCCAACTCGCATGCTTTAATGAAAAACGATCTCTAGGTCATTTGACCCCTTTTCTTGGCGATTAATCAGAGGTCTTCCCCTCTCCGAGGGGATGTAATTAACGTCGCGGCCTTTATGGCGCGGCGGGTCTCCAGTCCCGACCCGATATCCACAATCGTCTGATCAGTCAGATGGAGCGCACCCCGGGCTTCGGACCACTCCAGTCTCGAAGCCCGAACACATTGTCACCTAGGTGACTGGCACGCCCTCGCACTAGATAAACCGATAAAAAGACCACCGATATCCCACGATATTTCCGAACCACACGAAATCTAGTGCGTTCCACAAGCTGGCACGCCCGGTGGGACTGGACTACCTCTCATCTTTTCGCCGAGATTAGGGGCCCAATGGCCTTTTCCGACTTCTTAACTTCCGTTTTTTTTAAAATTGCAGGAGGGATCCATTTCTAAAGAACCAATGGCTGTCACTTTCGGTCCATTGGTTGTGGCGAGCCATGCCGAGCATGGCTACTTGGCAGTGCCGATCCAGTTCGGCGATTTTCCCCCGGTCGTTGGCTTCCCCAACTTCCTCGGGGTTATGTTCGTGGACCTCTTGGATGTCAAGGAGGTCGAGCCCGTCGCCCCAGTGGAGGCGACACCAGAAGCTGTGAAGATGGTGGGCTACTATGTCCACCACATTGAAGCAAAGAAGAAATGCACCTCGGCTGCCAGGAGGGCGGCAAGGAGAACCACTAGCACGCCGCAAGGCCGGCTTTCCCTCTCGGACAAATCCGTAATGATCGGAGGAGTCCGAGTGTACCTGAATGGCCGTCAGGCCACGATCTCACCAGATAGGGTAATCCCGATGGTGCCGGTGCACAACCAATTCCAAGCACTAGCCCGGGAGCGAGAGGACCACATCAGGTCCATGCCAAAGCAAGAGTCAGCCCAGAAGCCGACTAAATTCAAGCAAGCATGGGTCCCCATCAGGCGGGCCCCCGCCTCAACTCAACTGGAGCTCGTCAGGACTGACCGGCTCGAGAAAAAGAGGAAGGAAGATGAAGAAGAGAAGATTGAGGCGTCGGCTCAAGCGTCTCGAAGACCTGCCTTCCGTACTCACGGTCGGCAGGCGAACATCTATTTGAAGGAAAGAAGATACAACATGATGCACGAGCGGAGGCGTCTCGCCTATAGACCGCCAGTGCAAGCATCACCACCAACTGTCTGCCCCAGCCGGGAAGAAGACGACATCACTCAAGCCGTGAGGGGATATCTCCACAGCCTTGGAAACACCCTCTTGGGAACTCAGCGGCTCCTAGAAGCCGTGAAAGATGCTGAAAGAAACCGGAAGCAACAAGTTAACCCGGAAGATATCGAAGATGCGGAGTCAGGGTGCTATGGGTCACCCCTTTGTGAAGAAGCTCCACCAAGAGTCTCGGTGTTTGACAGGCTAACCTTTCCTAGACTGACAACCAGGGAGGTGGCTTGAAGAAACCAAAGGATGCGGGTTTATACCTGTAATATGGCCGGAGTGGCCAACCAATATGGAGCCCTACCTGAAGACCAAGAAGAGATGGCCAGGTTGGCTGGCAGGTCGGGTCCCCTCACCAGAAGAGGAGCAGCTGCAGCTGAGATAATACAAGCCCTCGCCGGTGAAACAAGTTCAGATGCGGTCGCCATGGCGGCGAACGTGATTACCACTGGGGATGAAGGAGAAAGGGTAGCACCTTCTCTAGATACTCTGACAGAAGGGGGAGGCCAAGCTCCTAGCCCTTCCACCTCCGACCCGGCGATGCTGATGCTGCTTCAAGCCTATCGACAGGAGATCGAAGCTCTGAAGCGACAGGTGGGCGAACTGACCATGCATGCTTCCACATTGAAGCAGGTCTAACCGTCTCCAGAAACATCCAGGCAAGGCGCTGGAGAATTTGAGGGTTCACCCCAGGTGACGGCCTCTCAGCCAATCCCCAACTATGCTGGGGGCACGGCCCCAATGACCCCTTCGGCTCCTCAACACCAAGGCACCGCCACTATACCCCAGGCGACGGTGTTGACGACGCCACAGATGTAGTCAGCTCATTTCTACCCAGAAGCAGTGGATCCGGCAATGGCTAACAAGCTCATGATCGAGCAGATAGTCGAGATGAAGCTGGCCGATCGGGGAAGTGAAGAATATGCCTCATATGATGTGTACAAGGTACCCTACCCTGTCCATCATGCGGGGAAGAGATTGCCTCCTGGCGTCAGCAAGCCGCCAAAGTTTGACAAATTTAATGGCCAGGGGTCACCGAAGGAGCACATAGCCTATTACGTCAATGTGATGGGCGATCTGGCGACTGATGAATCATACCTACTGAAGTTCTTCGGGTCCTCGCTCACAGGGCTCGCCTTCGAATGGTACTCAAACTTGCCGGCGGGGTCTGTTAATGACTGGCCAGATTTGCAAAGAAAATTTCGGGAGCGGTTCCACGTCACCGAAAGAGAGGTCACAGTGGCCGAGCTCTATGCAACCAAGCAGAAGAATGATGAAACTGCTCTAGAATTCATCAAGAGATGGCGGAACCTCAGCATGAGGTGTAGACACCCGCCACACCAAGAAGATGCGGTTCAAATCTGCAAGCAGAATTTGAAGCGTGAAGTTTTCAAGAAAATGATCGGGATGGAGATCAAGTCATTTGATCGATTAAATAATGTGGTGGTGGAAATTGAGTCCTACCTCTCCAAATACTCTTCCGCACCGGCCACCTCAGCCCAAAAAGGAAAATCAATTGAGAAGCGGTCCGTGCCCAAAGAAGTCAACACTGTCGACTTCAAGGATTTCGAGAAGCCGAAGGACAACGATAAAGGAGTTACCAGTGCTCCTCCGGCCAAGCAGGCTGAACAACAAGAGGCCTCTTCCCTGCGGTCAAGAATGAAGAAACTTTACTCCTTCCCAAAGGAGAAAACCCGGGTCATCTTCGAGTGGGCCACCAAATATAACAAAATTACTCTCCCAGAGCCGAAGAGACCCGGTGACATCAAGAGGAAAGATGATCCTCGATTTTGCCCTTACCATCAGATGCTCGGGCACACCCTCGAAGATTGTTACGTCTTCAAAGACATCATTGAAGGCATGATCAAGAAGGGAGAGCTCCAGATGGGCGAACACAAGGTGGACCCGCCCCGCCCGCATGAGATGCCGGTAATGGGGGCAACCGTAAATATGATATCCTTATACCAACAACTGCCCGAAGAAGTGTCAGATACTTGTACAAAGCACACCTATGAGGCATTTGTTCTCACTCCCGCAGAGAACCAGGGAGATTGGCAGATGGTGCCAAAGAAGACAAGAAGAAAGTCGACATCCCGCCCTACCCCGGGAGTCCGAATTCATGGCGTCACGCCTCAGCCACCACCACCGGTTGTAACCCCGGTCTGGTATGAAACTGCTCCTCAGTTGGTCCTCCGAAGAATGACTGACAACAGGAAGAAGCCACTCTTGTTGCGGATGCACATGCAAGTCAGCCCGGCGGTTAAACGGCTGCAGGCGATCATTGACGGGTTAGAAGAATATGAACAACCCAAGATCCAGCCGGTGCGGCTGAAGGAATATGTCCCCTGGGAACATTTTGAATCCCTAAAATTGGCTGAAGAAGCTGAAGCCGAAACACAAGAAATCGGCATATGGGATGAACTTCCCCGAGAACAGCTTCCAGCTGTAAAAGAAGAGAAGAATAAAAAGAAGAAGAAGCTGAAGAATAAAAGAAAATGTAGCTTTTTGTCTTGCAATACCTTGTCGGTCTTGTTCAACATGGCCCAAAACTCTGAAGAGGAGGGAGAAGAAGAAATATGCTTCACACCTACCGAAGCAAACCAAGTCGAGGCCTCTACTTCCCAACATGTCACCAGGTCTGGGAGAAGGTGGGGACGTTTGCCCCCGGCCAATCACAATATTATATTCAGGGGCGAGCGGCCATACCAAATCCCCGAACCTGAAGTGAAGGGCGCAGCAATCCCGCCTCCATCGGGCTTGTACCCTGAAGATGCAGCAGGCGAAGTGGTACCCTCGTTCGCCGAATTTTTGCTCGCAAAGAAGAGCAAACAACCATACCAACAGCCCGGGTCCAAGGCCAAGAGCACTCTTGCCTCCACCTCGGGAATGCCCCCTCTGGCGAATAAAGATGATGAGGGCGCCACCCCTGTGGCCCAGCCCGTGCAAATGAAAGAACCAGCCGACCAAGCAAGCCGGAGTCGGGCGGCCCCCGAAGAAGATAAACTATCTTCCCCGCCGACTCCTCCGGCACCAGAACATGGCAAGCATAGCAAAGCCGAAGAAGCAAAGTTAGCTAACGTCCGAGCCGGCACTCGGATATTGAAACAATTGAAAAGAATCCCAGCAAGATTCAGTGTCTGGGAGATACTCTCCCTAGATGATGAAACCAGGCGGGCTGTCATTGCGGCTCTGCAAACCCCGGCGCATTATGAAAGCTGCTTTGCTGAGATGCAGTTGGGAGCAACCACCACCTTCACCGAAGAAGACATGCTCTTTCCTTCGGCCAGCCACAATAGACCCTTGTACATGAGGGGGCAGTTGAACGGCCAGCCTATAAACAGGATCTTGGTCGATACAGGGGCAGCAATAAACATACTCTCCTACCAGGTTTACCAGAAACATTACTTCAATGTGCACCTGATCAAGGTCAGGGATATGAAGATAACTGGGTTCAACCAGAAGTCTGAAGTTCCCATGGGTGTAGCAGAATTCGAGCTGTTACTAGGAGACTTCACCAACAAAGTACAGTTCCACGTCATCAACTCCGATACCACATATAAAGCATTGCTCGGCCGACCGTGGCTGCATCAGAATCGGATAGTGTCTTCAACCCTGCACCAGTGCATTAAGCACTCCCGGAATGGAAAAGAAGAAAGAATATTCGCAGACTTACACCCCTTTAAGGTGTTTGAATGCCACCTGCTCGATGCTGCACTTTACATGGAGGAGCCGAAGCAGAATCCCCAGCCGACTCAAAGCAAAGAAAAGGAAATAGCAGAGGACGACGACTGGTTCCCTCCACCACCGCCCGACTATGTGGCACCGCAGGAAGTGTCACACATTTCTAAAGTTGAAGGCGTGGTTCGAGCCATCCCCTCTAATATTTACCTCGAGACAGGAGTGCCGAAGCTCGAGGATTTACCTGGGTATGTGAAGGTCCCTCCGGGGATCACAAAGCCACCCGCAGATTTAGATTGTCAAACAGTCGAATTCTTGAAGGTCTGGGACGTGCCCAACCCAGAGGGCCCACCTATGATGTTCTATGTGGCTGATGAACATCCAGTGAAAGGGGATGATGATTGTAAATTCCCCGAAGAAATCCGTGACCCGGTCGGCCCAATCATGGGACTTCCAGATATATCCGGCAGAGTGGTGAAAATGGCCAGAGGTCAACAGCTGCCCTTCTTTCAGATCGAAAGTCGAAATCAGATGTTTAAGAAGCTGTGGTATCCACCGAACCTGGATAGGGAACTCCTGAAGATTACACAGCACCCTGGTTTGGGTTTCTCAGCAGAAGAATTCTATGAAGCAAACATGATAGCTGTCTCAACTCTAGTTGGCGACAGTCCCCCAGAAGACACAGATGCACTAGAAACCAAGAGCAAAGAGCAGGATATGCCTTCAGCCGACAAAGCTCAAGATGAAGAAGTGTTCCTCCAGAACCCACCTCTAAGCAGGGATATAGAGGGGGTACCATCCACTTCCGAGGCACCACTCCCAGATAGTCACGGTGGCGGGGCGCTGCTACCTCCACTCGATGTCAGAACAGAAGATAGCAGTCCAAGCTACACTCCAGACTTCTCCCTTTGTGACCCTGTTATGCTCGCAATATGTTGTGAGCAGCAGCAGGAGATCGAGATGTTGAAGGCGCAGTTGGCCAAGATGATCGAACTACTGTCCGATCTTACCGAGGGTATCCACCTCCGGGAGGGCAGATCCATGAACCCGGGGGGCTCCTATGCCACCACGGAAAGATGGGAGAATCAGTCCCTGACCACCAACTTTAGTGCTTTTATGCACTCAAGGAGGAAGGCGAAGGAAATAGCCGGCCCTTCAACTAGCCGGCCGACGGAACGAGTCCTCACGTTGCAGGAGAAGATGAAGAAGCCTTATTCCTTCCCGAGGGATAAAACTCGGGAGATCTTTAAATGGGCTTGCCACTATAGCAGGGTTACCTTGCCAAAGTCCAAAAGGCCAGAGGATGCTACAAGGAGTGATGACCCTAGATTCTGCCTCTACCATCGAATCCTTGGCCACCCTATAGAAGATTGCTATGTCTTCAAGGATATCGCCCAGAAGCTGATCAAGAGAGGAGAATTGAAGATGGAGGATTATGAGGTGAAGCCCCCACAACCCCATGAAGCAGCTGTCTGTGAAAAGGGAGTCCATGTGGTTTCCCTCCTCGCAGAGGTCACAAGCCCGGCCGGTGAAAGATGTCCTGAAGTAGATTTCCCTCAGCCTGACTCCACCTTGCCCTCACTGCTCGGCGGGTTACATCAGGAAATTGAAAGGCTGGAGGAGCACCTAGCCGAAATAAGTATGCGCTGGTTTGACCCAGCAGGGGACATCCTCCCTCAGCAATGTAGTCACTCAAGCCTGGAGCACTTCCTCGTGACCAGGGCAGAACTCTACAGCCACAGGCAAGAAGATGATGAGCCCGTCCTAGACTACATCAGAAAGTGGAGAAGCCTCTATGTGAGATGCATGTCCCCGTTAAGCCACGAGGTTGCCACTTGGGCTTGCGGGGAAAGTCTAAAGAAGGATATTCAGCAGCGGATGGTCGGCCTTAACGTCCACTCCCTTGACCACTTGGCCATGATAGCGGCTGATATTGAAGCCTTCCTGAAAAAATACCATCCTGCCATCACCCTGGCAAGACAAGAAGACAAACCCGGAGGTGTCAACTTCAGCACTTCTGGGCATTCGAAGGAGAAGACAAAGGAGGTAGCCAATCCTTCAACCAATCAACCGGCCTCATTGCGAGAGAAAATGAGGAGGCCTTATTCCTTCCCAAGACACAAAACTCAGAGGATTTTTGAATGGGCTTGTCGTTACGGCAAGATTACCTTGCCAGAATCCAAAAGGCCAGAGGATGTCGAACGAAGCGACGACCCCGAATTTTGTCCTTATCATCGGGTGCTGGGGCATCCTATTGAAAATTGTTATGTATTCAAAAATATCGCTCAAGGCCTAATCAGGAAGGGCGAACTAAGGCTAGGAAAATATGAAGTGTACCCACCGCGTCCGCATGACGTGGTCGCTTATAGAAGCGGGGTCCACATGATCTCTTTGCTCACAGAGGTCGCAAGCCCCGCCGATGGAAGATGCCCCGAAGCTAGTGAAGCACCCCTTTCAACCCCTCTGAAAGAAGATGACAAAGCCCTGCCACTAAGCGGGGTGGTACAAGAAGACATCTATGATGCCCTCGAGGCTGAAGAAGGCGATGAAGGCTTCATCGACTTGCAACTGGCTCCCCCGGAGATAGAAGATGGTGGCCAAGCCACTGTTGATGAGCTGATCGAAGTGGATCTGGGTATAAAAGATGTCCCCAGACCAACATTCCTCAGCGCCCTCCTTCTCCCAGAAGAGAGAGAGCGATACATCAAGCTCCTACAAGAGTTCCGAGACTGTTTTGCTTGGAACTACAAAGAAATGCCGGGCCTCAACCCGATGATTACTCAGCATATGTTGGCCATTGACCCCAAGGCCGAACCAGTGAAGCAGTCACCCCGGCGAATGAGGCCGGAACTGATAAGCCAAGTTTGCAAGGAAGTCGACAAGCTCATAGACGTTGACTTCGTAGCAGAAAACCAGTATACCACCTGGCTGGCCAATATTGTGCCCGTCAAGAAGAAGAACGGCCAGATCCGGATATGTGTGGACTTCCGGGACCTGAACAAGGCTTGTCCGAAAGATGATTTTCCGGTGCCCGTCACTGAAGTCATGATCGATGCCACCACTGGCCATGAAGCCTTATCTTTCATGGACGGGTCGTCCGGATACAACCAGATATGGATAGCCGAGCATGATAGAATTCATACGGCTTTCCGATCACCCAAGGGGATATTCCACTATAAAAGGATGCCTTTTGGCCTCAAGAATGCTGGCGCCACTTATCAAAGGGCGATGACCAAGATATTTGATGAATTGCTCTATGACAAGGTCGAATGCTACATCGACGACTTGGTTGTCAAGACCCAAAAGAAAGAAGATCACCTGAGTGACCTCAGGGTTATATTTCAAAGGCTCCGACAATACGAGTTGAAGATGAACCCGCTGAAGTGTGCCTTCGACGTTTCCAGTGGGAAGTTTCTGGGCTTCATTGTCCGATATAGGGGGGTTGAAATAGACCCCTCCAAGATAAAAGCTATTCAGGAGCTGCCGCCTCCGAAGAACCTGACGGAACTGCGATCACTGCAGGGCCGATTGGCCTATATCCGCAGGTTCATCTTCAACCTGTCCGGGCGATGTCAACCATTTCATAAGCTGATGATGAAAGATGCGCCATTCGACTGGAATCAAGAATGCCAGAAGGCTTTTGATAAGCTGAAGGAATACTTGAAGACCCCACCAGTGCTGGGGGCACCTGTCAAAGGGCGGCCGCTAATTCTCTACATAGCCGCCACCGAATGTTCACTCGGGGCAGTGTTGGCTCAAAACAACGACGAGGGAAAGGAGCAGGCACTTTATTACCTCAGTCGAAGACTGGTCGGGGCAGAAGCAAAGTATACCCCGATCGAGAAAGTTTATCTTGCCTTGGTCTTTGCGGCCATGAAAATGAGGCATTACATGCTCTCACATGAAATACAGCTGATATCAAGGGCCGATCCAGCCAAACATCTCTTGTCCCAGCCGGCGCTGAAAGGGCGACTGGGGAAGTGGGCCGTCATTTTGATGGAATTTGATATTACATATGTGCCGCAAAAGGCTATTAAAGGCCAGGCGATAGCATATTTCTTTGCAGCACACCCTGTGCCTGAGAATTCCCCGCTTGTCACGGAACTTCTGGAAGATGAAACACTAGAAGTGGACCAAGTCCGTCAAGCCATATGGCAGTTATACTTCGACGGAGCATCCAGAACTGAAACATCTCAATCAGGGCATGCGAGGATAAGGGCTGGAGTAGGCATCGTCCTCAAATCCCCAGAAGGAGAAGTGTTGCATACATCATGTTCGATCAACAAACCGTGCACGAACAATGAAGCAGAATATGAGGCCTTGATTATCGGTCTTCAGATAGCCCTCCACATGGAGATACGAATGCTGCAGGTGTTTGGTGATTCTATGCTGATTGTCAAGCAGATACAAGGAGAGTTTGACGTTCGGAAGCTCGGGTTACTTCCGTATTGCGCCAAGGCGAAGAAGCTCATGGGGCGGTTCTACTTCATTGAAGTAGGCCATGTCGTCCGAAGCCAGAATGCCCAGGCTGATGCACTAGCAAAATTAGCAAGCTCACTGGTGGCCTTGCCAGGCGAATCCCTCAACATAACAGTCATAAACAGGCGCCAGGTCCCCAGCATGATAGAGGAGCCAGGTGACGAAGAAGAATATGAAGCTGCGACAGCAGAAACAACTAACTCTCCTGATTGGAGGGAACCCCTAATGAAATGGTTTGAACACCAAGAATTGCCCAAGCAGAGGGAAGAAAGGATCAGATTGATCAAAACAAAAGATTCTTATGAAGTCAGAAATGGAACTCTGTTCCGAACCATGGCTGATGCCGGAAGAAAGGTGCTCCTCCGATGTATATCCATGGAGGAGGCTTGGGTGGTTATGAAGGAAGTTCACGCCGGGTCGGCCGGTGCTCATCAAGCTGGGCCGAAAATGAAGATTGAAGTCAAGAAGCTAGGATATTACTGGC
Organism: Amorphophallus konjac; assembly: GCA_022559845.1. Taxonomy (NCBI): domain Eukaryota; kingdom Viridiplantae; phylum Streptophyta; class Magnoliopsida; order Alismatales; family Araceae; genus Amorphophallus; species Amorphophallus konjac. Next base: position 223,521,258 of record CM040117.1, on the reverse strand, counting down.
TGACTATGTTCGATGATTGCTGCAAGTATGCCAAGTCATGTCATAAATGCCAGCAGCATGCTGCGATCCCAAGAAGACCTCCAGCTCATTTGCACCCAACGGTGCCCAGTTGGCCTTTTGCTCAATGGGGTACTGATGTTGTGGGCCCGCTCCCCGCGTCTTCAGCGGGATGCAAATACATTCTAGCAGCAACAGATTACTTCTCTCGCTGGGCTGAAGCTGTGGCTCTAAGAGAAGTGACGGGAGAAATCGTGGCCAGATTCGTCCGTCGAAATATCATATTCCGATTCGGCGTGCCCGATCGAATTGTCTCTGACAACGGAAGCCACTTCCGAAACCAAAAGGTCTATAGATTGGCCGATAAATTCAAGATTGATTGGAGGACGTCCACTCCGTATAATCCGCAGGCAAACGGGTTAGCGGAAGCCTTCAACAAGACACTATGCACACTTCTTGCCAAGACGGTCAGCTCTAGCAAGAAGGATTGGGAAGACAGGATGTATGAAGCGCTATGGGCGTATCGCACTGTGTACAAGACCCCGACAGGTTGTTCACCATTCTCCTTGGTGTATGGCTCAGAAGCGGTCGTGCCGATAGAGCTGGAGGTACCCTCACTACGGGTGGCGATCCAGCACGAATTAGTCAAAGATGGCCAAGCCAATATAGAAAGAAGACTGGAGGAGCTCTCCGATCTGGAAGGACGGCGGCTCAGAGCCCAGCAGAACATACAGGTCTACCAGGCCCGTATGACCCGCGCCTTTGACAAACTCGTCAAAGAACGTGAATTCAAGAAGGGAGACCTAGTCATGGTCAAGCGAAGAGAAGTCATGGCGGCCAACCCCAAAGGCAAACTGAATGAAAACTGGACAGGACCTTATGTGGTCCAGAAAGTCTATGAAGGCGGTGCTTATGTCATCGTCAACCACCGGGGGGAAATTCAATTCCCACCACTCAATGGGAAACACTTGAAACTATACCATGCGCCGCTTCCCCAGCTCGGTGATCAACTGAAACCAATACCCCACAATGAAGAGGATTCTGTCATGGAGCTTTTTACATAAAGCACCCGAAAACTCAACTCGGCACCCGTGGCCCTCCGAGGCCTCAACCGAGTAACATGGCTTAGACCTTCCGCCTAAGCCGGTTAAACCTGATTCCATTGCGTTGATATGAACCCAATGTCGACGATACTATCATACCTTTGTGATCCGGTCCCACCGTGATCATCAAAAAAAAAAGAAAAAAAAAGAAAGAAAAAAAAAGAAAAAAAGAAAAAAAGAAAAAAGAAAAAAAAAAGAAAAAAGAAAAAAAAGAAGAAGGAAAAGAAAAAGAATAAGAAAGAAGTTGTTCCTTAGTGTTACTTTACTCGGCATCTTCGCCGGAAGCTCCGATTTAGACCTTCCGTCTGGGTCGGAAGAAAACCAAAATCCTTGCGTTAATGCAATCCCAGCATTGACGAATCCACTTTACTCGGCATCTTCGCCGAAAGCTCCGATGTAGACCTTTCGTCTGGGTCGGAAGAAAACCGAAATCCTCGCGTTGATGCAATCCCAGTGTTGACGAATCCACTTACTCGGCACCCTTGCCGAAAGCCCCGGTTTAGACCTTTCGTCTGGGTCGGAAGAAAACTGAAATCCTTGCGTTGGTGCAGTCCCAGCATTGACGAATTTACCTTACTCGGCACCCTCGCCGAAAGCTCCGGTTTAGACCTTTCGTCTGGGTCGGAAGAAAACTGAAATCCTCGCGTTAATGCAATCCCAGCATTGACGAATTCACCTTATGCGGCACCCTTGCCGGAAGCTCCGATTTAGACCTTTCGTCTGGGTCGGAAGAAAACCGAAATCCTCGCGTTGATGCAATCCCAGCATTGACGAATCCGCTCTACTTGGCACCCTCGCCGAAAGCTCCGGTTTAGACCTTTCGTCTGGGTCGGAAGAAAACTGAAATCCTTGCGTTGGTGCAGTCCCAGCATTGACGAATTTACCTTACTCGGCACCCTCGCCGAAAGCTCCGGTTTAGACCTTTCGTCTGGGTCGGAAGAAAACTAAAATCCTTGCGTTGATGTAATCCCAGCATTGACGAATCCACTTTATGCGGCACCCTTGCCGGAAGCTCCGATACAGACCTTTCGTCTGGGTCGGGAGAAAATCGAAGTCCTTGCGTTAATGCAATCCCAGCATTGACGAATCCACCCTATGCGGCACCCTCGCCGAAAGCTCCGATTTAGACCTTTCGTCTGGGTCGGAAGAAAACTGAAATCCTTGCGTTGGTGCAGTCCCAGCATTGACGAATTTACCTTACTCGGCACCCTCGCCGAAAGCTCCGGTTTAGACCTTTCATCTGGGTCGGAAGAAAACTAAAATCCTTGCGTTAATGCAATCTCAGCATTGACGAATCCACCTTATGCGGCACCCTCGCCGAAAACTCCGATTTAGACCTTTCGTCTGGGTCGGAAGAAAACTGAAATCCTTGCGTTGATGTAATCCCAGCATTGACGAATCCACTTTATGCGGCACCCTCGCCGAAAGCCCCGATTCAGACCTTCCGTCTGGGTCGGAAGAAGATTGAAATCCTTGCGTTGATGCAATCCCAGCGTCAATGAACCACCTTTAACTCGGCGCCTAAGGCCTTTCTAGGGCCTCAGCCGTGCGATCTGATCTGGACCTTTCGTCCAAGTCGGAGAAACTTGAACCCCTCCTTCTTGCTTCGGCATTCCACCATGCCGTCGACCAAACCTCCACTCAGATATGTCGGTCTGTGTGCAAATGCGGTGAAGCGATCCCCTCATCCCTTCGCTGAAGGAGTGAGCGCTTTCCCGTGAATTCGCACCGGACTAGCATCCCACTGGCTCGGAAGGACATATATCTTGCCAAAGAACTCTACACTCGCGGGCCCCGCGCACTCATCTCTCGTTTGCGTCACCCACGAGCGGGGGGCATTTGTGGACGTCAAAAAATGATGATGATCATACGACATGTACGTCTCAGCACTCGAGAGCGAGTTGAAGATGGAAAGGCTGAATAAACCCTGTGCCTCCTCCAAGCAGGACGAATACCTACCCGGTGCTCCGCCACCTGACAAAGAATCCCCTCGTGTTGAAGAGACAGCCCCGGCTCTCCAGTCGGCATTGCCAAGGGCTGAATCAAAAGAAATTCGGGAATTCGAACACGTGTTCGGCACGCGCCGGGGATCACTCGAAGTTCCAAATCGGGATGCAGAGGCCCTGAACTAAACACCCCGACGGCGGTGCATTACGAATAAAGCAATACAGGAGGATAAGCATCCATCCGAATAGCCGCGAAGCCGAGACGAAGTCTAAACCGGCGCGCCCTTATATGGTCTTTAAACCGACGCGCCCCTTCCAATAGCCTTAAACCGGCGCGCCCCTAAGGGGGCCTTAAACCGGCGCGCCCTTTACAAGATGCTAGTCCGGCGCGCCCCGTGAACTCCCTTGCTTTATGTTAAAACGGCATGCTCCCGTTGAAGGGTCACCCCTTTGAATGCACTAAACCGGCGCGCCCATCTTGGAGTGCTAATACGGCGCGCTTAGTTTAGAAACAAGCCTTTCTCTGAGGACTTTATCCGGCGTGCAGTGAAGCCATCCCGTCATCAATGCGGTCCCCTGTTTCCTGGGAACGGCATGATGACGAACAAGCCCAAAATGGTTAAAGCTCCCACTTCGATCCGGCAGGCAACCGAGCATATGCCGTGAATGGAAGTTCTCGAGCCCTGCACCGTCGAATGCTCATTCCGTTGAGCGGCCGGCCATTCTTCAGCAAATGATGATAGCAACGTGGCTCGCGGTGGATGTGCCAGCGGAGGAGGAGGCTATGCCTCTGCCCCCCCCCCCTCCCGATCACACCATAGCCTCGCCGGAGGCGACGTCGACAGCAGCAGCAGGGCAACGTCACCAACGTCAGCAGCAGCAGTGGTGGTTGCGGGAAACAAGGAACCAACGGAAGGAAGAAGAATCCAGAGGGCATCCCTCCAAAATAGGGCCTCCGGCCCCTATAAAAGGAGCGCCCAGGTGAAGCTTAAAGGGGTTGGGGGGAAAAGTTGGAAGGTTGGAGGGGGAGAAACTCCTTGAAGCCCGAAGCCAGTGTTCCTCTGAGAGCGAAGTGACGTGAGAAAGGAGAGAGCAGAGAGTGAGGTGAGGGAGATACAGATCTCCCCTCCCCCCCCCTTGTTTCTTTTTCTTTCCTCCGATGTATTCTTCCCTTTGGTTCTTTCTTTAGATGCATGAAGAGCCCATGTATTTGCACCCCTTCGTGGTGAAATGAAAGTGATCCTTCGGGAGATTCCTTTTTTTGATATGTTTATGATCGCCTACCCCACTCGTTCCCCTTTGAGGGATCATTGCCCGTGAGTCGTGAGAGCTCTTGAAGGCTAGTCCTCGAGCTTTTCCACACTCACACTTGGGTTATCGGACCGCCGTGAGGTCTAGATTTTGAGGTTCACCCTGGAGCAATCCACTTGGTGTTCCTCGATTTTCTCTGGCAATCGTCAGTACGGGGGAGGTGCTGCCCAAATTTTGCCAGAGGAAGAACATGTAAGAACAGAGAATGCGTAAGAACAGACAGACAAACACACTAAATCACTGAGACAAACTAAACTTCCAAGTTCCTGCACAGCAAACTGTTCTAATAAAACACTTGAATAATCATGACAATCCACCTGAACAAACACTTAAAACACTTAAATCTTCTTTCCACAAACATAATTCATCAATAAGATGAACAAACCAATCAATAAATCAACTTGCAGTTGAAGGAAAGAAGAAACAGAGCACAAACGGGTTGAAAGAAGCTATACAATGCTTAATCCGGCGCCCCCTAATCCGGCGCGCGTTAATCCGGCGCGGTACCCCCCCGCGCCGGTTTAACCCCACACTCAAAACCCATTTTTTTTTCCTTGCAGCTATCCGGCGCGCCCCCTTGCACTAGCCCATTAAACCGGCGCGCTATACTGTGGAACCTCTTCCTATTTGAGCCTTAAACCGGCGCGCCCCCCCTTGAACTCCCTTAAACCGGCGCGCCCTTCAGCCCCCTTGTAGTGTCCTTAAACCGGCGCGCCCTTCCCCTTGTGGCATCCTTGGTGGAGCTCGACAGTCGTTGTTTAAAAATGCCGTGCCACACAAATTTCAAAATTGATAACCGCACTCACTCACTCGATTGATTTTGAAATACGAGTACAGTGGTGAATACGGGTCGATCCCACGGGGAGAGAATATTTGATTTTAGTTCAAGTTGGACATATCCTTATGTTTGGAAAATCAAATGTTGTATTTTGGAGTGCGATTATCACTAAAGAAATTGAAATTACAACTTTAAATGACAAGAGGAAAGTAAAGGAATAATTAGCCAATTTGAAGAAGAACGCCGCCGTTTCCTTGCCGAGCATTTGAGTGGAGATCGCTCCGCCTTGGAAGTCGACGCCGTGAGATGATTCGAAGAAGGCTTACCGCTTCGGGTATGATTGAAACACTTATGAAGACAAGATTTGGATAGAACAAGTTTGAAAACTTAAGTTTGAAAACATAACAGAATTCAATTGAAAATAGGGGTTGGAAGAAAAAGCATAACTTCAAATATAGACAGAATTAGAAGAAATGTAAAACATGAAAGTTGTAGAGAATTGGAAGAGGAAGAACTTTGATTAAGAACACAGAGACAGAAAATAAGAGGAAGGCACTGAAAAAGCAAGATCTATCCCTACTGGTGAATAGTAACTGACAGAAAAATAGCACCTTGTAAAATTAATTCTAACTCTAAAAATACACAGAATTAGACAAGGTGGTAGAAGAATGAAATGGAGATCTATAAGAGAGGAACAAAGTTGATGAAGAACTCAGATTAAAAAGAGGTCTAGAAAGGCTTCAAAACATAAGAAAACTAGAATGTCTCACCACGGATGAACAGTAAACACCTAAAACAGCACTTAAGAAAACGGACTAGAACTCTATGAAGTAGGAAGAATTTGAAGAAATGATCAACAGAGAAGTTGAAGAAGACTTACAAACAAACAACTTGTGTGAAGAAATCAAATTGAAATAAAGATTACAACCATGCGAAATAAGGCTAAGAACAGGCTGAATTCAAAAATGAAACTTTTATTGAAATAAGAACAACTTACAACTTTGACTTCAAAAGTTTGGAAAATACAACTTGTGGCACTCAACAACTTCATAAATGCAAAGAACAACTTACATTACAAGTGACCCCAGCTAGCTCTCCCCCTACTCAACCTTCTTGCCATCTTCTATCACTCACTAACTAACTCCACTTACTAACTAACTCCCTTCATTCAAGACCAATGCACCCTTTATATAGGGGTTACAAAAAACACTCCATCAATACAAACAAGTGTACCCAATTTTAGCCTAAAATGGTAGGCAGGTAGGTTCTGCCCACTTTACCATTTTTTTCAGATTTTTCTGAATTTTTTTTGAAATTTTTTATGGCCCTTTCTTCTCCTCTTTCTCTCTTACTCTCTCTGCGGGCGCAACGCGCCGACCGCCGACCGGTTAGGCCGCCCGCCCTGTGGGCCCGCCGTGCGCCCGCCTGTCTGGCCGCCGCCGCGTGTCGCACGCGTGAAGCACGCGGGCGCACGCGCCCGCGCCCGCCTGCCGCGTGTCCGGCCCCGCGCGACCGGCCTCGTGTCGACACGAAGCCCGCCTCCGCCTTCGCCGGCCCGCGTGCCACGAGCCCCCCCCCCTCGCCCACCTTCGCCCGCCCTCGTCGCCCGTGCCGGGCGGCGAAGGCGGGAAGGCGGGGCGGGGGGGTTTTGAATATATTTTTTTATATTTTTATTATTATTATTATTATATATAATATATATATCTATATATATATAGGATAGAAATAGTTAGAAAAATCTAAAAAAATATCAAATAATTTTATTTTTTTTCTAATTTTTTTCTTATTTTTTTGAACAAGTTTCCGGGCTTTTGGCCCAGTTGAACATATATATTGTTATTCTTTTTTTTTCTTTTTCTTGGAGCTTTCCTCGAACTACGTGCCTATATAAATACATAAAAATTATCATAAAAATTTATTTAATTTCAGAAAATTAAACATTTGATACAAAATCAAAAATAAGTGTGAGAAGTGTATATTTAATATCAATTAAGCTCATAAAAATGCATATACTCATGAATTAAATGATAAAAATACACCTAATCACACCCCCCAACTTACTCATTGCTAGTCCCTTAGCAATGCAATTAATGAAAAATTCAGGACCAACAAGAGTTAAAAGATACCCATGCCTCATTTCCAATTCATCTTTCATAGAGTCAACTAAAGATCAGGAATCTGGAGTAATTATCACATATTAGCCTTATGTCGGAAATTCAGGTACATGATCAAGAATCTAATCAAAATTCAGTAGCACTTGTGCATGTGTAATGCTAAGTCCACAGTGAAGATAATTGCATCCTCCACTTGCTATTCTGAGTAAATACCTTTCAATTCTGTACTTCTTACTTAGAGCGTTCAATGCACACTAGCTTTTTGTCTGCCTTATTGATATGTCCCTTTTGGGATCACTATCTATATATATTTTATTTTTTTTCTTTTATTTTTTTTCTTTTTTTCTTTACACACATGATGCTGCACTACCCTTCACTGTTTTACACGAACCTCAACACGTCTTAGGTGAAGTAGGCCCGGTTCCACAGATCCAAGTTCCCTTTTCCTTTTGACGCGAACCTCAACACGTCTTAAGTGAAGTAGGCCCGGTTACTCAGAATCGGAGCATTTTTCATGGTGTTTTATTTTTTTCTCATACTTTTCTATGGCAGAAAGCTTATAACAAATCTCTTGTTCAAAAGTGCAGAATATCAGACAGTATATCGAAAATAGCAGAAGGCTTGTCCTTCTTGTTTCATTAGCGTGCATCGTGATTTCATTTTTTTTGAAAGTGCATCTGAACTTTAAAGAGATTCTTTAAATCAGTTTTCCATGGCTAGAGTAAATAAATTATCCAGCATCCTTTTCCCAGTTATTTCTAGTCAGAATCACGTTTCATGTGACATGAATCAAGAATCATTAATGCGGGGAAAAACGGTTGTTAAACATGACAATTCAAGAAAGCAAGAAAATTTTTTTTGTTGAAAATTTTTGAAAATTTTGAAATTTATCTCCCCCCCAACTTAAATGACATTGTCCTCAATGGCATAAACAGTAGAAAGATCAGAGGACATGTAAAGAGATAATATAGTTGGGATGGAAGGATACAACCTGATGGGTCGGGCGAAGTGATGAGAGCTTCATTGCGTTGTGGCATGAGAACTGTAAAAGAAACACACTAAAACAAAACATCAAATCATAAAAACCGTGGGTGGCCTCCCAAGAAGCCATTTATTTGCACACCAAACTGTGAAAACGTTGGGCTGCCTCCCAAAAAGCGCTAAATTTAACGTCTTCAGCCAGACGCACTATAGCTCAACAACCAACAAGTTGATTTTAAAATGAGCCACCACGTGATCTTGTCTTCCCTCAAATTCCAGCCCTTAATCCATTAGAAGACAAGAGTAGACATGTACGGACCGGGACTAGAAAGAGGCAGGACTCGCACATGATTGTTTGTAACATTAACCCTGTGTGCGATCCAGTTTTCAGCTTTAGATATCAAAAAATGATCTATGGCCATTAATTTGTCAAGATCAAGGTATAACCCTTGCATAATATCAATCCATCGGTCCCCTTCACCTGTATCGTCCCTCCTGATGACCTCTTTATTGACTACTTCCTCCTTGGGAACTTGGTCATCGAACGGGGGCTTAGGGATAAAAGTGTCATTATTAGCCACAGTCTTCCCAGTAACAGCCTCATGTGTTAGAAGGGTACTAATCAACTTGTCTTCCTGATGGGGAGTTAAATCAAAAGTGAATATTGTTGGTCCATCCCCCTCAGGTCCCAGAATATCATATTGAAGAGGCTCATCTGGCAGGGGTAGCACGAGCCCAGAATCAAATTGATCCAATGATTCAAACATGAGGGGATCGGGCTCAATGGGTAGATCAAATTTGAAAGTTTCTAATAAAACCCCTTTATCACACTCATCATTTAATAGAAAATTGTGAATCAAATTTCCCAATAATGAAGTGGGAAGATCAAATGTAAATTGTTCCAGCTCGGCCCCTTCATCAAAGGTAAGATCAAATGGGAATTTTTTAAAGACGGAGCTTTCATCATACTCATCACTCACCTGAAGATTCTCAATCAAATTTTCTAAAAATGGGGTTGATAGATGAAATATAAACTTCTCGAACAAGGCCCCATCATCAAGTTCTTCCAAGGGAGGAGAATTAAGTTCCACTAAATCAACATGATTATTAATCATAAAGCAATCCTCCTCGACATGTAGATCTTCAATTAAGTTGTTTGGACCACTAATTTTCTCAGTGATATTCTCAATCTCAAAATATTCATAGAATGGGGTGATGATATCAATAGATTCATTTGTGTTCTTTAATTCATCCCCTAATTCCGTCCCTTCCTTCATCATGGTATGGCTTGCGCACTCCCCCTCACTCCCAATAATGATATCTTGAGCCAAAATATCAGGCATCGGATCATCATCATCATCATTCACGTATCGAGGGGGTTAGTTAAATATTGATGAAGGGTCATGGTAAGTAGACTGAGAGTACACGCTTTGAGCTTCAAAGTAGTGGCCCGGTGAATCACCCTTAGTATTGACATTGAGTCCGAAATCGGGGTGAGATGAGTTGAGATGAAGTTGAGTATACATGGGCTGCTCGTGAATTGCTTGGGGTAGAGGTGTAGACAAATGGGTTTGGATTGTTGAATCCATCCAAGGCAAAGTTGTGTGATTACTCCAGCCAAGATTATCATCATCTGCAACATGCTTGAGCTGAGAGAATCCTAGGAAATTTTGGACCTGTGCTTGGATGACGGGAGAGAGTCGGGCTATAGTAGGGCATTCACTCACATGGTGAGTGAGACTGGCACAGAATTCACACACTTCCATGAAAGTGTGGATTGGGTTTTCCGCCTGTTTGACATGTCCTACAAGTTGTTGATGAGATGAGATGGAGGCACGATTTATTGAATTTTCACTCAAAATCTCAAATAGATCATATGCCTCATCTTCACTTTTGCTTAAAAATGCCCCTCCACAATATATGTCCACCATCTGCCTATCAAAATTGGATAACCCCTCATAAAATGTAAAGATAATTTACCATCTAGGCAACCCATGATGTGGACATTGACTCACTAGCTCCTTTAATCTCACCCAAGATTCATGAAGTTGCTCTCCCGGACGTTGAGTAAATCCTGTAATCGCCCTTCTCATCATGTTGGTTTGGCCTATGGGGTAAAATTTTTTTAAAAATTCTGACTGCATATCTTTCCAAGTCCTGATAATCTTTCGAAAACTCCTTAACTAACATTTTGCTTTATCTTTTAACGAGAATGGAAATAAAATTAATTCAAGGGCATCATCATTAAAATTCTGAATTTTGATCAGTGAGCAAACTTCTAGAAAATCATCTAGATGCCTATAAGGATTTTCATTGAGATTCCCATAAAAAGATGGGAGCATCTGGATGAGACTAGGGCGAATCTCATATTGATCAACGTGAATATCGGGGAGTTGAATACATGTGGAGGGCTTGTAAGAAGAAGGATAAAAATGCTCCTTCATAGGCGTGGGTTTCCCTCCAAGATGAATGGCCATAAAATGAATTTTGTTTTTACATTTTTTTAAGTATTTCAAATTATATATTTTTTTTTCAATTTTTCAAAACTTTTTTTATGCAAACACAAACAAGTTAACACAAATTATCCTAATGACCTAGATGTGACTCAGACCTACAAATGTGGTTTCACAAAGTGATTAAAATGAACTTAAATTCACCCTCAGTATGTCCACCGGCCAGGTAAGGGGTGGGGAAGTGGGAGGTTCCCCCTACTTTCGTAGGGACCTTATTATACAAAACCACAATCCCGCTTAAGGCGTTTGCCATCTGACCGTCTTACCTTAGACATCAGTTTTCATAAGAGGATAAACCTAAATATCACAGGAATCACAGTGTGATCCTAGGGCCAACGTCTACTGGCTTTTATTAAGGCCTAGGTAATGCAGAGATGCAAGGAAATTGTGGTTTTTGGGCTAAGGGAGGGTGATGAAATCCCCACCTTATGTTTATTAAAGGTAGTGCCCTTAGAATATTTTGAAATGCAATGCACACCACAATTTCAAACAAGGGGTTCTTTATGCAAAATGAATGCCAGAATATGGTGAGTAGAACGTACCTTGCCCCTCGTAATCTTCAAAATGTAATACAGGAATTAAACAAAGAAAAAATTCTATGCTAAATGATGCATGACCTAGAACATGTTGTGTGACTCTTACAATGAGGTCTTTTATTTGGTACAAATGAAGATTTTTTTTTTGTTTTTGTTTTTCGTTAATGAACCTAACTAACCAGTATGAAAAATTTTCTTTTGTTTTGATTGTTTTATGATTTTTATAGAGTTTTCAAGAAATTTTCAGATTTTTGTAGAGATTTTTCAGAAAGTGGAAAGATAGAACCTGTTTCTTGATTTCAGCCCTTTAGCAATGCTTCCGAGCTATTTAACGACGTTTCATATCCTTGGAATTTTAGATTCGATCTTCCTCTTTCTTTGTTTTTCAAATTTTTTTTCATTTTCCTACACAAGTAAAGAAAGCAAAAATCAATATACAAATATACAAAGTAAACACAAGAGTATCCAACTATGAAAAGTATCTCCATTCCCCGGCAATGGCGCCAAAAATTTGGTGGAGCTCGATAGTCGTTGTTTAAAAATACCGTGCCACACAAATTTCAAAATTGATAACCGCACTCACTCACTCGATTGATTTTGAGATACGAGTACAGTGGTGAATACGGGTCGATCCCACGGGGAGATAATATTTGATTTTAGTTCAAGTTGGACATATCCTTATGTTTGGAAAATCAAATGTTGTATTTTGGAGTGCGATTATCACTAAAGAAATTGAAATTACAACTTTAAATGACAAGAGGAAAGTAAATGAATAATTAGCCAATTTGAAGAAGAACGCCGCCGTTTCCTTGCCGAGCATTTGAGTGGAGATCGCTCCGCCTTGGAAGTCGACGCCGTGAGATGATTCGAAGAAGGCTTACCGCTTCGGGTATGATTGAAACACTTATGAAGACAAGATTTGGATAGAACAAGTTTGAAAACTTTTGTTTGAAAACATAACAGAATTCAAATGAAAATAGGGGTTGGAAGAAAAAGCATAACTTCAAATATAGACAGAATTAAAAGAAATGTAAAACATGAAAGTTGTAGAGAATTGGAAGAGGAAGAACTTTGATTAAGAACACAGAGACAGAAAATAAGAGGAAGGCACTGAAAAAGCAAGATCTATCCCTACTGGTGAATAGTAACTGATAGAAAAATAGCACCTTGTAAAATTAATTCTAACTCTAAAAATACACAGAATTAGACAAGGTGGTAGAAGAATGAAATGGAGATCTATAAGAGAGGAACAAAGTTGATGAAGAACTCAGATTAAAAAGAGGTCTAGAAAGGCTTATAAACATAAGAAAACTAGAATGTCTCACCATGGATGAACAGTAAACACCTAAAATAGCACTTAAGAAAACGGACTAGAACTCTATGAAGTAGGAAGAATTTGAAGAAATGATCAACAGAGAAGTTGAAGAAGACTTACAAACAAACAACTTGTGTGAAGAAATCAAATTGAAATAAAGATTACAACCATGCGAAATAAGGCTAAGAACAGACTGAATTCAAAAATGAAACTTTTATTGAAATAAGAACAACTTACAACTTTGACTTCAAAAGCTTGGAAAATACAACTTGTGGCACTCAACAACTTCATAAATGCAAAGAACAACTTACATTACAAGTGACCCAAGCTAGCTCTCCCCCTACTCAACCCTCTTGCCATCTTCTATCACTCACTAACTAACTCCACTTACTAACTAACTCCCTTCATTCAAGACCAATGCACCCTTTATATAGGGGTTACAAAAATCACTCCATCAATACAAATAAGTGTACCCAATTTTAGCCTAAAATGGTAGGCAGGTAAGTTCTGCCCACTTTGACATTTTTTTCAGATTTTTCTGAATTTTTTTTGAAATTTTTTATGGCCCTTTCTTCTCCTCTTTCTCTCTTACTCACTCTGCGGGCGCAACGCGCCGACCGCCGACTGGTTAGGCCGCCCGCCCTGTGGGCCCGCCGTGCGCCCGCCCGTCTGGCCGCCGCCGCGTGTCGCACGCGTGAAGCACGCGGGCGCACGCGCCCGCGCCCGCCTGCCGCGTGTCCGGCCCCGCGCGACCGGCCTCGTGTCGACACGAAGCCCGCCTCCGCCTTCGCCGGCCCGCGTGCCACGAGCCCCCCCCCCCTCGCCCACCTTCGCCCGCCCTCGTCGCCCGTGCCGGGCGGCGAAGGCGGGAAGGTGGGGCGGGGGGGTTTTGAATATATTTTTTTTATATTTTTTTTATTATTATATATATATAATATATATATCTATATATATATATAGGATAGAAATAGTTAGAAAAATCTAAAAAAATATCAAATAATTTTATTTTTTTTCTAATTTTTTTCTTATTTTTTTGAACAAGTTTCCGGGCTTTTGGCCCAGTTGAACATATATATTGTTATTCTTTTTTTTCTTGGAGCTTTCCTCGAACTACGTGCCTGCATAAATACATAAAAATTATCATAAAAATTTATTTAATTTCAGAAAATTAAACATTTGATACAAAATCAACAATAAGTGTGAGAAGTGTATATTTAATATCAATTAAGCTCATAAAAATGCATATACTCATGAATTAAATGATAAAAGTACACCTAATCAATCCTTAACCGGCGCGTCCCCCTTCAATATCACTTAATCCGGCGTGCCTGGAAGAGAGAAGGTGATCAAGAAAATAAAAGAAAACATGCAATTCAAGTTAATAGAAAACTAATCAAAAGTCTCCCCTCCACTATAATCCAAATTTTGTTCCGAGGGCGCTGCCCCCGAAAACCCCCGCAAGGGGCGTTGCCCCCTTGACCCCCACGATCCGCGTGCGAGGGCGCACGTTGCCGAGTTTTGGCTTTACACTTAACAACCCGCTCCCCCGGACTGTGCGTGAAGAGAAAAGCAATGATGCCCCGTGGTATCGGACGTGGACCTCGGGATCCCCGACATGGTCATGATCCGTGCACCTCTTGGGCCGATAGTTCATCAGCTTGACTCACTTCTTACGGGATCCGATCCCGCACCCACGTGAAGCGTGCCGTACCTACGGCAGATATCCGAATGTCTTTGTTGTTACCTTCGATGCTTCGAATATGGACTCTCGACCGAATACTGGAATTGCCTGTTAGTGGCTGATGTATATATACCGGGATCTAATCCCGCACCTTCATTAAATTCGCCGCACTCGCGGCAAGTATTTATATGGTTTTGAACACCATTTTGCATACCAATGCGGAGGGTTTAAATCATGTCAACCCAACTCGCATGCTTTAATGAAAAACGATCTCTAGGTCATTTGACCCCTTTTCTTGGCGATTAATCAGAGGTCTTCCCCTCTCCGAGGGGATGTAATTAACGTCGCGGCCTTTATGGAGCGGCGGGTCTCCAGTCCCGACCCGATATCCACAATCGTCTGATCAGTCAGATGGAGCGCACCCCGGGCTTCGGACCACTCCAGTCTCGAAGCCCGAACACATTGTCACCTAGGTGACTGGCACGCCCTCGCACTAGATAAACCGATAAAAAGACCACCGATATCCCACGTTATTTCCGAACCACATGAAATCTAGTGCGTTCCACAGCTGGTCGTCAGCTTCCAAGGCAGATGGTATGTCCTCGCTGATGATGAATTGAGGCATGAGATTCTGAGTGAACCCATGGTTCCCGTTTTGCTATTCACCCAGGTGTCACCAAAATGTATCAGAATTTGAAAAAGCAGTTCTGGTGGCCAGGCATGAAGAAAAACGTGGCTATATTTGTTTCTAAGTGTTTGACTTGTCAACAGATTAAAGCCGAACATCAAAAACCAGGTGGATTACTTCAGCCTTTAGAGATTCCAATGTGGAAATGGGACCACGTTACTACAGACTTTGTGGTGGGTTTGTCTCGGACTTCTCAGGGTTTTGATGGTATCTGGTTGGCTGTTGACAGATTGACTAAAACTACCAGATTGTTGCCGATTAAAGTTGCTTGGAGTGTGCAAAGGTTGGCCGAGCTTTATGTGCAGAAGATCGTGCCACTTCATGGAATTCCTGTTTCACTTGTGTCAGATCGTGATCCACGTTTTACCTCCGGCTTCTAGTGTAGTTTCCAGAAAGCTTTGGGCACTGAGTTAGATTTTAGTTCAGCGTATCACCCACAGTCAGATGGACAGTCAGAGAGGACTATTCAAACTCTGGAAGACATGCTGAGATTGTGTTGCCTTGACTGGCAGGGTTCGTGGAGTCAACAATTGCCACTTGTTGAATTTGCTTATAATAACAGTTTTCACTCCAGTATTGGCATGGCTCCTTATGAAGCGCTGTATGGTCATCCTTCTCGTACTCCCTTGAACTGGTTTGATGTTGGGGACATATTTTTGACAGGACCTGACATGGTACAGCAGTGTTCTGATGTGGTTCGTCTGATCAGGCAATGATTGTTGACGGCTCAGAGTCGACAGAAAAGCTATGCAGATCAGTGCAGACGTCCACTACAGTTTGAGCCAGGAGATATGGTGTTTGTTAAAGTATCTCCGATGAAGGGTGTTTCCAGGTTTGGGAAGCGTGGAAAGCTTAGTCCGTGATATGTTGGCCCGTTTCCTATTGTTGAAGCTATGGGTCCGGTAGCTTATTGTTTGCAACTACCAGCGGCTATACAAACTATTCATGATGTCTTCCACGTGTCTCAGTTGAGGAAATATGTGCCAGATGCTTCTCATGTTCTCGAGGATTCAGTTTGGCCCGAGGTGACTGCTGATTTATCTACGCTAGAGTTTCCTATCAGAATTGAAGACCGTCGTGAGCAGCGGTTGAGAAATAAGGTTATCCCTCTGGTAAGAGTTGCTTGGCAACGTCACTCTGGTAATGAGTCCACTTGGGAATGTGAAGATGAGATGCGTCAGCTTTTTCCTTTCTTATTCCAGTGAGGTATAAGTCTTTTCTCAGTTTCCCCCTTTTCCGTTGTTGTAAATTTCGAGGGCGAAATTTTTATTAGGAGGGAGGGACTGTAAGGCCCGTGCCTTAGTGGATCCTTAGTGGTTTGGATCTAGTATTTGTTCTGGAATTTTCGACTATTTTCCTGTATTTTTAAGAATTTTCCTGGTTTTTTTTCTGGATTTATTCAGAGTTAATTGAGGGTTATTAGAAATTAATAAGATTTTAATATATATAATGATTATATTATATATATTTTAATTTTATTTTCTTTTCTTTTAATCCCTCACCCTCACACCCTCTCTCTCTCCCCCGTCGATCTCTTTCTCTCACGCTCTCTCTCTCTCTCTCTCTTTGTTCGATCGCCCTCTCCCCTCTCCTAGGGAAAGCAGGCGAGACGACATCGGATTGAAGCGTGGTTGGTGCCGGTGGATTCCTCGCGTCGAGAGGAATGCGTGGGTACCCATTTCGGCACGGTTCGGTGATCGTGGGAGCGGGACGGTGTGTGAAGGCTCCGTGAACCCTCCTCCGTGCATGCGGCGTTTCCGGCCGTTTCAGCTTGCAAGAGGTAGGGGGTGGACTCCTGAACTTGCTAGGACTAATTCCTGTAGCTAGTTCGGTTGATTAGAACCCCGTAGCATGCATAATGTTCATTTTTCTATTTGTGGGGTTTTAACCTAAATTTTTGAGATTAATGCATTATGGGCTTTGCATGTGATGTTTTTAGCTGTTATACTGTTGTTTGGGATGTATGGTTTGACAGGAAACATGTTTTACATCATTACCCGACGATTTCCATTGTCCGGGAGGGATCCAGTTTTCAAACCGAACCCGCCCGCGTCCCAGGTGGTCTGACGGTCCTTCCAGGAACCGTCACACGCCTGACGGTCCTTGGAGGATGCGTTATTTCTATATGACGGCCCGTTGACGGGGCGTTATTTTGAGAGTAACGGTGGGGCTCCCATCCGTTACTCGTCCGTTGGATCGCGTTGACCGGGTGAGGCGGTGAGCCTGACGGCCAGTCGGCCGGCCGTCAGGTCAACCTGACGCGCCTGGGCGAGCGCGTTATATCGCCTGTTAATGGTTTTTAGAACGCTATGCGTGGGTTTTGGCCTCGGGTGGATGTAACGGCGAGGGTCCAACGCGTTACAGTTGATGTAACGTGATGTGCCCCTACCATTACATTCTGTTTCGTTCGTTTGGGCTGGAACATTGGTGGATGTAACGGGTAGGGGCGGACGCGTCATTCTTGATATAACGCGCCAGTCCCCGACCGTTACTCACCTGTAGCGCATGGGTAGCAGACCGCCAAATGCCTGTTGGTTTAAAATGGGTGCCGGCCTATTCGTTAAGCATTCCATTACGTATATATGCCATGTTTAGGTTATTCTATTGTACAATGACATGTTTTTAATCCCAATAGAGTAGCTTTTCTTTCCTTGCAATGGAGCCACTGTTGTTGCCCTAGGTCTATTGAGTACCGACCCGCTTGGGGATAGCGGAGGCGTGTTTCCCGCACACGGTTTGTAAGCTAGTTCCGTGGGCTCCTGGCCAACGGTAGTGTCCTACCGAGGGAGAAAACTAGCTAGAGGGCCTAGCTCAGGCGAGAGTCAGTGTGTGCACACGTGGTCAGAGGCTGTGGACTGACACTGACGAGTGTCACTCTGACTGGTCACTTGGTTTGGTACTGTTTATGCGCTCAGCTTGTCGTTTTACCGACTGCGAGTGCTTGAGACGTAGTGTAAGTCGTCAGTGGACGCATCTGGTTTCTGCTCCCAGTGGTTGTCCTTCCTTGTTGCTTGGATTATTTACAGCTTATTCTATTTGGTAGATTTAGTTTCAGTCGCTTGCATTTAATTATTATTGGCATGTGTTAGCTGTTATACCTGCTTAGTTAGAGTTTACAGCTTTACTTGAGTAGTTTATTCATGCCAATGCTTGTTATTTTATTTAAATGCATGCTCTAATTGCCTTTATCTTCGCATGTATGCTTGCTTAGTGCGAGGTAGGGATCCACGTGACCCCTACTGAGTCTGGCTGTGACTCACCCTTCTCCTTTCAGGTGAGCCGCGCCCGCCGTCTCCTGGTGTTTTGTGAGGTTGCTCGGAGACCGTGCCTAGCCGCCAGCAGTAGACGGGTTGCCTTTTGGGGCTTTGTGGTACTTTTGCCAGGGTATGCCCCGCGTAGTTGTACCTCTTTGGACTAGTGCTTTTGTATCTCTGGACTAGTATATATATATATATATATCACTCTGGTTATTTTGAATTGCTTCCGCACTCGTGTTAATTTCATTACTTAATTGTAATATGCGCGTTCCAAATTGCAATTCGTTATGCACCTCCTCTACAAACCCCCACTAACCCTTCAGGGGCCTCATCAGCCTCTTGGGTGGCTTCCCCAATTCTTGGTATCGGTGTATCGATGTTATCGGTAGATCGGTATCCGGCACTCTGGGTCATCACACGGAGAATGTAATCACCGGCCCTTTTGAAATGGTTGCCAAGGCTGTCGGTAGGCTGTCAACTGCCATATCTTCACTAACCATCACCTTTTGAAGAAAATTTCTTAATGGATCCTGGTGAAGTGTAGACCTTTTTATCAATTTCAGGACGGATATTTTGGCGGGCACCCTGTCTAAGTGATGCAATAGATCATATTGGGTACTCGACAGTGGCTCGGCCTCTTCTTGATCAACAGCCGGTTGTGAAGACTGGGGATTGGGTGCAGGCGCACTAGTGGAAGTATAGTTCCTATGAAACAAATGCCCGCTCCGCAGGGCAAGGTTTTGTCCCAGCACGACATCAAATGACGGTCTAATGTGCCCAGTGGGATGGATGAGTGGCGTGGAAGAGGGTGTGGCGGAGATGAAGGGAGAGGTAATGGGTTGCGAGGGAAGGATGACGGGCAGAGGGTTAGGTGTGGGCGCGGTGATTATGGGTGCAGGTGCTGGCGGAGGCATAAGAGCAAGTAACGGCATGGTGAGCAAAGGGTTGGATGGAGGTGTAGTGATGATAGTGGGGGTGATGAGCAATGGTCGAGATGGAAGCGCGGGTGAGGGTGCTGGTAGTAGAGTGGCGGTGAGTGGAGCAATTAGTGGAAGGACGAGTGGTCTGGCGGGCGGAAAAAGGGTTTGATGGTTGGGTGTGAGGATGGTGGAAGGGTTGCGGTGGTTATGGTGGAGGGCCATTATTTGTTGAATAGAGCCATCATCATCATATGACCACTCGGCGTCAGGAGTCGGGGGCTGAACTAAGTTAACGTGAGCCGGTGCCGACAGCTGAGGCTGCGGAGCGGGAGGATGGTTTGGCATGGGGTTTTGGTGGATCCCCAATTCTTGGACCGGCTGTTGCTGCTGTGGTGGCTGCTGCTGCGGCGACGGTGCTTGTTGTTGCTGCACTTGCTATCTCGGTGCTTGCCTTCTCTTCTCTTTGATTTCCATAATGGCTTTATGCATTTCGGCCCAATCTATTCTGTGCCCTTCATGTAGGTCATAGACCAAGTCTCGAAATTGAAAACATCCTTCAATTGTATGCCCCGGTTGCCTGTGGAACATACAATACTTTGTCTGATCAACGGCCGGGTTCCAGTTGGGCCGTTCTGGAAAAAGTTGGATTGCACTAACATACATAAGAGCGGAAAAGATATCCGTAAGGGATTCTAGAAAAGGAGGGTACTGGGCTCTCTTCGGAGCCGAGCGCTTGTTGGTGTAGCCATTGGGTGGAGGGATGTTGTGGTGCTGCGGGGGTTGCTAGGGTTGTTGCAGAGCGGGGAAGGTGTATTGCGGAGCGGGGAAGGTAGGCAGAGGGTTTTGCGGAGCAGAGAAGGCAGGTGGAGGGTTTTGTGGAGCGATGAACTGGTGATTCCGGGGGTTTTGCGGGAAGTGGATTTGAGTGGACTGGTTGGTGAATGGAAACGCAACGGCCTGCACATGTTCATTTGTTTGGACTCCTTCTGTGATGGGCCCTTGAGGTTTTTTGTTGTACTTAGGCTTTTGGGCCTCAAAGAGTGAGTGGATCGGGGAGTCCTTAAATTGCGTTTGAATAAAATACGCCCGGCTATACAGTTGGTGCATATTGGCTATATCATTCATGGCCAAAATATTTCGAAATGTAGGAGTAGCATTGGAAATCAATAGCTTGACCTTCTCTTCCTTCGGAATATGGCCTAGCACTCGGGCGACCATTTGCCTCCATCTATCGGCATATGTTGCAAATTCCTCATATGGCTTCATTTTCTCGGCCACTAAATCTGTAAAAGAATATTCTGGGCCGACCCGGTCTTGAAACCTCTGAATAAACTCATCTTTCACTATCTTGAAACTCTCGGCATCTTCCAGTGGCAGAGAGTAGAACCATTCTAGAGCAACCCCATCCAACGAGCGGCGGAATAAATACACCATAAGGCGATCGTCGTACTGAAACTGGGCCGACTCGTACAAAAAGTCCCTTACATGGACGAAGGGATTACTGTTCTCGTCGTATTTACGGTACGTGGGGAGCTCAGATTATGGAGGGAATCAGATGTTATGGAAACTAGGAACCGGAACATCCGCTAGTGATTGTGGGCCATCCCGCTTCTGAAGGAATTCAAGTTGTTGTTGCATGGAGGCCCATTTATCTAACAATTCCTGCTCCCTAGATGGAGTAAGGGTAGTGAAAGAAGTGGGCTCAAGATGGGGAGCTGAAGGATAAACAGATGGAGGGGGAGGCCCATAAGAGGGATATTGGGCCGAAGGATGACCCAAACTGGCATGGACCTGGGCCGCCCCTTGCTGGGGATGAGTGAAATCGGATGGGCCTACAAGAATCTGCGGCACTGATGGCATAGCCGATAAGAATCCACTTGGATAGAAGAAGGGAGTATGGTCTTCCCTTTGTCAAAAGCTTGTTGAGCCGAACAAGAGGACTGGCCCGTTTCCAAACTAGAGAATCAAATGGTCCTTGGCTGGACCGAAGTAAGATCAATTGGAATGGGTTGAACACTGGGCCCATCAATTGTAGGCTGAGCAATGGAAGTATTGGACATGCCCTGTGTAATCGTAGGAGATGGGGCATTGGACCCCTGCAAAGCCTGATAGACAGCCTGAAGTTGGGCCAGATCCAACTGGGCCATCATCTGAAGGACATGACTAACGGAATTGGTAGAAGAGAGGGAGGGATGCGCTCCTTCCATGGAGACGGAGGACGGAGGAGGGGCGGACCCTTCTCCAGACTGGAAAGAGATGACCCGAGATGGGTCTTCCAGAAGCCCCTGAGGAAGAGACTCCTCTTGGGAACGGGGAAGATCAAAGGAAGACATGTTTGACTCGAACAAAGGATTGAAGTAAAATGTAGAAAAGGAATTACCCCTAGGAGATGATTCTAGAGATCGGAAGCAACTCCACATGCAATATGGTACCTTGACAAAATGCAAACAACACAAACAAGAAACACAATGAGTGATTTTAACTAGATGATTTTAAATTAATGCAAGTAAGAAGGAGATGAGAGGCAATTAAAGTCAACCAAGTTGTTTGATGATGTACAAAGTTTTATTTGTTTCTCCTTTAGAACCTTAGTGATTTAGATTAAAAAGTGCTCTCCGACACTAGGTTCTTAATAGGAAAAGGTATATGGGCTTGGTTAACTCTAAGTGTAAACACTCCTTCACTTATGCAACCTAGACACGGTGTGGGAAAGGTACAACCGGCCCGGTGTCTATGTGGGAATCCACGGCTCGCAGGGACTTATGGAGGTCCTTGATGTGGTCACCTAGTCGGCCCCAAGGAATATGGAGATGAGAGGTTCGCACACCATGGTAGGAAAATGTAACTAAAGTATGAATATGGATGATCCTATGTGCACCGGAGTGCATGCAAATTCTAGCCTAAAAACTAACAATCAATTATGCAAACAATGATCTAAATATATATAACAACCAAGGAGGAGATCAGATAGCACCCAAGCATGAAAATCACAGTAAAAACTACAGAAATAAACACAACCTCGGGATGCCTACCTGTAACTGGAGAAACGGTCTAAACTATGACCGCCAGAAAGATAAGATGGCCTATTTATAGGCCGCTTTTAAGCCGTAAACGGCCGAATAGTAGACCGCCAAAGAGACCAGAGAACAGAGAACAACAAGCAATTAAACATAAAATCCGAGGAAAACAAGGGCAACTGGGGTAAATGAACGGCAGCAGGTCAAATAGAGGCTCAACATGATTGGCACTAGAAGTCCCACCGTGATTGCCAAAAATTTATCTGTTGGTTTTAAATGGTTCCTTTTCAAAGATGAAAATGATATATGATCAAAAGAATGATATGAAATAACTCATGAACAAGGTGCAACACCAACTCGAGCAATCATCATGAAGAAATCAACACATGGGCATGTTATCTTAAACAGAAATAATCAAAGGAAAAAGGAAAACACACGCCGGGGCGTGGAGCAGAGAAATAAGAGAAAACACACACCGTGCGTGTGGAGCAACTAAACTAAAGCAAGGAAATAGAGATATGAGGAAGGCAAAGAACACAATTGCCCAAACTAAAGGAGTGTGATCACCACCAAGGTAATTAAAATAGCAAAGCTAATGTAAATACCTTGGAAAGAGGAGGATGAAACACCTGTCCACGGGAGATGAAAACCAGAACTCTGCGCACGTAAACGGTCCAATATTAAGCCGCTAAAGATCAACAAATGGCCTTACGATAAATCACCAGAGCTTCGAAAGCGGTCCAATGTAGAGCTGCCAACACGGGCAGAACAGCAAATTGGGACTTGAATCTCCACTTCTCATGGCCAGCCAAAAGAGCTGGGCCTCGTGCTAGGAACCCTGTAGACCTACAAGAAAGTGTAGAAGAAAAGAAAAACACCCAGATCAGCCCTACGACAAGCGTAGTAACTATAATGCAAATAAACCAAAGTTCATATAAAAGGAAGGGTGGATACTTGGGGTGGTGGTTTTTAAACCCCTGTGAGGCGTGGAAAAGATAGGAGGATGTTTAAAAATGATGCAGAAAAGGAGAATGTGGAAGAGGAAGAAGGAATATGCTTGTGAATGCTATGAAGAGGAGGGAAGAACTAAAGAAGAAAAATGACACAATTAAACTCTTGGAACTAAATACTACCTAGACTAGAAGGCTGATGGACGTAGAAAGCACTTCTCCTTGATGGGTACTCGCTCCAGAAAGTAGCATCACCTCGATGTAAGCTCTAGAAATCTCCTCTTCAACCCATGAAGTCAATGGTTCTATTTATAGACCCTCAAACTCTCTGGACGAGTTGGAGAGATTCCAGCTAAAAAATAGGGCAGAGCCCATCAAATTCTTGAAGATAATACTCCCAAGAGTCCCTAGAAATAAACAGAAGCTTCTGAGGATCTCTATTGAGGGAGAAATCATCAAACAAGGACTCTAATCCGGCCACGACGTAGCAGAGAAAGAATAGTTCGGACAGGAGTCTCTGTCTGCTCAAACGGTCTTACGATAGACCGCCACTGTCCATAAACGGTCTAAGAATAGGCCGCCAAGCTCAAACGTCTACCAAAGGATAAGACTAACGGGTGAAAACTTCATGAACATGACTCTGGAACTGGAAAACAGTATAATGTTAAACCGCCATAGCAGTCCTAACGACCATACGATAAACCGCCAGAGCTCAACGGATAACAAAGGATAAGCTTTGAAAGAAAGATCATTGGATTTGGACTCTGGCGTCAGCAAACGGCCTAAGGATAAGCTACCAAACGTCATCAAACGGCCCAGAGATAGACCGCTAAGGATGCAGGCGTGGCAAAACCAATGAAGGCCCACTAAGCTTCAACCGATGGAAAAAAGAATAAGGAGCAAGACCCAGCCAAGGAGAATGACCCATGAAATAAGCCCTAAAACATACCAAGTTGGCCCAGTAAACGGCGTATAACTCGGAGCATCATAAAAATAAATAAGGAGATGACCCAACTCATTGGTCATAAACGGGTGTCAACAGATGCCCCTCCTTAGCGCCCTCTTTGCAGGGGAATGAGCGGAGGTGAAGCGAAAGCGAAATGGAACATGGAGATGAAGCGGAACCATAACAGAGTTGTAATGACCCGAGAATCCGATTACCGGGAAGGCCCGATAACCCAAGACTCGCATCGTCACCCACGAGTCCGAAGACTCGGAAGGGTTAAAAGGATGGTGTGGAGACTACACAAGTATCACAAATAATTGTAGAAATTAAATATTTATATAATTTAGCAGAAAATAAATTAACATTTTACATGATACATGGTCCACAAGATATAATAATAAAATAACAACAGCAGTAGTCCACAACTAGTACAGAGACAAGAAAGAAAAGTATAGCTACACAGGGAATACCCCGGCTCTGACCTCTGGCACTAACGCTGGGCACCCAAACCACGCTGAGCCTCAGACGCGCTCCCCTGAGGTCCCGACTTACTTGAAACAAGGTGAAAACACATAGGGAATGAGTCTCGGAACAAGACTCAGTAGGGATCACTCGAACCCTACCTCGTAAACGGAGAAACCGCTACGCTAGCAGTAAGCGAGTACCTCAGAAAGGGAAGCCCTGCCATCTATAAAACACCGATCTCACGGCACGAAAACTGACACCCCTGCCATGGTGAAACGACCAGAACACCACGGTCAACACGATAAAAACCCGAAGGTCGAAGTCGCACGACTGATAGTCTGTCACTCCAACTCGACAAGAGTATCTCCCACAAGAAGCACAGTCGGTAGCGTCCCCTGACGTCTTACACCGCGCCGCAGGTGAACTGCCTGACGTGGTAGCGCCTACCAAAGGCACGGACACTGTACAAGTAACCACAAATAAGTGACTACCTGGGGTCACGCTCGTCAGCATGGGTCCAACCGCCCCCAACCACGTGTGCACACACAGACCGTGCGTCCCTGGTTTGGCCCTCTAACCGATTTTTCCCTCAGTCGGACTCTGGCTGCAAGACGTGGGGCCTGATGAAAACTGACCTAAAATCGTCTCTAAGGGTACACCCATACACCTACTCCCTGGTGAGACCATCACACGCATACTGGTGGGCTACGACTAGTGTAGGGTCACTACGGAGTAAACTCTCAAGTCAACGAAAAATCACGTCCGCATCCGATGACGTACGGGGACCGTCCCACGTACCAGCACCATCCCACGGTGACCACGGTCGGCAAAGAAACGGGGTTGCAAACCACCCGGGGCAACCCTGAGCGTGACGGTCTACTCTAGACGCGTCACAGGCTCTGACGGTCTAAGGCTGGACCGTAACAGCCATCCGACGGCCCAACACAGGCGCGTCAGACACTCAGTGCAAGACGGCGTGTGACGCGCCTACCCTGGTGCGTCACAAACAAGAGGAAACTGACTGTGACGTGTGCCACTCGGTGCGTCACAGCCTATAACGGACCATCTCTGGTGCATTACAGTGTGGGAGAACGTCACCTCTGACGCACCCACACAGGGGCATCACAAGGCTGTGATGCACCAAGCCTGGTGCGTCACATGCCTTGACCCCTAACGGTCAAAAACCAACGGTCATGCCAACGGCCAGATCGTCCCTAACGGTCTAACCCAGGTGCATCACAGCGCCTGTGGCGGTCTATCGTAGGACCGTCACAGCCCCCAGACCCCAAATGGCTAAAAACAGGGCTGTGACGTACCCACCTGGGTGCGTCACATGGTGTGATGGTCACTGGAAGGATCGTCACACCGGTCCGACAGTGAAACGGCGTGAAATGCCCAAAAATTCCAACCGCGCACCCATGCCTCCATAGGAGAGGGGGAAATCAAAGGGGAAGACCCCTGGGGATCCCTAGCATGCTTCTAAGCCATCAAAATGTAAAATCATGGCCTAAAATCATAGATCGGGTGAACTCTCCCAAAATCATGCTTTTGCCCAAACCCGCTCAAAGACACCCCTCTCGGCTCCCATTCGGCCTATAAAACGCGGGGGATGACGGGATGAGCATAGGGATTCGTCCCCCTACCTCAATGGAGTGAAAGCTCCGCTGAATCGAGCTCAAACCATGAAGAACGCTTTTGGAAACCCCACTCCTTCACGCTTCCCACGAACACCGCACGCCCACGAGCACGCCTCGCAGCTGCGCACGCAACCGCGCCGTCACCCCGCCACCGTCTACAGTCGGAGAGAGGCCCGCCGTGATCGAATGGGAGAGAGAGGGGGAGAGGGGGGTGGTTCTCGCGGTGGGAGGAAGAAGAAGAAGAAGGGTGGGGAGAGAGAGAAAAAGGGGGGTATTTATAGAAAATCCAAAAATTCCAGAAAATATCAAAAAATCAAAAATTATATTTCCGCGATCCTCGGAACGCACCGATCGTTACAGTACCACTCTCGCCTAGGTGAACGACCCGGTTCACCCACAACGAGTTTCCGAACAAATTATCGAAACACACATCGGAAATCAAAAAACACACGCGGAAAAGTCGTGGAGCTCTTCCGGGCCTCCGAAACAACTCCGGATCGCGCCGATCCGAACACGAAAGATGTCCGAAATGAAATTTTGAAGACAACAGAGCCAGACACTCTGAGAAACCAGATTCGGGACCCACGATGAAGTATCCGAAAGGTCTGAGATATTACAGCCCTCCCGCCTTAAGGAATTTCATCCTCGAAATTGAGAACAATCCAAAGGGGAAAGAAGAGGAAGACTCACTCAAACAGGTAAGGGAACTGCTGACGCATCTCGTCCTCATGCTCCCAAGAAGCCTCACCACCAGAGTGCCGCTGTCACACCACCTTAACCAAGGGGATGACCTTGTTCCGCAGGCGCTGCTCTCACCTATCCTCCACGCGGACGGGAAACTCAGGGAGAGAAAGATCTGGAGTCACCTTGGGCCAAACAGAATCCTCGAGCACATGAGAGTCATCAGGCATATACTTCTACAACATCGAGACGTGGAACACGTCATGCACCGATGCCAACTCAGGGGGTAACTGCAACCGATAAGCTACCTCATCGATGCGCTGCACGATGTGGAAAGGACCAATATAGCGGGGACTCGGCTTCCCTTGCCGTCCAAAACGCATCACCCCCTTCATCGGAGAAACTCTCAAGAACACTCGATCACCCACGGCGAACGCGAGAGGCTACCACCTACCGTCAGCATAACTCTTCTGCCGACTCTGGACTGTCAACATGTTCTGACGAACCAAGTGCACAACATCCACACACTGCTGCACCAACTCCGGTCCCGTCAAAACACACTCGCCAACCTCGAACCAATCGAGTGGAGTCCGACACGGACGCCCATACAACACCTCATAAGGAGCCATACCGATGCTCGAATGATAGTTGTTGCTGTAGGCAAACCCCACCAACGGTAGGTGGTGAATCCAACTCCCCGGCCACTCCAGCCAGTAGGATCTCAACATGTCCTCCAAAGTCTGGATGATCCTCTCTGACTGACCATCTGGCTGAGGATGATATGCCGAGCTAAATGATAAATCCATGCCAAGAGCTCGCTGGAAACTCCTCCAGAATCCAGAAGTGAAGCGCGGATCCTTATCCGACACGATGGCAATGGGAATCCCATGCAACGAACGATCTGCTCCACATAAAGATGAGCCAACTTAGACACGCTCCAGCTGACTTTGACCGGCAACAACCGAGTCACTTTCGTTAGCCTATCCACCAGCAACCAAATACTATCCTGCCCACTCGGAGTTCTCAGCAATCTCACCACGAAATCCGTGGTCACGTGGTCCCACTTCCACGCGGGAACATCCAAGGGCTGGAGAGTAGCACCTGATCGCTGATGCTCCGTCTTCACCTGCTGACAGGTCAGGCACCTGGCCACAAACTCGGTGACATCTCTCTTCATGCCAGGCCACCAGAACAGCCTCCGCAAGTTCTGATACATCTTCATAGCACCCAGGTGTACGGTGTACCTACTCCCATGGGCCTAGCGTAACACCTCACGATGAACCTACTCCTCGGCGGGGACGTACGGCCTACCACGGAACCTCACAGCACCGTCCTCGTCGAGCTCCACATCAGCCATAGCTAGAATCCAGGGTAACTCAGGGTCCACATGTTGAGCCCCTGTCACCTGACGGCGGATAGCAGGCGTGACAGTCAGACTAGCAAGCATCGCTAACCCTGGCTCCTGGGGAATCTTGAGCCTGAACGAAACTTCAGACACTTGTTTCCAGATCCTCCACTTCGTCAACATCAAAGCACTGACCGCGACCTTCCGACTCAAAGCATCGGCAATGACATTCATCCTGCCCGGTTGATAAGACAGGGTGAAGTCATAATCCTTCATAAACTCTACCCAACGCCTCTGCCTGAGGTTAAGGTCCCTCTGCGTGAATACATACCTCAAACTCTAATGGTCAGTGAACACCTCGAACTTCTCACCGACAGATAATGCCTCCAGATCTTCAGCACGAAGATCACAGTCGCCAACTCCAGGTCATGGGTAGGGTAGTTCTCCTCGTAGGGCTTTAGCTGCCGAGATGCACAAGCCACCACTCTACTATGCTGCATCAGCACAACACCCAATCCGACCCTGGAAGCATCTGTACACACCACAAAACCTCCCGATCCAGAAGGTAAAACAAACACCGGAGCCGAGGTGAGCAATCTCTTCAGTTCCCTGAAACTCTGCTCACACTCCTCAAACCAGATGAAAGGCACATCCTTCCGCGTAAGTCTAGTCATCGAGGCCGTAATGCGAGAAAAATCTTAGATAAATCGTCGATAATAGCCCGCAAGCCCTAAGAAACTCTGAAACTCCGTCACAGACCTTGGCCTCGGCCACTGCATTACTGCCTTGACCTTGGCGGGGTCTACGAAAATACCATCACCAGAAATCACGTGTCCCAAAAAGTGCACCTCATGAAGCCAGAACTCGCACTTACTGAGCTTCGCATACAACTGGTGATCTCGCAACGTCTGCAGCACCACACCCAAATGGTAGGCGTGCTCCTCGGTAGACCGCGAATAAACAAGGATGTCATCCACAAATATGACCATGAACTGGTCCAGATACAGATGAAACACTCTCTGCATCAAGTCCATGAAGGCTGTGGGGGCATTGGTGAGCCCGAACGGCATCACCAAGAACTCATAATGCCCGTACCTCGTACTGAACGCAGTTTTCTCCACATCGGACTCGCGAATTCTCAGCTGATAGTAACCATACCATAAATCAATCCGCGAGCACAGTCGCACAGACTGAAGCTGGTCGAACAAATCATCAATCCACGGCAACGGATATTTGTTCTTAATGGTCACCTCATTCAGCTGCCGGTAGTCAATGCACAACCGCAAGCTACCGTCCTTCTTCTTCACGAACAACACGGGCGCACCCCAAGGGAAAAAACTAGGATGAATGTACCTCTTGGCCAACAATTCCTGCAATTGCGCCCTCAACTCCCTCAACTCAGCGGGGGCCATACAGTAGGGAGCCTTCGCCAAGGGTCCCGTACCATGCACAATCTCTCTCGATCACGAAATCAATCTCCCGCCGGGGAGGCAATCCTGGTAAGTCATCCGGAAAAATATCAAGAAACTCGCACACCACCGGAATGTCCTCGACATCCGGACACGGCTGGTCTACCACGACCACAGAAGCGAGAAAACCCTGACAACCCGCATCAAGCAAACGAAGAGGTCGAATCGTAGAAATGAGAAAGCGGGAAGAGGAAGACCTGATACCTTGGAAATAGAAGGTGGGTCCGTGAAGTCGCCGGAAGTAAACCCTCTTCGAGCCGCAATCCACCAAAGCATGATGTGCCTCGAGCTAATCCATGTCCAAAATCACATCAAAGTCCTGAAGCGGCAACGCATAGAGCCTAGCCGGTAAACTCCGCCCTTCCACCCACACAGGGACCTCATCGAAGCAATACGGAGTGATCATAAAGTCACACGAAGGCAACTCCACTGTCAAATCACAGGACAACTGGGTCACCGGCTCCTCAATACTCAGCGCGAAATCCTCCAAAAAAAATGAATGAGACGCGTCAGAATCGAACAAAACCAGAGCCGCACAACCCAAAATCTGAATAGTACCTTCCACGAGCTGTGACGCCACTGCCTCTGCCCTGGTCATGTGTGTGATCTGGCCTCGAGCTCTCTGCCTGCCTCCTACACTCGCTGACCTGTGTAGCGGCGGATACTGTCCCTGCTGCGGCTGCTGCTGTGGCCTCTGCTATTGGGGAACCTACTGCTGCTGAGGAAACTGATGCTGTTGCTGCCTCTGAGGACAGTCACGCGCCATATGCCCTAGCTGGTCACAACAGAAACAAACTATCGGTGTTGTGCAGTGCCTGCCTGGATGGTACTCGCTACACCGTGGGTACGGTCCTCGCGATCCGCCCACTGATCCCTGACGCTGAAATGGAATCAGAAGTTGTACACTGCACGATGATGCCTGCCCCTGATCCTTGCGCTTCTTACCGAAACCCTTCTTTAGGAACCTCTTGACCTTCGAGCCAAAAGACACAGATCCCGTCACCGATGCTGCCGATGCCGGCACTCCTGAACCACCTAACGCATGCTGAAAGGAACCCTGCTACTGGGTAGCCCACTGCTGGCTACAACCCGACAAAGACTGCCCCTGGCTAATCGGTCCCCGAGTCCTCTACATATCCATCTCCAAAGAAGCCGCAACACGAGATGCTGTCTCTAGATCAGTGGCTGTATTCGTGATCAAATGGTGCCTCAGCTCCTGCCTCAAGCCCTGTACAAACTGTGCAGTCTTCACCCTCTCATGCTCCATAATATGAGGTGCATACCGACCCAGCTCAACAAATCGGGCCTTGTACTGCAGCACTGACATGTCGCCCTGAACCAGCTCTAAAAACTCACGCATCCGCTGCGTAGCAATGTACTATGGACAGTAGGTACGCTCGAAAGCGCTGACAAAGTCACTCCACGCAATCTGCTCAAGTGGACGAAGCTGCAAAGACGTCTTCCACTCGGAAGACCACCACTCCCGAGCCGTACCCTGCAACTGGTGGTAGGCCAACATCACTCTGTCCTCCGCAGTACACCGCATGGAACTAAACACCCGCTCCATCTCGTCGAGCCAACTCCGATCCATATCAGGGTATGGCAGACCACCGTAGTAAAGTGGATGGAACTGCATGAAATCCCTCACTGCTCGGCCTGGCCCACCCCTGGTCGACGAGCCCTCACCAGCCTCTCCGCCGAACTGCTGCAACATAAGCTAGTACATGCCACGGAAGAAATCCTCTACCCTCGAAAACCTCGCAGTATCCACTGCCTCGGTGGCCGCTGGTGGCACTCTACTCTGCTCCTCCTGATCCCGCTGAACCTCCTGCTAGATCTCCTGACCTCCAACCGACTGCCCCTGCTGAGAGCGAGTGCTCCGCCTCGGCGCCATGCTCGCTCCTGAACCAAAAGATAAAAAACACAGAAATGGCAAGGTCAAGAAAAACACACGATGTCCGATGCCAGCGTCAACTGCACATCATCGTTGTGGACTTGTGGACCACCACAATTACTTATGATTCTCGTATAATCCCACAACCGTGCTCCGATACCAGCTGTAACGACCCGAGAATCCGATTATCGAGAAGGCCCGATAACCCGAGACTCGCATCGCCACCCACGAGCCTGAAGACTCGAAAGGGTTAAAAGGATGGTGTGGAGACTACATAAGTATCACAATTAATTACAGAAAGTAAACAATTATATAATTAAAGAGGAAATAAATTAACATTTTACATGATACATGGTCCACAAGATATAACAATAAAATAACAACAGCAGTAGTCCACAACTAGTACAGAGATATGAAAAAAAAGTACAGCTACACGGGGCATACCCTGGCTCTGACCTCTAGCACTAACGCTGGACACCCAAACCACACTGAGCCTCCGACGCGCTCCCCTGAGGCCGCGACTCACCAGAAACACGGTGAAAACACACAGGGAATAAGTCTCGGAACAAGACTCAGTAAAGATCACTCGAACCCTACCTAGCAAATGGAGAAACCGCTACGCTAGCAGTAAGCGAGTACCTTGGAAAGGGAAGCCCTGCCATCTACAAAACATCGATCTCACGGCACGAAAACTGACACCCGTGCCACGGTGAAACGACCGGAACACCACGGTCAACACGACAAAAACCCAAAGGTCGAAGTCGCACGACTGACAGTCTGTCACTCCAACTCGACAGGAGTATCTCCCACTAGAAGCACAGTCGGTAGTGTCCCCTGACGTCTTACACCGCACCGCAGGTGAACTGCCTGACGTGGTAGCGCCTACCAAAGACACGGACACCGTACAAGTAACCACAAATAAGTGACTAGCTGGGGTCACGCTCATCAGCGTGGGTCCAACCGCCCCCAACCACGTGTGCACACACAGACCGTGCGTCCCTAGTCTGGCCCTCTAACCGGTTTTCCCCTCAGTCGGACTATGGCTGCAAGACGTGGGGCCCGATGGAAACCGGCCTAAAACTGTCTCTAAGGGTATGCCCGAACACCTACTTCCAGGTGAGGGCAGCACACGGGTACTGGTGGGCTACGACTAGTGGAGGGTCACTACGGAGTAGACTCTCAAGTCAACAGAAAACCACGTCCGAATCCGACGATGTACGGGGACCGTCCCACGTACCAGTACCGTCCCACGGTGACCACGGTCGGAAAAGAAATGGGGTTGCAAACCACCCGGGGAAACCCTGAGCCTGACGGTCTACCCTAGACGCGTCACAGGCTCTGACGGTCGAAGGCTGGACCATCATAGCCATCTGACGGCCCAACACAGGCGCATCAGACACTCAGTTCAAGACGGCGTGTGACGCGCCTACCCTGGTGCGTCACAAACAAGAGGAAACCGACTGTGACGCGTGCCACTCGGTGCGTCACAGCCTGTAACGAACCATCTCTGGTGCATTACAGTGTGGGAGAACGTCACCTCTGACGCATCTACACAGAGGCGTCACAAGGTTGTGACGCGCCAAGCTTGGTGCGTCACTTGCCTTGACCCCTAACGGTCAAAAACCAGCGGTCATGCCAACGGCCAGATCGTCCCTGACGGTCTAACCCAGGCACGTCACAGCGCCTATGGCGGTCTATCATGGGACCGTCACAGCCCCCAGACCCCAAATGGCTAAAAACAGGGCTGTGACGCACCCACCTGGGTGCGTCACATGGTGTGACGGTCACGGGAAGGACTGTCACACCGGTCCAACGGTGAAACGGCGTGAAACGCCTAAAAATTCCAACCGCGCCCCCATGCCTCCGTAGGAGAGGGGGAAATCAAAGGGGAAGACCCCTGGGGACCCCTAGTATGCTTCTAAGCCATCAAAACGCGAAATCATGGCCTAAAATCATAGATCGGGCGAACTCTCCCAAAATCATGCTTTTGCCCAAACTCGCTCAAAGACACCCCTCTGGCTCCCATTCGGCCTACAAAACGCAGGGGATGACGGGATGAGCATAGGGATTCATCCTCCTACCTCAATGGAGCAAAAGCTCTGCCGAATCGAGCTCAAACCACAAAGAACGTTTTTGGAAACCCCGCTCCTTCACGCTTCCCACGAACGCCGCACGCCCACGAGCTCGCCTCGCAGCCGCCCACACAACTGCGCCCTCGCCCCGCCGCCGTCTGCAGCCGGAGAGAGGCCCGCCGTGATCGAATGGGAGAGAGAGGGGGGCAGTTCTCACGGTGGGAGGAAGAAGAAGAAGAAGAAGAAGAAGGGTGGGGAGAGAGAGAAAAGGGGGGGTATGTATAGAAAATTCGAAAATTTCAAAAAATACCGAAAAATCAAAATTTACATTTCCGTGATCCTCGGAATGCACCGATTGTAACGGTATCACTCTCGCCGCCCAGGTGAATGACCCGGTTCACCCGCAACGAGGTTCCGAAGGAATTACCGAAACACACCGGAAATTAGAAAACACACGCGGAAAAGTCACGGAACGCTTCTGGGCCTCCGAAATAACTCCGGATCACGCCGATCCGAACCCGAAAGATGTCCGAAATGAAATTTTGGACACAACGGAGCTGGACACTCCGAGAAACTAGATCTGGGACCCACGAAGAAGGATCCGAAAGGTCTGGGATATTACAGGAGTGGACTGAAAAGGGGGCGTTATGGCAAACGACACCCGTCCTCAACCAACGAGCGATAGGAATGTTCCGGAAAACTTCGAACTAATCACAAGGAACGGCAAACCGAATGACGCATGCCTGGAGGAACTAATAACTTAGGAAATGAAAAACATGACCAACCTCCTCTCTGGAACGCACAGTTGATAGGCGGCCGGAGCAAACGAAAAAGGAAAGAGATGATTAACTAAACTCCGGACATGAATCCTCAGCTAACCAGACCGAGCAAAAAGACCGAAGGAAACCTTCCAACTCAGAGTGGAATGACTCTCGTGACTCGAGACTATGGACATAGTTATCCACCATTACTAAGACACCTTGGACAAATGAAGGCACATGAATGCTCAAAGATGCGCATGATGCATGCTGGGCTAAAGGAAAAATAAATCATCAAAACAAATGCCAAGAAAGGATAAAAATAACAAGATACTCGAGAATAGTATTGCTAGACCAGACGAACCAGGGTCAGGACACTATCTGCAACCACGGTTGCCAAAATAAATGCTAGGCAGGACTCTCTCTAGACTCAATGGGGTTCGGAGATGATGTGGCATAGCGAAAGTTGGAATTCATTTTGGCAGCATCTCCCCTTTATCTTTAGATCATGCCAAAAGAATATAGGACATCCATCCACGGAGTGCCGGGATGGAGGCCATAAAGAGAAGCGGGCACGTAGCCCTAAATCCAAAAGGATCAAGACATAATGAGGCAATGTCCACCCTCATGGCGCTCTATTAATATCCCCCTTTGGGAACCAGCGGAGAACATACAGCGGTAGAACTCAATGGGCCGGTGCGGTTAAAAGAAAACATCACATCCAATCGGTGTAATGTAGAGGTAAAACCCAGTTAATTTGGCTCCTTTAGGCTTAGATGAAGAAACATACCTCCCTGTAATGTGATGAAAATTTGCACGAAGGTTGATGAAGTTGGGACATCGGGCTCATACTGGGCTCAGGGCTTATTAAGGCTGCTGGGAGGCCGAGGGCCTCACAAAGGTTTAAAGGGATTGAGGGTACTGGAATTTGTAGCCCAAGACACTCAGCGCGGGGCCATTCGGCTCGGTGTCGGATCGGCACAAAGGGATTTTTTTTTTTTTTTTGGCGCGGTGGGTCTCGGCACAAGGGTAACCGGCGCGGGGGAAATTTGGTGCGAAAGGGGATCGTCACGAGGCCTCTCGGCGCAGCCAGCACTCGGCACGAGGGTAACTCGGCGCGGAGTGAGGGCCATAGGCGTCGAGAGGAACCAACGCCGAGGAGGTTTCACTGGGGTTTAAAATTCAGAGGGCTTTTGTTTCTAGGGATTTTCAGGGGTTTTAGAAGTTACAGCTACAAGTTCCACAGAGGCCTTGGAAGTCCTGGGCAGAACTATTGGGATATGGTGCCCAAGAGGTCATCTCAGGGAAGTAGTTGGCTCCACACAGGGGCAGGGAGTCACTATTCACTGAATCACACGAACCAGACTTTGATCATATCCTTCTTCCGCTTCACGAATGAGGGACCACGAGATGGTCTGTCTCGGGCCCTCACCACGGCTATGAAGTTTCCAACAAATGAAGAGAGAAACAACGGTTTAATATGTACAACTTTAGCACAACTATGCTAGCTATAGGGAATTCATACACTCAGTTTCAGATAGAGAGATAGAGAGAGGAAGAATTCCAAAATCTTCTATTATTACTTCATTCAATGGGTTACATAGATATCTCCAGCATATAGCTACAAGACCACATATATATATATGACGACCCTTAAAGCTTTACGAGGTCGCACCGATGCTCGACATCAAAACGAGATTGACATTGGGAGAGGAAGAAAACAATAGGAATAACATGTAAACTG
The DNA here is from genome assembly GCA_022559845.1 of Amorphophallus konjac. Taxonomy (NCBI): domain Eukaryota; kingdom Viridiplantae; phylum Streptophyta; class Magnoliopsida; order Alismatales; family Araceae; genus Amorphophallus; species Amorphophallus konjac. Next base: position 223,485,140 of record CM040117.1, on the reverse strand, counting down.
GGAAGGGGGAGAATATAGCCCCGAGGGGCAATGATGGATAGCAGTAATGTACACACCCACCTCGGATCCGGGAAGCAGAGGTAATGCCTGGATTTCTATTCTATCTGTGACCTCTACCCTGGGTTTTCGAGCTCTCTTCTCTCCTGAGCAAACTCTCTGTATCTATCAGCTTCTCTCTATCTTCGCTCTCTCTGATTGCCCCCTTTTTTTCTCCATCTCTCTCTCTCTAACTCTTCTCTGTACGGTGAGAATGGGGTTTATATATAGGGGTATTCTTCAGCATCTCGGCGCGGTGCTTCTCGGGGCGGCGTGGCATCGGCGCGCCACTTCACCGCAGGCTTCTCGGCGCGGAATCTTCTCGGCGCGCATTACTGTCTTATTGGGCTTGGGCCCATTTTCTTCATGTGTCGACGCCAACTAATCAACTTGAACAAATGGGCCTTCTATGTTGGTCATATGGGCTTCTTTGTTCTTTTTGCAACTTATTTAATATCTGGCATCCACAATGTGCGACAAGCTTTGTGAATTCCATCTGATGAGCATCAGAATATTCTAAAGATCCTTTTCAGCAGGTAGATGATTGCCCGGGGCTTGACATAGTCTTAATCAACCTGTGATGCGGGACGGACACGCGACCTGGGACTCTAGCTCGCGACTCGTCCCTGGCGAGGGAAACGTTGGACCGTGCACGGTTGAGAAACCTGCAGTGAGTCTCGGGTATCAGCTTTCCGCATGAACTTGGATCGAGTCACAGGACGGGTCACTCACTCTCGCTCTCTCGCAGCGGTGATAACAATATATCGGGCTAAGAATCCTACACTCGCAGCGACATATACAAATAGATACGAGTAAAGTAAATGCGAAAGAGAGAGGGAGCGAATTTACCTCCACACTCCGGGCATGGGGAAGACGACCCCGGCCAAGTACGGTAACTCCTGGTAATAAACTATTACAATAATTACAGTAGTGAATTATCACCCACTCTATGCAGGGAGGTAAAGGGCTACAATGTGGGCCCGGGAGGACCGATCTTGGGTTGACGGGCAGCACTTGATCACCCCGTCGGTGCGGTTCAGACGGTGCAAGCTGCTGGTTATGGCGCCCACGTGCTGGTCGGCGGGTCCGAGTGGGCGCAGAGTGGTACCGCTGTGACGGTGGTTCCATGAGAGGTGCTCCCTGGGACGGCGGAATTCTGGTTCGCCTTGTGGAAGGTGAGTCGGCTCCGGTCTTCACTTGTTGGAGTTGCTGCCCACGGATCTGAAGTTCTATTTTTACAAGGCGCGACCCGGCGAGATCAGCTGCTGGGATCACTCTCGACGTCGGATCGACGCAAAAGTGGTACCGTTAGAAATCTGACTTGAAGTACTTCGATCTATGGCTAGAGAAAGAATTTTGAATTTCCCGGAGCTAACCTTGTTTGACTTTACCAGTTGCTGGTTCACTGACTCAGGTAACTCAAGATAGAAGTGGGTTTTCCTGAGTGGTGCGGACACCCGAGCAGTTGATCGGCACGATACGCCGAGCCACCGGTACCCCACGCGGAGTACGACACGAGCCACCTCGACGTCCATCTGGCTCGGAGACAGCCTGGAGACACCGCCCTGAGTCTCCCCATTTATTATATTTAGTTAGACTTTATATGTGTGTAATTTATGTTTATTTCATTGCATTCGGTTTGCCATTTTGATTGTAATAGGGGCTTATGTGTAATTCGGACCCCGTAGGCCCCACGGGCCCCCCAGGCCCCATCCCATTGGGCCACCTCAGCCTAGGGTCCCACGTGGGGTCAGTCAACATGCCAAATAGAGGCATCTAGAAGTTTGACTGGTAAAATGACATATGGGGGACAAATGGCTTGAAAAGTCTAAGTAGGCTACCCACCCCCACCTACCAAGTCCACATGCTACATCCTAGTCCAAGGGCCGCCCCCCTCCCCTTAGTTTTTTATAAATTTTGTGTGATGTGTCACACTCCATCCCAACCCTCCATTCCCATCCCCTAGATCCAATGGTTGTGGATAGATGTGAGATGTAACACATAAATACTTGTATTTTCCCATTTTCATGAATTAATGCCATTTGATTCAAAGAAATTCAAGAACAAGGGCTGGTGCGCCCCCCCTCCTCTCTCCTCCCTCTCCCCCTTGAAGCTGTGAAGGCTTCCATTCTGAGGTGTGACGTCTCGTGTATCAGTTCCGACGATCACCGCCGCCGCCACGAGTCGCCACCGCCCCGCCTTCGCCATCAACGGAGTTCTGCCCGCGCAGTACCACAGAGGCTTCCACGAATTTCCTGTCTCCACCCCGAGCTCAGATAGATCTGGGAATTTTAGTGGATGTTCCAGAGGTGTCAATGACATCCCATAAATTTTGGTTTGCCATTCAAATCCCGTTTCATATTTTTTGATTTTCATCTACCCTTCCATTTCAGTTCTGCCAGAGTTCTATCTAGATTCATCCCCGCCCTGAGTCTCATGTCTTAGGTCCACTTTTTGATTTATTTTGGTTTTCCCAATGTTACTGGAGGTTCCACTCATCCACCCCTTCATCCACAATTTTTCTCAATTTTTGGTTCGTCCATTTCTTATTTTATAAAAATCGCTCTCAGTCCCAGCTACAGTTCTGTCCCCCTGTTCCCAGATCCGACCACCAGTCACCCCAAAAATCATAGTAAATCACCACCACCTCTAAATCAAATTCCACGAATAGTCCCAGTTCCGTGGTTTGATTCCCTACAACTTTGAAGAAGATCTCAAGAGCTGAATCGGAGGTTTACTAGGCGGTCAACGGTGGTTCTCAGACAAGTACCCTACAAATCTGAGGTTTCAGTTACTGTACAATAGGGGCTTGTAAATTCATTATAGTTCTGATCCGACCAGATCCAGCAGATCTCTCTGAGTCTCGATTGAAGAATTTGAAGAGAGATTTCCAACGATAGCTCATGCGTCCCGATCTGACGTTGGGATTGATCGTAGCGGTAGTTTTCGCCGGAGCGCACGCCGGAAGACAGCAACCAAAATCCGTGGACAACTAGTTCATCAATTGGGAATCGGGGCCGGTCGACCCCCGATCGGTGTTCCCGGCCGACCGCCGTCCGTGGAGGCGCGCCACCAGGGGTCCCCATCATAGTGGGTCCCACCCCCACAGATCCGGAGGACAGCGCCATCCGTGGGCCCCGCGGGCTCGCAGAACCCGCCGTTCGGAAAGCACGAAAACGCGGAGTTCGGCACCGCCGGGCGACATCAAGATGCTGCCCGTCAACCCGATTTACGTGATTCCCGGACCCCACATGTGACCTTTTACCTCCCTGCGTGGAGTGGGTCAAATCATTGTACTGTTCTAAAATTGTTTAACCGGGGATCCGTAATTCGGCCGGGGTTGTCTTCGCCACGCCGGGTGCGTGGAGGTACGGTCTTAACTTCTCGGCATTCGCTTGCTAGTTTAGTATATGGTCTTTTGCCGCTGCCGAGAGTGTAGGTACTAGCCCGTGTGTCCATGTCACCGCTGTGAGAGTGAGTGTGACCCGTCCCGCGACTCGATCCGACTCCGAAAGTTGAGTCGGACTACCCTTGACCTCCGCTGGTTCCTTAACCGCGCACGGTCCGCGCTTTCCCTCGCTTGGGACGACGAGTGAGCTTCTACTTCTGTTAGCCACATTTTGCCACTAGGAGCTCGTAGTGTCGGGCTTAGTGTCTCCCTGGTGTGTGCTGCTGGTCGCGTCTTCATCTAGAGTCCGATGGTGGCACCTAATAGTGTTGTCTCCCGTGTCCGTCCCGCATCAGTTTAGTATCAGAGCGAGTCGAGTCTAGGGTAGTCATTGCATAAGTCTTGCATGCATCATGGTCTAAGTCGAGTCTAGGATCATTCTTATTTTCAAAATAAAAAAAAGTGTGTTTAAAATTGCATTTGCACCCTTTATTCGGTATCTTAAAAGGTGTTGTCCGAACGTTAGGCTACGCCTATCGGGAGGTCGCACACTTGCGGGAGTGATCTTCGGATCGATTAACTCCGCCCCGTACCGGATATTGGTTTAGGTCTAAGTGCATCATTTAGTGTGTGTTTGCATTAGTCGGTGTCTCCTAGGTCGTGTGTCAGTTGCATGCCCACCCGTCGAGGTACCCAGTACTCGCCACCACCACCTATGGCGGAGTCCCGAGCCCGTAGTTCCGATGAGTCTTCCACGGCCGAGATGTTCCGGGCCATCATGGATCATTTAGACACGCGTATGGATGGTCTTAGTACGCGTATGGATGGCATAGGGACGCGTCTAGAAGGGCGGATGAAGGTCCTCGAGGATCGGGCCGGGGTTTCGGAGCAGTCCATTCAGGGCCTAGTTGGGAGAATTGCCGTCCTCGAGAGGGGCCCAATAGCGGCGCAACCCGCGCCGACGAACGGCCAACAGGAGCCGGTTCAGCAGCCTGCTGTGCCAAGGGCTCAAGCAGAGAATGTTGGGGTTCAACAGGTGCATGTAGTGGATGATTATGCATCTGATAATGATCAAGGGGGTAACGGTCGTCGTCATCAACGACGGAATCGTGATGACGAGGATGACGACCGCATTCTTAGGGGTGTGCGTGCGGACCCTCCCACTTTTAGCGGGTCCTTGGACCCTAGGGTGTATTTAGATTGGGAGGCCGGCATGGACCGGTACTTCGAGTGGTTTGAGATGACGGACCACCGAAGAGTCCGATACGCAAAGATGAAGATACAAGGGCAGGTCCAAACTTATTGGATCAATGTGGAGAGCCTACTCAACCAGTGACATCAACCCCAGATCGGTACTTGGGATGATATGAAAACCAAGTTGAGGGAGAAGTACCTTCCCGCCTCATATCGCCAACGTCTCATAGACAAGTGGCAAAGCATCTCCCAAGGGAACCGATCCGTGACCGAGTACACCGTCGAGTTCGATGAGTATTATTTGCGGTGCGGGGTCACGGAAGAGAGCACCATGACGATATCCCGCTTTCGGAGAGGTTTGCGGCCCAATTATCAATACGAACTCTTTCGCCGCAATGCCACCACTTTGGAGCAGGCATATCAGATTGCTCTCGAATTGGAGCAGTTCGAGGCCGAGTTTGAGTCACCCCATCGGTTGGGCTCTTTTCCCCTTCGTAGTGTCGAGTCCCGTGGCTCATCTGGCACGTATCCGAGGGCCCCCATGGCACGACCTCAGGAGCCCGCTCGCCCCGAGCCCTTTGCTCCTAGGCCGCGTCCTCCACCCCCGAGGGACCTTCCTCATCCCCAGCATCTTACGGCCCCACCCATAGCCCGTCCACCGGCACCCGCACCTCCTGCACGTCCTTTGTTGCCTACGCCTCCTATCCGTCGGGAGGATAAAGGTAAGGGACCTATGATTGGGGAGCCTAGTGGATCATGGCAGCAGTGTTATCGCTGCAATGGGTTTGGCCATTTCGCCAACCAGTGTCCCACCCACCCATCTCTTCACATTGGGGACACACAGGCTGAGGATACCACCCCTACGGGCCTCGAGTTAGTCAGCTATGAGGCAGATGAAGAGTTAGCTGACGAGTACTATGAGATGGGAGGTGAGGCCCAGGATGTCCAGCAGTCAGGCGATACCCACGTGGGGGTCGTCAGATGTATCCTCACCCAGCCACAGGCCAGTGATGACTGGCGTCAGACCACTATCCTTCAGGTATTCTGTAGGTTGGGGAAGTAAATTTGCAAGGTGGTCATCGATAGCGGGAGTTGTATCAATGCAATCTCCACGACGCTGTCGCTCGTCTTGGTCTCACACCCGTAGACCATCCTTGTCCTTATCAGGTATCGTGGGTGGATACCACTTCCATTTCGGTCAGGCTGCGGTGCTTGGTCCCGCTACAGCTCCACTCCTACCGTGACGAGATCTGGTGTGATGTTCTTCCCATGGAAGTGGGAAGTATCATTCTTGGTAGGCCGTGGTTATTCGACCGAGATGCCACACTCCATGGTCAGTCGAACACCTGTACCTTCGACCACGATGGCCAGCGGGTCACCCTCCACCCCGTTCGGCCCAGGAGCCCATCAGTCAGGGGTCCTACTGGCCCTAATACTCCAAAGCCTTCCGTACTCGGGCCCAGTACCCCATCCCCAGCTCGGACTATGACCGTTACCTCTGGCCCAAGAGAGCCCTCGACGAGGAGATTGATGATGATTAGCTCCCGAGAAATGGAGCAGGAGCTTAGTCAGTGTTGTCCGGTGTTTGCCATTACGGTCCGAGAGGTGGAGCGGGACTCCGAGGGTGAGCTCCCACTCAAGGTTGTTCCTATTCTGCAGGAGTTTGCTGATAGTTTTCCCGATGAGCTTCCCGAGGGACTCCCACCCATGCGGGATATTCAGCATGCCATCGACCTTGTTCCGAGCTCTTCTTTGCCCAACCTTCCTCATTATCGAATGAGCCCCACGGAGCATGCCGAGCTTAAACGGCAGGTCGATGAGCTTGTGCAGAGAGGATCTATCCGGGACAGCATGAGTCCATGTGCTGTGCCCGCATTACTCGCCCCGAAGAAGGATGGCACATGGAGAATGTGTATTGATAGTCGTGCCATCAATAAGATCACCGTGAAGTACAGGTTCCCTATTCCCCGCCTGGATGACATGCTAGACATGATGGCAGGTGCCACTATCTTTTCGAAGATCGATCTTAAGAGTGGCTACCATCAGGTGAGGATTAGGCCAGGTGATGAGTGGAAGACCGCATTTAAGACCAAGGACGGTCTATATGAGTGGTTGGTCATGCCTTTTGGGTTGACCAATGCCCCTAGCACTTTCATGCGGCTCATGACTCAGGTCCTTCGACCTTTCATTGGAGTCTTTGTAGTGGTGTATTTTGATGATATCCTTATCTATAGCCGCACCACAGGGGACCACTTAGACCACCTTCGGCAGGTCTGTCTACTTCTTCGGCGAGAGCAGCTGTTTGCGAACCCACAGAAGTGTTCCTTTATGACACCTCAGCTTACCTTCTTGGGTTTCATTGTGTCTAGTACTGGGGTCTTCGCCGATCTGGAGAAGGTCCAGGCCATTGTTGAGTGGCCGGAACCCCGTACGGTTCATGATGTCCGCAGCTTTCATGGCCTTGCGACGTTCTACCATCGCTTCATCCGCAGATTTAGCTCCGTCACCGCCCCGATCACGGATTGCATCCGTAAGGGCACATTTGTATGGACGAAGGCTGCATCTGCCGCCTTCAAGGACATTAAGGAGCGCATGACCCAGACACCTATCCTTCGACTGTCTGATTTCTCGAAGGTGTTTGAGGTCTCTTGTGATGCGTCGGGCGTGAGAATTGGAGGAGTTTTGAGTCAGGAGTGCCACCCGATCGCATATTTCAGCGAGAAGCTGAATGACGGGAAGCTGCGATATTTCACATATGATAAAGAATTCTACGCAGTTGTTCAGGCTCTTAGGCATTGGAGGCACTATCTTTTACATCAGGAGTTTATCCTATACTCCGACAACGAAGTATTGAGGTACCTCCATTCGCAAAAGAAGCTTAACTCGCGTCATAGTCGTTGGGTCGAGTAGCTCCAGCAGTTCACCTTTGTGCTGAAACATAAGGCTGGAGTGGAGAACAAGGTGGTTGATGCCTTGAGTCGGCGAGCATGTTTGCTTACCACCATGAGTACCGAGGTCATAGGGTTAGAGAAGATGAAGGAGGCCTATGTTGATTGTCCTGACTTCGGTCAGATTTTTACCACCCTCCAGGCCGGACCCTCGAGAGATCTTGATGAGTATGTGCTTCAGGAGGGTTACCTCTTTCGGGGTAGCAGGCTATGTGTTCCCCGAACTTTGGTTCGAGATTTCTTAGTGTGGGAATTACATGCGGGAGGTCTAGCCGGCCACTTTGGTCGGAACAAGACTATTGAGGCAGTGGAGCATCGATTTTATTGGCCGAGCTTGAAGCGCGATGTTGCTAACATCGTGGCTCAGTGCCGTACATGTGCTACGGCCAAGATGAAGAAGTAAAGCTCGGGCCTTTATACGCCTCTCCCCGTGCCTGATGCCCCGTGGCAGGATGTTAGTATGGACTTTGTTTTAGGATTGCCACGTACCTCCAGGAAGCATGATTCGGTCTATGTGGTGGTTGACCGTTTCTCGAAGATGGCCCTCTTTATTCCTTGCTCGAAGACTTCGGATGCTTCGAGGGTAGCCCGCCTTTTTCTTTCGCATGTGGTGTGCAAGTTCGGGTTGCCTCGCACTATAGTGTCTGACCGTGATGTTAGATTCACTTCCTACTTTTGGAAGACACTATGGCATATGATGGGTACTCACCTCAAGTTTTTCACTACATATCATCCCCAGACAGACGGTCAGACCGAGGTGGTCAATAGGAGTCTGGGAGATCTTTTGAGGTGTCTAGTTAAGGATCGCATTGGGGATTGGGATCTCATTCTACCCATGGCTGAGTTTGCATATAATGATTCGGTGAATAGGTCTACCGGCATGAGTCCGTTTGAGATTGTCACAGGTCGTAGGCCTAGGAAACCCGTTGACCTTGTCCCCATGCCTATCTATGCTAGAGTGTCGGAGTCGGCCGAGTCGTTTGCTAGGCATGTTAGGAGTTAGCATGACGACATCCGTCGTCACATTGAGGCCAGCAATGCACGGTACAAGGAGTTAGCCGATGCCCACCGACACCACCGAGAGTTCCACGAGGGTGAATATGTCATGATCAGGGTAAGACCTGAACGGTTTCCCTCTGGAACCGTTAAGAAGTTGTAAGCTAGCGGAGCCGGTCCCTTTAGAGTGTTGAAACGCGTTGGATCCAATGCGTACGTTGTGGACTTACCCGAGGAATATGGTATAAGCTCTACCTTCAATGTATCGGATCTTGTTGCATATAGGGACCCAACGGTGATCCCTAGTGAGCCTTTTGAGCCATCTCCTCCCCTTGAGAGTGATCCCACACCTGAGTGTCCACTTCCACCTCCAGCCCCTTTTTCACGGCAGCGTGAGCATATAGATCGTATACTGGACGAGCAAGTGACAGTTACCAGGAGTGGATCTTACCCGCGCTACCTAGTGCGATGGAGAGGACGGCCCGCTACTGAGGACATATGGATCACACATGGCGAGTTGCAGCAGATCGATCCGGACCTTTTGGAGCGATACAGGAGTGATGCAGATCCTTACTCGACAGGGTCGAGTTTCTCCCACCCGGGGAGAATTGGTGCGGACACCCGAGCAGTTGATCGGCACGATACGCCGAGCCACCGGTACCGCACGCGGAGTACGACACGAGCCACCTCGGCGTCCATCTGGCTCGGAGACAGCCTGGAGACACCGCCCTGAGTCTCCCCATTTATTATATTTAGTTAGACTTTATATGTGTGTAATTTGTGTTTATTTCATTGCATTCGGTTTGCCATTTTGATTGTAATAGGGGCTTATGTGTAATTCGGACCCCGTGGGCCCCACGGGCCCCCCAGGCCCCATCCCATTGGGCCACCTCAGCCTAGGGTCCCACGTGGGGTCAGTCAACATGCCAAATAGAGGCATCTAGAAGTTTGACTGGTAAAATGACACGTGGGGGACAAATGGCTTGAAAAGTCTAAGTAGGCTACCCACCCCCACCTACCAAGTCCACATGCTACATCCTAGTCCACGGGCCGCCCCCCTCCCCTTAGTTTTTTATAATTTTTGTGTGATGTGTCACACTCCATCCCAACCCTCCATTCCCATCCCCTAGATCCAATGGTTGTGGATAGATGTGAGATGTAACACATAAATACTTGTATTTTCCCATTTTCATGAATTAATGCCATTTGATTCAAAGAAATTCAAGAGCAAGGGCTGGTGCGCCCCCCCTCCTCTCTCCTCCCTCTCCCCCTTGAAGCTGTGAAGGCTTCCATTCTGAGGTGTGACGCCTCGTGTATCAGTTCCGACGATCACCGCCGCCGCCACGAGCCGCCGCCGCCCCGCCTTCGCCATCAACGGAGTTCTGCCCGCGCAGTACCACAGAGGCTTCCACGAATTTCCTGTCTCCGCCCTGAGCTCAGATAGATCTGGGAATTTTAGTGGATGTTTCAGAGGTGTCAATGACATCCCACAAATTTTGGTTTGCCATTCAGATCCCGTTTCATATTTTTTGATTTTCGTCCACCCTTCCATTTCAGTTCTGCCAGAGTTCTGTTCAGATTCATCCCCACCCTGAGTCTCATGTATTAGGTCCACTTTTTGATTTATTTTGGTTCTCCCAATTTTATTTGAGGTTCCACCCATCCACCCCTTCATCCATAATTTTTCTCAATTTTTGGTTCGTCCATTTCTTATTTTATAAAAATCGCTCTCAGTCCCAGCTACAGTTCTGTCCCCCTGTTCCCAGATCCGACCACCAGTCACCCCAAAAATCATAGTAAATCACCACCACCTCTAAATCAAATTCCACGAATAGTCCCAGTTCCGTGGTTTGATTCCCTACAACTTTGAAGAAGATCTCAAGAGCTGAATCGGAGGTTTACTAGGCGGTCAACGGTGGTTCTCAGACAAGTACCCTACAAATCTGAGGTTTCGGTTACTGTACAACAGGGGCTTGTAAATTCATTATAGTTCTGATCCGACCAGATCTAGCAGATCTCTCTGAGTCTAGATTGAAGCATTTGAAGAGAGCTTTCCAACGATAGCTCATGCGTCCTGATCCGACGTCGGGATTGATCGCAGCGGTCGTTTTCGCCAGAGCGCGCGCCGGAAGACAGCAACCAAAATCCGTGGACAGCTAGTTCATCAATTGGGAATCGGGGCCGGTCGACCCCGATCGGTGTTCCCGACCGACCGCCGTCCGTGGAGGCGCGCCACCAGGGGTCCCCATCATAGTGGGTCCCACCCCCACAGATCCGGAGGACAGCGCCATCCGTGGGCCCCGCGGGCCCGCAGAACCCGCCGTTCGGAAAGCACGAAAACGCGGAGTTCGGCACCGCCGGGCGACATCAAGATGCTGCCCGTCAACCCGATTTACGTGATTCCCGGACCCCACATGTGACCTTTTACCTCCCAGCGTGGAGTGGGTCAAATCATTGTACTGTTGTAAAATTGTTTAACCGGGGATCCATAATTCGGCTGGGGTTGTCTTCGCCACGCCGGGTGCGTGGAGGTACGGTCTTAACTTCTCGGCATTCGCTTGTTAATTTAGTATATGGTCTTTTGCTGCTGCCGAGAGTGTAGGTACTAGCCCGTGTGTCCATGTCACCGCTGTGAGAGTGAGTGTGACCCGTCCCGCGACTCGATCCGAGTCCGAAAGTTGAGTCGGACTACCCTTGACCTCCGCCGGTTCCTTAACCGCGCACGGTCCGCGCTTTCCCTCGCTTGGGACGACGAGTGAGCTTCCACTTCTGTTAGCGACGTTTTGCCACTAGGAGCTCGTAGTGTCGGGCTTAGTGTCTCCCTGGTGTGTGCTGCTGGTCGCGTCTTCATCTAGAGTCCGAGGGTGGCACCTAATAGTGTCGTCTCCCGTGTCCGTCCCGCATCACTAAGAACAAGGGTTGACCGAAGGGAAAACTTCGGATCTGGAAGTTGAATTCTTCATGAAAGTTGTAGAGGGATGAGTAAGGAAGATGAGGGTATTTTTTGTGGAATTTTTAGAGGAGGTTTGGTTGGGGAAATGGATTTTATGACACTGGTGAGTCGGATCTGGACTGCACAGGACAGAACTAAAATTTGACTGAGTTTTAATTTTTTGGGAGAGGAAAAGAACTTCTAAATTCGAGAAGAAATTTGTGGAGACGTGTCTAGATGGGTAGAACACCCAGTCCAAATTTGGACTCAATCAAAAAAAGGGAAGGGGATAAAACAATGGAAACACAAGGTTGCTATGACACAAGACAGAACAGAGATAGAACTGGAAGGCTAAAGAACACGAAATTGGAAAAACAGAAAATGAAGACTAAAAATTGGGAAACTTTTTTTGGAAGAGGGTATTTGCGTGGGGAACCTACCCTCAAAATTTGGGCTCCAGAAGATCTCGGAGTTAAGAGCTAAAATTCGACCAAGATGGTTCTGTCCTTATTTGGACATAACTTCCGGCGGCAAGGCGGTGGCGGTGCGACGGCGGCATGAACGACGGCGGCAGAGCTGAGCGTCGCACTCGGAGAGGTGATGGTGGAGATGCGTCACACATCTGAAGGAGAGCCTTCACAGCTCTAGAGGAGGAGAGAGGGTCGCCCTTAGGGCAATTGAGCACAAATGGAAATTTTCTCACATTAATGCTAAGTAAATCACAAAATACAAGGTATATATAGAAAGTGTAAAAAGACCTAAACTAACCTCAGATCTAAATTAGGGGAGGGGTAAAAGGGGGAGTTCACATTTAATTCCCTATGTGTTTTGACTCGATTAAAATAAAAATACAAAACCTATTAAACAAATATAAATGGGGATGGCATCTTGGACTTTAAGGGTTAGAATATTGGACTTTTTAATCCAATTATCCCCTTGAATGGTGAAGCCATCTAGAAGCCCACCTTGGACCTTTGATTGACCCCACATGGGCCCTAAGGCTTAGGTGGACTAATGGGGAAGGGGATGAGGGGTCCCCCGCTGGACCTATGGGATTTTTACACAAAAATCCAAACATCCTTGGGGAATGACAAATTGGCTTATAAAGCCTTACAATTGCAAACCTACTTCCCATGGATATAAATGTAAACTAAAAGGACATAAATATAATAATAAAAGTTAGTACCCAGTGTAGATTCCTATCAACCTGACTATCTGAATGATAGCAGTGCTGGGCAGCAGCTTGGCCAAAAATGGCATCAGCCGGGCAGAGTGTCGGAGGTACTGGATCTTCTTCTATTCTGATTTGCAGAACTTCCAAGGATAACATCATAACATTGTCTTTGATTAATGTTGAAGGCCCTAAGATTTTCTTGACTTCTTCTTTTCTTTTTTATACATTTTTCAGACGTCAACAGTGGTGCATGCACCAATGACCACACGGTGCTCTACTCACTAACCGTAACCACATGATGAAATCTGCACCAATCACCACACACAGTGCAACACATACCTATGACAACCACACTGATTGCACACCTGCGATCCGTACTTATTCTTTTCTTCTTCTCAATATACAATGAAACACAAGAATATAATAGAGAAAGTAAAGAACTAGAGTCGTGTAAGAAGCTCCGCCTTAGTAGATGAATGTTGGCACCGACTTATTTTCTTGAATTAATCGAGGATTAAGCATAGGGAAATACTCCCTAAATGGAGCAAAACCGCACATCGCCAAAGTTGCTCTACCAGTCGAGTTGTGCTCAGAAATTGAGACGTGTCACCGGGTCAAGCGGCGCAACATAACAACCGGGGATCGATCCCGAGCAAATGGTGCTATGCCAGCCAGTTTCCCAACAATCGGGTCAGTTTAGAGATTTGGGACAACCTGCCGTACCTTACGGCACTCTGTGAAGATTCGGGGATGACCCCTGGACACCCTGCATGCGGTATCACACCGCCGAGGCTTCAACAACCGAGTTAACTTGGGACACATAACAACCTATCGCATCAGGCGACTCTTCGCCGAGGGGCGAGGGTCACCCCGACCACCAGACAAACGGCATCATCATGTCGACGCCCCAGTCACCGGGCCCAAGCAAGGGTCCTAACCAGCTAGCCGCGACCCGTGGCAACATCAGCAATCGATCAGGCCCACCCCCGATCACTCAGTTTGAGGGTTTACCCGTGTTCAACATAGCTACCCGAGCCAACCCGGGGGCACCCTAACTACAAGCCACGCCATGTGGCACCCAACAATGAGGCTGGGGTCTACCCTCGAGTCGCCTCCCTCCAGCCCTCTAAAGTCAAAGGAAGACCCATCTGGGCCAACCGCAAGCTTCAGGAGCTCACAGCGCCCTCATACGGCCCACACACACGTGTCTGGAATTTCCCCGAGCACCTGATGGCCGCGTACGCTCTAGCCACTCTACAACGAGCCGGAGCCCAACTTGGGACTCCCCAGCAGCCCATCGCGTCATGCACCACCCTCGTGCGCCCTCACACGCGGATCGACATGCGCGGTCAGGTCGCGGGGTTCGAGTCAAACCACGGTCAAACCCAGTCAAACCCGCGTAAACCCCTCCGGGGAGGAGTTTAGGCGGACCAGACCCAGCCTTGGGTCTGGTCCACCTAAACCCCCCTGGGGGAGGGGTTTAGGCGGACCAGCCTCACCCCCAAGGTTGGTCCGCCTAAACCCCCATTAAACCAAAAAAAAAGTTTTTTTAATTAAAAAAGCACCCAGCCAGTCCGCCCAAACCCCCCTTGGGGGAGGGTTTAGGCGGACTAGCCTGGACCCCCAGGCTGGTCTGCCTAAACCCCCTGGGGGAGGGGGTTTAGGCGGACCAGCCTGCCCCCTTAGGTTGGTCTGCCTAAACCCCATCAAAACTAAAAAAAAAGGTTTTTTAACAAAAGAAAAACCCCTCCGTGAGGGGTTTAGGCGGACCATATCAGCCCCTTGGGTTGGTCCGCCTAAACCATCCCTCCCCCACTCCGTAACACTCTCCTAGTGTTTACCCAGACCAGCTTTGCCCCCAAACCTAGTTCGCCTAAACCCCCCCTAAAGGAGGGGTTTAGGTGGACCAGCTTTGTCCCCAAACCTAGTCCGCCTAAACCCCCCATGACCCTTCATCTTCCTTTATAAAAGCCCCCCTAGGGAGCTACATGGAGGGCAAGGGGAATGGAATGAAGGATGCAATGCAACACCCTCCGACCTAACTGCCGCGCCCTCGGACTCCCGAGGGCTTCGGCAAGGGTCAGGGACACGAGGAACTAAGTGCACGCGTGGTTGGCTTGTCGATCGGCTTATACATGCCGAGGGTATGTCATACGTACTTCCCTCACGCGACGCCTAGCCATCTCACACAAGTCCATGCCCCTCGCACGAAAGGCACTATGACAATGGTGAATACACCCGCATCCGGGTCCGCCCGTGTGTAACAACCCACGATGGCTATACATACGCCCTGATGCCGCACCTACTTTCGACACGAAACTGCATGCCCACCGCCCGCTCTGAGCTAGCTGCCGACCGCTCGAACAGATGACTCGAGTTATCCGGACCCTTGCCCGGGAATAATATTCCTGAGGCCGGCCTCAACTCCCCAGCATGACGACATTCACCTTCCGAGGCCCGGACCCGACCGCTCACCTTGAGCCGCGTCCAACCTCCATCAGGCGCTAGCCCACGACCGCCCCTGCCACCTAGACAGTTGGGCTTGTCTCGATCTCTTCACTGGGAGCCTCTGTAAAAGACGCAGATATCCGCTTTATCCCGCATTAACCCGGGGACCGACCCACGTGTCGGAATTGTCCTGCGGCTGGCGCCCATTGTACTTCGGCCTCCTCGGCACATTTTTAAAGCCCACGCGGCTCTCATATAGAATGAAACCAGTTGAACACATGTACATGTACATGTACTCGGGTCTCAGCCTCTTCACGGTGCCCGCCTCCTTCAGTCACAACGGTGCCTCCGGCACCCGACTGCCAGTCACCCCGGGCCCAGAGCACGACCATCGAGGTCTCCCGGCGCCCGCCTCCTCCAGTCACAACGGTGCTCGCGGCACCCGACTGCCGGCTACTCCAATCACATCGGGGCCCGCGGCACCGATCACTCAACAACTCCAATCACAACGGTGCCCCCGGCACCCGACTGCCACCAACTCCAGTCACAACGATGCCCCCGGCACCCGATTGCCAGCAACTCTAGTGGTGCGGACACTAGAGCGAGCGAGAAACACGAACCGGCGATCCGTCGGTATCGTACCCGGAGCACCACTCGGGCTACATCGGCTTCCCTTTGGCTCGGAGATAGTCTGGAGTCTCCGCCTTGAGTTTGGATACTTTTAGCATTTATTTGCATTGTATTTGGGCTTGTAATGTGTGTTTTTACTTGGGTTTTCATTTTGGGCTCTTTGTAAGGCTCTTAATAAGCCATTTGGATTAGGCCCTTTAGAGTCCATTAAGGGGTGTGACTATATTGGACCACTAGACTTCATAATGGGTCTTTAAATGACTTAAGGCCCAATTGGGCTTCTCTTTCTCATGGGCTTCCTAGATTGGAAGGCCTAATTGGCTGGTCTATGGCCCAACTTGGACCAAGCCTCTCTTGTTGACCAAGGGAGACAAAGTGGGAGAAAAGCCCACTTTCTCTCCTTAAAATAAGGGGAGTGCCCCCCTATTTTGGCATCATTAGCCTAAGCTTTTTTTATTTAGGCTTGACCACATAGGGGAAATAGCATTTGGCATCTCCTCTACGTAAACCAAGATCCATGGGTTTCATATAAAAGGGTTGTATTTCCTATTTTCAAATATAATGAACAAAAAAATCAGCATTTTTCTTGGAGCAAGCTTGGTGCGCCCCTCTCCCCCTCTCCTCTCCCCCTTCTGCAGCTGGGAAGGCTGTGAATCAGAGGTGTGAAGCATCATCTATCAGGTGTGAAGAACGTCGCCGCCGCAGCCACCGCCATCGTGCCGCCGTCGCACCACCACCAACGTCGCCGGAGTTCTGTCCAGTCAGGATAGCCAGCTCTTCCCCGAATTTCTGCACCCAACCTCGAGATCCTTTGGCTCCCAAATTTTCAGGGTGAGTTCCATAGATCATCACCACGTCCTAGAAAAATTGGTGGAGCTTCTAGTCTTTATTTTCTATTTTTCCATTTTCGTTCTCCACCTCCTTTCAGATCTTCTAGCAGTCTGCCCAGATTTCTAGAACCCTAATAGGTCGTTCATGAACCCACCTTCTAGTGACCCAAATGACTTGATATTTTTATTGGAGGTTCTGTCCACTTAATACCTTATCCACAAATTTTCTTGTGAATTTATAATCTCGTTCATATTTTCTAAAAATTCACTTCAGATCCCAACTCAGTTCTGTCTGCCACAGTCCAGATCCGACCACCCAGCAGTATAAAATATTTTTCCCACTCAAACCTCCACCAAATCATTCATAAAAATTATCCCCGTTTTTCTATCTTTCTCCTCTATAACTTTTGTGAAGAACCTAACATCTGAATCAGAGGTATACATTACGGTTAATGCCAACTCTCAGGAAACTTGTTTTTTGCCCTGCCAGATCTGAAACAGAGATCAGTCAGGCTCAAAATTCGGCCATCAAAATTACAGCTCTGAAAAAATTCCTAGATCCACAGAGGGTCGAAGGATTTCAAGTCAGAGTTCCAATGGCGCTGGTTTCGCGTCGATCCGACATCGGTGTTGTTCGCAGCGATAGATCTCGCCGGATCGCACGCTGCAAAACAGAAGCAGCAGATCCGTGGGCAGCAACTCCAAGACTTGGAGATCGGAGCAGATTGGACTCCGGCCGGTGTTCCAGCCTGGCCACCGTCTAGGGGAACGCACCACCAGGTGTCACCATCACAGCGGGACCCACCCCGCCAGGTCCGGAGGACTGAGCAGCACGTGGGCCCCACGAACCTGCAGATCGCGCCGTCCGGACAGCACTAAAATGCGGATTTCGACACCGTCGGAGCGACATCAAGATGCTGCCCGTCAACCCACTTCCCGATACTCCCGAGCAACACATGAGACCTGTTACCTCCCTGCGTGGAGTGGGTCAAAACTTTGTACCGCTGTAAAAATTTGTTAACCGGGAGTACGGATTTGGCTGGGGTTGTCTTCCCCATGCCGGGAGCGTGGAGGTAACGGTCTTACTTCTTGGCGTTCATTTGCTAGTTTAGTATATGGTTATATGCCGCTGTGAGTGCGTTAGGATTCTAGCCCGCGAGTTCATGTCACCGCAGTGAGCGAGAGAGTGATCCGTCCCGTGGCTCGATCCGAGCACGGAAGTGAGTTGACCACCCTTGACTCTGCCGGTTTCTCAACAGCACGGATCCGCGTTTCCCCTCGCTTGGGACGACGAATGAGCTTACGTTTCTGTTAGCGACGTATAGCCCATAGGAACTCTTAGTGTCAGGCCAAAGTGTCTCCCTTGTTGTATGTTGCTAGTCGCGTCCGCATTTAGAGTCCAAGGTCCGCATCACTTAGAGTCGGTCCCCGTGTCCGTCCCGCATCAGTTTGGTATCAGAGCCAGGTTGAGTCTAGGGTAGTCGTTGCATAATTCTTTACACGGTCTAAGTTGAGTCTAGGATCATCATTATTTTCAAAACAAAAAAAGTGTTTTAAAATTGCATTTTCATCCCAATAACCCGGTATATCAAACGGCGCCGCCCGAACGTTAGGTTACGCCTATCGGGAAGGTATCAGTCTTGTGTGAGTGATCTTCGGATCGATTAACTCCGCCACGTACCAGATATTGGTTAAGTCTAGGTGCATTAGTCGGTGTTTGCATTAGTATGTGTCTCCTGGTCCGTGTGTCTTTGCATGCCCACTTGTCGAGACACCCAATACTCGCCACCACCACCTATGGCGGATTCCCGAGCCCGTAGCTCCGATGAGCCCTCGATGGCCGAGATGTTCCGTGTTGTGCATCCCTTGGTTTTGATGATGACAATAGGATATGTTTGATTAATCAAGCTCTATCTTGTTTCATAACAAATACAAGTGGTTTGATTGTTCCTTCAAAGTAATGGACTCATGACTATTTGATGATGACAAACAATGTTTTTGATTAACTCAATATAAATCTGATAGTTCAAGTTACTTCTGATATGTTAAGTAATTTCAGGTCCACTGAAATCCAAGTGGAATCAATAAATCAGAAGAAGTGTCAAAGGCCGCTTGTCGACCAGGGAAGTGGTTATGGTCGACCAACGAACCCAGCCAGAAACACTTCAAGTCATCCGTCTTCTGCATGTGTCTTGGCTGTCGACCAAAGCTCCACTTCTGGTCGACCACAGAACAGACAGAGCATCAGACAGAACTGACGGCCATCTGGAATTTGCCCCTTGTCGACCAGCGACAAGGCTGTGGTCGACCACGGGACGCGAGTGTCAGCCAGAATGAAACCGCCATCAGGACACTGCTCGTTGTCGACCAGGGACAGTGTCATGGTCGACCACGGGTGTTATAGCGTCCAGAACCGAACTCTAACCGAATTCTATTTTGGTTCCTTAAAACCTGCAGATTGTTGTTGCAGGTTGTTGGGTAGTTCAAATGATGAGATTCCGCACGGGAATCAAGGAGAGAATCTTGCTTAGAAGCGGTCAAACTTATTGTAGTGATCGGATTTAACCTTCTCCCTGCTTTCTAGCAGATTGACGCTCGATCTGGAATTTGAGCAGGAAGAGCTTCAGGCTTGAAAAAGTATCTGCATAAAAAGTAGAAGGCAACTGATCGCGGAGAAAAGCACACAGAGAGAGCATAGAACAGAAGCTAAGAAACACACCTACATCATAGGACGAAGTGGCTCTCCATCAACCAGAAATCTGCAGAAGACTAAAGGCATTCTCATTGCTGCAGAAGGAAGACTGGGCTTGAAGCTGTGCGACCTCCAGCAGCAAAGCAGCTGAAGGCATCCGATTGGAAGCTCTACAGGGAGTCTACTCTTGTTATTTATGTGATTAAGTCCCAGGCTGAATTCTTTACTTTGTTACAAAAGTCTATATTCAGTCTTGTTGCATCATCCCACCTTCTCATCATTTCTATTCATCCTTACACCAAGTGTCAAGCTGTGAGGCAGCGGATTCAAGTTGTGTGTCAGCTGGTACAAGCTGTGTGTCAGCAGGAACAAGCTGTGTGACAGCGGTGTCTTGTGTTTTGGATTGAGATCAGAGGCTCTCATAAGTGAAGCCTTGCTTGAGTTAAGCAAGGGGTGGATGTAAGTCTCGGGAAGAGACTGAACCACCTTAAAAATCCTATCTTGTGGTTTGCTTATGTGTGTGCGTGCTTCTCTATGTGTTTGTTTTCTTCATTGATATCAACATTAGTTCTGTAATTCGTCAATCACCTGCAACTCATTTAGTCAATAGATATTAAATCGAAAAAAGGGGGAAAGATCTATTCACCCCCCCTCTAGATCTATTCAGTCCGTACTCAACACGTGGTATCAGAGCCAGACTCTCCAAAAATGTGGTCTAACAACCAGGAGAGGCCTGCCGGACTGAACTCTAGAAGTCTAATGGCTGAGGGACACTCAGTAACTAGACCACCATATTTCGATGGAAATGATTTCTCATACTGGAAAAATCGTATGCAGGTGTTCTTGAGAGCACAAGATCATGAGATGTGGAGAGTAGTAAGCCGAGGACCCTACGAGCTGCCCGAAGATGAGGATACCTGGACCAGAGAACAGGTCAGAAAATCAACCATCAACTGGGGAGCCATGAACGTAATGCAATGCGCACTACACCCCACGGAGTTCTCACGAGTTTCACAATGTGCAACGGCCAAGGAAATGTGGGATCGACTAGTAGTAATCTATGAAGGTACTTCAGAGGTAAGGGAGTCAAAAGCAAATATGCTAGTTTCAGAATATGAAATGTTTAGAATGAAAACTGACGAAAAGATTTCTGAAATGTATGCTAGACTAGTGCAATTAACGAATAGTTTAAAGAGTCTAGGGAAAACCTACAAGGAATAGGAATTAGTGAGGAAGATCCTAAGATCCCTCACTCCTATGTGGCATACCAAGGCCACAGTAATTGAGGACTCAAAGAACCTCACCACTATGACTGTGGATGAACTAGTGGGATCCCTAATGGCCTATGAGGTCAATCTGAAAAGAAAAGAAGATGAGGGCAAGAAAAAGAACCAGCTCGCCCTAAAAACTAAAATAGGCACCTCTGAACTATCTGACACTGATAACTCATCTAGCACAGGTGAGGAAACTGGTGAGCTAGCCATGTTAACAAGAAAATTCAAAAGGTTTCTGCGGAAGGAAGGTAAGGGATTCAGGAATCCTAAGGGCATGGTAAGAAAGTCATCTCAGTTTAAGTTTGATAAAAATAAAACTTCATCTAACAAACTTGTCTGCTACAACTGCAGGAAACTAGGACACATAAAGGCTGAATGTCCAGAGACTCCTAAGAAATCAAGCTTCAAGTGGAAAGGCAAGCAACCAAAAGCAATGATAAGCACATGGAGCGAGGAGGAGGAAAGCAGTAAGGAGGAAACAACTTCCGAGGAAGAAGAAGGAAACATCTGTTTGATGGCCAAAGGAGATAGCGATGATCTTGAGGTAATCCCTCCGTTTCAAGATTTTTCTAGCTCAGATTGGGAAGAAGTCTACTCAGACTTACTTGATGCATATGAAAGAATTAGGAAGGAAAATAAGAGTTTGAAGAAAAAGCTTAATCAGGTCAATAATGACAGCAACCCATTTGCCAACAGAACTGAACTAGAATTAGAAATCACCACCTTGAAAAATAAGCTGAAACAATACGAGACAGATGAAGAAAATGTCAAATGGCTGTTAGAAGAAAATGAGTCACTGAAAAACACAATTGATGAGGTAAAATTAAAGACTCAAGAAAGTGAACAGCAAACTAAGGTAACTCAAGAAAGAAACAACTCACTCAAGGAGGAAAACTGTCAACTTCTGGAAGAAATAGAAAGAATCCAGAGTGAACTGAAAAACAAACAGGAAACCTTGGAAAAAATGACTAAAGGTCAAGAAAACTTAAATGCTGTCTTGGGAATAAAAGTAAACTTTCAAAAAGAAGGGTTAGGATACAATCCTACGGCTAAAAAGGAATTCCAAATAAAAACCGTAACTGGGATTGCTGACTCAAAAGGAAAAGGGCCCCTAATCAATCTATATCAAGACAAACAAGAGGATGTAGCTGAATGCTCCTCCAAAAGGAATAATGTCACCAAGGAAGAGAGAAACATTAAAGAGAAAATAGTCAATCAACATAAGCTTAAAAATAATAGACAAGAAACTCAAATTCACATAAATAACCAAACAAACCAAGTACTAAATCAAGTTAAAGGACATAAATCTGGAAAACAAGGTGTCTGGAGACAGGCTGGTCGACAACCGACCCCTCCTATGTCGACCAGAGGATCTGCCAGAACAGGCGCTGGCGTCTGGAGAAGCAGTGGTCGACCACAGACATACCAGATGTCGACCAGAGGAACTGCCAGAATAAGCGCTGGCTTCTGGAAAAGCAATGGTCGACCACAGACACACCAGATGTCGACCATGACCAGACACGCAAACAGAAACCACAGATTTTCTCAGGTGAAACAAAATGAAAATTGGAAATCAAAAAGGTGGATTCAGATTAAAGAAACATTAGAACAAAAGCCACCCAATCTGAACAAGTTCAGAGACGAAAAATTAAACTGCTCTAAGAAAATCTGGGTTATCAAAGGATTGTTACAGCAATTTCACAATTTTACAAGTTATCTTGGACCCGGGTACCATTGGGGTCCAAAAATTTCTGTGTAATTCATGATGCAGGAATGTCTGGCAGCCATGCACAATAAGTGGTACTTAGATAGTGGTTGCTCAAGACACATGACGGGAGACAAGACCAAGTTCTCCCAACTAAGCTCAAAAGATGGAGGTTATGTGACCTTTGGAGGAAATAACAAAGGTAAGATCATCGGGACAGGTAAAATAGGTAAGAACTTCTCAAACAGTATTGAAAATGTACTGCTGGTAGATGGACTGGAATATAACTTGCTGAGCATCAGTCAGCTTTGCGACAAAGGCCATAAAGTAATATTTGACTCCAAGATCTGCAAGATTATTGAACCAAATTCAGATACAGTCAAGTTTATGGGCCAGAGAGTAAACAATGTCTACATAATAGACTTGGATGATCCAGCCCACTCCAACCTGTGCCTAACCGCCAAGAAAGAGGACCTGACCTGGCTGTGGCACCGAAGGCTAGGGCATGTTAGCTATAGGGTGTTGCATAAACTTGTGAAGAATAAAATGATTCTTGGTATGCCTGAAATTTCGTTTGCTCAAAATGTCAAAGTATGTGAATCATGTACCCAAGGTAAGCAAACAAGAAAATCATTCAAAGGTAGAACTGAAAGTCAATCTTCTAGACCACTAGAACTTGTGCACATGGACCTTTTTGGCCCAACAAGAACTGCTAGTCTTAGTGGTAAGAGATACGGTTATGTACTAGTTGATGATTTCTCTAGATTCACATGGGTAATATTTCTATCTCATAAAAGTGATGCTTTTTCTGAGTTTCAGGAATTCTACAAAAGAATGAAGCAGGATGGCAAGTCCAAAGTGTGTACAATCATATCTGACCATGGGGGGGAGTTTGAAAATTCTGACTTTGACTTATTCTGCAGAAACAAGGGCATAACCCACAGATTTTCCTCACCAAGGACTCCAGAACAAAATGGAGTTGTGGAGAGAAGGAACCGCACTCTTGTCGAGATGGCTAGAACCATGCTGGTTGAAGCTAAACTTCCAAGGAGATTTTGGGCAGAGGCAGTCAACACAGCATGCTACATTGTAAACCGAGCAATGGTAAGACCGGCTAGTGAAAATACACCATATGAAATGTTCAAAGGTAAGAAACCATCCCTAGCTCATTTTAGAATTTTCGGGTCAAAATGCTTTATTCATAACAATGATAAAAGGGTCTTGGACAAATTTGAACCGAAGAGTGATCCAGGAATATTCTTGGGCTATTCCGACCGATCAAGAGCCTATAGAGTTTTTAACACCAAAGATCAAATTGTTGAAGAATCCCCTCGTATTACATTTGATGAAATTAATGATCTTGGCAAAAATGAGCAGGTCAGCAAGGAAGAAGAAGATAGGGAATTTCTAGAAGACAACGAAGAACCAAATGAAGAAGAACAATCTCAGGAAAGAGATCAAGGTATTACTAATGCTCCACCCGAAGGAGAAGGCATCTCAGGTAACAATCTTGAGAACTTAAGACTTCTTAGAGATCATCCCATAGAAAACATCATTGGTGGAATTCATGATCCTAGGAAGACTAGATCTCAGTTAAAAGAAATCAATGAACTAGATCAGCTTGCACTTGTGTCCCAAATAGAGCCCAAATCAGTAGAGGAAGCATTAAAAGATGACTCATGGATAAATGCTATGCATGAAGAACTAAATCAATTTGAAAGAAATCAGGTGTGGAGTCTTGTCCCTAGACCTTCATCTCGCCCCGTTATTGGAACCAAGTGGGTCTATAAAAACAAGCTAAGTGAAGAAGGGGTTGTAATGAGAAACAAGGCTCGGCTGGTGGCTAAAGGGTACAACCAGGAATTTGGGGTTGATTTTGAAGAATCATATGCTCCAGTTGCTAGATTAGAAGCCATCAGGATATTGTTAGCCTTTGCAGCATCTCATGGAATCAAACTACAACAAATGGATGTAAAAAGTGCATTTCTAAATGGAATAATAAAAGAAGAAGTCTATGTGGAACAACCCCCTGGATTTGAAAATGATGAACTTGCTAATCATGTTTTCAAATTGCATAAAGCTTTGTATGGATTAAAGCAGGCTCCTCGGGCCTGGTATGAAAGGTTGAGCTCCTTCCTCACCAAGAAGGGATACATAAGAGGTAAAATTAATCAAACATTATTTTCCAAGACCCAAGGTAAGCATATACTAGTTGTACAAATCTATGTGGATGATATTGTGTTTGGGTCTACCGAAGCTTCTTTATGTACTGAATTTGCAAACTTAATGACCAATGAGTTTGAAATGAGTTTAATGGGTGATTTACAGTTTTTTCTTGGATTGCAGATCGTACAATGTAGAGAAGGATACTTCATAAATCAATCCAAGTACATAAAGGAGATGTTGAAGAAGTTTGGCATGGAAAGCTGCAAACCAATCGAGTCACCCATGGGTACAAATGCAACATTGGAAGCTGATGTAAAAGGTAACATGGTAGATGCCAAGAAATACAGAGGTATGATCGGGTCCCTGCTATATTTAACTGCTTCAAGGCCAGATATTCAGTTTAGTGTATGCATGTGTGCTAGATATCAGTCTAGCCCTAGAGAATCACATTTAGGGGCTGTCAAGCGTATCCTTCGATACCTTGCCGGCACCCAAGAATTGGGTTTATGGTATCCTACATACTGCAAACTAGATTTGATTTCATATTCAGATGCTGGTTATGCTGGTTGCAAAATTGATAGGAAGAGTACTAGTGGTTATTGTCAAATATTAGGTGGATGTTTAATATCATGGGCTTCTAAAAGCAGCATTCTGTGGCACTCTCCACTGCTGAGGCTGAGTATGTCGCAGTAGGGAGCTGTGGTACACAGGTTATGTGGATAAAACATCAACTCCAAGACTACAATATAGATCTTGGATGTGCACCTATTTTCTGTGACAACACTAGTGCTATTAATTTGTCTAAAAACCCCATTCAACACTCTAGGACAAAACACATTGAGATCCGTCATCACTTTCTAAGAGATGAGGTCTTCAAAGGAAATTTCATGCTTCATTTTGTAGAAACTGAAAAATAACTGGCAGACATTTTCACAAAACCCCTTAACAATGACAGATTTTCAACTCTAAGAAGGGAGTTAGGAATTTGTAGAATTTCTCCTGAAAATTCTTGAAATACTCATATTCATGTGTTCATTGTATAGATTCTGTCATTTCTGTACTAAGTTATGTCAACTAGGTCTCTAGTACTGGTCAAGTTTTGAGTTTGGAGGTCTAGTGTCGGTTGCTACTTCAGCAAGTTCTGCAGAATCCTGGTTCTACTACGGATTATCTCTTGTGGTCGACCACAGGCAAGGCGCTGGTCGACCAAGGCATCAGGACAGGAAATAGTTGGTTCTGTGACTTCGCAGCTGTCGACCACAGGCGGTCCCATGGTCGACAACAGAATTGTCAGAAAGCAGACCACAGGTGACTACTCATCAGGCAGTTTCTGTGACAGCACAGAGGTCGACCAAAGGCAACTCTATGGTCGACAGAGGATCTGAACAAGGGAAAATGGATCTAAAAAGGCTGCTGGCTCTGCTAGGAAATCCTCTGAACTAAGTGAACTTTTGTGCTCAGATTCTTCACTCATTCATCCTTATCCATACTTCCCATCCCTTGTGTCTCTATATCTCTTCATGGCCAACATTTTTTTATCTTCAGCAAGGACTCACAAATTGAGGGGGAGAAAAAGTGTAAACTCATTCCTTGATAAAATATTGCAAAACCTAACCATATCTTTCAATAAAATCACCAAGGTAATCATTAAGAGTAGAGGTTGAGTGTAGTAATGAGAATTTGAACTGTACTACTGCAATAAATTCAAACCATAACTATGACTCTGTCACAAGATTTTGAGGACTTATGATTTTTAGTAATGAGACTATTTCTCTACCTGTGTCTGTGTTGGACAGTAAAAATAAACTCAAATATAACATGTATGAACATGGAATACGCCATAATTCTGCCTTCTTGGTAGAGCAATGGATTGAGTTCTGAGAAACTACTGTTCTCCATCTCAAAGCAAAAAAATTGGCTGAACAATAGATGGGAGACAAGTGTGTCATGAAGATCCAATCTAACTCTGCTGCTTTCAAAAATATTGATTGGGCATACTGAGTAACTGGGGATATTGGCGTCTGATAAACGTATATCCTCACGGATAAAAGGTGTGTCCCAGTCATTAGTGGAATGGTTAGGCATGCTAAGTAGCCGGGGTTTCTGGCGTGTAAAAAGCGTGTCTCCTCGTGTAGAAAAGCATGTGATAAACCTGACCACAGCTCTCAAATGATTCAAAAAGTTATCACAAAGGCAGAGAAAATGGTTGACCTAAAGCATAGCATGCAAATATAAGTACAAAACACTGTTCAGCTAGCATAGTTAGTCAAATTATCTCTTGAAATATATTATAAGTTCAAGGAGCCATGTGAAAGAAATTGGATATGGGGAGTCAATTTATTGGTGCAATACTTTCAAATTCATTGAACCACAATACCCACTCTATTTGGTCACAAGGTGGTCTTTGCATAAGGGTGGAAAGATTCCATAAGTGTTCTATTAAAGAAAGGGAGTACACTTTAATATCTTCCAAAAATTTGAGTTATGCTGATTAAATCCTGACCGCTCGTTTTCTGCATCGTGATGGTTCCACCTACCCAAGCTCCATCTCATTCTGTTCCACCTACCCAAGTTCCACCTACCTCCACCCCATCTACTTCTGCTCCACCACCATCCTTCACCTCCAACACTGAGTCTCACGGAGTGCTTCTCCAGATAGCATCTCAGTTGTCCTCTCTTACCACTCAATTCCAATCCTTTCAAGAGAATATGAATGCTGCCACCGGGCGCCTGGAGCAGAAAGTCCAAAGGCTGGAACAACAGATGGAGGCCAGGTTCATCAAGCAAAAGGAACACACTGACCATGCTAGTTCTCGGTTCAACAGACTAGTTGGCACCTTAGGTCAAGTGTCAGAAGAAATGGGAAACCGCATAGAGTTCACAACCAAGCAGAATGAACAGTATCACAATGCTACTATCTCCGAGATCCAGAAGCTCTGGCTCTCTTATGCCCACATTGTTGACAAGCTGGATCGCATGGAAGAGAACGTGAAGCCAGAGACTTCCTCATCCTCCTCAGAGGGATTGTTTAAATGATCTTCTTTTTGCTGTTGACAAAGGGGGAGATAGGACTTTATGTGTCATTGTGTGTCTAGTTGTGTGTCTAGATGTGTGTCTAGATGTCAAGTTTACTTTGTCTACGTGTCCTTGAATGCAATATCAAATGAATTTTATACTCTGGTGTTTGTCACAATGACTCATGGTTGTCATCATCAAAAAGGGGGAGAATGTTGTGCATCCCTTGGTTTTGATGATGACAATAGGATATGTTTGATTAATCAAGCTCTATCTTGTTTCATAACAAATACAAGTGGTTTGATTGTTCCTTCAAAGTAATGGACTCATGACTATTTGATGATGACAAACAATGTTTTTGATTAACTCAATATAAATCTGATAGTTCAAGTTACTTCTGATATGTTAAGTAATTTCAGGTCCACTGAAATCCAAGTGGAATCAACAAATCAGAAGAAGTGTCAAAGGCCGCTTGTCGACCAGGGAAGTGGTTATGGTCGACCAACGAACCCAGCCAGAAACACTTCAAGTCATCCGTCTTCTGCATGTGTCTTGGCTGTCGACCAAAGCTCCACTTCTGGTCGACCACAGAACAGACAGAGCATCAGACAGAACTGACGGCCATCTGGAATTTGCCCCTTGTCGACCAGCGACAAGGCTGTGGTCGACCACGGGACGCGAGTGTCAGCCAGAATGAAACCGCCATCAGGACACTGCTCGTTGTCGACCAGGGACAGTGTCATGGTCGACCACGGGTGTTATAGCGTCCAGAACCGAACTCTAACCGAATTCTGTTTTGGTTCCTTAAAACCTGCAGATTGTTGTTGCAGGTTGTTGGGTAGTTCAAATGATGAGATTCCGCACGGGAATCAAGGAGAGAATCTTGCTTAGAAGCGGTCAAACTTATTGTAGTGATCGGATTTAACCTTCTCCCTGCTTTCTAGCAGATTGACGCTCGATCTGGAATTTGAGCGGGAAGAGCTTCAGGCTTGAAAAAGTATCTGCATAAAAAGTAGAAGGCAACTGATCGCGGAGAAAAGCACACAGAGAGAGCATAGAACAGAAGCTAAGAAACACACCTACATCACAGGACGAAGTGGCTCTCCATCAACCAGAAATCTGCAGAAGACTAAAGGCATTCTCATTGCTACAGAAGGAAGACTGGGCTTGAAGCTGTGCGACCTCCAGCAGCAAAGCAGCTGAAGGCATCCGATTGGAAGCTCTACAGGGAGTCTACTCTTGTTATTTATGTGATTAAGTCCCAGGCTGAATTCTTTACTTTGTTACAAAAGTCTATATTCAGTCCTGTTGCATCATCCCACCTTCTCATCATTTCTATTCATCCTTACACCAAGTGTCAAGCTGTGAGGCAGCGGATTCAAGTTGTGTGTCAGCTGGTACAAGCTGTGTGTCAGCAGGAACAAGCTGTGTGACAGCGGTGTCTTGTGTTTTGGATTGAGATCAGAGGCTCTCATAAGTGAAGCCTTGCTTGAGTTAAGCAAGGGGTGGATGTAAGTCTCGGGAAGAGACTGAACCACCTTAAAAATCCTATCTTGTGGTTTGCTTATGTGTGTACGTGCTTCTCTATGTGTTTGTTTTCTTCATTGATATCAACATTAGTTCTGTAATTCGTCAATCACCTGCAACTCATTTAGTCAATAGATATTAAATCGAAAAAAGGGGCAAAGATCTATTCACCCCCCCTCTAGATCTATTCAGTCCGTACTCAACATTCCGAGCCCTCATGGATCATCTTGATACGCGTATGGATGGCCTTAATATGCGTCTAGATGGCGTAGGAACGCGTCTAGAAGGGAGGATGAAAGCCCTAGGGGAGCGGGCCGAAGCATTGGACCAGTCCATTTAGGGTCTTGTAGGGAGAATAGCTGTCCTTGAGAGGGCCCCAGTGGCGGCGCAAGCCACGCCGACAAATGGCCAACAAGAGCAGGTTCAGCAACCTATCACTTCAGGGGCTCAAGGGGCAAATGATAGGAGGCATCAGGTGCATGAGGTGGATGACTATGCATCTGATAATGAACAAGGGGGTTATGGTCATCGAAACCAACGACAGAATCGTGATGATGACGATGACCGCGTTCTTAGGAGCATGCGTGCGGACCCTCCCCTATTTGACGGGTCTCTGGACCCGGAGGTCTATTTAGATTGGGAGGTCAGCATGGACCGATACTTCGAGTGGTTTGAGATGACGAACCACCGAAGAGTTCGGTACGCTAAGATGAAGTTGCATGGGCAGGCCCAAACTTATTGGATCAATGTGGAGAGCCTATTAGTGCAGCGACATCAACCCCCGATCAGTACTTGGGATGACATGAAAATGAAGTTGAGGCAGAAATACCTTCCTGCCACGTATCACCAGCGTCTCATGGACAAATGGCAAAGTCTCTCCCAAGGGAACCGGTTCGTGACTGAGTACACTGCCGAGTTTGATGAGTATTATTTACGGTGTGGAGTTACGGAAGAGAGCACCATGACCATCTCTCGCTTTCGAAGAGGTCTACGGCCGAACTACCAATATGAACCTTTCCGCCGCAATGTGACCACTTTGGAACAGGCGTATCAGGTTGCTCTCAAATTGGAGCAATTCGAGGCCGAGTTTGAGCATACCCATTGGTTGGGCCCCTTTCCCATTCGTAGTGTCGAGCCCCGTGGCTCTTCAGGCACGTATCCGAGGGCCCCCATGGCTCGACCTCAAGAGCCCACTCGTCCCGAGCCATTCGCTTCTAGTCCTCGCCCTCCACCTCCGAGGGATATCTCTCCTCGTCCCCAACCCACGGCACCCACGGTCCGTCCACCGGCGCCCGCACCCGTTGCTCGTCCTTTGTTGCCTACACCTCCTATCCATCGGGAGGATAAGGGGAAAGGACCTTTAATCGGGGAGCCTAGTGGATCACGACAGTAGTGTTATCGCTGCAATGGGTTTGGCCACTTTGCCAACCAGTGCCCCACTCGTTAGTCTCTTGCCATTGGGGACATACAGGCCGGGGACGCCACCTCTTTAGATCTTTTGTTACTCAGCTATGAAGCAGATCAGGAGCTAGCTGACGAATACTATGAGATTGAAGGTGATGGCCAGGAGGCCCAGCATTCGGACAATGCCCACTTGGGGGTCGTCAGGTGTATTCTAACCCAGCCACATGCCAATGATGACTGGCGTCAGACCACCATCTTTCATACATACTGTAGGCTGGGGGGCATGTGTGTAAGGTGATTATCGATAGTGGGAGTTGCATCAATGCAATCTCCACGGGCACAGTCTCACGTCTTGGTCTGACTCCTGTGGACCATCCTTGCCCCTATCGAGTATCATGGGTGGATTCCACCTCCATTCCGATCAGGCCGCGGTGTTTGGTCCCACTGCAGTTCCATGCCTACCGCGATGAGATCTGGTGTGATGTCCTCCCCATAGAGGTGGGCAATATCATTCTTGGTAGGCCATGGTTATTTGACCGGGATGCCACACTGCATGGCCGGTCGAATACCTGTACCTTCGACCATGATGGCCGACGGATTACCCTCCACCCCAATCAGCCCAAGAGCCCATCAGTTAGGGGTCCTACTGGCCCTAGTACCCCAGAGCCTTCCACCCCCGGGCCCAGTACCCCATCCCCAGCCTGGGCTATGACCGTTACCTCTGGCACAGGCGAGCCCTCGACTGCGAGGCTGATGATGATTAGCTCTCGAGAAATGGAGCGGGAGGCTAGTAAGGGATGCCCTGTGTTTGCTATTACGGTCAGAAAGGTGGAGCCGAAGTCCGAGGGTGAACTCCAACCCGATGTCATTCTTATTCTGTAGGAGTTCGCTGATATTTTTCCCGAGGAGCTTTCCGAGCGACTCCCACCCATGCGGGATATTCAGCATGTTATCGACTTGATTCCGGGCTCCTCATTGCCCAATCTTCCTCATTATCGCATGAGTCCCACATAACATGCCGAGCTAAAACGGCAGGTTGATGAGTTGATGCAGAGTGGGTCTGTTCGGGACAGCATGAGTCCGTGTGATGTTCCCGCATTACTCTCCCCAAAGAAGGATGGCATGTGGAGAATGTGCATTGATAGTCGTGCCATCAACAAAATCACTGTGAAGTACATGTTCCCTATTCCCCGCCTAGATGATATGCTAGACATGATGGCCGGTGCAACTATCTTCTCGAAGATCGATTTTAAGAGTGGTTACCACCAGGTGAGGATTAGGCCAGGTGATGAGTGGAAGACCGCATTTAAGACCAAGGATGGTCTATATGAGTGGTTGGTTATGCCCTTTGGGTTGACCAATGCCCCTAGCACCTTCATGCGACTCATGACTCAGGTCCTTCGACCATTCATTGGAGTCTTTGTGGTTGTGTATTTTGATGATATCCTTATATATAGTCCCACTAAAGGGGACCACTTGGACCATCTACGGCAGGTCTATCTGCTTCTGAGGCGAGAGCAATTGTTTGCAAACCCACAGAAGTGTGCCTTCATGACACCTCAACTTACCTTCTTGGGTTTTATTGTGTCTAGTACTGGGGTCTCCACCGATCCGGAGAAGGTCCGGGCCATTATTGAGTGGCCGGAACCCCGTACGGTCCATGATGTTCGCAGCTTCTATGGCCTTGCGACGTTCTATCATCGTTTCATCCGCAGATTTAGCTCCGTCACTACCCCGATCACGGACTGTATTCGGAAGGGCACGTTTGTATGGACGAAGACCGCAGCTGCTACCTTCAAGGACATCAAGGAGCGCATGACCCAGACACCGATCCTTCGATTGCCAGATTTCTTGAAGGTGTTTGAGGTCTCTTGTGATGCGTCGGGTGTTGGGATTGGAGGAGTGTTGAGTCAGGAGGCCCACCCGGTCGCATATTTCAGTGAGAAGCTGAATGACGCGAAATTGCGATACTCCACTTATGATAAAGAATTCTACGTAGTTGTTCAGGCTCTTAGGCATTGGAGGCACTATCTATTACATCAGGAGTTTGTCTTATACTCCGATCATGAGGCTTTCAGGTACCTCCATTCCAAAAAGAAGCTTAATGCATGTCACAGTCGATGGGTTGAGTATCTCCAGTAGTACACATTTGTGCTTAAACATAAGGCTGGAGTGGAGAACAAGGTGGCTGATGCCTTGAGTCGGCGTGCTTGTCTGCTGACCATCATGAGTGCCGAGGTCATAAGGTTAGAGAAGATGGTAGAGGCCTATGTTGACTATCCTGACTTCGGTCAGATTTATACCACTCTCTAGGCCGGACCCTCTAGAGGTCATGATGATTATGTGCTCTAGGAGGGTTACCTCTTTCGAGGGGGCAGGCTTTGTGTTCCCCGAACTTCGGTTCGAGACTTCTTAGTCTGGGAGCTACATGCGGGAGGTCTAGCCGGCCACTTTGGTCGGAACAAGACTATCGAGGCTGTTGAGCACATATTTTATTGGCCGAGCTTGAAGCATGATGTTACTCATATTGTGGCCTAGTGCCGTACATGTGCTACGGCCAAAATGAAGAAGCAAAGCTCGGGCCTTTATACTCCTCTCCCCGTGCCGGATGCTCCGTGGCATGATGTTAGTATGGATTTTATCTTGGGATTGCCACGTACCTCTAGGAAGCATGATTCGATCTATGTGGTGGTTGGCCGATTCTCGAAGATGGCCCTTTTCATTCCCTGCTCGAAGACTTCGGATGCTTCAAGGGTAGCCCGCCTTTTTCTTACTCATGTGGTGTGCAAGTTCGGGTTGCCTCGTACCATAGTGTCTGACCCTGATGTTAGGTTCACCAGTTATTTTTAGAAGACACTGTGGCATATGTTGGGTACTCACCTCAAGTTTTCCACTGTATATCATCCCCAGACAGATGGCTAGACTGAGGTGGTCAATAGAAGTCTGGGTGATCTTTTGAGGTGTCTTGTTAGGGACCGTGTAGGGGATTGGGATCTCATTCTACCACTGGCAGAATTTGCATATAATGATTCTGTTAACAGGTCTATCGGTATGAGTCCATTCGAGATTGTCACAGGTCGTAGGCCTAGGAAGCCAGTGGATCTTGTTCCCATGCTCATTCATGCACAGGCATCTGAGTCTGCCGAGTCCTTTGCTAGGCATGTTAGGAGTTTACATGATGACATCCGTCGTCACATTGAGGCCAGCACCGCACGGTATAAGGAGTTAGTCGATGCCCATCGACACCACCGTGAGTTCCAAGAGGGTGAATATGTCATGATCAGGGTAAGAACTGAACGGTTTCCCTCTAGATTCGTAAAGAAATTGCCAGCTCGCGGAGCCGGTCCATTTAAAGTGTTGAAACACGTTGGATCCAATGCGTATGTTGTGGACCTGTCTGAGGAATATGCTATAAGCTCTACTTTCAATGTGTCGGATCTAGTTGTATATAGGGACCCAACGGTGATCCCTAGTGAGCCTTTCGAGCCATCTCCTCCCATTGAGAGTGATTCCCCACCTGAGTGTCCACCACCAGCCACATTTCCACAGGAGCGAGAGCATATAGATCATATACTGGATGAGCAGGTGACAGTTACCAGGAGTGGATCCTACCCGCGCTACCTAGTGCGTTGGAGAGGGCGACCCGCCACCGAGGATACTTGGATCACCCGTGGAGAGTTGCAGCGGATAGATCTGGACCTACTGGAGCGCTACCAGAGCGATGCAGACCCTTACTCGACAGGGTCGAGTTTCTCCGACCCGGGGAGAATTGGTGCGGACACCAGAGTAAGCGAGAAGCACGAACCGGCGAGCCGTCGGTACTGTACGCGGAGCACCACTCGGGCTACATCGACTTCCCTTTGGCTCGGAGATAGTCTGGAGTCTCCACCTTGAGTTTGGATACTTTTAGCATTTATTTACATTGTATTTGGGCTTGTAATGTGTGTTTTTACTTGGGTTTTCATTTTGGGCTTTTTGTAAGGCTCTTAATAAGCCATTTGGATTAGGCCCTTTAGAGTCCATTAAGGGGTGTGGCCATATTGGACCACTAGACTTCATAATGGGTCTTTAAATGACTTAAGGCCCAATTGGGCTTCTCTTTCTCATGGGCTTCCTAAATTGGAAGGCCCAATTGACTGGTCTATGACCCAACTTGGACCAAGCCTCTCTTCTTGACCAAGGGAGACAAAGTGGGAGAAAAGCCCACTTTCTCTCCTTAAAATTAATGAGGGGGGTGCCCCCCTCTTTTGGCCTCATTAGGCTAAGCCTTTTTATTTAGGCTTGACCACATGGGGGAAATAACATTTGGCATCTCCTCTACGTAAACCAAGATCCATGGGTTTCATATAAAAGGGTTGTATTTCCTATTTTCAAATATAATGAACAAAAAAATCAGTATTTTTCTTGGAGCAAGCTTGGTGCGCCCCTCTCTCCCTCTCCTCTCCCCCCTTCTGCAGTTGTGAAGGCTGTGAATCAGAGGTGTGAAGCCTCATCTATCAGGTGTGAAGAACGTCACCGCCGCCGCCACCGCCATCGTGCCGCCGTCGCGCCACCGCCATCATTGCCGGAGTTCTATCCACTCAAGACAGCCAGCTCTTCCCCGAATTTCTGCGCCCAACCTCGAGATCCTTTGGTTCCCAAATTTTCAGGGTGAGTTCAAGAGATCATCACCACGTCCTATAAAAATTGGTGGAGCTTCTAGTCTTTATTTTCCATTTTTCTATTTTCATTCTCCACCTCCTTTCAGATCTGCCAGCAGTCTGCCCAGATTTTCAGAACCCTAATAGGTCATTCATGAACCCACCTTCTAGTGACCCAAATGACGTGATATTTTTATTGGAGGTTCCGTATATCTAATACCTCGTCCAAAAATTTCTTGTGAATTTAGAATCTCGTTCATATTTTCTAAAAATTCACTTCAGATCCCAACTTAGTTTTGTCTGCCACTGTCCAGATCCGACCACCCAGCAGTATAAAATATTTTTCTCCACCCAAACCTCTACCAAATCGTTCATAAAAAATTATCCCCATTTTTTTACTTCTCCCCTCTACAACTTTTGTGAAGAACCTAACATCTGAATCGGAGGTCTACATCGCGATCAATGCAA
The DNA here is from genome assembly GCA_022559845.1 of Amorphophallus konjac. Taxonomy (NCBI): domain Eukaryota; kingdom Viridiplantae; phylum Streptophyta; class Magnoliopsida; order Alismatales; family Araceae; genus Amorphophallus; species Amorphophallus konjac. Next base: position 223,449,673 of record CM040117.1, on the reverse strand, counting down.
ACTCTCAGGAAACTTTCCTTCTGCCCGGCCAGATCTGAAACAAAGATCAGTCAGGCTCAAAATTCGGCCATCAAAATTACAGCTCTGAAGAAATTCCTAGATCCACAGAGGGTCGAAGGATTTCGAGTCAGCGTTCCAACGGCGTTGGTTTCGCGCCGATCCAACATCGGTGCTGTTCGCAGCGACAGATCTCGCCGGATCGCGCGCTGCAAAATAGAAGCAGCAGATCCGTGGGCAGTAACTCCAAGATTTGGAGATCGGAGCCGATTGGCCTCTGGCCAGTGTTCCAGCCCGGCCATCATCCAGGAAGGCACGCCATCAGGTGTCACCATCACAGCGGGACCCGCCCCACCAGGTTCGGAGGATTGAGCAGCACGTGGGCCCCACGAACCCGTAGATCGCGCCGTCCGGACAGCACTAAAACGTGAATTTCGGCACCGTCGGAGCGACATCAAGATGCTGCCCATCAACCCACTTCCCGATACTCCCGGACCCCACATGTGACCTGTTACCTCCCTGCGTGGAGTGGGTCAAAACTTTGTACCGCTATAAAAATTTATTAACCGGGAGTACGGATTTGGCCGGGGTTGTCTTCCCCACACCGGGAGCGTGGAGGTAACGGTCTTACTTCTTGGCGTTCATTTGCTAGTTTAATATATGGTCATATGCCGCTGTGAGTGCGTTAGGATTCTAGCCCGCGAGTTCATGTCACCGCTGTGAGCGAGAGAGTGACCCGTCCCGTGGCTCGATCCGAGCATGGAAGTAAGTCGACCACCCTTGACTCTGCCAGTTTCTCAACCGCGCAGATCCGCGTTTCCCCTCGCTTGGGACGACAAGTGAGCTTACGTTTCTGTTAGCGACGTATAGCCCATAGGAACTCTTAGTGTCGGGCCAAAGTGTCTCCATTGTTGTATGTTGCTGGTCACGTCTGCATTTAGAGTCTTAGATCCGCACCACTTAGAGTCGGTCCCCATGTCCGCCCCGCATCATCCAGTCACATCAGGGCCCACGGCACCCGATCGCTCAACAACTCCGGTCACAACGGTGCCCCCGACACCCGGCTGCCAACAACTCCAGTCACATCGGGGCCCGTGGCACTCGACCGCTTAACAACTTCAGTCACAACTGTGCCCCCGGTACCCGACTGCCAGCAACCTCAGTCACAACGGTGCCGCCGGCACCCGACTACCCAGCTACTTCAGTCACAACGGTGCCGCCGGCACCGTCTGTCAACAACTCCAGTCACAACGATGCCCCCGACACCCGACTGCCAGCTACTCCAGTCACATCGGGGCCCGTGGCACCCGACCACTCAACTTCCCCCGCACAATGGTGCCCACGGCACCCCTACTGCCCTGACCTCGACACTGTCTAATGTCGAGAATACATTGTGAAACCCCTCGGGCGCCATCCTGCTGAGTCACAGGTCCTCTGACGGACACCATGTACAGATACGGAACTACCCACATCATAACGCAATGACCCAGTGATGTGAGACCACCTATGGACCTATATTGCAAGCAATCAAATTGAGCAGCGGACTCACATTAGTGAACACGATCGCGAAGCACACACTAGTGCCTGTAGGCGACTTAGCGATGACGGAGAGGGTCCGAGTCCGGACCTTGATACTCCAATGGTTGGCTAGCTTATGGAGGACCCCAAATGGGCCAGGGATGCCCAATTCACGGGTGGCCGATACGCCAAGGGCGTGGGTTAAGTGGTCGCCTCTCACAACTCGCCCCGCGGTGGTCACTCAATTTGATGGCAATTTGAGACCGGACACTCTCTCACCGCCGACGGAGCAACTAAAAGCAATACTAAACGAAGCAATTAAATCTCAGCAATGAAAGGTGTTCAGGAGCTCACCTGATCAGCGTGAATACGCCGATCTCGGCCGGAGATGATGTCGAGCGGGGAGGCGTGGGCACGCACCCGCACGCCGCATCGATGATGCTTCAAACCTGCGACTTAATAATTACATGAACTACACCCCATGCAAGGGGGGGAATCTCGGGGTGGAGATTATGAGATTACAACCAATACTACCTCCACACAGGGAGGGGTCTTCAGTCGGCCAAGCGGGGTGGGGAAAAATCGAGCTAAACGCAAAGAACGGAAGTCGGTGCCGAATCTGCCACCCTCTGCGCTTCTGGATAGACACTTGCTTATATGGACGTTGTGAGCACTCCAGATTTTTTTTGAGGATGAAACTAGTGGAAAATTCTTCGTGATTTGATCAGGATGAAGCCAGAATTTTACTGATTTCCCTGATCGCCGGCGCTGGTCGGGGAAGAGACACGAATAGGAGCTTAGGTCGCTAGTCCAGACTGTCACAGTACTTCAGCAGCTGGAAGACGATGGTGCCACGGGCGCTCTGAAGCTCCAATTCAAGCGTAGCTGGTACCGATGGATTCCTTGTCGAGTCCTCTTCGAAACGCAAGCAACAGAGACACCAGATAATGTCAGAGTGGACCGGTAGAACTCGAACAAGGAGGGGAGGTCGGAGCAGACTGACAAGAAACAGAACCAGGCACCAGAAGGAATAAATTCATAACTCTTGATTCCGGATGCTAATCGGAGTTCCGCTTCTTGATCCTGGAAGTCAACAAGTCTAGAAAGAAGTTTGTAGAAGAACTCTCACCCAGATTCATGCTATAATTACCGTGGAAGAACTTCCACTCAGGTTCTGGTCCTCTGACTGAGAAGTCTTGCGCAGTCGTAGTAGATCGCCTCCTCCGAACAGCTCCGATCTTGGAAGTCGGCGGGACCACCACCGTTGGAAAGTTGACTGGGAGACGCTTCAAACAGTGCCTCTTGAACTTTCAGGAACATCCGGAGGAAGCTGTGGTCACCCCTGAAAGCTGCTGGATCGCTGCTGACTGTGACCTGAGAATTGCAGGTGGTGATAGGTCGTGGGGGAATGGGGTAGAAGGGATGGGGAATGAGGTGGTTGTGTGTAGGGGCAACCCCCAGCTGTGAGGAGGTCTGGGAGGGGGTGTTTCAAGGTGTGGGAAGGGGAGAATGGGGGCTGGAAGGGGGTGTTTGCTATGGGTGAGAGAGGAGCTGCAAATTTGGGGCTTGAAGGGAGAGGGGGAAGGTGAGGGGGGGCACAAGTGGGTGGAGGGAATGTGAGTTTGAATTTTCCTTAATGGAGGGTGATCAATGGTGGTCTTCGGGATGGGAAGAGGTGTCTTGGGACGGTGGGGAGATGCTTGGGGAAGGGTAGTGGGTAGTTGGGGGTTGGAGGGTGGGGTGTGGATTGGGTGGAGTTGTCTTGGAACTAGGGGGTAGTAATGATGGGTTATGGGAAGTTGTGAGGATGAGTAATGAGGGGGAGAGAGAGAGTTGATGATGTGGAGGAGAGAGAGCGAGGGGAGGAGAGAGAGAGGGGGGCGCCCTCCTCCTTTAAGAGAGAGAGAAGAGAGAGAAATGAGATAGAGAGAGAAGGGGAATCCACCCCAATAGAGAGAGAGAGAGAGAGAAGTGGAGAATCCTCTCCAATGACACTAAACACACTTGATTTTGGATTGATTATAAAAAGTTGTTACAATGAGAGGGAGGGGAGGCCTATTTATAGGCTCATACAATTTCATGGACTAAAATGACCTTGAACAAACTAACTAGTGACTAGCCTATCCAGGGGGGGCGCCCATGGGCCAAGCCCACTAGTTGGGCCCATTAGACAGCTTAATTAACTACATGACTCAAGACTTAGGTAAATGACCCTTATACCTAGGTACTATACTCAAACAAAAGGAAAATTACATAGTTTATGACTCAAAGAAAGTATGAAAATTACATGACTAGACTCAGAAACATGTGGGGAACATAATGACGCATGCTGACGATCCAACTGAGCTTCGAAAAAAGTGGTGGGGCAAGGGATGCCCCCATCATACCCCCGGGGTGGGGAGAACTCGACCCCGTCTAGTATGGGTCCACCGGGGTAGTAGTACGCCAAATGCAGCTCCGGGCGAGCCACGATCTCCAAACTCAACCCACATCCATAGCCGGGGAATGACGCTTCCGCTTGTCAAAGTGGCTCGGACACACCCTCATGCTGGCGAAGAGATCTGGCTTGCCTAGTATTACCGCCGTGTGCTCATGTCGGGCTCTTAGGCTATTTTGTGGTGGCACTCTGAGGGTGTCTCTCACAAGGATAGGTGTAAGCTCAAGACACTTACTAGGATCCACCGCGGTGCCCTTAGAGGTCCCGGTTCCGCCACGTGGGAAGTGGGGAGAATCCCAAAATCCATTGGTAAGTCCAACCCGTAAGCCGGGTTGCCAAAGCCACTCGGAACTTGGCAAGGTCCAAGTCCTCGTGCCCTCAAATTGGAGGTGACCCTAGGGTAGAGCCACTCCAAAGTCATCATTGCCAAGTTGCCAACTTGGAATTCCATGTGGCGCTCATGAGTTTTTGCCCGCTTCTTGTGAATCTCACCTCTTGTTGCTTGATACTTGCTTGGATGCATATGCCATGCACTATGATGCGGTGTGAGTGGACAATATGTGGTATGCAAAGGTGGTCCAGGACAACCACATATAGACCTATCGTGCATTGATGTTATGAAGACTTTGAATGATTTGGGAGGACCGGGGCATCCATAAATATTCCCGATATGCTTAAGACTCATGATGAATGAAGGTGGACCATTACATCCGAATATGGACCACTCATGCTTCCTACTTGACATGTAGGTGATATGAATGAATGGACCCGACTTATTAATAATGTCAAGTGGTGCGGTATGCCTAGGCACATGCATTCCTATCCTAGAGATGACTTCTATGTGCATGGGTGTGGGGTGGCCCTTGAGCTTCCACTCGTATGGATCAAAGGGATCTAATAAGGGGGACATCATGGAGTGGGGCAATTCATCAATCCCATGGTGTATGTTGCCTAAGGTCAAGGCTCTCATGGTGTAACCCGATTCTAGGAAGGGAGGGGTTTGGCCCAACATGGTGGGTGGGGGTAGGGTAAGGTGAGTGGTGAGTAAAGTGGGTGGGTCACATGGGGAACTAGACTCCCATAGGAAGGGATCATGATAAGGGTTACCTAGAGAGAGATACTCCATGTCCTCAAGGTCCTCACAAGGTGGTGAATCATCCTCTTCTAGAGAAATGGTTGGGCCGGTGTATGGGGTGGGTTGGTTGGTCAAGGTTCTAGGAATCACAATGGTAGGGGAGTGGACCGGGATGGGCTCTTCATCCATAGGGAGAATGAGAAGGAGGTCACTAGTGTAGCAACCAATGGTGAAGACCGAGGTGATAGAACCATCACATGGGTGGATGAGACTAAGGCTTCTTGGGTGGGCCGTTCCTAAGGTCAATAAGCAAGTCAACTTTAGTTGCCATTCTAAACCCTTGAGGAGATCATCCCAACCCTCTACCTCGTAGTAAGATTGGATCGTGGTGTGAAAGGAGAGGAGAGCCACAATTTGGGATTGATGTCTCATGGGTGAGAGGTGTGGGGGTGAACTAAGGATGGTGGGGCCTTGCTTGAGCCATTGGAGTATGGACTCATTCACGGTGAAGGTGTGTGGCTCTTGAGGATCCGGTCTAGGAGAGGTGGGTGGAAGTGGAGGTTCTTGGATTTCCTTTATGGTAGGTTGTTGATCGGGACTAGCATCCATTTCCATGTGGATGGGTGTGTGGGTTTCAACTCCTAATGATAATGGGTTGGGTAGGTCTAATGCGGGGGAATTGGTGATAGCCGGTGCATGGTGCACCCGAGGTGGTGAACAAGCATGGGCTTGGGTTGGGATTGGTAAGGGAAGTAGTGGAGGTCTAGGTTGTGGTTGGGTTGGGGTAGGAAGAGGAAGATGGGTGGGTTGAGGGGTTTTGGAAAGATTGTTCTTGGGAGGAGTGTCCTTGTTGGGGAACGATGGAGGGGTAATGGTGGCCGGGGTGGGAGATGTTTCAACCACTAGGGACATGGAAAAATGCTTCGTTGTGGGGCATTGCCCGGCGATGTGCCCCAATTGGTGGCACCTATAACATTCCGGCTCGCACTTACCCGGGGTTATTTCACTCACTTCTATCTCCATTGGGCTTTTTCCCTTTTGAGAAGGGGTGAGGTGAGGGGTGGTCAAAGGGGCTTGGGTAATGTGGGTTGTGGAATGGGGTTTTGGTTGCATTGTGGGGAATTGGGGAGTTGGAGTCTTGGGTTGGTCGGGTGGGGATGGTGGAGTTGAAATGCTCCTTGGGATTTGGTGATCCGGGTAGGAGGGGAAAACATATCAAGCCCTAAGTTGATCTTTCATATCCTCCCATGTGGTGAGGGGAGCTTCCCTTCTAATTATCCTTAAGCCTTCAATTTTTAACCAATGAGTTTGAGCCCTTTTGGTTAGTTGTGATTTGGCACATCGGACTTTCTCATCATCGGACATGGGATACCAAGTGAAGTAATGGTCCATTGAGACTTCCCAATCTAAATAGTCAATAGGATGAGTCCCATCAAAGATGGGAGGTGGGGGACATGTCCTTCTATCGTCCGTCCTTGGGGCGGGCCCATTTTCTCCAAGTTGGTTGAGTCGACCCGATATGTTATCAAGTCGCTCATTGGCATAGGTCAAGGCCTTCATGAGGTAGTTGACATGGCCAGGGAGGTCATGTGTGTTAGTGGTAGGCATCCCTTGGTGGTTTGCACTAATGGAGAGGGCCGATTGGTAAGGTCGGTAAGAGGTGGCCATGCTAGTGTACAAAGAGATGCAACCGAAGACTCTAAATGCATAAACATGCCCTAGGACCAACTTGATAGAGACAAGTTATGAACTTGCTCTGATACCACTTGATGTGAGACCACCTATGGACCTATATTGCAAGCAATCAAACTGAGCAGCGGACTCACATTAGTGAACACGATCGCGAAGCACACACTATTGCCCGTAGTCGACTTAGCGATGATGGAGAGGGTCTGAGTCGGGACCTTGATACTCCAATGGTTGGCTAGCTTATGGAGGACCCCAAATGGGCCATGGATGCCCAATTCACGGGCGGCCGGTACGCCAAGGGCATGGCTTAAGTGGTCGCTCTCACAACTCGCCCCGCGGTGGTCACTCAATTTGATGGTAATTTGAGACCGGACACTCTCTCACCGCTGACGGAGCAACTAAAAGCAATACTAAACGAAGCAATTTGTTGGGTCCCGTAGTGCAGGAACACGGATCTAGAGGGGGGGTGAATAGATCCTTCTGCTAAAAACTATGTCCAATTAAAAACACAAACTAGCACACAGCGGAATTTACCAGATTGATAGGATTGAGGAAATTAATCTAAACAAGTTTAAACTTGATTCACTCAATCTCGCCGAGCTCACACGATAGCACAAAAAGATATGATAGTGAACACACAATCACAAGAATCAAACCACAGGACACGGGGATTTTTAAGGTGGTTCGGGACCACGACGGGTTCCCTACGTCCACCCCTCACCAAACCGGTGAGGCTTCACTACACGCTACAAAGTGTAGCAACACGGGGAAGAACCCCAACACACACACGCTGCTTTCGCAGCAAACCACACACGAGAGGCCTTGCCTCAAACTGCTGCCACAGCAGCACACACACACACACACACACAACGTTGGGGAACACACCCCGAACAGAATACTTCACATGGAGACACAACTCCGTCCACACACACGTAGGACAAGGCCTACACAACCACACGGGAGAAAACTCCCAACAACACACGCGGATATACTCCGCACAGATCGACACACAAGAGACCACACACACACTCGGAGACCCCTTTCTCCGAACACCCACACAAAATATTCTGTCAAATGTATATGTAACAATCACAAATATATGCTATGACCTTCCACATAAATTCTATAGATGTAAACTAGAAGAATGCATCAAGTATAAGGCTCCCCCTTCTTCATCAAAATCTGATTCTCTTTGCTCGTTGACGGATGATCATAATCTTGACATCATCTTCTTCCTCTCCTCTAGCCGCTTCTCTTTTCCTTATTCCAATCTCCTCTCTTCGCCTGAAAGAGTAGATAGACATAATGAGTTCAATCTTTAAGCTAATCTCAAACAAGAATATAGACATGAATGGTTTAGAGATTTCCCTCTTTTTCACCTATACAAAAGAATACATGAGCATTAGAGATGTTGTATCACAAAGATTGTAGCTCATATATATATGCAAGAGAGAGTGAACAAAGAACATGTAAATGATTATTACACATCTTAGATGCCCATTCAAAACCTTGAACAATCTCAAACAAAAACACAAAAGTGAGAGATCAAGATAACTCCCTCAGATTTTTGATGAAAAACTTATGCAGGATGAAGAACGTTCTTGAAGAAGGATGATCGATTCTTGCTAAAACATAGTTGTAACTTGATTTCCTTCGCAGCTTCTAGTTGTATATGATCTTGGGCCTTGATTCAAGGTTCTTCCTCTCAATTTCAGCTTCAGAGCAAGGTGGAAGAGGGCTTGGAGGCTTCAACTCCGAACCTGCACACCAAAGAATAGTTTTCAGCCCTCTTCTTAGGGTTTTCACTCTAATAGGATGTTTTATAAGCTTAGAACGGTCAAGGGACAGGTAGGAGACCATATCCACTAATTAGGGAGTGATATAGAGCATTAGGATGTGATTGGTTGGACTTTCGGAGCAAGAAAACGGCAGTCAAAAAGTGCGGCTCAAGGTCCTACCGGAATGGGTCGACCCTCGGGCAAACAGAAGCCAAACAGAACTTATTTCATGTTCTGTTTTACAGGGGTCGACCCTCGGGCTTCCAGAACCCAAACAGAACTGATTTTGTGTTTTGTTTTACAGGGGTCGACCCCAGGGGTCGACCCTCGCGTTCCAGAACCCAAACAGAACTAATTTTATGGTTCTGGGTTACAAGGGTCGACCCCAGGGGTCGACCCTTTCAGGCAGATTACAAAAAAACAGCTCTGCGCGCTTCGGCAAAAAGAATTAATTCTCCTAGCTCCGAACTCCGATTGAAGCAAGATCGGAGGCGTTGGAAAGAGGACTCACAGAGCTACAACATATAATTTTTAGGGGGAAATCCAACGGTTGGTTGAAAATGGTGAAGACTGTAAGACAGTTTAAGTTTAAAAAATAACTAAAACCTCCATCAAACCAAAGGGAAACAATTGATTAAATGTTACCATAATCCCATGAAGATCAACCATGATTTTTCATCCTGAAAAACATGATAAAGTAAAGTGTTAGTTGACAATTAAGATCTTTACATAAAGCATTAACACTATGACCATGTTCACAATAAATTGCTTCGTTGAACCTATTCCAAGAGTGAATGATGAACGAGATATCCATTTAAATCCACATAACAACACTTACCTCATTGTTTTACCTGAATTCACATTTCTTGTTGATTGGTTGAATCATTCATACACATAGTCATGAAATTCAAAATCTCATTCTCATTTGACTGATGGTATGCATGTGAAATTCAAAGAGTAAGGAGCCAAGCCACATAGAACAATATTGAGTCACATTCAATTTGATCATCATCCAAGCTTTCAAACCACACATCATTACCTTGGGGGCAAGCAATGATATTTGCATCTCAATCATTCATTTAGCATTACCAAAGTCCACATTCATACTATGAGGCTCAATAAGACATGATGCTTAATATGACATGATGCTCGAGTGTGATTTTCACAAAGGCCTTTCACATTGAAGATAGAGCAACCGCACCAAGTGTAGATGGATTGTATATGTAATGTGTTAACCTCAAAGCACGTATGAACCTCAAAGAGTCATAGATGCATTGACATGATGATAAGCCTTGTAGAATTACAATGCATCCACATGATGATATCCCAATAGAAATAGTTTATGATCATTTCCACAACCAATTCAAGTGAAGAGCATTCACGCACAAGGCTAAGCAACAAAGGCATTTTGTAATCATCAAAATCACATACATAACAATCTCCCCCATTTTGATGATGACAAAATATTATGCTATAATGCTCTCTCCCCCTTTGACATAATCAGAAATGGGGATCATGATGGGGAATCCAGAATGGCAAGAACCTATGGACAACCGGAGTATGAAGAGAACCAATGAGCACAATATGCATGAACGAATTGCAGAACTGTGGGATACCAAATGTTGAAATGAAACTCTTATACCAATTGTCTGATACCAATTGTTGAAAGTGGAAATGCAAAGCTCCCCCTTAGACATAGACACATTTGAAGACTATTTTTGATTTTTAAATTTTTGATTTTTAGTTTTCTTGTGAGATGCATGATACAGGATGTATGAAAATGATGAGACATGACATGCAGACAATGTAATCAAGCAGATATCTATAGATACATGCAACATAACTCCTTCACAAGAAGTGATACCAATTGATTTACAGTAAGGAGATAGGTGTAGGAAAAGTGAAAGTGAGTCATTAAGTTCAGAATGCTCATGATTACACCTAGAGGATTGTGCAGATAAATAGGAGAAGACGTACAGCAGGTCATTGCAATTAATCAAATTTTCAGAATACATATCAAATCAAATTACCATGTGTAAGTGAGTAACATGAGAATGAAGTTTAGCCATATGGATAACCAGATTTTCAAGTAAACACAATAGTAAGTGTACAAACTGCATTTCAATCTAGAGAACAGCGTATTGGAGGCTTCGCTCTACCTCAATCGAATATATCATCAGAAATTTTCATACTGACAATCTGAATTTTTCTAAGAAGGATCAGGTTCAACATAATTCCTTTTTACGCGAGGAGACACATGGAGCTCATGCTAGAATCCCCGGTTACTCAGAATACTGAACCTTGTCACCTCATTTGAACAGAGATACTTTAGTCAACACTTTTCAGAAATGAACCACATCACGTCTCAGGTGACATGTGCCCAGTTTACTCAGTGTGACTTAGCATTACTCTGCCTTTCATTCCAACCAATTTTTTGTATGTGGAGGCAGGCAGCTTTTTCCTCAACTGTCTCTTATCATCCATGCAGCAAGTTGAATTACTTTAGAGTGTTGAAATGAAATTCCTATCTCCTTATGAATAACACTCAATTTCACATTAAAGTGCATGAAGTGTACGAATTTGATTTAACATGTATGGAGAAAATTTAACTTAAAACAGGATAGTGTAGCTCCCCCTATGTAAATGCAATAAGCATGAAATGCTCCCCCTGAGAGTTTGACATGAAGCACACTTGTTAAGATTCAGATGCAACATTATTTAACAATGGAGTATTCGGTCTTAGAAGTTTCAAAGGAAGGGGTTGAATAGCATATAATAACATGCAAGCATACAATAGAGATATGCATATGCAATGCAAAATAAAAAGGTATGCAATTTCAATGCTTGAAATGTTGGCTTCACAGATATGATGACCAATGATGGAAGTATTCTTTTTGGCATTTATGCAACATGAAATGTTCAAGATGATGCATTTCAAAATATGCACTATATGCACACTAGAAATGCCAACTATGCAACAAGACACACGATGAGCTTCATCTTTCAAAAGCACTATGTGAATGATATGTAGAGAGTGATTTATAAATATGCAATGTGATGCACGATTCCAGATTTCACATGACACTCTATATGCACCTAATGTAACAAATGCATGACATGCATTACCAAATGTTAAAATGTGAGGACACCACTTTATTCTGAAAAGAGAATTCAGAAAATTTATTCAGAGCATCAAAATCATCACATGTGAACTTTTCTTGAAAACAGTTGTGCTTTTAACCAAAAAGATGAGTGGCACATTGGTAAAGACCATGGAACATTGATCAACTTCAGTCCTCAAGATGTGCAGCCACAAACACAATATCATCATGCTGAGAGAATGGAAAAACATCATTTTCAATATTTTCAGCATACAAAACTCCCCCATAATCAATGCATGATTTCAGAAAGTTCATTTAAGTTGGATGCCATATGCATAAATGATTCATGGTACCGGGCGGAGGCATATTCTCACGCATGGTGATAACTTTCAGACAGGCTTGACATATCCTTCCACATGTCACCATTTTATATACCATGTAATCATTGAAATGATGATCAGAAATAAATGTATGCACATTTGACATCCGGAGTTTAGCAAAAGTCATTCAATGGCTACACTCTCATATATACTGCTCAGATGTTCCAATACCATTCAGCCAAGCATTCATCATCCACATTGTCAGGAGCAACCAAGGGGTATTCAAGACTTCAAAATCATTGTCTATCAAGATATTGCACTAGCATCAAGACCATAGAACTTCAGCCGAACACTTTATTTTCTCACCTTTACCTTTATTGACATCTTCAAATTCTTTGCTTAATTTTGCTTGTGTAATCTTCATCAATAGCTCCTTTCTTTCTCTCCTGCAAGAAATAGAATGATATTAGCTAAAAGAAATGGAAGCAGATCAAATCTTGCATTGAAGTCCTCTTGACCCCCTTTCTTTCTCTCCATTATTTCAAGGGTTGATGGCCATTATCAATTAAACCTGCACTGTAAAGAGTTTAATTCATGTCAATATTAAGCCAATACATATGAAGAAACTAACTTCAAGGCTTTTCATCACATATGACTCTCTCTCTCTCAACCTGCAAATTAGAGAGTTAAATTCCAGCAACATAAATTTAGAATTCACAACTTGATGTGCACAAACCTGAACAACCAACTTACATATTAGTGTCAATTCAAGGACAAGCCCATGTTAATCAAGGCATCACACCAGAACTGGCTTAGTAGACTTAAAGCCTTCCTCTTGGTCACATGGCAATCCTGCAACAAAGTTCTCATTTGGTTGTTTTGGGTACCCAAACCTTCTTGGGTCCCGGATGGTTAGTTGCACCTCTAGTGGGTGCCTTCCACTATTTTTGGGCATGCATATCATCAAAATACTTTAAGGAGCAAATATTCATGGTATGCCCAAACTCACCACAATAATGATAAGAACCAAAAGACTTCAGATTTTTCTTGTAAGAATGAGCATGGAATTTTTGTTGGTTTGTAGAGATGTTCTCATTTTTTAAACTAAAGCAATTGTTCATGCTGTGACCAAACCTTCCACAATGAAGACAGTTCAATTGATCAAATCTTTCAAATGTTCTTCTTACATGTGCATAAGAGTGATCAAGAGTTCTTTTTGTGTTCAAAAACTTTCTTGGCTTTGTAAAGCCATTCATTTTCTTGCAAGCTTCTAGATCTTTAGATTTCATCAAAAAGTAATCATGCATCATATGACCAAGTTCACCACAATAAAAATATGAGATTTTCTTTATGGATGCATGTGTGTGTGCAACATGATTTTTCATGGCATTCATCGCGACACCAACAACATTTTTAGCCTTTTGATGTAAGTTTTGTTTCTTTTTCAGACTTTCATTTGATTGCTTTGTTGTTTGAGGAACAGATTTATTTGGAGACCCATTTGATGTGCTGGCTATATTAGAACTATGGACAAATGATGTGTAGACTTTATTTTCAAAGTTCATTTTGTTCACAGGATTATAGCCCAGCCCCTCTTTTTAGAAATTCACCTTAGTCCCCAATATCTTGTTCAGATTTTCTTCCCCATTCACAAACTTACACAAAGAAGCATTCAGATCAAGAATTTCTTTTTCAAGTGATGAAATATGTAATTCATAGGAAATGATCTCATTTTCACAAGAAATGACTTTTTCATTCAATTGAGCATTGATGGTTTGGTAGCTTTCCATCTTTTGTTCTAACACAAGCATCTTGTCAAATTCGTCAACAATCACAGATTTCCCTTTTTCGAGCTTTTCAAGATTTTTCAATCTACTTTCAAGCAGGGAGATCTGAATTAGCATTGCACTGTTCTCCTTTTTGAGTTCTTCATTTTCATTTGTAAGTTTATCATTCATAATCAATTCATTGCAAATATCCTGATCAATTGAGTTTGATTCCATTTTGTTTCTTAGATCTTTTTCAGTTTTCTCTAATTGATTGATTTTATTCTTGAGGGCAACATTCTCATTTCTCAAACAAGCAATGGTTTCTTTGTGACATTCAACATCATGCTCTAAAAGTTCATTCAACTTATCAAGCTCAGAACACTTATCATAAGAACCATTTTCATGGAGCATGTTTTCATATTTCTTTTTCAATTTTTTATTTTCCGACTTGACTTTCTTATATTGTTTTGCCAACTCATCATAAGCATCAATAAGATCTTCAAGAGTAAATTCTTCAGAATCTGAATTTATCTCTTCTGCATTTTTGTCACTTTGTTGATCTGTATCATCGGCCATGAGACATTTTTGTCTTTCCATCTCTTGAGCTTTGATCAGCCGGTCCATTAGCTCCTTCGCCGTCCTACAAGAAGATGCAAATGGATACTTGTTACTACTTACAGAAGCTTTCAATAAACTCAAAGCAGTAACATTATCATGATGCATCATTTTATCCTGATTAGACCACTTGGTCTCATCTAAAGGTAATATGTGTGGACCATGATAAATCAATTTTCAAAGACTAGGATTAATAGAATTGATCACCATACACAGTTTGCCTAGCCATGAATCAAAATTCAAACCAGTGAAGATTGGCAAACAGTTCATTGATATATGTTCAGTAGAAAAATTCATGATTGTGGAATGCACTGGGATCACTCTGTAGATCGCAAGATCTAGGGACAACAGAGCCTCACTCTGATACCAATTGTTGGGTCCCGTAGTGCAGGAACACGGATCTAGAGGGGGGGTGAATAGATCCTTCTGCTAAAAACTATGTCCAATTAAAAACATAAACTAGCACACAGCGGAATTTACCAGATTGATAGGATTGAGAAAATTAATCTAAACAAGTTTAAACTTGATTCACTCAATCTCGCCGAGCTCACACGATAGCACAAAAAGATATGATAGTGAACACACAATCACAAGAATCAAACCACAGGACACGGGGATTTTTAAGGTGGTTCGGGACCACGACGGGTTCCCTACGTCCACCCCTCACCAAACCGGTGAGGCTTCACTACACGCTACAAAGTGTAGCAACACGGGGAAGAACCACAACACACACACGCTGCTTTCGCAGCAAACCACACACGAGAGGCCTTGCCTCAAACTGCTGCCACAGCAGCACACACACACACACACACACACAACGTTGGGGAACACACCCCGAACAGAATATTTCACATGGAGACACAACTCCGTCCACACACACGTAGGACAAGGCCTACACAACCACACGGGAGAAAACTCCCAACAACACACGTGGATATACTCCGCACAGATCGACACACAAGAGACCACACACACACTCGGAGACCCCTTTCTCCGAACACCCACACAAAATATTCTGTCAAATGTATATGTAACAATCACAAATATATGCTATGACCTTCCACACAAATTCTATAGATGTAAACTAGAAGAATGCATCAAGTATAAGGCTCCCCCTTCTTCATCAAAATCTGATTCTCTTTGCTCGTTGACGGATGATCATAATCTTGACATCATCTTCTTCCTCTCCTCTAGCCGCTTCTCTTTTCCTTATTCCAATCTCATCTCTTCGCCTGAAAGAGTAGATAGACATAATGAGTTCAATCTTTAAGCTAATCTCAAACAAGAATATAGACATGAATGGTTTAGAGATTTCCCTCTTTTTCACCTATACAAAAGAATACATGAGCATTAGAGATGTTGTATCACAAAGATTGTAGCTCATATATATATGCAAGAGAGAGTGAACAAAGAACATGTAAATGATTATTACACATCTTAGATGCCCATTCAAAACCTTGAACAATCTCAAACAAAAACACAAAAGTGAGAGATCAAGATAACTCCCTCAGATTTTTGATGAAAAGCTTCTGCAGGATGAGGAACGTTCTTGAAGAAGGATGATCGATTCTTGCTAAAACATAGTTGTAACTTGATTTCCTTCGCAGCTTCTAGTTGTATATGATCTTGGGCCTTGCTTCAAGGTTCTTCCTCTCAATTTCAGCTTCAGAGCAAGGTGGAAGAGGGCTTGGAGGCTTCAACTCCGAACCTGCACACCAAAGAATAGTTTTCAGCCCTCTTCTTAGGGTTTTCACTCCAATATGATGTTTTATAAGCTTAGAACGGTCAAGGGACAGGTAGGAGACCAGATCCACTAATTAGGGAGTGATATAGGGCATTAGGATGTGATTGGTTGGACTTTCGGAGCAAGAAAACGGCGGTCAAAAAGTGTGGCTCGAGGTCCTACCGGAATGGGTCGACCCTTGGGGTCGACCCTCGGGCAAACAGAAGCCAAACAGAACTTATTTCATGTTCTGTTTTACAGGGGTCGACCCCAGGGGTCGACCCTCGGGCTTCCAGAACCTAAACAGAACTGATTTTGTGTTTTGTTTTACATGGGTCCACCCTAGGGGTCGACCCTCGCGTTCCAGAACCCAAAAAGAACCAATTTCATGGTTCTGGGTTACAAGGGTCGACCCCAGGAGTCGACCCTTTCAGGCAGATTACAAAAAAATAGCTCTGCGCGCTTCGGCGAAAAGAATTAATTCTCCTAGCTCCGAATTCCGATTGAAGCAAGATCGGAGGCGTTGGAAAGAGGACTCATAGAGCTATAACATATAATTTTTATGGGGAGATCCAACAGTTGGATTGAAAATGGTGAAGACTGTAAGATAGTTTAAGTTTAAAAAATAACTAAAACCTCCATCAAACCAAAGGGAAACAATTGATTAAATGTTACCATAATCCCATGAAGATCAACCATGATTTTTCATCCTGAAAAACATGATAAAGAAAGGTGTTAGTTGACAATTAAGATCTTTACATCAAGCATTAACACTATGACCATGTTCACAATAAATTGCTTCGTTGAACCTATTCCAAGAGTGAATGATGAACGAGATATCCATTTAAATCCACATAACAACACTTACCTCATTGTTTTACCTGAATTCACATTTCTTGTTGATTGGTTGAATCATTCATACACATAGTCATGAAATTCAAAATCTCATTCTCCATTGACTGATGGTATGCCTGTGGAATTCAAAGAGTAAGGAGCCAAGCCACATAGAACAATATTGAGTCACATTCAATTTGATCATCATCCAAGCTTTCAAACCACACATCATTACCTTGGGGGCAAGCAATGATATTTGCATCTCAATCATTCATTTAGCATTACCAAAGTCCACATTCATACTATGAGGCTCAATAAGACATGATGCTTAATATGACATGATGCTCGAGTGTGATTTTCATAAAGGCCTTTTACATTGAAGATAGAGCAACCGCACCAAGTGTAGATGGATTGTATATGTAATGTGCTAACCTCAAAGCACGTATGAACCTCAAAGAGTCGTAGATGCATTGACATGATGATAAGCCTTGTAGAATTACAATGCATCCACATGATGATATCCCAATAGAAATAGTTTATGATCATTTCCACAACCAATTCAAGTGAAGAGCATTCACGCACAAGGCTAAGCAACAAAGGTATTTTGTAATCATCAAAATCACATACACAATACAATTAAATCTCAGCAATGAAAGGTGTTCAGGAGTTCACCTGATCAGCGTTAATACGCCGATCTCGGCCGGAGACGATGTCGAGCGGGGAGGCATGGGCACGCACCCGCACGCCGCGTCGATGATGCTTTAAACCTGCGACTTAATAATTTCATTAACTACACCCCATGCAAGGGGGGGAATCTCGGGGTGGGGATTATGAGATTACAACCAATACTACCTTCACACAGGGAGGGGCCTTCAGCCGGCCAAGCGGGGTGGGGAAAAACCGAGCTAAACACAAAGAACGGAAGTTGGTGCCGAATCTGCCACCCTCTGGGCTTCTGGATAGACACTTGCTTATCTGGACGCTGTGATCACTCCGGATTTTTGTTGAGAATGAAACCAGTGGGAAATTCTTCGTGATTTGATCAGGATATAGCCAGAATTTTACTGATTTCCCTGATCGACGGCGCTGGTCGGGGCAAAGACACGAACAGGAGCTCAGGTCGCTGGTCCAGACTGTCACAGTACTTCAGCAGCTGGAAGACAATGGTGCCACGGGCGCTCTGAAGCTCCAATTCAAGCGTAGCTGGTACCGATGGATTCGTTGTCGAGTCCTCTTCGAAACGCATGTAACGGGGACGCCAGATGATGTCGGAGTGGACCGGTAGAACTCAAACAAGGAGGGGAGGTCGGAGCAGACTGACAAGAAATAGAACCAGGCACCAGGAGGAAGAAATTGATAACTCTTGATTCCGGATGCCAATAGGAGTTCCGTTTCTTGATCCTGGAAGTTAACAGGTCTAGGAAGAAGTTTGTAGAAGAACTCTCGCCCAGATTCATGCTATAATTGCCGTGGAAGAGCTTCCACTCAGGTTCTGGTCCTCTGCTTGAGAAGTCTTGCGCAGTCGTAGTAGATTGCCTCCTTCGAACAGCTCCGATCTTGGAAGTCAGCGGAACCACCACCGTTGGAAAGATGACTGGGAGACGCTTCCAACGGTGCCTCTTGAGCTATCAGGAACGTCCGGAGGAAGCCGTGGTCGCCCCTGAAAGCTGTTGGATCGCTGCTAACTGTGACCTAAGAATTGTAGGTGGTGATAGGTGGTGGGGGAATGGGGTAGAAGGGATGGGGAATGAGGTGGTTGTGTGTAAGTGCAACCCCCAGCTGTGAGGGGGTCTGGGAGGGGGTGTTTCAAGGTGTGGGAAGAGGAGAATGGGGGCTAGAAGGGGGTGTTTGCTATGGGTGAGAGAGGAGCTGCAAATTTGGGGCTTGGAGGGAGAGGGGGAAGGTGAGGGGGGCACAAGTGGGTGGAGGGAATGTGAGTTTGAATTTTCCTTAATGGAGGGTGATCAATGGTGGTCTTGGGGATGGGAAGAGGTGCCTTGGGAAGGTGGGGAGATGCTTGGGGAAGGGTAGTGGGTAGTTGGGGGTTGGAGGGTGGGGTGTGGATTGGGTGGAGTTGTCTTGGAACAAGGGGGTAGTAATGATGAGTTATGGGAAGTTGTGAGGATGAGTAATGAGGGGGAGAGAGAGAGTTGATGATGTGGAGGAGAGAGAGGGAGGGGAGGAGAGAGAGAGGGGGGCGCCCTCCTCCTTGAAGAGAGGAGAAGAGAGAGAAATGAGATAGAGAGAGAAGGGGAATCCACCCCAATAGAGAGAGAGAGAGAGAGAAGTGGAGAATCCTCTCCAATGACACTAAACACACTTGATTTTGGATTGATCATAAAAAGTTGTTACAATGTGAGGGAGGGGAGGCCTATTTATAGGCTCATATAATTTCATGGACTAAAATGACCGTGAACAAACTAACTAATGACTAGCCTATCCAGGGGGGCGCCCATGGGCCAAGTCCACTAGTTGGGCCCATTAGACAGCTTAATTAACTACATGACTCAAGACTTAGGTAAATGACCCTTATACCTAGGTACTAGACTCAAATAAAAGGAAAATTACATAGTTTATGACTCAAAGAAAGTATGAAAATTACATGACTAGACTCAGAAACATGTGGGGAACATAATGACGCATGCCGACGATCCAACTGAGCTTCGAAAAAAGTGGTGGGGCAAGGGATGCCCCCATCATACCCCCCGGGACCGTCATGAATGACGGAATTATCTCGTGGCTTGCAAGTAATTGTAATCGGGCTCTCACGCCCCCATATAAATGCCTTTCATAGCATATAAGTCATGTGATCCAGTCAGGGAGCGGATCCCCCTCCTCGTCGGAACCAGTCTCTCTGCCCCTAGTTATCCTTGTTGTGTTGCTGTTGCCCTGTCGCTGTTGCACGGACTAAGCCCTCCCGACGTCGCGGCTCCCAAGGTCCCTGGCTCTCTCTTCGGCAGAAGAAACAAAGGTATTCGGATTCAATCCGATGTAAAATAAACACCGGTTACTTGTGGCCGGTGGGGAAAGACGTCCAGTACACGAATCCCTATAATCGCCTGCGCACTCGCACCTCTAGAACCCCTTCTATCCACGTGTCGCCCGATCTCTCGAGCCACGTGCCGCGTCCTGGCGACGCTTCCCGATCAATCCTCAGTTCCATAGGTGATTGTCGAGAAATCGACTGGCACGCCTACATTCCACCCAGCCATCCCTATCCCAGTCTCTCATAATGATGAACCATATGCCATACCTTCCAATGCGTTCCTATCGTTCTCTCTGCTTTCTCCTCAATACCCCCGGAATGCCCGCGTGCCCATTCAACCTATCTCGACCTTCCGTAAAAGACGAGTGTACACCCCCGCTGCGAGGACAAAATGATAAGTGACTCCCCGCGACCGCAAACAATGCCACATCTAGACTGTGGGGAAGAAAAATTGTAGGATATAAACATACTCTGGAGTTCTCCCTTTGCAATAGAACCCAATGTAGCATAAAGAGGAAGAAAAAAAGTAACCCGTTGAAGCACTTGTGAATTTCACTTACTTCACACAAGGATGCACCTTCTTTTCTGTTTCTTCTCTTGTGATTAGGGTTTAAAGATCCAATATTGTCCTATTTATAGAGGAGAATCCGTAATAGCAAGCTTGGAGTTGTTGGACAAAAAATAACAACTCAAATCCTACATCCGAAACAAATTTGAAAAGTTCTTGGTGCCGTACTACGACCTTGAAGTGGTAAATTGCCCTAGTGAATTTTATAAACAGTCCCAAATGGGTCTGTGTACCGTGAAAAGTAGTTGACCTTGTGGTGGACCTCATGGTCGACCGCCTCGATACCTTGAGACATATTTCTAAGAATACTGTACACTAGAAAATGCGATCAACCTCTTCCTGGAAGTGGTCGACCTTGTTTGGGATTTTTGCACATATATCCCGATTATGAAAACAACTATTTGCGCCCTATTTAAATGTGTTTTGGTTCCCCTTTTTTTGGCCGCTGGATTCAAACCTAAATAGATTTTAAATGGGTCTTTTAACCCTCTCAAACATCATAAATTTAATTAGGCATGTTAGTCACACCAATAGATGATTTATAGTCATCAAAATTAATATGAAATTCACAACATAATCATGTGTATCCTTCAAAATAGCATTGTTAACCTTCTCCCAACTTCATGAATTCATAAGATACTCCAAGTAAGACATACACACGATCAAAGTGATTTTGTTATTATCAAAATAGAAACTAAATTGCGCAACACTTCCCCACCTACAATCCCCCTCTCTCCACTCCTCTCTCTCTCTCTCTCTCTCTCTCTCTCTCTCTTCCATACTCTGCATGTCTCTCTCTCTGGTTTTGGTTGATGTTTATAGCAGGGGCATTATTGTCCTTTTTTCCCTGACTGTTGGGCGCCCTAATCTCCTTGTATAAAAGAGCTGCGAACTATCTCCTTGTATTGTATCTGGGTGTGTTTTATCATATAGTGGAAACCGTGCTGCGGCCGTGGACGTAGGAAGGCACATCGCCTTCGAACCACGTAAATCTCGGTGTTCTTGTGATTTGATCTTTTCTTCTCCCTTTCTTCTTCCTCCTCTGTTGTTTGTCCATCTCTATCGATACTCCGATTTCTAACAGAAAAAGATGACGCAAATGCCCGCAAGAGAGAGGAGCTCAGTAAGCTTCAACATCGGAGTGATGTGGCCATGCATGGGGAATGGGAAGATGAGGACATAAGGATGCGTCAGCTGCGTGTCGCCCACTGCTACATACTCCAGTTGAGGATTCATGTGAGAGAGAGATAATGAGAGACAGTAGGGAGAGAGTAAGAGAGAGGGGGAGAGTGAGAGAGGGCTCAAGGATATCTGACATCAGCAAGAGAGAGAGGGAGAGAGAAGGAGAGGGCACGGTTGCATTCTCCAACACGAGAGAGAGAGAGAGAGAGAGAGAGAGAGAGAGAGAGAGAGAGAGAGAGAGAGAGAGAGAGAGAGAGATGGTGTGGCAGCCCTATCTGATGCTACTTAGAGTGTATGTGAGCAAGAGAGTAAGGAGAGAGAGACAGAGCAACAAAAAGAGAGAGAGAGGGGGGGTACGTAAAATGGTCATTTCTCAATAACCGTTATCATCGTTTTCACATAATGTAACTTTACGGGCACGACAATGCAGGTCAGTAAATTTGGAAGGTACTGAAGTAAATTTCATAAAGATAAGAATGTAGAGATAATATTAAAAACTTTTAGTAGTATACAAATAATTTTCCAAAAAACAAAGGGACACCAAGAAAAATCTATTCTGTTTTTCCCTCGTGAACCCATTCAATGGAGAACTTTGACGGATTTCATTAAGCGATAGACTTCTGTTGTGGGACATCTATAAAATAATGAGATCCGACGTCAGCTACATCGATTCCTTCTCCACAACCTCTCTCTCTCTCTCTCTCTCTCTCCGTAGCGTGTCCATCCAAGCAACACAAAACAATTTGATTGACGCATCACACTCTGGTTTGAATAATACCTCTCTTGGTGGCCAGTCTTTCCCGTCGTGTGCTATAAAGTTGACAAATTTTAGGTTAACCAGTGGCCTAAGGCTGTATTATTAAAGTTATCGCCACTGTTTGTTTGTGAATCGTTCAACAAGACTTTTAAGAACGAGGCCCTCGAGTGGGGGTTAATATACAGAGCGCAGATGACGTTGGGTCTTGTAAGCTCTCCAGGGGGAGAGCCGTTGTACTTGCAAGTTGCCACCCAACGGGCCTCTGTTCATGGGGCTCTCACTACCCCACTCTGCACATCATTGCACTCCCCTCATATATAGTCATGGCGGAAAAACCATTTAATTACCGCCCCCAAGAGTATATATATATATATATATATATATATATAGTGTGTGTGTGTGTGTGTGTGTGCGCGCGTGCGTGCGTGCGCGTATATCCATATAGGAGTACCGCATGTGTGTGTGTGTCTTCCCACTAGCTTATGTACGTATATCCATATAGGAGTACTGCATGTTGGCGACTGATCAAACTTATAAAGCTGGTTCGAATTTAGTGAGGTTGATGCATGAGAAATATAGGTCACATTTAGGGATGTCAGAAATATCTGCAAATTTGATTACCCGTATCACCCGACCCGTGATGGGTCGGGTAATACCCGAATAAACGGATATTGATTCGGGTTCGGATATGTTTAAAATACTCGTTTCATATTCGAATAGGGTATGAATTTAGTGCACCCGAATCGATCTATACCCGATCTGAACCCGATCTTAATAACTTATTGTGCATGTTAGGTCTATGATTTTGACATAAACTTAACCCGTTACCTGTCTTGTTGAGTTTGTGAGTTTGAACTTCTTGCTAAAACTGTAAGGAGATTTTTATAAAACATAAAAATTACTTTAGAAAGAAAAGAATTGACCGAATTTCTATTTTTCTAATTCTCATAAATCTCACATTTCTTTAGATGTTGATGTAGACTCATGATTTATGGACGGATACGGATATCCGCGGATATATCCATACCCGTGACGGATATACCCGTATCCATACCCGCGAAAATAATAGGGTACTATCCGGGTATGATATTTGTAAAATTTTCATGGATATGATATGATATTGATCTACCCGAGTCAAATCCGATCCATTAACAGAGTTTGAGGTTAACGATGGGTACTATCATTATTTTGCTGAGTGTTTCATCAAACTGATTCGAATTTATTTCTGTTCATCTTTATTAATTAATTAATTGTAATCAGCTGATCCTTGGCTTCAGAGGGGGGAAAGAAAAAACGAATCAACAACTACAGCAAGAGAGATGCAAAATTCCGTGATTCCAACATCCAATCAATGTCTTTTCAAGGTCAGTTGCCGGATGTCTGGTGATTACACGGCCCGTTCGATGCTCTATTAATCTTCCCATTAATTACGTGGCCCCTAATTAATGATTAGCTTTTCATAGTGCCATATGAAACTGATCACGTTTGGTGTGTCTTTGCAGGGGGCCGTGGTTCGTATGATCAAGAATCCTTTCTGATATCTTCTCGAGAATAAGGCTTCGTTTGATAACACCATCAACGTAGGACATGATCTCCTCATTGACAGATCATTGCAATTAAGATTGTTCAATTCCATTTGCTAAAGGATTTGAAGTAATTATACAATGAGTCGCGCGCCTTCCAAGTATATATATATATATATATATGTGTGTGTGTGTGTGTGTGTGTGTGTGTTAATAAAATTAGTTGATCGCCCAGGCCTCCACAATTCTAGGTGTGTGTGTGTGTGTTAATAAAATTAGTTGATCGCCCAGGCCTCCACAATTCTAGCATGTTCATGATCACTAGCTAGTAATAATCAACTTAGAGGGCTGGTACATATATTTATAAGTAAGCACCAGGTGACGATCTAACTAGTCAACTTTCTGCATTGATTATAAATAATTAAGCACTCGATGACTGCAATTTGCTACAAGATCGACTTGCATGCATGGTCCTCGCCTCGACAGTCGACGACGGGCGACTAATTAATGCACATAATTATAGAAGGATGGGTTTGATATTAGATAAACTAGTGAATTAACTAGTTATGATCCATGATCAGATATAAACATGTGGGGGCTTACTGAACAGGACACGATCGAGAGCTTAATTTTAAACTCATGAGAAGCCAATTAAAAATGTTCTCCTTGCATCGACTCACTCCACGTACGGGCTGGGGCGATCTTGAAGACCTGGTCGAGAATACAACCTTTCTCAAAGTCATACAATTCCTAGGGAGGAATATGACTAGATAGATAGAAAACCATCAAGTGCAAATGTGAAACGACGAGTAAAATTATATACGACCAATTCAATTCCCAGGTCAACAACTCCAGGATCCAGCCGCCCCCCACCCTCTTTAAATAAAATTATAAATGGCAATGGAGTAAAGTTTATAAACCGGCATCTTTCTTCTCTTCTTTTTATGATGTAGCTAGGCTGAAATTGTAGATGACTGACCTAGAAAAACTCAGTTCTATACAATTTCACATATGAAAAATGCACCTGATATGATATATATATGTATGTATATGTATGTATATATATTATTAACCCCTTCTCTTCTTCGATCTCTTTTATGATCACATCCAACTAATAATATAAACCAAAAGATAAAGACAAGGTTAGAATTATAAAGTCAGAGACGAAATGTTTAAGTTGATTTTAATATCATATTATAGAACACACAACTCTGAGGGAGGCCCCATTTTGTGTAATCTCATTTATAATATTCACAGTTGAAGAATTTAGTTCGGGCAAATTAACACGTTAACATAATTAAGATGTTTTTTGCTCCTGAAATACCTTAGTCAAATGGCTGATAATTAAACAGATAAATAACAGGTAAAGAATAATTTCTTAAACATAACCGAGGATTATAATCCACGCTCAGGCAGAGTCCGGTCCTATTTCTTCCTCGCCTGCTGTCATTTGTGTGGATATTAATATATATTAATTGGCTGCATATATACATAACCTTCCTTTCTCTCTTCCTTAACATCGCTGGTACGTCGGGGCTTGCGAAAGCGGCGTGCTCTCCCCCCCCCCCCCCCCACCTGCCCACGTGCACGCAGCCCCAGAGCTACCCTAATTTCCAATGCATTATACAACCTCTCTCCCTCTTCCCCCCTCTCTCTCTCTATACATCTCTGGCTTTACTCTCTCTCTCTGCACATCTCTGTTATGGGTTATTGAGTGCAACCTAATATGAATATAATAATCTCCAGCCACACCACCCTAATAATCTACTACGAATAGAGCGAAGCCACCTCCCTCCTCCCCAGGTCACCATCGATCCACCACACCAACACAATTAGAAGAAGAGGAGAAAAGAAAGAAATTATGCAGAAAGCCAAACATTCGTTCGTATTATAATACAAAACCAGGGGTAAACCTCTCTCTCCCCCCTCGGCTCTCTCAAGTTAACTCTAGCTTACTGCTGATCATCCTCTTCGGTGTTTAGCACGCATTCGCAACCTACTCTGGGGGAAGATATATTGAATCAGAAAAGAGACATCTCTTTGCATGATCAGTGCCTTCACAGAGTTATTTAAATAGCTGTTCAACGGAGGGAAGGAGTTAATCTTCGTGAGGGCCGGCTTCTGCAGCTTTATTAGACTCCGTTTTATTCCGATGTCTCTCTCTCTCTCTCTCTCTCTCTCTCTCTCTCTCTCTCTCTCTCCACATAGTTTGAGAGGACAGTAGGCATACCACTCGTCTAATTCTCATATGCTTGGGTTCATGCACTCGTTTGGCTGCTGCCTCGAGGAAACCGGAGATAACCTTTCATTTTTTAATTTTTTGCCAGGGACAGATGGATTGACAGATAGATAGAGGGCCTGGTCGCTACTTGAAGAGCCCTTCCGTTTCATCCCGGAGCTGCAAATCTTTATATTAGAGTTTGTTCTCTCCTCCTTTGCTCCCTCTCCAATTCTCACATAAGGTTTTCAGCTCAGGGTCATGTGATTCATATCCATTCTTGAAAGAGAAGGAATAAGGTAGCAGCAGCGTGCTGTTGCTACGCTTCCCCAACAACGGCAGTACTAACAAGCTAGAGAGGTGGAGAAGGGGAGGACTACCAACCGGGCAGGCTGGCGAACCGCTGGTGGGCAGGCCACCTTGGCCTGGCAGGAGCGGAGGCGGCGCCGTCCGGCGCTTCCTCCAGTCCCAAGAAGCTGAATTCTGAGATGCCCCCGAAGGAAGCCGACGCCGGCGGGGGTGCCACCGAGGACAACGATGACGACAGGGACAACGAGGACGAGCCCAGGGAGGGCGCCGTCGAGGCCCCTGCCCGCCGGCCCCGCGGCCGGCCGCCGGGGTCCAAGAACAAGCCCAAGCCCCCCATCTTCGTCACCCGCGACAGCCCCAACGCGCTCCGCAGCCACGTCATGGAGGTCGCCGGCGGGGCCGACGTCGCCGAATGCATCGCCCACTTTGCCCGCCGCCGCCAGCGGGGCGTCTGCGTCCTCAGCGGCGCCGGCGCCGTCGCCAACGTCGCCCTGCGCCAGCCTGCCGCGCCTGGTGCGGTCGTAGCGCTGCACGGCCGCTTCGAGATCCTCTCCTTGACGGGCGCCTTCCTGCCGGGGCCAGCCCCGCCGGGGTCCACGGGCCTCACGGTCTACCTCGCCGGCGGGCAGGGGCAGGTGGTGGGGGGCAGCGTGGTGGGGGCCCTGGTGGCGGCGGGGCCCGTCATGGTGGTGGCCGCCACGTTTGCCAACGCCACCTACGAGCGACTGCCGCTCGACGACGAAGAGGAGGGCGGCGGCGGGCACGGCCCGGTGCCTGGCGGTTCCCCAACGGCCATGGACGGGCCCGGCGGTGCCGGGCTACCCGACCCGTCTCCCCTACCCATCTTCAACTTGCCGCCGAATCTGCTGCCAAACGGGGCGCAGCTGACCCACGACGCCTACGCATGGGCTCACGCTCGCCCTCCATTCTAATGGAGGAAGGCAGAAGGAAAGCAACTTCTTAAGTTAACTTAAGCGAGTAAGAAATGGGGAGGAAGGAATTTGAGACCTGCATAGAGTACATGAATGGGAGGAGGAGGAAGAAGATTCCGAGGACTTTTACATGTATATTGCACTTGATTGTTCATGAATCAGGAGTGAGCCTTTTTTTTTTCTGTTTCTGGTCTCATTAGATGAGATCTCTGCTTAAAGAGGGTTTGCCATGGTTGTAAGATCACTGGGACTCTAACATAGCGTAGAAGTTAAGCATCCTCACTAGAGAATAGTTTGGTTATTGTTGTGTCTTATATTGTGTTTGGCAATGATATGATGAACCAGCTAGCTGGCCAGTAGCATGTTGTGGCCCTTGAGTTGAGTCTTCCCTGCAGCAGATGGAGGACTGCGAAGCCTGACAAGACCCCGACCGGTCACCTCCGCCGGAGGCGATCCTATAGCTCGAATCCACGACGCCGAAGGCTTGGACCGTTGAAGCCATGTGTTGTCGAGCAAGAGGTAAGAAATCATATCTATTTCTCCTAAGCATGCGGACCAAAACCTAGTAAGGCATCATGGAAGCTGTTGCAAGGATAGGTCATAGAGTAATATATCGATATACCATGTAAACGAGCCGCCCCCAATCCAAGGACCTAAATTGAGAAAGAACTGGTTCCTGTTCTCATGCTCTTAATTAACATAGCAAGTCATTCAATTGAACCCTTCGTTCTTCCTTGAAGCATGCAGTTGTTGTTATTCCGGGAATTTGTAGTCCTCGTGGGCAAAGACTACAGCTGATACTTGCGGTTAATTACCCATCCCCTCCATCTCAAGTGTTTACCCATACCCAAGTTCTGAGTAGCTATATATAATTGCTTATGTAGTAAAATATTATTTGCAGTCTGTTCGACGATCGACATGCTTGCATGTAGTTTACTACTCACATCCGTATCCGGAGAATTAGTAGTACGCACTTCCCTTCTATATTGTGATCCTCTTTCATTATGTAAGAACTGAACGATGGCCCCTCCCCCTCTTCGGATCTCCTCCCTCAATGAAAAACAAGCCGTTCCCAATTTAGGGACATAAATTGACTAGAACTGGCCGGTTTCTCGTCATCTCACATCCTTTAAGGTTGCCCTCCATCTTAAAACTGAGTGATTTACGGTATACGTGTAGCCGGTCATGCTTGAAACCTTCGTTCCTATCACTGAAGTTGTTATTCTTCCTGAAATTTGTAGTCCCCATCAGCCAAGACTAACATAATCCACAGCTGATGTTTGCGGTAACGTTCTAAAATCAATCTCAAGTGCTTATGATCCAGACCCAATTAAGTTCTGAGTTGCTATAAATATATATATAATTGCTTATGTGGTAAAAGTTCTTTGCAGTTCTGTTGGACGATATGTTTGTAGTTCACCATCCATGCAGGCACATCCATCTCCGGCAAATCAGAATTGGTTCCCTTTTAACTTGTGATCCTTTTCGATTACTCTTGTAAGGACTGAACCATTCCCCTTCACCATCTTTGCGGATCTCCCTCAATGTAACAGTATGCCCCTAATCGTTCTTGTTGTTTAAAGGCTATACATAGATGTTAGATCAAAATGTGACCAGTGTTCGGTTTCCATATATATTGGTTGTTCTTGGAGGGGGTTTGAAAAAAGGAAAATATACTGCTCCTAATATAATAAAACCAAAATTCTACCTCTATAGCTTAATTTACTATTTCCTCATGCATGATTGATGTGTCGTCCAAGTCGATCTCACCCCTATTTTACTGTTCATTCATGAGTGTGACGACCCGGATTCCGGATATCAGATATACCCGATAGGACTATCGAATACACCTGATATCACTTGGAACCCGTGAAGCCTCCCAAGAGCGGTAAAGCTCCGAAGGGATGAAATGATTTTCGTGTAGTACATTAAAGCCACAGAGATATAACAGTAAATAATTAAATCTCATTAGATCGGTTTGCTAAAGTAGTAGAAATAAAATTAATTTTTAATTAACAGTTTCAATTTAACAATTACATACCAGAGTCAAGTCCAAGGCTAAAGACAGCAGTCTAGCAGTACAGTCGACAGAAAGAAAAGACGTACCGAGAAGTCCGGAGAAGCCCGACGGAGGTACCAGCTGGCAGCTACGACTCGAACTCTAGGACCCGCGGAAGCAAATCGAACACGTCACCCCACCTGAAAAGTAGGGGTGAGTCTCGTGTCACTGGCTCAGTAGGGGTCACGCGGATCCCCACTGAAAAATACGCAGTAACACGGAACGACAAAACAACAGGAGAAACAGCATGTGTAGTAAAGCGGGAAAACTACGCTACAAAGCTGTAAAGCTATGCTAGAAAACCGTAAAAGAAAAGACGGGGAGCAGGAGTAGGGAGCAGCAAGGACAAGGGGTCAAACCCGAACAGACAAACATGCACAAAACGGGGAAGAGGAGTAGGGAGCAGTAAGGACAAGGGGAAAAAAGAGGAAAGCCGAACTAACCTCGGCCCCCAACTACTCCTAGCAACAGCATGCAAATGAAAGTCTAGAAAAGACCTAGACAGGCACAGACAACATGACCAGAACGGTGTGCATAGGACAAGACACGACACGACACAACAAGAAGAACGGCCAGATGCATCTACTGACGTCTTATACTGCAACACAACACACTCCACCAGTGTCTCGACTACCCACCGAGCACGACTAACACGAGCACGGCCGAGTCGCAAACTCACACAGAACCAAAATACAAGTACTAGTAAGGGTCACGCCCGTCGACGTAAGTCCTCTGCCCCTGACCCCGTGTGCACACACTCACTTTTACCTGAGTCAGGTCTCTAGCTAGTTTTCTCCCCCCGTAGGATGCTACGGTGCAGCCGGGAGCCGACGGAGACTAGCTTACAAACCGTATGCTCGAAAAGTGCCCTGCTCCCACGAGTTGTCACAAGGAGTCTGTGAAGAAAGGCAACAACACGAGAAGATCACGAAACACGGAGCTGAAGTACATACAGATAATCATGCACTGTCACCCGTACCTCAAACACCAAAGGCAGCACAGGAAACTACCGACAGACTCGAAAACGTAATCTTAACCTTCATAGGAATGTCAACCGACACCCACGGTGAAGCGGCCAGACCACGAGAACGACAGACATCACCCTAACATAGACAGACACACACACAAACACGCCACAAACGTACCTCTAAACAGCCCCTAACATCACTTAAAACAGACCAACAAACACACACAAAACAGGACAACGGCCATCACGGCCACAAGGACTGTAACGCACCCCTACAGGCGCGCTACACCAGCCTAACGCACCAGAACAGGCGCGCTAGGGCCACAGAACGACGAACCGCAACACAGCCCAAACAACACGTAACGGACCAGACAAGCGCGTTACCTGACCGTAATGCACAGGGAGAGTCCGTTACAATGAACCGATCGACACGAACCCCGAGGAGACTACTAGGCTATGACGTGCCTCAATAGGGGCGTCACGGGCATGTAATGGTCCAGACTGGTCCGTTAGACCGACCTAGCCTCGACGAACGCAAAATGACTAACTACTGTGGCGGTCTATCGAGGGACCGTCAAAGCATGTAACGGTCTCTGGAACGACCGTTACACCGACACGGCGGACCAAACAGTGGAATGGCCGAATGTAATATCCCAGACCTTTCGGAGCCTTCCTCGTGGGTCCCGGATCTGGTTTCTCATAGTGTCCGGCTCCATTGTGTCTGAAATTTTATTTCGGACATTTTTCGTGTTCGGATTGACGCGATCCGGAGTTGTTTCGGAGGTTCGGAAGCGTTCCGCGGCTTTTCCACGTATGTTTTCTGATTTCCGGTGTGTGTTTCGGTAATTCCTTCGGAACCTCGCTGCGGGTGAACCGGGTCGTTTACCTGGGCACGAGTGGTACCGTTGCGATCGGTGCATTCTGAGGATCCCGAAAATATAATTTTCTATGTTTCGATATTTTTTGGAATTTCTGGATTTTCTATAAATACCTCTCCTTTTCTCTCTCTCTTCCCCACACTCTTCTTCTTCTTCTTCCCTTTCTCCCCACCGTGAGCACCGCCCCCTTCCTCTCTCTCTCTCCCGTTCGACCGCGGCGGCGTCCCCTCCGGCTGCAGACGGCGTGGGGCGACGGCGTGACGACGTGAGCGACGGGGAGGCGATCGTGGCGGCGTAAAGCTTGTGGGAACCGTGAAGGGACGAGGGTTTTTCAAAACGTTCTTTGTGATTTCGGCAACGATTCGGCGGAGCTTTTGCTCCATTGAGGTAGGGTGACGTTCCCCAGCCCCCCGCCTTTCGTTCCCGTGATTTGTAGGCGGAGGGGAGGCCGAGAGGGGCGTGTTTGAGCAGGTTTGGGGTTTTCCATGATTTGGGGGGAGTCCGCCCGATCTATGGATTTAGCCCACGATTTCACATTTTGGTGGGCTAGTATCATGCTAGGGGTCCCCAGGGGTCTTCCCCTTTGATTTCCCCCTCTCCGGTGGAGGCATGGGGGCGTGGTTTGATTTTTGGGTGTTTTCCCGTCGTTTCGCCCTCGGGTGGGTGTGACGGTCCTTGCAGTGACCGTCACATCATGTAACGCGCCTAGGTGTGTGCGTTACAGCCCTGTGTTGCCAATTGGGGGTCTGTGGGTTGTGACGGCCCCTCGATAGACCGCCACAGGCGTGTGACGCGCCTGTGTTGGGCAGTCAGAGGCTTCTCGACCATTGGTACGACCGTTGGGGGGGTCAAGGCCTGTGACGCACTAGAATTGGCGTGTCACAGCCTTGTGATGGCCCAGGGAGGGTGCGTCAGAGTTGACGAACCCCAGGTCATGTAACGCTCCAGCGTTGGACCGTTACATCCTATGACGCACCGAGTGGCACGCGTCATAGCTGTTCCTCGTTTGTCTTGTAACGCACCAGGGTAGGCACTGTTAGTGTTAGTGTGCTACAGGTCAATTTCGGGTCGGGTAGGCCCAATAGTTGTACGATCTTGTTCATTATTAATAAAATGGTATTTGAGCGTATTTATGCGATTGTGTTACTTTACGTTGTCCCTAGGATATGTGGTTGTAAAGTCAGCTCGAGATGGGATCTCAAACATGAGAGTGACTTTACATGTACACATACCTTAAATTATTCCTGGTTGGAGGGTAATCACTCGGGGACTTTGATTACCTATTAAACCAGTACACATGATGTGTCAGTGACCAGTCTCATGGTCATTGATGCGGGGCACCAACACATATGTGTAGGTGTATGTCCTTGGAGGATGTACACTGAACTGATCCGCTATTGGATCTTTAGATGGTTGATTATACCTAATGTCAACTGAAGATCTAACTGTCTCAGTAGCATCGTTGGTCCTTTGACCTGAGACATTGATCGGATCTTACACGAGGACTGGAATGGTTTAATTACTTGGCTAAGTGACTTTAACCATAAGTCATGAGTTGCCGAGTCATTAACCACTCCAGGATACGTGTGAAGATCATCAATGGTCAAGAGGGGATCGCTCACTGTCGGGTATATATCAGACAGTTAATGGGTCATGACATTGACGCTCCGTTAAATCCCTGGCCAGGGTCGTGTGAGTT
Source organism: Amorphophallus konjac (assembly GCA_022559845.1). Taxonomy (NCBI): domain Eukaryota; kingdom Viridiplantae; phylum Streptophyta; class Magnoliopsida; order Alismatales; family Araceae; genus Amorphophallus; species Amorphophallus konjac. The sequence goes on along the minus strand of CM040117.1, from coordinate 223,416,739 downwards.
CGTTTAGAACGGACGTCATACACTTTAAGGAGGTCATAGTCAAATGGCACGATCATGGTGTTTGACAGAAATCATACCCTCGATCGTACCAGACTCATAGAAGGAGCGAGGGATTATATCGATGCGGTAACTGTGGACTTACAGGTACAAGACAGGCTGGTTTAAACCCGGCGTCCTCTAGAATCACGCGAATTTGCTTGACCCAACGTGATCAAAGGTTCGGAATAAATTAAACTATTCTTCGGCTCTGGTAGAAGCGAAGAATACGTTTAATTTACTTCTAATTGAGAATTAGAAGTTAATGGGTCTTAAACTAGAGTGACTATGGACCTAGAGGATCACACACAATTGATTCTTGGGTGACGGAATATTATTGTACAAGTGTATGTATTAATTCCCTTTAATTCCTTTTGGAAAGGAGTGTAAATCGGGCTTAATACATATGTATAATAAAGGAAAGGTCATATATATAATTTTGGTCCTTTGGAGATCTTTAGAAAAGGGCCAAAACTCTATATATATGGCAACCTACGTGAAGCTCATGCGAGCCTTCTTCTTCCAACCTCTTAGGCTAATCAAGCATTAAGCCTAAGAGGAGGATTAGCCTCCCTCCTTTCTCCCACTTGCTCTCTCTCTCTCCAGAAGGTGATAGAGTCGGGGAAAGTTGCGCCGGGGAGGTACCGTCGCTGCGTAAGGGTCCGTGTGGATCTGCTCTAGAGGTCGTACAGCTGTGCGGCTCGATATTCTGCATCGGGCATCCCGGACAGCGTCGTTCCGCGCAAGGTGAAACACGCAACCCATAATTAGGGTCTTAGAAACACCGATTAGAGCACAGATTAAGCTTTCCATAATACCAGGATCGGGCAAAAGAATTTTTGTTATCCACTGCGTCGCCCGTAGGTGTTGTGCGAAACCTTACAGTGGTATCAGAGCCAGGTTCGCGCTCTGGTCGATGTTTTTATCGCCGTTTAGAACCATGTTTCAGGGGCAATAAAATCTTCAATTATTATTTATAGAAGGAGATGCTGGGCATTTCTGTTCTTCCTGGATGCTGGGCATCAGGGCAGTAAATTTTTTTGTAAAAAAACAAAAAATTTGCAGGCCTGGTTTGGGCGCACTGTGCCCTGGGCGCGGTCGCCATCGGGCGCTGACCCGTGGGGGCGGGCGCCCGCACGCGCTCGCGGCGCGTGGCGGGCGCCGCCTGGCGTCGCCGCGTGGCGGGCGCCAGGGCCCGCCTCGCGTGCGCGATGGCGGGCGGGCGGGCGCGCCAGCGCACGCAGGCGGTCGCGCACGCGCACGCGAATGGCCGCGCCCCGCGTGGGCGGCCAATTTTTTTTTATTTTAAAAAAGTTTACTTTTTTATTTTTTATTTATTGTGTGTTTAAATTATGAATATATATTAGATATATATATATCAAAATGCACAGTAACTTAAATAGAATTTTATTTCATAAGTTAAATAGTGTTATCTCAATAGTAAATGTCGAATGGTAAATTTTATTTAACCGATTTGAATTTACCAAGGTGAGATAATTACTATTTACCTCGAGATAAAATGGTAATAATTGAAGTTACTTCAGTAAAATTTAAGTTTTTTGTATTTTTAATTATTAGATAATTAAAAAATTTTAAATTATAAATTTTATTGAAGTTAAATGTGAAAAAATCAATTATTTAAATTTTAATTATTAGATAATTGTTAAATTCAAATTTTGAATTTTAAAAAATTACTAATTGAGGATAATTGCATTATTTTAAATTTACTTTCAAATAAAATTATTGATAATTAGTTTGAATTTAAATTTAAATTATTGGTATATTTAAAATTTTAAATTTAAATTTGATTATTGGATAATTAAATTTAAATTTAAATTTAATTAATTATATCAATTAGATGCCCCTGTAGAAAATGATGGTTCTTTACGTGCTTTTCTTTATTTACCTTGTATTGGCATGTTTGTGTGTTTAATTTTACTTAATCATGCTTTGATTTTTAAAATTAAACAAAGCTAGCCTATTTTTGTTTGCACATCCCATTTTTAAATTCAAAAAGTAAGGATTATTTTCAGAAAATAACCCTTGATTGATTTTATTTGAATGGGTTGGCAAGTGATCATGGACTTGGATTAATGTAATTAATTGGGGTCTGCGAACCTCCTTTCTCTCTCTGTTAAAATTCCAATGTACTTCTATCTTCCTCCATTGTTGTACTCGCCCTAAGGGCTACTGGAATTTGAGTCACATGTAATTTAATTTTTTCGACCTGCGTGCTGTGTAAAAGTTATAATTAATGCGGCGTCGGAGTTTGAAAGCGTGGAGCACACCCGACGAGGACGATCCAGCTGCTTCGAAAGCGGGCCGGATGTCTTAGTCACATTAGGGTTAAAGTCCATGATCACTTGCGTTTATTTTTACATTGGATGCATTTATTTTGTGCAAACTACTAGGTACGGTAAATATATTGGATATATTTATATTACCACCTAGGGTGAGATCAAGATAAAATTAAATTCCCTCGCGATTAAATTTTAGATCTGGTAAGCGTGGCTCTAGGAGTCATCGTGGCCCTCCACCATTATGGAGTGAATGAACGTCTTCATTTCATGGATTTGTTGTGCTTTTCACAAGGTCCATGAGTTTGGGGGCGAGATTAAACTCCAAGGCTCGGCCTCAATGGGGTGAGGAATTGAACTCGGCTTTGTTGTGCTTTCCACAAGGGTCGGGTCATGAACTCATTGCTATGTAGTAATGATGGTTAGATCTAACCGAGAATATCCTTTGTTGTGCTTTCCACAAGGGGATGATTTCTCGGGGGCTGAATATCGGATATTGCATTAGATGCAAGTGCTTGTTGACTGCCCTTGAGATAATGTATGGTTTGTTGTGCTTTCCACAAGGTCGTACATCAGTCTCGTTGGGATTCCGACCCACTAGGTAGATCTCGCTGATCTCCCGTTCTATATACTGAGGGTTATATAGTCCGATCGAAAATTAGTGGGACTAACTAAGATAGAAAATCACATCTAAGTTAGAATCTGAACACATGCTAAGTCGTCTTTTATTTCTTATCCAGATTATAATCTCGTCGTCCAACCCCCTCCGCGGTATCTTGGATGCAAATAGATTAACTAGACCGAACTACTCGGATTGGCTACGTAATCTACGCATAGTCCTTACCGCCGAAAAGATTGCGTACGTGTTGGACACGGTTCATTCTGAGCCAGCTCCTGATGCCGACGAGGGCGAGTTACTGGCTTATGCCAAGTGGTCTGAGGACTCCTCCCTTACCCAATGTTACATGTTGGCCTCTATGGCTCCCGAGCTACAGAGGCAATTTGAAAAGACTGATTGTAGAAGTATACTTCTCAATCTACGCCAGCTCTTCGGGGAGCAGGGTAGGATTGAGAGGTATGACATCTCCAAAAGACTTTTCAGGACACGGATATCTGAGGGTTCATCAGTACAAGCTCATGTACTGAAAAAGATGGAGTGGATTGAAAGACTCAATGCATTGGGGTTCAAGTTGGATCTTGAACTATGCATTGATCTTATACTCCAGTCATTGCCCGATTCCTTTTCTTCCTTCATCATGAACTTTAACATGAATAGGATTGAAGCAACTCTCCCAAAGCTGCTCAATATGTTAAAGAGTGCTAAAGGAACCATGCAGAAAGATAAACCATCTTCGTCTGTAATGATTGTTGACCGGGCCAACAAGAAAAGGAAGGTCTCTCAAATATCCACCACGAGTAACAAAGGGAAGGGAAAGAAAAAGGCCACGGGTAAGCAACTCGCCAAAGTTGACAAAGGGAAGGGCAAGAAGAATGAAAAGGAAGACAAATATTTTCGATGCGGAGAAACTGGGCATTGGAAAAGGAATTACAAGGTAATTCTAAATGAAGGTATTTTTATCATAGACCTTAATTTGTCATATATGGAATCCACATCATGGGTATTGGATACTAGATGTGCATCTCATATCTGTAATTCTGTGCAGGTGCTGGCAAATAGAAGGCGACTAGGCAAAAAAGAGATTGAACTCAGGATGGGCAATGGAGCTTTAGTTTCTGCCAAAGCTGTCGGGACTGCACGTCTCAGTTTGCCTTCAGGAGTCATTCTGGAGCTGAATGACTGTTATTATGTTCCTAATATTATTAAGAACATTATTTCAATCTCTGGCTTGTATAACATTGGATATACATTGGCTTTTAATAGCACTGGGTGCTCTATAATGAATAATGGTTTGATTATAGCCAATGGTTCATTAGTCAATGGTCTTTATGTATTAGATACATGTTCTGATGTTATGCAAGTTTCCAATGCTGATGAAGTGAATTCTGCATATCTATGGCATTACAGACTTGGTCATGTAGGTGAGAAAAGAATCTCTCACTTACACTCAAATGGGTATTTGAATTCGTTCGAATACAAGCCATTTGATACCTGTGAGTCGTGTCTCATGGAGAAAATGACCAAGGCTCCCTTTGGTGGACATAGTGAGAGGGCTGTTGACCTTCTCGAGCTCATACACTCGGATGTGTGTGGACCCATGTCTATAGAAGCAAAAGGAGGTTATCTCTATTTCATTTCTTTTATTGATGACTTCTCTAGATATGGCTATGTGTATTTAATGAGACATAAGTCACAAGCCTTTTAGAAGTTTAAGGAATACAAGAATGAAGTAGAGAAACAGACAGGCAAAAGTATTAAGGCTCTTCGATCGGATCGAGGAGGTGAATACTTAAGCCATGAATTCACTTCTTATCTTAAAGACCATGGAATAGTTTCTCAGTGGACTCCACCGTATACACCACAGCATAATGGTGTATCCGAGAGGAGAAACAGGACCTTGTTAGACATGGTCCGATCCATGACGTCTATGTTAGGACTACCCTTGTCTCTCTGGGGCTATGCGTTAGAGACTGCGGCTTATTTATTGAATAGGATATCATGTAAATTAGTTCCTTCTATACCATATGAGATATGGAAGGGCAGGAAACCAAATTTTAATCACATTAAAATTTGGGGGTGTCCTGCCCATGTAAAGAAGAACGATAGTGATAAGCTTGAGTCGAGAACTGATAAGTGTAGGTTTGTGGGATATCCAAAGGAGAAGTTTGGATATTATTTCTATCACCCTTCTAAGCAAAGGGTCTTAGTGGCTAAGAGAGCTGTATTTCTGGAAAGAGAATATCTACTCCAGAAAAATAGTGGGAGCCAGATAGAATTGGACAAGGTCCAAGAACCACAACCCATAGACACAAACTCATTAGATGAGACTATATCGGTTGATCCTATTCAAAGTGAAACACCGACACTACGGAGATCTGGTAGACTACCGAGAGAACCTGAGAGATATGTTGGACATGTCTTAGAGGGGTCCTCTATGGTATGTATCGATGAGGATGATGATCCTCAGTCGTACCAGGAGGCGATCCGTAGTGTAGACTCCGAGAAATAGCAAGAGGTAATGGATTCAGAGATCCAGTCCATGTACACCAATAAAGTTTGGAATTTAGTTGATGTTCCCGAAGGGAAGATCCCTATCGGCTGCAAATAGATTTTTGAAAGAAAAATCGGTGCAGATGGACAGGTTGACACATACAAGGCTAGACTAGTGGCGAAAGGATATCGTCAAAGGCAAGACATTGACTATGACGTGACTTTTTCACCGGTAGCCATTGTTAAGTCAATCAGAATCCTCCTTGCCATTGCTGCATATCTGGATTATGAGATCTGGCAAATGGATGTGAAGACAGCTTTTCTTAATGAAAATCTATTAGAAGAGGTGTACATGGTACAGCCTGAAGGATTCACTTCCAAGCTACATCCTAATAAGGTATGCAAACTTCAAATGTCCATTTATGGATTAAAGCAGGCATCTAGAAGTTGGAACTTAAGATTTGACGAGGCTGTCAAATCTTTCAACTTCATTCGGAATGAAGATGAACCCTGTGTTTACAAGAAGGTCAGTGGGAGCTCAGTGACCTTCTTGGTCCTTTATGTTGATGACATCTTACTCATTGAGAATGATGTAGAGATGTTGACATCAACCAAGTCTTGGTTGTCTAAGACCTTCTCCATGAAGGATTTAGGAGAAGCATCCTATGTGCTGGGCATAAGGATCTATCGAGATAGATCTAAAAGGATGCTAGCATTATCCCAATCCATGTACATAGACACTATCCTCAAAAGATTTAGGATGAAAAATTTCAAGAGAGGTCTCATTCCGATGAGACATGGAATTTACCTATATAAGGGGATGAGTCCTAAAACTTCTGAGGAGGTGGCACACATGAATAAGATACCCTATGCTTCGGCGATAGGGTCAATCATGTATGCCATGCTATGTACACGGCCTGATGTTGCCAATACTTTAAGCATTGTCAGAAGATATCAGGCAAATCCAGGCGAAGAGCACTGGAAGGTAGTAAAGGGTATCCTTAAGTACCTGCGAAGGGCTAAGGATCTTTTTCTGCTTTATGGAAGAGAGGACCTATAGCTTAGAGCTTACACAGATTCTAGTTTCCAGTCAGATCCAGATGATTGTAAATCCATGTCTGGATTTGTATTCGTATTGAATGGAGGGGAAGTCAGTTGGAGAAGCCGTCTGGATGAAGAAATTCATCTTGGAACTTGACATAGTTCCCGAGATATCAGCTCCCATCCCATTATTTTGTGATAATAATGGGGTCATCGCTCAGGCGAAGGAACCGAGATCTCACCAAAGGTCAAAGCATGTTCTCAGGCGCTTTCACCTTATTCGGGAGATTGTTGATCGTGGAGATGTGGCGGTAGAGCGTGTACCGTCAGAAGACAACATAGCAGATCCACTGACTAAGCCTTTGACACAGACTATGTTTGAGCGTCATCGGGATAAGATGGGTCTCAAAGTTGTGGGTAATTGGCTGTAATTCAAGTGGGAGATTGTTAGTGTTGGTGTGCTACAGGCCAATTTCGGGTCAGGTAGGCCCAATAGTTGTACGATCTTGTTCATTATTAATAAAGTGATATTTGAGCGTAAATATACGATTATGTTACTTTACGTTGTCCCTAGGATATGTGATTGTAAAGTCAGCTCGAGATGGGATCTCGAACATGAGATTGACTTTACATGTACACATACCTTAAACTGTTCTTGGTTGGAGGGTAATCACTCGGGGACTTTGATTACCTATTAAACCAGTACACATGATGTGTCAGTGACCAGTCTCATGGTCATTGGTGCGGGGCACCAACACATATGTGTAGGTGTATGTCCTTGGAGGATGTACACTGAACTGATCCGCTATTGGATCTTCAGATGGTTGATTATACCTAATGTCAACTGAAGATCTAACTGTCTCAGTAGCATCGTTGGTCCTTTGACCTGAGACATTGATCGGATCTTACACGAGGACTGGAATGGTTTAATTACTTGGCTAAGTGATTTTAACCATAAGTCATGAGTTGCCGAGTCATTAACCACTCCAGGATACGTGTGAAGATTGTAGATCTATTTAAAATCCACTTAAATATAAAAAAAGCAATAAATATGATGAAAGCAATAAAAATAGCACGAGGTGCTAAAAGGAGGTGTGTGTGATCGCCAGAGACGCGAGGGTCTCAAGTGGAAAATAATATGGGGAGATGATCGCAAAATACCTCTTGAAACGCGGGGATGTGAGTGCTTCCTTTCTCTTCAAATCGGCCGGCCGACGAAGAGAGTTCTTCAATTAATTACCCTTGCAAAAAAAAAAACAAACACCAATAAAAATATGGATTAGAAATAATGTGTGTGTAGCATCAAGTTCATAATAGAAAGGTGAGCATGATAACATATGAAATACACACCTTAAGGGTGTTGGCCCTTAAACCCCTATGCAAAGAGGGTGTGGGAGGTATGAATGCATGTAAAAATACAATGGGGAAAGAGTGCAAGAGATGCACTAAAGGGGAGATCTCAATGATAGTTGAGAAAAATTAATATAATAATGAAACATGATGCATGCATGAACTAATGAAAAAAATACAAATAAGGGGGAGATCAGATAGAAAAATCTTGTTTGGTGGCTCTTTTGGCTTGAATGCTCGATGGGAGAAAGGCTTCAAAAGGGATGAAGACTTGAACCGTGAAGAAGCCTCTCCTTAGCCAATGCCACCCTACCTTCGGTTCCTGTAAAAAGAAAAGAAAACAACAGAAGAAAAAGAGAAGAAGCAGAAGAAGAAGAATAAGAAGAAGAAGAAGAAGGAGAATACGGAGAAGAAGGAAGAAAAAAAGAGAAGAAGCAGCACACAAGAAGAACAATAGAAAGAAGAAAAAAATAGAAGAACGTCAGCGGAGAATAAGAAATATCGGAACCAACCCCTTAACAGAGGCGAGAGCCTCTATTAATAGGTTAGGAAAAGGTGATAAGAAGGGAAGAGATTAAAGGAGGAATGGATAAGAACAGCAAGAGCCCAAATAGAGGAGGAGTCTAACGAGGCAAGGACTCTCTGGGGAAAGGGCTGCGAAGCCAGAAGGTGAAACACGCCTTAGGTCAGGGCGTTAATTTAAGAATTGACGACCTACCCTAGGGCGTTTCTCAAAAACACGCCCTGCACAAGGGCGTTTCTCAAGACCAAATTTTTAGAAATGAAAACTCCCCATATTTGAAACATGAAAAACACGCCTCAGTCAAAGCCGTGTTTCAAAAACACGCCCCTGGGAAGGGCGTTAATTTCAAGAGCTCAAATGGGGAAGTCGGTCAAACCAAAAGAATTGACGCCCTCAAGTGTGGTCGTCCTTCCTTAAGAAACGCCCTAGTACAAGTCGTGTTTTAATAAAAACACGCCCTTACCCAGGTCGTGAATTCATAAAATTCATAAAATAGATAGAATGGGGAGAAATAGATAAAATGGGAAAGAAACGCCCTCGACCAGGGCGTGTTTCAAAAACACGCCCCTGATGAGGGCGTTAATTCAGAAAATAGAGATAAATGCCCAAGAAATCCGAAAAAAATAGGAAAATGAGATAAAATGGGGAAAAATAGGAGAAATTCAAGAAAAGTGGGAAAACCACTCAAATAAGCTGATTTGAGGGTCAAATGGGGCATCGCAGAGCGATATGAAATATACTCAAAATGACGTCAATTTTGGCGTGTCTACAGCTGCCCCGCCTTGGCGTCTGCTTTGCAAGGGAGCGTAGCAAACTGAAAAGTAGATGCCAAGGTGTGATGAGACACGCAATCAACATCACTTGATGAGAATGAAATCAAAAGCACGAGATGAAGCAAATCTCGGGAAATCCAACGAAATCAACAATGTTTGGATAAAAGGGGGAGATGTGCACGCGGTGCACGAAGGAGATAAAATAAAATGATCAACTTCCAGCGCGGTGGAAGTACCCCAGGTCACAAACCTGTAGATTTCACCATCGGGGAGCGGTTACCAGCCAATGTGGACGTGCTGCAGCCAAGGTGGATCAAGGGGAAAGTTGGACAACAAGATGATAAAAATCCAAACAAGGAGCTCTCGAGAAAAGACCCAAAACAGCGACAAAACGAACTGAGGACTCAATTCGGCAATGAAAATCTCATATCGGGAAAGATTAAGATCAATTCAACTCTCAATCATCAGCTTATCAGAATGATTTTTCAACAATTGTTTCAAAGTCCTACATGAATGCATGCTGGGCTAAAGGAAAAAATTAAATCAAATAAAAAATATAATATAATCAAGGATAATATTGTTAAACTGCCCAGACTGGGTCAAGAAACCAATTCTGCGAGTTGATACTAAGCCGAAGCCCGTTTATCCGCGCACCAACTCGCAAAGAGGGAACCATCGTCCCCAGTCTTGGACGGCTCAACGGCCTATCCGTATGACTAAGATGCCTCTGGAATCGTCATTGTTTTTGATGAAGGGGAACTCAAATCCAGATTTACCAAAGCCATAAGGTCCTTGATATAATCTAGTAACATATGTAACATATAGTAAAATGCATACAGGAGATGGTGATAGCAATAAGCAAGGGGAACTGAGAAATGAGCTGCAAGCACCGTGGGACTTGAATGATGCCCAGTCGGTGGGACCAAGAGCTTCTTATCCTGCGCTCAAAATTCATTAGCCAAGATATAAAAGATAACAAGCAATGAATGAGGCATTTAAGCATAGCAATCATCAAAGCATCAATTACAGCATGTATAGCATGAATAGCATAAGTCAAATCATAGCATTGTTTGTTGTTTTATCATGAGGAGACAATCTGGCTAATCAAGATTTGGAGATAAATGATCAAGATCTGATATAATGCCCATTGGCAGAATTAATTAAGAGAAATCAGCAGGAGTTGATTGAAAGATCTCGAGATGAATAATCAGGATGATAATCAGGAGATATAACCAAAAAGATATGAGGAGATGATAATCAAAAAAAAGATGCCCAGGGTGGCATGTCATGAGAATATTGGGAAAGAATCAATAGATTGATAGCAATGAGTGGAGAGAGGACTCATCCCGTGCTCCTGGTCCTTGGAAAGTTATTCCTGCAAAACACCATCAGAAAATACAATGCAAAATTTTTGAATTTTGGAAATATGTAAATTTTTTATGAGATTTTGGAAATATTCAAATTTTTGTGAAATTTTGGAAATATTCAAACTTTTGTGGAGATTTTGAAAATATTCAAATTTTTGTGGAGATTTTGGAAATATTCAAATTTTTGTGGAGATTTTGAAAATATTCAAATTTTTGTGGAGATTTTGAAAATATTCAAATTTTTTGTGGAGATTTTGGAAATATTGTTTATGCAGCATCAAAGGGTGTTTTTGAACCACTGGCTAGGGGTCCTCGTTTCCTCCCTTTTTGCTTAAAACTGCCCAAAGCCGGGCGTGCATTGAAAGGGTGGCGCCCTATAACTGACTGCCCTTGATTAACGATGCCCCTACCAAGGCCATACCCGAGAAACATTCGGTCTTGGAGGGAGAAGAGAAGAATAATTGGGGATAAACTTTGTGCAGGATGGGAGATATCAAGACTTGAATTCCTTCCAAGGTGTTAACCCTCAAAGAGGTAGTCTGTTGTGCCGGGGCTTTGTGCCTTTAATTTTTAGACCCTTGACATGCATACGACCAGGGTTTTCCCTGCGGGGACTTTGCCACTCTTGACATGCCATAATTCACAATTTTGCATTTTATTGATTTGACTTGATTTTCATAATTGCCCTTTTGGCGAGATGTATAATGAAATTCATATGAAATTTCAAATTAATTTCGGGTCAAGACTACCCCTATTTGAGACTCCTCTCGTATTGGGGATTACCAAGGTTGGTCATCTCATCCATCAACCTCTTGCCCCTGCATGCGGCCGAGTGAAGAAGAGAAAAGACTTTCAGAAATACTCATGGCATGGCCAAGGTAGCAACGGTATTTTAACCAAAGGAGCCGGCTAAGGACGCCGTGAAGTGTGTGGAATGCCCAGCTAAGGGTTACTTTTAACAAGCGGGGAGAGAAGGTTGAATTCCCAGTGCGGGTTCTTATTAACCAAGAGTGATGCAAAAGCAAGCCTAAAGACTCTTTTGAGAGTGATTTAATTAAACAAAAAGCCTAAGATAAAGGTTTAAAACACCACTCTTAATCTCGTTAAGAAGCACTTGATTTTGAAAATCATGCGTGAAGTAATGAGAAAATGATATCATGAAAATGCATACTTACGCCAATATGTTACCTTGCAACCTTTGTTGAAGCAGCTGCCCAGACGGATGATCGTTGTGGGATAGTCCTCTTAGACAGATAAAAGGATTGGAAGCAAAGGGTTTGAAAGTGGCCTAACAAGAAGGAGTGGTGCCAAGACCAGACTCAGACGAATAAGGAGAAAAAGGAAGAGAGGCGAGGGCTAGAACTCCCTCACTAAGGCGCGGAGACCCTGATCACATGGAACAGTCTACAGAAGGAGAGGAGAATCAAGAAGAGGGGTGAGGACTAAAGCCTCGGAAGCAATGGGAGAATGGGCAGATGCCCAAGGCAGTGGATGTGGAAGAAGTTGGGTCGGACCCAGAATCAGGAGGAATCAGAAGAAGAAATTGATAGATGGAAAGAGGCGGATCTGGAGGGTCCGGAGGCAGAGGAGGATCGTGAGAGGAGAAATCCGAAGGCTCCGGTGGGATAACGAAAGAAGGGACGCGATGCCCTGGGGAGAAATAGGGAAAAAGATGATGAAAAAGATGACGGAAAAGGAAGAAGAGAATAAAAGATATGGAGTCCCGGAGGAGCAAAAAGATGAATTGAAGGAAATATGGAAGGTCCGGAGGTTCCGGAGGAATAAAATCAGGAGGGTCGCGATGCCCTGGGAGATGATAGAGAGAATAAGACGGAGAATCCGGAGGTTCCGGAGGAATAAAATCAGGAAGGAGAAGGTGGAAAGTGGCGTCGTGCCCGAGGGAAAAGTCTGGAGGTTCTGAAGGAGGAGAATGAAAAGGGACGTGATGCCCGAGGAAAAGATGGAGACAATCAGGTGGAGAATCCGGAGGTTCCGGAGGGATGAAATCAGTAAGGAGAAGATGGAAAGGGGCGTCGTGCCCGAGAGAAAGGTCCGGAGGTTCCGGAGGAATAGAATCAGAAAGGGCGAGATGCCCAAAGAGGAGGGATAACATTCCTGGAGGTTCCAGGGAAATAGCAGGAAGGGGGACGCGATGCCCCAAGGGGAGTGGATAAAAGGATAAATATGAATAAGATGGGAAATGCGGAATATCCGGCGGTGCCAGAAGGCGGGGAAGATACGGGTTTGGAAACCCGGGAAGCAGGAGGTGCAAATGCATGCAATGGGATGGATTCGATGAATGCTTGAAATGCGTGAATGCAAGGAGATGCAAAGAAGATGAATAATGTGAAGGGTGAAAGGATGAGATCTTCCTTTTTACCCTTCGAGTGGCCCATGAAGAAAAGGTGATAGAAATAGATGTGGATGAAGTTGAATGAACAAGAGTGGGAGAAATAGGGGACGGCCCCTTAAGATAATTGCCCCTCCACGGTGATGAACATGTATGACCAATTGGCCCAATAAACGAAGCTTCAATAAATGACAACCCCCTTGGAAAGCGAAAATCAATAAGGTGAGGGAGTTGGAGAGTTGGAACGGGGAGCGTCGTGTTGCCCATTGAATGTGGTATATATGGAAAGTTGAGCAAAATGGGCACTCGCCCCTTGTAAGGAATAATGAATTCGGAATTCGGAAATTGGAACAAGGGGTGCCCTGCCCGACCCTTAAACGGCATCAATGCCCGGCATGGCGGCGACTTGACTTCTTCGGCCGTGATTGGCACAATAACCCGGATTGGCATCTGGCAAATGAATTCTTGCATCTCGAAGGGCACGGCCGTGGCCAAAGTTTTCTTGCCCGGCTCTTGCTTATCCTTGGCGCAAGTAGCTGCAGAAGCACGCCCCTTCCGAGTAACAAAGGGAGGTGAGGCGGAGGCGGAAGGCTCCGTGGATGGTGGAGTTATAATGGAAAGTGTTGGCAAATGGGTGAATGGGGGCGGAGGTTCAAACACGTCGAGCTTCTCCCCTTGCTCGGAAGCAGTCGGGATGGGCTCGGGTGCAAAAAGGGGTGGATCCTGCTCAGGATTAGCCATGGGTAAGGGTAAAGGGTTCAATGGTGGAATAGGCAAAGTGGGTTTTAAAGGGATAATGGAAGGTCGAGGTGGAGGTAATGGGAGGTTAATTGGGGAAGGTTCAACGGTGGGCTCAATGGAGGCCGATGGTATGGAGGGTAAGAGTTTAATGGGCGGAGGTTTGATGGAAGACTCAGGGGAGGTTGATGGTGTGAAGTTTGATGGTATAACTGGTGGAGGTGTAATGTAAGCAGCGTCAGGGATAGGAGGAGACTCACAATGTGCCGGTGTGGGCGATTGGAATATCGACCCATCGTCGTAACACCAACTAGTCTCATAAATAGGGGTTGGATCAGGGATGATTTCATCCTGAGCAGGAGGTTCATCGAATGAAAATGGGGAAAGCGGGAAATTAAGGAAACTCGGAAGGGGTGCCTGCACATCTTCATCATCGTATATTGCCTCAGATTCTTCAAATGCCGGCTCTTGATTGCTTGAAATGTCAACGCCGTAGTCGTCCATCCTATCCTTCCATTCTCTCTCCATTTTTGTAATGTCATCCAAAGCCGCATAGAGAGGATTAACCGGAGTAGGAGGAGCGGTGACCCTCTTTAATTGTTCCTCCATAGAAGCAATCTTATCCAAGACGTTTTGCTGGAGGGGAGTAACATGAACAATAGAGGGTTGGCAGGGCCTTGAAGGAGGAGGGGCCGCAGAAAAAGGCCGTGGAGGGGAGTTGACGGGATGACCCGTAAAAGAAACCGGACGGGCCGGATTGCAAGGAATAAATGGGCCTCGGGGCCGTGTTGGAGGAGGAATAGAAGGAGGCGGGTGTCGGACCACCCGAGTAGAATGAACAGGAGGAGATGGGTAATGGGCTACCCGAATATGATTGGAAGGAGGAGGTGGGTGATGGGCCACCTGAATAGAATTGGAAGGAGGTGGGTGATGGGCCACCCGAATAGAATTGGAAGGAGGGAGAGATGCAAGAGATGTACCCTCAACGGCAGCCTTAAGGGCTTGGATCTGTTGAGGGGTAAGATGATCTAATGCATGCAAGATTTGAGAGACCTTCTCGTCATTGGGAGGAGACGGTCCCGTAGGAATAGTGGCTCGAACTTGAGTAGGGGGACCATAAGGACGGACATTGCCCATGGGTCGGGCATGACCATGAGAATAAGGACGTGGTCCCTTGAAAGAATGGTGAGAATGATGATGATTAACATGTTGAAATTGAGGATATGAAGTGCTAGGTTGTGCATCCTCATTAATTGAATTGAACATGTTTCTATCATGGTAAGCCATTATATAATCAAAGTTCTCAATAATTGCAAAGAAGCACACAAGTTGGAATGGTTACCGTGATTTTGATTTGTTTAATCCTTGGTGAATTAATGAATTTTAATAAAATTTGGAAAGATTCACACAAGGGGGGGGGAGGAACCTAGTTTCAATATGAGTTGAACTCCAATGCCAACTAGGAACTCTCACTCACCACGTATTAGGCCAACTATATCGGGACTTCAAAGGGTACAACCTGCCCGGCGTCCGTGAGGGAATCCACGGGTGCGGGGACTTATGGAGGCTTGGTTTAGGAATTTCCAATCCAAAGAGACGGAATGCTCAATGGAGGGTCGTTCCTTCACCAAGGGGGTGTGTGGATCCTAATGAAGAGAGAGGAGGTCTCCCAAACCAAATGCAAATATGAATGCAACAGGGGAAATTAGGCCAAACAGCACAATAATGATCAATCAACAAAGATAAGCATGAAAACTCACCCACGAGAAGGGTTCTGGAAACCCACAGTAAAAACACGCCCTGGAAGGGGGCGCTAATAAAAAAGACACGACGGTGTGACTGTCGTGAATAAACGTGAGGGCCCAGGGGCAGAGTAAAACGCGCCTTAGCGTGAGGCGCTATCAATAAAAGGACGCCGTATCCAGCGGGCGTCAAATCAAAAGACACGCCCTAATGTGGGGCGCTAATCAATAACAGAACGCGCCTTAGGGTGAGGCGCTATCAATAAAAGGACGCCCTGGGGAAAGGCGTGAATTTACAGGCAGCAATATAAAGCAGGAAACCCGGGAGTATGATGGAAAACGCCCTGTCAGAGGGCGTAAAATATTTAGAAGACGCCCTTGGTTAGGGCGTTAAATCAATAAAAACGCCTCTTCCAGAGGCGTGAATTCACTTTCTGCAGGAAACCTTCACGGCCAGCAGTAATAACACTCAATCACAGCATCATGGCAATCACTAGAATAAGCATGCTCATCAGGAATTTTAAATAGGTGGAGATTTTAAAGAAAAATCAACAAACTGACCAATCACTTAGGGGAGGGTGTAAAACCAATGGAGGGTGCCCGAGGGGCACAAAAGGGAGACGCACCGAGGGTGCAAATAGGGGAGATGGCACGCGCGGGTGCCTAAGGGGAAAGGGGTAATGAAAGAAGAACACAAAGGGTCCCACCGTGATCGCCAATTTGTAGATCTATTTAAAATCCACTTAAATATAAAAAGCAATAAATATGATGAAAGCAATAAAAATAGCACGAGGTGCTAAAAGGAGGTGTGTGTGATCGCCAGAGACGCGAGGGTCTCAAGTGGAAAATAATATGGGGAGATGATCGCAAAATACCTCTTGAAACGCGGGGATGTGAGTGCTTCCTTTCTCTTCAAATCGGCCGGCCGACGAAGAGAGTTCTTCAATTAATTACCCTTGCAAAAAAAAGACAAACACCAATAAAAATATGGATTAGAAATAATGTGTGTGTAGCATCAAGTTCATAATAGAAAGGTGAGCATGATAACATATGAAATACACACCTTAAGGGTGTTGGCCCTTAAACCCCTATGCAAAGAGGGTGTGGGAGGTATGAATGCATGTAAAAATACAATGGGGAAAGAGTGCAAGAGATGCACTAAAGGGGAGATCTCAATGATAGTTGAGAAAAATTAATATAATAATGAAACATGATGCATGCATGAACTAATGAAAAAAATACAAATAAGGGGGAGATCAGATAGAAAAATCTTGTTTGGTGGCTCTTTTGGCTTGAATGCTCGATGGGAGAAAGGCTTCAAAAGGGATGAAGACTTGAACCGTGAAGAAGCCTCTCCTTAGCCAATGCCACCCTACCTTCGGTTCCTGTAAAAAGAAAAGAAAACAACAGAAGAAAAAGAGAAGAAGCAGAAGAAGAAGAATAAGAAGAAGAAGAAGAAGGAGAATACGGAGAAGAAGGAAGAAAAAAAGAGAAGAAGCAGCACACAAGAAGAACAATAGAAAGAAGAAAAAAATAGAAGAACGTCAGCGGAGAATAAGAAATATCGGAACCAACCCCTTAACAGAGGCGAGAGCCTCTATTAATAGGTTAGGAAAAGGTGATAAGAAGGGAAGAGATTAAAGGAGGAATGGATAAGAACAGCAAGAGCCCAAATAGAGGAGGAGTCTAACGAGGCAAGGACTCTCTGGGGAAAGGGCTGCGAAGCCAGAAGGTGAAACACGCCTTAGGTCAGGGCGTTAATTTAAGAATTGACGACCTACCCTAGGGCGTTTCTCAAAAACACGCCCTGCACAAGGGCGTTTCTCAAGACCAAATTTTTAGAAATGAAAACTCCCCATATTTGAAACATGAAAAACACGCCTCAGTCAAAGCCGTGTTTCAAAAACACGCCCCTGGGAAGGGCGTTAATTTCAAGAGCTCAAATGGGGAAGTCGGTCAAACCAAAAGAATTGACGCCCTCAAGTGTGGTCGTCCTTCCTTAAGAAACGCCCTAGTACAAGTCGTGTTTTAATAAAAACACGCCCTTACCCAGGTCGTGAATTCATAAAATTCATAAAATAGATAGAATGGGGAGAAATAGATAAAATGGGAAAGAAACGCCCTCGACCAGGGCGTGTTTCAAAAACACGCCCCTGATGAGGGCGTTAATTCAGAAAATAGAGATAAATGCCCAAGAAATCCGAAAAAATAGGAAAATGAGATAAAATGGGGAAAAATAAGAGAAATTCAAGAAAAGTGGGAAAACCACTCAAATAAGCTGATTTGAGGGTCAAATGGGGCATCGCAGAGCGATATGAAATATACTCAAAATGACGTCAATTTTGGCGTGTCTACAAAGATCATCAATGGTCAAGAGGGGATCGCTCACTGTCGGGTATATATCAGACAGTTAATGGGTCATGACATTGACCCTCTGTTAAATCCCTGGCCAGGGTCATGTAAGTTCGTTTAGAACGGACCTCATACACTTTAAGGAGGTCATAGTCAAATGGCACGATCATGGTATTTGACAGAAATCATACCCTCGATCGTACCAGACTCATAGAAGGAGCGATGGATTATATCAATGCGGTAACTGTGGACTTACAGGTACAAGACAGGCTGGTTTAAATCAGGCGTCCTCTAGGATCATGCGGATTTGTTTGACCCAACGTGATCAAAGGTTCGGAATAAATTAAACTATTCTTCGGCTCTGGTAGAAGCGAAGAATACGTTTAATTTACTTCGAATTGAGAATTAAAAGTTAATGGGTCTTAAACTAGAGTGACTATGGGCCTAGAGGATCACACACAATGGATTCTTGAGTGACGGAATATTATTGTACAAGTGTATGTATTAATTCCCTTTAATTCCTTTTGGAAAGGAGTGTAAATGGGGATTAATACATATGTATAATAAAGGAAAGGTCATATATACAATTTTGGTCCTTTGGAGGCCTTTAGAAAAGGGCCAAAACTCTATATATATGGCAACCTACGTGAAGCTCATGCGAGCCTTCTTCTTCCAACCTCTTAGGCTAATCAGGCATTAAGCCTACGAGGAGGATTAGCCTCCCCCCTTTCTCCCCCTTGCTCTCTCTCTCTCTCCAGAAGGTGATAGAGTTGGGGAAAGTTACGCCGGGGAGGTACCGTCGCTGCGCAAGGGTCCGTGTGGATCTGCTCTAGAGGCCATATAGCTGTGCGGCTCGATATTCTGCATCGGGCATCTCGGACAGCGTCGTTCCGCGCAAGGTGAAACACGCAACCCGTAATTAGGGTCTTAGAAACACCGATTAAAGCACAGATTAAGCTTTCCATAACACCGGGATCGGGCAAAAGAATTTTTGTTATCCGCTGCGTCGCCCGTAGGTGCTGTGCGAAATCTTACAGGCGCGTCACAGTCTGTAACGCACCAGGGCAGGTGCGTTACGTGTGGTTTTCCACCCAGTGTGTGACGGCCTGCGTTGGGCCGTCAGGTTTCTGTGATGGTCCAGCCTAGACCGTCAGAGCCTGTGACGCGTCTAGGGTAGACCGTCAGGCTCTGGGCTGCACCGGGAGGTCTGCAGTCCCGTTTATTGTCTGACTGTGGTCACCGTGTGACGGTATCGGTATGTGGGACGGTCCCCGTACGTCGTCGGATGCGGACGTCATTTTCTGTTGACTTCAGAGTCTACTCCGTTTGTGACCCTCCACTAGTCATAACCTGCTTACACGCGTGTGGTCCCACCAGAGAGTGGTGGAGAGGCTACCCTGAGGACGGTTTTTAGACTGGTTTCCGTCGGGCACCTCATCGTTAGCCAGAGTCCGGCTACGGGGGAAAACCGATCAGAGGGCCAGACCTTGGACACATGGTCTGTGTGTGCACACGTGGTTGGGGACAGTTGGACCAACGTCGATGGGCGTGACCCCAGCTAGTCACTTGTTTGTGGTTACTGGTTCGGTGTCCGTGCCTCTGGTAGGAGCTACCACGTTAGGCAGTTCACCTACGGTGCGGTGTGAGTCGTCAGGGGACGCAACCGACCTTGCTTCTAGTAGGAGGTACTCCTGTCGAGTCGTTGAGTGACAGACTGTCAGTCATTGTGACTTCGACCTTCGAGTTTGATCGGGTTGACCGCTGTGTTCTGGTCATTTCACCGCGGCATGTGTGTCGGTTTTCGTGCCGTGAGACTGGTGTTTCGTAGATAGCATGGCTTCCCTTTCCGAGGTACTCGCTTAGCCGCTAGCGTAGTGGTTTCCCGTTTGCGAGGTAAGGTTCGAGTGATCCCTACTGTGTCTTGTTCTGAGACTCATTCCCTGCGTGTTTCCACCGTGTTTCAGGTGAGGCGCAGCTTCAGGGGAGCACGTCTGAGGTTCAGCGAGGTTCGGGTGCCCAGCGTTAGTGCCAGAGGTCAGAGCCGAGATATGCCCCGTGTAGCTGTACTTTTCTTTCTTGTCTCTATACTAGTTGTGGACTACTGTTGCTATTCTATTGTTATCTTGTGGACCATGTGTTAATTAATTATTATTTATTTTTACAATTATTTGTGATACTTGTGTAGTCTCCACACCATCCTTCTAACCCTTCCGAGTCTTCGGGCTCGTGGGTGGCGGTACGAGTCTCGGGTTATCGGGCCTTCCCGGTGATCAGATTCTCGGGTCGTTACAGATGGTATCAGAGCACGGTTGTGGGATTATACGAGAATCATAAGTAATTATGGTTGTCCACTAGTCCACAGCAATGATGTACGGTTGACACTGGCATCGGGCATCGGGCATTTTTCTTAACCTTGCTGTTTCAGTGTTTTCTGTCTTTTACTTCAGGAGCGAGCATGGCGCCGAGGCGGAGCAGTCGCTCTCAGCAGGGGCAGTCGGCTGGAGGTCAGGAGATCCAGCAGGAGGTTCAGCAGGAGCAAGAGGAGCAGAGTAGAGTGCCACTTGCGGCCACCGAGGCAGTGGATACTACGAGGCTTCCGGGGGTCGAGGATTTCTTTCGTGGCATGTACCAGCTTATGTCGCTGCAGTTCGGCGGAGAAGCTGGTGAGGGCTCGTCGACCAGGGGTGGGCCAGGCCGAGCAATTAGAGATTTCTTGCAGTTTCATCCACCTTACTATGGCGGTCAGCCAGACCCTGATGTGACTCGAGATTGGCTCGACGAGATGGAGCGGGTGTTCAGTTCCGCGTGATGTACTACAGAGGACAGGGTGATGTTGGCCTACAGCCAGTTGCAGGGTACGGCTCGAGCGTGGTGGTCTTCCGAGTGGAAGACGTCTTTTCAGTCACGTCCCCTTGAGCAGATTCTGTGGAGCGACTTTGTCAGTGCTTTCGAGCGTACCTACTGTCCAGAGTTTATTGCTACGCAGCGGATGCGTGAGTTTCTGGAGCTGGTCCAGGGTGACATGTCAGTGTTGCAGTACAGGGCCCGATTTGTTGAGCTAGGCCGGTATGCACCCCATATCATGGAGCATGAGAGGGTGAAGACCGCACAGTTCATTCAGGGCTTGAGGCAAGAGTTGAGACACCATTTGATCGCGAACGCTGCCACTGATCTGGAGACAACGTCTCGTGTCGCGGCTTCCTTGGAAATGGATATGCAGAGGACTCGGGGACCGATTAGCCAGGGGCAGTCTTTGTCAGGTCGTAGCCAACCGTCGGCTATCCTGCAGCAGGGTTCCTTCCAGCATGCGTCGGATGGTTCAGGAGCCCCGGCGCCGGCAGCGTCAGTGACAGGATCAGTGTCTTTTGGCACGAAGATCAAGAAATTCTTCGGAAAGAATTTTTGAAAGAAGAAGAAGGGAGGCCGTGAGCAGCAGGCTTCATCGGGCAGTGTACAGCATCCGATCCCATTTCAGTGTCAGGGATCAGTGGGTGGATCGCGAGGACCGTGCCCACGGTGTAGCGAGTTCCATCCAGACAGGCAGTGCACGGCGCCGATAGTTTGTTTCCGGTGTGACCAGCCAGGGCATATGGCGCGTGACTATCCTTAGAGGCAGTAGTAGCGGTTTCCTCAGTAGCAGCAGGTTCCCCAGCAGCAGAGGCCACAGCAGCAGCAGCAGCAGCAGGGACAGTATCCGCCGCTACCCAGGTCCGCGAGTGTGGGAGGTAGGCAGAGAGCTCGAGGCCAGATTACACACATGACCAGGGTAGAGGCAGTGGCGTCGCAGCTCGTGAAAGGTACCGTTCAGATTTTGGGTTGTGCGGCTCGGGTTTTGTTTGATTCTGACGCGTCTCATTCGTTTATTTTGGAGGATTTCGCGCTGAGTATCGAGGAGCCGGTGACCCAGTTGTCCTACGATTTGGCAGTGGAGTTGCTCTCGGGTGATTTAATGATCACTCCGTATTGTTTCGATGAGGTTCCGGTGTGGGTGGAAGGGCGGAGTTTGCCGGCTAGACTCTATACGTTGTCGCTTCAGGACTTTGATGTGATTTTGGACATGGATTGGCTCGAGGCACATCATGCGTTGGTGGATTGCGGCTCGAAGAGGGTTTATTTTCGGCGACTTCGTGGACCCACCTTCTATTTCTAAGGTATCAGGTCTTCCTCTTCCCGCTTCCTTGTTTCTGCGATTCGAACTCATCGTTTGCTTGATGCGAGTTGTCAGGGTTTTCTCGCTTCTGTGGTCTTGGTAGTCCAGCCGGGTCCGGATGTCGAGGACATTCCAGTGGTGTGCAAGTTTCCTGATATTTTTCTGAAGGACTTACCTGGATTGCCTCTCCAACGGGAGATCAATTTCGTGATCGAGGTTGTGCCAGGTACGGGACCTTTGGCGAAGGCTCCCTACCGTATGGCTCCCGCTGAATTGAGGGAGTTGCGGGTGCAGTTACAGGAGCTGCTGGCCAAGGGGTATATTCGTCTTAATTTTTTCCCTTGGGGTGCGCCCGTGTTGTTCGTGAAGAAGGACGGTAGCTTGCGGTTGTGCATTGACTACCGGCAGTTGAATGAGGTGTCCATTAAGAACAAGTATCCGTTGCAGCGGATTGATGACTTGTTCGACCAGCTTCAGTCTGCTCGAGTGTTCTCGCGGATTGATTTACGGTCCGGTTACTATCAGCTGAGGATTCGCGAGTCTGATGTGGAGAAGACTGCGTTCAGCTCGAGGTATGGGCATTATGAGTTCTTGGTGATGCCGTTTGGGCTCACCAATGCCCCCGCAGCCTTCATGGACTTGATGCAGAGGGTGTTTCATCCCTACTTGGACTAGTTCGTGGTCGTATTTGTAGACGACATCCTTATTTATTCACGGTCTGCCGAGGAGCATGCGTACCATTTGGGTGTGGTGCTGCAGACATTGCGAGATCACCAGTTATATGTGAAGCTCAGTAACTGCGAGTTCTGGCTTCACGAGGTGCACTTTTTAGGGCACGTGATTTCTGGTGATGGTATTTCTATGGACCCCGCCAAGGTCGAGGCAGTGTTGCAGTGGCCGAGGCCGAGGTCTGTGATGGAGATCCGGAGTTTCTTGGGATTTACGGGCTATTATCGTCGGTTTATCTAGGATTTTTCTGGCGTTGCTACCCTGATGACTAGACTTATATGGAAGGATGTGCCTTTCGTCTGGTCTGAGGAGTGTGAGCAGAGTTTCAGGAAGCTGAAGAGATTACTCACCTCGGCTCCGGTGTTAGTTTTACCTTCTGGATCAGGAGGTTTTATGGTGTGTACAGATGCTTCCGGGGTCGGACTGGGTGCTATGTTGATGCATCATGGTAGAGTGGTGACTTATGCATCTCGGCA
Source organism: Amorphophallus konjac (assembly GCA_022559845.1). Lineage (NCBI taxonomy): Eukaryota > Viridiplantae > Streptophyta > Magnoliopsida > Alismatales > Araceae > Amorphophallus > Amorphophallus konjac. The sequence continues at coordinate 223,393,706 of CM040117.1, read as the reverse complement.
GCTGAAGCCCCACGAGGAGAACTACCCTACCCATGACATGGAGTTGGCGGCTTTGATCTTCGCATTGAAGATCTGGAGGCATTATCTGTACGGTGAGAAGTTAGAGGTATTCACTGACCATCAGAGTTTGAGGTACGTGTTCACGCAGAGGGACCTTAACCTCAGGCAGAGGCGTTGGATGGAGTTCATGAAGGATTATGACTTCACCTTATCTTATCAGCCGGGCAGGATGAATGTCGTCGCCGATGCTTTGAGTCGAAAGGTCGCGGTCAGTGCCTTGATGTTGAGGAAGTGGAGGCTCTGGGAGCAAGTGCCCTAAGTATCTTTCAGGCTCAAGATTCCCCAAGAGCCAGGGTTAGCTGTGCTTGCGAGTCTGACTGTCACTCCTGCTATCTGCTGTCAAGTGACAGAGGCTCAACATGCGGACCCTGAGTTGCCCTGGATCTTGGCTATGGCTAATGTGGAACTCGGCGAGGACGGTGCTGCGAGGTTTTGTGGTAGGCTGTATGTCCCAGCCGAGGAGTTGGTTCGTCGTGCGGTGTTGCGCGAGGCTCATGGGAGTAGGTACACCGTACACCCGGGTGCGACGAAGATGTATCGGAACTTGCGGAGGTAGTTCTAGTGGCCTGGCATGAAGAGAGATGTGGCCGAGTTTGTGGCCAGGTGCCTGACCTGTCAGCAAGTGAAGGCGGAGCATCAGCGATCAGGAGGTACTCTTCAGCCCTTGGATGTTCCCGCGTGGAAATGGGACCACGTGACCACGAATTTTATGGTGGGGTTACCGAGGACTCCGAGTGGGCAAGACAGTATTTGGTTGCTGGTGGATAGGCTGACGAAGGTGACCCGGTTGTTACCGGTCAAAGTCAGTTGGAGCGTGCCCAAGTTGGCTCGTCTTTATATGGAGCGGATCGTTCTGTTGCATGGAATTCCCATTTCCATTGTGTCAGACCGGGATCCGCGTTTCACTTTAAAATTCTGGAGGAGTTTCCAGCGAGCTCTTGGCACGGATTTAGCATTTAGCTCAGCGTACCATCCTCAGTCAGATGGTCAGTCAGAGAGGATCATCCAGATTTTAGAGGATATGTTGAGATCCTGCTGCTTGGAGTGGCAGGGGAGTTGGATTCACCACCTACAGTTGGTGGAGTTTACCTACAACAACAGCTATCAGTCGAGCATCGGCATGGCTCCTTATGAAGAGTTGTATGGGCATCCGTGTCGGACTCCACTTGATTGGTTTGAGGTTGGTGAGCGTGTCTTGACGGGACCGGAGTTGGTGCAGCAGTGTGTGGATGTTGTGCACGTAGTTCGTTAGAACATGTTGGCGGCCCAGTGTCGGCAGAAGAGCTATGCTGACCGTAGGCGGCAGCCTCTCGCGTTCGCCGTGGACGATCGTGTGTTCTTGAGAGTTTCTCCGATGAAGGGGCTGATGCGCTTTGGACGGCGTGGGAAGCTGAGTCCTTGCTATATTGGTCCATTTGTGATTATGGAGCGCATCGGTGAGGTAGCCTATCGGCTGCAGTTACCTCCTGAGTTGGCGTCGCTGCATGACGTGTTTCACGTATCGATGTTGCGGAAGTATATGCCCGATGACTCTCATGTGCTTGAGGATTCTGTTTGACCAGAGGTGACTCCAGATCCTTCTCTCCCAGAGCTTCCCGTCCGCGTTGAGGATAGGCGAGAGCAGCGCCTGCGGAACAAGGTCATCCCATTGGTTAAGGTGGTGTGGCAGCGGCACTCTGGTGGTGAGGCCTCTTGGGAGCGTGAGGACGAGATGCGTCAGCAGTTCCATTACCTGTTTGAGTGAGTCTTCCTATTCTTTCCCCTTGGGTTGTTCTCAATTTCGAGGATGAAATTCCTTTAAGGGGAGAGGGCTGTAATATCCCAGACCTTTCGGATCCTTTCTCATGGGTTCCGGATCTGGTTTCTCGGAGTGTCCGACTCTGTTGTGTCCGAAATTTTACTTCGGACATTTTCGTGTTCGGATCGGCGCGATCCGGAGTTGTTTCGGAGGCCCGGAAGCGTTCCGTGACTTTTCCGCGTGTGTTTTCTGATTTCCGGTGTGTGTTTCGGTAATTCCTTCGGAACCTCGCTGCAGATGAACCGGGTCGTTCACCTGGGCACGAGTGGTACCGTTGTGATCGATGTGTTCCGAGGATCCCGGAAATATAATTTTCTATTTTTTGCTATTTTCCAGAATTTCTGAATTTTCTATAAATACCTCTCTTTTTCTCTTTCTCTTCCCCACCCTCTTCTTCTTCTTCCCTTTCTCCCCACCGTGAGCACCGCCCCCTTCCTCTCTCTCTCTCCCATTCGACCGCGGCGGCGTCCCCTCTGGCTACAGACGGCGTGGGGCGACGGCGTGACGACGTGAGCGACGGCGAGGCGATCGTGGCGGCGTAAAGTTTGTGGGAACCGTGAAGGGACGAGGGTTTTTCAAAACGGTCTTTGCGATTTCGGCAACGATTCGGCGGAGCTTTTGCTCCATTGAGGTAGGGTGACGTTCCCTAGCCCCCCGCCTTTCATTCCCGTGATTTGAAGGTCGAGGGGAGGCCGAGAGGGGCATGTTTGAGCGGGTTTGGGGTTTTCCATGATTTGGGGAGAGTCCGCCCGATCTATGGATTTAGCCCGCGATTTCACGTTTTGGTGGCCTAGTATCATGCTAGGGGTCCCTAGGGGTCTTCCCCTTTGATTTCCCCCTCTCCGGTGGAGGTATGGGGGCGTGGTTTTATTTTTGGGCATTTTCCCGTCGTTTCACCCTCGGGTGGGTGTGACGGTCCTTCCAGTGACCGTCACATCATGTAACGCGCCTAGGTGGGTGCGTTACAGCCCTGTGTTACCAATTGGGGGTATGTGGGCTGTGACGGCCCCTCGATAGACCGCCACAGGCGTGTGACGCGCCTGGGTTGGGCCGTCAGAGGCTTCCCGACCGTTGGCACGACTGTTGGTTTTTGACCGTTGGGGGGGTCAAAGCCTGTGACGCACCAGGACTGATGCGTCACAGCCTTGTGACGCCCCAGGGAGGGTGCGTCAGAGTTGACGAACCCCAGGTCATGTAACGCTCCAGCGTTGGACCGTTACATGTTGTGACGCACCGAGTGGCACACGTCACAATTGTTCCTCGTTTGTCTTGTGACGCACCAGGGTAGGCGCGTCACAGTCTGTAACGCACCAGGGCAGGTGCGATACGTGTGGTTTTCCACCCAGTGTGTGACGGCCTGCGTTGGGCCGTTAGGTTTCTGTGATGGTCCAGCCTAGACCATCAGAGCCTGTGACGCATCTAGGGTAGACCGTCAGGCTCTGAGCTACACCGGGAGGTCTACAGTCCCGTTTCTTGTCCGACTGTGGTAACCGTGCGACCGTACCGGTACGTGGGACGGTGCCCGTACGTCGTCGGATGCGGACGTCATTTTCTGTTGACTTGAGAGTCTACTCCGTCTGTGACCCTCCACTAGTCGTAGCCTGCTTACACGCGTGTGGTCCCACCAGGGAGTGGTGGAGAGGCTACCATGAGGACGGTTTTTAGACTGGTTTCCGTCGGGCCCCTCATAGTTAGCCAGAGTCCGGCTACGGGGGAAAATCGGTCAGAGGGCCAGACCTAGGACGCATGGTCTGTGTGTGCACACATGGTTGGGGGCAGTTGGACCCACGCCGATGGGCGTGACCCCAGCTAGTCACTTGTTTGTGGTTACTGGTTCGGTGTCCGTGCCTCTAGTAGGAGCTACCACGTTAGGCAGTTCACTTGCGGTGCGGTGTCAGTCGTCAGGGGACGCAACCGACCTTGCTTCTAGTGGGAGGTACTCATGTCGAGTCGTTGAGTGAGAGACTGTCATTCGTTGTGACTTCGACCTTCGGGTTTGGTCGTGTTGATCGCTGTGTTCCGGTCATTTCACCGGGGCATGTGTCGGTTTTCGTGCCGTGAGACTGGTGTTTCATAGATAGCAGGGCTTCCCTTTCCGAGGTACTCGCTTAGCCGCTAGCGTAGTGGTTTCCCGTTTGCGAGGTAGGGTTCGAGTGATCCCTACTGAGTCTTGTTCTGAGACTCATTCTCTACATGTTTTCACCATTTTTCAGGTGAGGCGCGACTTCAGGGGAGTGCGTCTGAGGTTCAGCGAGGTTCGGATGCCCAACGTTAGTGCCAGAGGTCAGAGCCGGGGTATGCCCCGTGTAGCTGTACTTTTCTTTCTTGTCTCTGTACTAGTTGTGGACTACTGTTGCTATTCTATTGTTATCTGGTGGACCATGTGTTAATTAATTGTTGTTTATTTCTGTAATTATTTATTATACTTGTGTAGTCTCCACACCATCCTTCTAACCCTTCCGAGTCCTCGGGCTCGTGGGTGGCGGTACGAGTCTCGGGTTATCGGGCCTTCCCGGTGATCAGATTCTCGGGTCGTTACACCGAATAGGCCCGTTCCACGCCCCATTCACGCCGAAGCGTAGGGGAAACAAATCCACATGACAAAACACAATCCCTGGAAGCTAAAAACACCACATGCACGCGCCGGATCGCGAGATCATGGCGATTTCCTCAAATCGACCCAAAACGAGTCACTGGGGTTCCCGGACTCACTACCGGCCCCGAATGACGACCAATCGACACGAAACCTACGTGAATGGGATCCAGACATCCCAGCGGTCATTTTAACACTAACTAGACTGAGAATGGTTTCCGTTCTCCGGCGAACCCTGAAAACCTCAAAAATATCAGTTTTTCCTAAACCGGCCTGATCTAACCCGTTCTTGCGCCAAACTACGCACAGAAGCAGGAAAAACGTAGATGACGAAGTGGTGATCCATCTCCCTACCTCCATCGAAGAAACCACGCGCCAAAGTGACTAAATCACGTCGAAAACCACCTGGAACGCGAACGGCGCCTCCTTGGAATCCACCGAGGGATCGTGCCCGCCACGCTCCAACCGCCGCTCTATCCCGCGTCCCGATCACTCCATCGCATCCTCGCCTCAGCCAGCTCCGCAACGGTGTGCGGGGTGCCGAGAGACCCTAAAACGAGAGAGAACGAAGAGAGATGGTGAACGGTTGAAAATGAGGCATCCGAAAGACCTAATAAAGATCCAATAGAGATCTAGGGCATTACATCCTCCCCTCCTTTAAGAAATTTCGTCCTCAAATTTAAGGACTAACAAAGGAAAAGCAGGGAAGAACAACCCGACAACACAACTACAAAACGACACGAACCACGAGAAATAACGGTAAGACGACAACACTAGATCACGAGACATCTGATCGAGTCGCAAGCTAACTCTACCAGGGAAGAGAGTATAGCAAAGCGATCCGACATGAGTTGGTCCACAAAGTGTTAATGATAGTCAGACAAAATCATAGAGAAGCATCACTTACAAAAATAACAACAACGGCAACACTCGCAGGATTCTGGCTCCGTATAGGACACAGAACCACGAACACAACTGCAAGTCGGGTCACATCAAATCACAATAGCAGCTGATCACACGATGACCGGGGACGAGTCATGCATCGAGCAGCTCACCGAGAAAAGACCCACGACAGCAATAAACGAGAATCACGAAACCTAACGCCAGCTGAAGACTGTACTGGACTTAAGGACTCCGGAGACTGTATATCTCGGATTCCCATGTACTTTACACAACAACGCTCTGATACCAACTGTGACGACCCGGATTCCGGATACCACATATACCCGATTGGACTATCAAATACACCTGATACCACTTGGAACCCGTGAAACCTCCCAAGAGCGGTAAAGCTCCGAAGGGATGAAAGGATTGTCGTGTAGTACATTGAAGCCACAGAGATATAAGAGTAAACAATTAAATTTCATTAGATCGGTTTGCTAAAGTAGCAGAAATAAAATTACTTTTTAATTAACAGTTTCAATTTAACAATTACATACTAGAGTCAAGTCTAAGGCTAAAGACAACAGTCTAGCAGTACAGTCGACAGAAAGAAAAGACATACCGAGAAGTCGGGGGAAGCCCGACGGAGGTACCAGTTGGCAGCTACGACTTGAACTCCAGGACCCGCGGAAGCAGAACGAACACGTCACCCCACCTGAAAAGCAGGGGTGAGCCTTGTGTCACTGGATCAGTAGGGGTCACGCGGATCCCCACTGAAAAATATGCAGTAACACAGAACGGCAAAACAACAGGAGAAACAGCAGGTGTAGTAAAGCAGGAAAACTACGCTACAAAGCTATAAAGCTATGCTAGAAAGCCGTAAAAGAAAAGACGGGGAGCAGGAGTAGGGAGCAGCAAGGACAAGGGGTTAAACCCGAATAGACAAACATGCATATAATGGGGAAGAGGAGTAGGGAGCAGCAAGGACAAGGGGAAAAAAGAGGAAAACCGAACTAACCTCGGCCCCCAACTACTCCTAGCAACAGCATGCAAAAGAAAGTCTAGAAAAAACCTAGACAGGCACAGACAACACGACTAGAACGTCGTGCACATGACAAGACACGACACGACACAACAAGAAGAACGGCCAGATGCGTCTACTGACGTCTTATACTGCACCACAACACACTCCACCAGTGTCTCGACTACCCACCGAGCGCGACCAACACAAGCACGGCCGAGTCGCAGACCCACGCGAACCACAATACAAGTACTAGTCAGGGTCACGCCCGTCGACGTAAGTCCTCTGCCCCTGACCCCGTGCGCACACACTGGCTTTTACCAGAGCCAGGCCTCTAGCTAGTTTTCTCCCCCCGTAGGACGCTACAGTGCAGCCGGGAGCCGACGGAGACTAGCTTACAAACCGTATGCTCGGAAAGTGCCCCGCTCCCACGAGCTGTCACAAGGAGTCTGTGACGAAAGGCAACGACACGAGAAGACCATGAAACATGGAGCTAAAGTACAGATAGATAATCATGCACTGTCACCTATACCTCAAACACCAAAGGCAGCACAGGAAACTGCCGATAGACTCGGAAACGTAATCTTAGCCTTCATAGGAATGTCAACCGACACCCACGGGGAAGCGGTCAGACCACGGGAACGACAGACATCACCCTAACATAGACAGACACACACAAACACGCCACAAACCTACCTCTAAACAGCCCCTAACATCACTTAAAACAGACCAACAAACACACACAAAATAGGACGACGGTCATCACGGCCACAATGACTGTAACGCACCCCTATAGGCGTGCTACACCAGCCTAACGCACCAGAACAGGCGCGCCAGAGCCACAGAACGACGAACCCAACACGGCCCAAACAACACGTAACAGACCAGACAAGCGCGTTACCTGATCGTAACGCACAGGGAGAGTCTGTTACAACGAACCGACCAACACGAATCCCGAGGAGATGACTAGGCTGTGACGTGCCTCAACAGGGGTGTCACAGGCATGTAACGGTCCAGACTGGTCCGTTACACCGACCTAGTCTCGACGAACGCAAAATGGCTAACTGCTGTGGCGGTCTATCGAGGGACCGTCACAGCGTGTAACGGTATCTGGAACGACCGTTACATCGACACGGCGGACCAAACAGTGGAATGGCCGAATCGGCCCGTTCCACGCCCCATTCATGCCGAAGCGCTGGGGAAACAAAGCCACACGATGAAACACAATCCCTGGAGGCTAAAAACACCACATGCAGGCGCCGGATCGCGAGATCATGGTCATTTCCTCAAATCGACCTAAAATGAGTCACCGGGGTTCCCGGACTCCTACCGGTCCCGAATGACGACCAATCGACACGAAACCTACGTGAATGGGATCCAGACATCCCAGCGGTCATTTTAACACTAACTAGACCGAGAATGGTTGCCGTTCTCCGGCGAATCCTGAAAATCTCAAAAATATCAGTTTTTCCCAAATCGGCCCGATCTAACCCGTTCTAGCGCCAAACTACGCACAGAAGCAGGGAAAACGTAGAGGACGAAGTGATGATCCATATCCCTACCTCCACCGAAAAAACCGCACGCCGAAGCGACTAAACCGCGTCGAAAATCACTCGGAACGCGAACGGCGCCTCCTTGGAATCCACCGAGGGATCGCGCCCGCCACGCTCCAACCTCCGCTCTATCCCGCGTCCCGATCACTCCATCGCGTCCTCGCCTCGACCAGCTCCGCAACGGTGTGCACCCCGCGTCGAGAGATCCTGAAACGAGAGAGAACGAAGAGAGATGGTGAACGGTTGAAAATGAGACATCCGAAAGACCTAATAAAGATCCAATAGAGATCCAAGACATTACAATGAGAATCTTCGGAGCTCTATTAAGGGTGCCTATGTATGTTACACTTGACACGTACAAAGGTTAGGACTACTGCAGATTCAAGATAGATTTCATTGTCCTTTCCTGGTCCTCTTCACCGTGAAGTATTTCCAGCAATTCATATCCACCTGCACTTAAAAATTACTTGTGCGCGCGCTAGTACGTATATACTTACCGCCAGCAATCTTTCTTGCCTGTTTTAAAGACTTCGATATGCTCAGCTCAACTAATAAAATTTCATGTTTCTGTTTTCATCGCACTATAGCTAGTATTGCTTTTTGCAATGTCATCTTTCGGCAGTTAGCCCTTGGGTCGTACATGAAAAAGCTTACGTAGTTTTACATCAGGGTCAAAAAAAATTCAGATTCCTAGGTTCTCCCGAATGAGGGAGGACAACTTAATTATATCCCGGTCAGTTTGTGTTTAAGAGGCCATGGGGATATGGAAATGACATATTTCACATGGAATATATACGATGTACACATAAACCAGTGTTATAAGAATCAGATCGGGCTGGCCGATCTAATCCGTACGATTACGAATCGGTTCAGGAATTGATCGGATTAAGATCAGTTCAGTCTAATGTTAAAAAATTAGATGAATCGGATTAACCGCAGTTCGATCAGTGAACTAGTCTGAGCTGATCCGACCTAATTCACCATTTAAATCAAAAAAAATAAAAATATAAAAGTATTTAGATATTCAGCATGATATTTATATGTGAATAAAATTATTATTGATTATTGTTATTTATTATTTTATTTTAGATATATTTGAAATTTAAAATTTTAAGAGAGTATAAATGTCAATGGTGAAAAGTGAAGACCAATGAAATATTACATAATTTTAAAGTTAATTTATTTAACCATATTATTATTATTTTTTTACTTATATAGTTATATAATCATGACTAATAATTGTACATGTATATTTTTTATTTTGATCATTATATATTATTTTTTATTATCTTAGATTATAGAATCGAGTCGAATCATGTATCAATATTATGATGATATCACGGTTCAAATTGGTTCCATCGAACGATTCAACTAATTCGAACCGATCAAACTAACTTATTGGAGAGAGAGAGAGGGGAATGCATTGCACGCTAACTAACTGCTTTGCCTGTTTCCTTGTTTATAGGCTTTACAGAGTGTTTGAGAACAAACTCATTCTTTTAAGGCTATTTCTCTTTTGAAGAATATTTTAATTTGATTTTTCACAATTTTTAAATTTACAGAATTCACCTTTTGGTATGTTTGATAAAATTTAAATAATTATTGAGGGAGAAGGAACAAAAAATGGCTGCTCATTTCGGATGTGGTTACAGAGAGAGATTAACCGTTTTGAAAAATATAAGTAAGGAGAAAGATCTTATAGTCTCATTCTTTCCTCAAAATAAACTTTGAGAGAGAAAATGTCCAAAGAAACGTAGCCAAACACTCTATTACATTACTGCTATTAGTAGCTAGGTCTGCTGTCTGAGCCCACCGTTAGCAGTCGCTTGAAGACATAAATGTGATTCTTCTCACACCTTAAACAGCATCTTAAGCAAAATGGGTAGATTTTAATCCTAATGCATCTAGAAGTAGTTTCCACCAGCAAATTAGTCATTTAAAAGACTGTCCGAGTTGTTTTGCAGATTTTTCATATTATCTTCACTTTTTGTGTGTTTGTGCGTGGCAGACACAATGGTTTACATAATCCTCCATCTGATTAGAGTGTAAGTTTTTGATATATTACAAGAGCTGATATTTTTAAAGTATATAATATCTAAGATCCTAATTAATGCAGAAGAAATACGGATAGTGACAGCCGTAGGAGAGATCGAGTTAAAGAATGAACCAAGCCGAAGAGGAATCTTCAAACTCCCAAAACATAAATTCAGTATGTTCTGTATCGATATCAATATTTTTTAAAAGACTACATATCTACTATTAATAGCAATATCAAAATTATTACTAATATAGGTATTCCATGTAGCAACCACACCAACTCCGATGTTTCTTCATACAATTTGTACCGATTTAATTCCAACAACCATTTGAGTTAAATTCCTTAATTAGGCATATCCATTAGGACGTCGTACATGCGTAGTCAGGTTTCCCAGGAGCACAAAGCGACTATACCTTGCTCCTATAAGAACAATTCATACACCCGAAGACGCCAAGTCCACGTTAACGTGGTCCTTATAAACGACTACCTTGCTTGTACGTAGCGCGCCTGATTTCAGATTCCTGTAAATTAAAACACCTTGGTTAATTTCTCATTTCAATTCCCAATCCAGAGTTCTCATGATCACATCGTCACATGCATGGACGTCTCTCGTAGGGAACCCCATAATAACCAGGAGATAGCACAATCAAACATGTTGCTGGATCGAAAAACTAACGTGTGACGATATATATGCTCACCCAATGATTTAATTAGCACGCCTCTCTCTTAATTTCCATGTTTTTTTCGTCCTCTTACATGCCTGTGGAATGCACGGTCTATTAGAGGTCCACTCTTTATCTCCTTGATCTCCTTCAATTTACATCAGAGGATTTAAGAAAACCCGTCTAGCTGATTAATGTCTTACTCGTGTGAAATTATTTTTCCCCAGCTATATATATACGTACGTTTGCGCTGAAATATTTCTAGCAAGGGAGGCCAAAGTCGTATTTTCAATCAAATCCCATGGAGCAATAGTCTGTTAGGAGAATGAAGACGCGCATTCAGCTTCAAGTTTGGGAAGCCCCAAAAGATACCAAAGGTGAATGATATGTATAACTAGCTAGGATATATATATATAAATTCCAGTCTGTACGTTGTTAATTATCGAGGGTGGGTGGTTTTGAAAGCTTTTTTATTTCTTATTCCCTCGACGTAAGGTGGGATGCCCCCCCTCCACGTTGCTAATCTATTTTTCTTTTAATAAATAAACTATTTTGTTGGCAACAAAAAGGAGTATATATATATATATATATATATTAGGGGCGAAGAATATCTTCATTAGTGTTTACGTACGCTCGTCTACCTTCAAATGCAAGGTTCCTCGATCGATCATCTTGCCAATTCCTAAGACCTTCGGTTCTAGAATTGGAGAAATAATGCTGGAAGTCGATCGGGGAGAAGATGTCTGCTGATGCCGTTCCGTCGTCTTCAGCTGGACCCCTGTTGCCCTCCGTGAATCAAGGCCCCTCCCGTGGCTGTGCCTTCGAGGACGCTGCCTCCCTTCCCCGCGCTTCCAAGGCTGTGGCCTCGGGCGCTCTCCCTTCAGCCTCCACAGTTGCCAAGCTCGCGTCTGGACCTCGCCCGCTGGCTGTCAGTGGCAAAAGCTCTGCCTAGCCTGTGCTGGGCAAGTCCCCTGTGTTAGAGTGTGGAGTCAGAACTCGTGCGCATCTGCACGGGATCACACTCTGTCTCAGGAGCGCATCCACCGCTCCAGGGGAGCATTCACTGCATCAGCAGAGCATGGCGAACACATGCTGTATCCAGGGGAGCAACCGCTACTTCAGGGGAGCATCCTCAGCTCAGGGGAGCATGGCGAGTATATCGCATCTCCAGGGGAGCATTCGCTGCTCCAGGGAAACATCCACTGTGCCAGGAGAGCATGCCAGGAGAGCATGTCATTGTGCGTTCTCGCACGGGAGCATATGGAGTATCAGGGGAGCATCTATGGCCTCTGGTGAGCATCACTGGCGTCAGGGGAGCATTGCTGTCCGGGTTGGATGCGTCGACCTTGTCTGGTAATGCGTCGACGCAGTCTTGGCAAATGCATTGATCTGGTCTGATGTCAGGGGAGCATCTACAGTCGCTGGAGGGCATGCTCGGTCCCAGGAGAGCATCTGGGGGGACAGGCGAGCATGCGTGTCTGATGTATCTCGGAAGAGGGTTTACATTTATTAGGGGTATTATTGTCCTTAATGCCCTGACTAATGACGCCCTAATCTCCTAGTATAAAAGAGCGGGCTGTCTCTTTGTATTGTAAGGCGTCTGTGATTATCTAGTGGAATCCTGCTGCGGCCGTGGACGTAGGAAGGCTCTTGCCTCCGAACCACGTAAAAATTCCTGTGTGTTCTTGTGCGATTGGTTTTCTCTTCTTCTTCTTCCTCTGCTATTTGTTCTCCTGTTCTGGGTACTCCCTATTTCTTCCCAACAACTGGTATCAGAGCCTTGTTCTGGTTCGAGGGAGTAGTGGGAGCAATGGCGGCAGATGAAGGAAAGGTGAGGATCGACAAGTTCGATGGCAAGGACTTCGGTTTCTGGAAGATGCAAATCGAAGACTACCTGTATCAAAAGAAGCTGCATGAGCCGCTTCTTGGAACGATGCCGGAAGGGATGAAGAAGGAAGATTGGGATCTACTAGACAGACAAGCACTCGGAGTTGTTCGCTTGACGTTGGCCAGAAACGTCGCCTTCAACATCGTGAACGAGAAGACCACGGCAGGATTGATGAAGGCGCTATCAAATATGTATGAAAAGCCCTCAGCTTCAAACAAGGTATATTTGATGCGTCGTTTATTTAATCTGAAGATGGCCGAAGGTGCTTCTGTTACAGACCACATCAATGAATTCAATGTTATTACAACTCAGTTGAGTTCTGTAGAAATAAACTTTGATGATGAGGTTAGGGCCTTGATTATTTTATCCTCCTTACCTGAAAGTTGGGGTGCAACTGTGACGGCTGTGAGTAGTTCTTCCGGTTCAAGCAAGTTGAAGCTTAATGAGGTTCGAGACTTGATTCTTAGCGAAGATATTCGCAGAAGGGAATCCGGTGAGGCCTCAGGTTCTGCTTTGAATACAGAGAGCAGGGGAAGAACAAAACAGCGGGGTCAAGATAGGAGCAGATCTAGGTCCAAGAAGAAAGGTCAATCAAAGTTTGGTGGTGATGGGTGCTGGAATTGTGGTAAAAAGGGGCACTTAAAGAAAGATTGCAAGGCTCCAAAGAAGAAAAATCACAATGAAGAGTCCGCCAATGCAGCTGCAGCAGAGCAAGTTCAAGATGCTTTAGTTCTTTGTGTTGACACTCCTTTAGAGTCATGGATTCTTGACTCAGGTGCGTCATTTCACTCTACCTCACATAAAGAAAGTATGCAAAATTATGTTGCTGGAAACTTTGGGAAGGTTTATCTTGCTGATGATGAGCCTTTAGATATTGTGGGGAAGGGTGATGTCAATGTAAGGACCACAAATGGCACTTTGTGGAAGTTAAAGAATGTAAGGCATGTACCTGGCTTGAAGAGGAACTTGATATCTGTTGGACAGCTTGATGATGAAGGTTATGTCACAACCTTTGTGGGTGGATCTTGGAAGATCACCAAAGGTGCTATGATTATAGCACGAGGCAACAAGATGGGTACTCTCTACATGACCAACAATAACAAAGATATAGTGGCAGTGGCAAATTCAGGAGTTGACTCCAACATATGGCACTGCAGGCTTGGTCATATGAGTGAGAAAGGGGTGAAGGTACTGCTGTCAAAAGGTAAACTGTCTGGCTTGAAATCTGTGAAAGTTGGTCTTTGTGAAGACTGTATCTTTGGGAAGCAAAAGAAGGTTACATTCTCAAAGACTGTAAGAACTTTGAAGACACAGAAGCTAGAGCTTGTACATACAGATGTATGGGGTCCTTCACCAGTACCATCTCTTGGAGGCTCACTCTACTATGTCACTTTCATTGATGACTCTACTCGCAAGGTATGGGTTTATTTTTTGAAAAGAAAATCTGATGTATTTGTCACTTTCAAAAATTGGAAGACCCTTGTAGAGAATGAGACAGGTTTGAAGGTGAAGTGTCTGAGATCAGACAATGGTGGAGAGTATGACAACAAGAAATTCAAGGACTTTTGTACAGCTAGTGGTATTAGAATGGAAAGGACTGTTCCAAGAACACCACAGCAGAATGGAGTTGCCGAGCGCATGAATAGAACCTTGAATGAACGGGCTAGGAGCATGAGGATACATGCTGGACTGCCTAAAATGTTTTGGGCAGATGCAATTAACACAGCAGCTTTCTTGATAAACCGAGGACCATCTGTCCCTTTGGATGGTGAAATTCCAGAGGAGGCCTGGACAGGGAAAGAGGTAAATCTTTCACACTTGAGAGTCTTTGGTTGTGTTTCATATGTGCATGTAGATTCTAATGACAGGGATAAGCTAGATGCTAAGTCTATAAAGTGCTTTTTCATTGGATATGGTTCTGATGAGTTTGGATATCGATTTTGGGATGATGAAAATCGAAAAATTCTCAGAAGGCAAAATGTTATATTCAATGAAAATGTCTTGTACAAAGACAGGGCTGTGGTAGAATCTGACAGTGCAGGGAAACAAGATGAGGATGGTGGACAGGTTGAGCTAGAAGAAATTTCACAAGATGATGTGAATGCTAAAATACAGATGTATCTGAAACAGAAGCACAGCCTTGTACACCGGTGCAACTGAGAAGATCTGAAAGAATACCTAGGCCTACACAAAGGTATTCTCCATCTTTGCATTACCTACTGTTGACTGACGAAGGTGAACCCGAGGGTTATGATGAAGCAATGCAGGTTACAGATTCTGTTAAGTGGGAGTTAGCCATGGAAGATGAGATGAACTCATTGCAAAAGAATCAGACTTGGGAACTAACTAAACTCCCTAAGAACAAGAAGGCATTGCATAACAAGTGGGTTTACAGAGTCAAAGATGAACCTGATGGCAGTAAGAGGTACAAAGCAAGGTTGGTAGTGAAGGGCTTCCAGCAGAAGGAAGGCATAGACTACACTGAGATCTTTTCTCCAGTCGTGAAATTAACCACTATTAGATTGGTGTTGAGCATTGTTGCTGCTGAGAACTTGCATTTAGAGCAACTAGATGTGAAGACAGCTTTTCTCCATGGTGATTTGGAGGAAGACATCTACATGTTGCAACCAGAAGGGTTTTCAGTCCCAAGCAAAGAAAACCTTGTGTGCAAGCTTAAGAAAAGTTTGTATGGTCTGAAGCAAGCCCCCAGACAATGGTACAAGAAGTTTGATGGATTCATATGTAACAATGGTTTCATTAGGTGCAATATGGACCATTGTTGTTATCTTAAGAAGTTTGATAATTGTTATATCATATTGTTGTTGTACGTGGATGATATGCTTATAGCAGGATCAAGTATGACAGAGATTAACAATCTGAAAATATAATTATCAAAGGAATTTGCTATGAAGGACTTAGGAGCAGCAAAGCAAATTCTTGGGATGAGAATTGTGAGAGATAGAACAGCTGGCACTGTGAAGCTATCTCAAGAAGGTTACATCCAGAAGGTGTTGGGCAGATTCAACATGCAGGATGCAAAACCAGTTAGCACTCCTTTGGCAAGTCACTTCAAGTTATCTAAAGAGCAGTCACCAAAGTCTGCTGAAGAGCATGAGTCCATGAAGAGAATTTCTTATGCATCAGCTGTAGGAAGTCTGATGTATGCCATGATTTGTACCAGGCCGGATATAGCACATGCAGTGGGAGTTGTGTGCAGACATATGGCAGATCCGGGCAAGTAATACTGGGAGGCAGTGAAATGGATTCTGAGATACCTAAAAGGCACCTCAGGCAAATCACTTTGTTTCAGGAAAAGTGATGTTATCTTACAAGGTTTTGTTGATTCAGATCTTGGTGGTGATCTGGATACCAGAAGAAGTACCACTGGCTATGTTTACACCTTGGGTGGCACTGCAGTAAGTTGGGTTTCAAAACTTCAGAAGGTTGTTGCTCTCTCAACAACAGAAGCAGAGTATGTAGCTATCTCTGAAGCTAGCAAAGAGATGGTATGGCTGAAAAATTTTCTGAAGGAGTTGGGTAAGGAACAAAGCAACAGTGTGTTATTTTGTGATAGTCAAAGTGCGATTCACCTTGCCAAGAACCCAGTCTTTCATGCAAGGACTAAGCACATACAACTGAAGTATCACTTCATTCGTGGTTTGCTTGAAGATGATGTTTTGCTGCTGGAGAAAATACTTGGTGCAGAGAACCCAGCAGACATGTTCACCAAGGTGGTAACCACAGAGAAACTGAGGCTGTGCAAGTCCTCAGTTGGCCTCCATGGATGATTGATGGAGGGTTACCGTAGCAGTTTATTTCTACTGTTATAGTGAGCAGGATTGATACATTGAGATGTTTGCTTTGTTTGGAGTTCAGACTCCAAGTGGGAGATTGTTAGAGTGTGGAGTCAGAACTCGTGCGCATCTGTACGGGATCACACTCTATCTCAGGAGCGCATCCACCGCTCCAGGGGAGCATTCACTGCATCAGCGGAGCATGGCGAGCACATGCTGTATCCAGGGGAGCAACCGCTGCTCCAGGGGAGCATCCAATGCTCCAGGGGAGCATCCTCAGCTCAGGGGAGCATGGCGAGCATATCGCATCTCCAGGGGAGCATTCGCTGCTCCAGGGAAGCATCCACTGTGCCAGGAGAGCATGCCAGGAGAGCATGTCATTGTGCGTTCTCGCACGGGAGCATATGGAGTATCAGGGGAGCATCTATGGCCTCTGGTGAGCATCACTGGCGTCAGGGGAGCATTGCTGTCCGGGTTGGATGCGTCGACCTTGTCTGGTAATGCGTCGACGCAGTCTTGGCAAATGCATTGATCTGGTCTGATGCCAGGGGAGCATCTGCAGTCGCTGGAGGGCATGCTCGGTCCCAGGAGAGCATCTGGGGGGACAGGCGAGCATGCGTGTCTGATGTATCTCGGAAGAGGGTTTACATTTATTAGGGGTATTATTGTCCTTAATGCCCTGACTAATGACGCCCTAATCTCCTAGTATAAAAGAGCGGGCTGTCTCTTTGTATTGTAAGGCGTCTGTGATTATCTAGTGGAATCCTGCTGCGGCCGTGGACGTAGGAAGGCTCTTGCCTCCGAACCACGTAAAAATCCCTGTGTGTTCTTGTGCGATTGGTTTTCTCTTCTTCTTCTTCCTCTGCTGTTTGTTCTCCTGTTCTGGGTACTCCCTATTTCTTCCCAACACCCTGCCTCTCCATCGGACCCTGCCACCTCTTTTGCCAATATCCTCCAGTAGCCTTTCTCGCCACCGGATTCCTCCCTCCTTGTCCATCCGCCAGCCTTCACGGACTCCGGCGAGCCTGCGGTCTTCTTCTCGCTTGACGAAGTCCGTTCTTCTTGTAACCCGCTGGAGCTTGCCGTCATCGCCCGGACTCCTCACGGCCGGCCCCCTTTCCAGGACATCCGGGCTCACTTGGCCCAGAGGTTCTCCTTCGTCCAGGACTTCATCATCAGTGCCATTGATGGCCGTCACCTCCTCATCCGCTTCCAGAACCATGCCGATTATCTGCAGCTCCTCCTCAAGGGATCCCTGCTCATCCATGGACGGATCTTCAAATTCTTTAAATGACTCTCGAGTTTACGCCGGGTGCTGATTCCCCTATCGTCCCCGTTTGGCTGGAGCTTCCTGGCTTGCCTGTCAATTTCTTCTATGAAGCCATGGTTCACTCCATCGCCGGAAGCATTGGGCCTATCCTCATGGTAGACCGGAACACTTCCTGCATGCTCCAAGCACATGCGGCCAGGGCGTGTGTGCAGTTGGACGTCTCTAAGCCACTCCCTGCTCGGGTTTGGGTTGGCGTGGGGGGTGGTGGCCACTGGCAGCCCATTGTCTACCCCAACCCTCCTCTGTTTTGCCAAGGGTGTCTGCATCTTGGCCACCTCGTCACCCATTGCAAGAAGAAGGCCCCTCGGCCTGTGCCTCCTGCCAGTTCTGGGCCTGGGGGCGCTGGCCCTCCACCCCCTGCCCCGTGTGCTCCTTCTTCTGTGGCTGAAGCGTGGGTGCCCGTTCATCATCAGGATCTAGCGCCTCCCTCTACTTCGGCACCCCTCGCCCCCCCCGTTGTTTGACCCCCCTGCTGCCTTTGATGTCGCTGCCACCCCTGTGCAGTTGGAAGGCTCCTGCGAAGGCCCCGCCCATGGTGCTGCTGCTGAGGCCTCTTTGGCCTCTCCCATCCCGCCTCTGCATGTTGCCCACGAGATCGCTGTTGTTCACCTCCTCCTTGCGGCTCCCCCTGTTTGTGTTGACCATTTCTTCCAAGTGGAGCTTGCCCCATCTGCTAGTCTGCTTGCCGGTGGCATTGTGGCGGCGTTGGTGCCTCCTAGCCTAGCCCCCCGGAGAAGTCTTTGCCCTCCTGGCTCTTTGGCACTCTTTGGGGTGCCCCACGTTGCTGCTGTCTTCAAACCCGTCCTTCTCGACCCTGCTGTTGGTGGTGTTCCGTCTAATCCGGAACGGTTTCGCCCTCTCTTACAGCTTCTCCTGGGGGTCCTAGCTCCTCCTAGTCTCGCTGCAGCGGTGACTGTTAGCAAGAAGCCGCATGGTTGGGTGGCTGGCATGGATTCCCCGCCATCTATTGCTCCTTCTGCTGGCCGTCCGCCACGCCCTGCGAACGTCCATTCTATCCCTACTCCGCCTACAGTCCAAGCCATGCCCGCACCTTCCGTGCTGGTCTCAACGTCAGGGGTCGAGCCTCCCTGCCCAGGGGACAACGCCCCACCCCCACCTATCGTCAAACCCTAGGCCATTGTGCTGATATTGGCAGCTGACCACCCTTGCGAGGGCCCTCTTGCAGCTGCTGCTCGTGATGTCCAAGACTCGTATGCTGTTCTCCCAGCCACGGCATGCGGTTCTGCCGTCGTGCATGGCCCGTGGCTCCCTTGCCGCCCTCTTCCACTGGTCTGAAGGCTCCATTGCCCGCCACTGCTCCTGCCCCTTCCCTCGGGGCCCCTTTGTCGTCCAGCTCCCCTCCCAGTGCTGGCGTTTCGCAGCAGGATGAGCAGCGTTTGGCCCGCTCGGCCACCATCCAGACTTTGAGGGATGAAGTCAACGCCCTTCCTATATTCTCTCGGTCTGCGTCAACATATGGTGTTACCTCCCGCAGTGGACACCACAACGAGCCTACACTGGTGTCCTCCGGGGCTGGTTCGGTGCCTTCTATAGCGGTTGCCTCCGTCCAGTCTGTCCCCGACGTTCTTGAAGATATGGTGGACGATGCTCTGGACCCAGATCCTTCTCCCTGGCAAGTGAAGACCAGAAGGTCTCGGCATCAATGTTATTCTCGGTACAGACATTAGGGGTGTCCTTTTGGTGTTGGCCTGTTGTGGCTTTTGTTGTCGTTTCATTTTGTTACTGTATCACGCTCTTCGGCGCACGGTGGTGGCACGATCGACCCCATTCTACGGACGCACGCACCATCCTCGTCTGGCCTCGGGGGTTGCCATCTCCCCCCTTTTGGTATTCGTTGTATTGGTCCCACTCGCATCTATAAGTTTGGGCGCCCTCTCTCCTTATTCTTTCTCTCCTCTTCCCCCCTTTTTATGTACCTTCATCTCTTATATGCAATGAAAATTAACCTTAGTGAAAAAAAAAGATGTAAGGGTTGACGTTATAATATATCTCGCATTCTTGTGCTCCATTAATTATGAAGGTCAATTATCCCATGCAGATATATGAAGCTGCAGATTATGCTGTGTAATACCCAGTTTTCTTCCCTCATTAAGATTTCCTCTGAAATCATAATCACATTAACTCCCTCTCTCTCTCTCTCTCTCTCTCTCTCCTAAAAAAAAGAACCACCAACCGCGTGTGTATATATGCCCCCTCCTAATTAAAAAGATTATGTTAATTATCCTTATTCCTCTAGCTAGTAGGCCATTGATGGTCAATCTGCTGCGTTCATACCAGAGAGGGTCCGACACTTAAGCCACTGATGACTACAAAAATTAACCAGTACTGGTGGATTTGAGGGATAACAAACCCTCTTTCGACTGACATCTGCTTCAAACTTAAGGCATCCTTTAGGGTGCTTTTGTTACACTTAATTAGGTTCAAAAGCGATTAGCTTGTTGTATGAGGAGGAGCTTTGAGTACACTTCACATGGAGTCTCGTGTGCAGCTGCTTCCTTTATAGGTGTGACCTAATTTATAATTAATCAGCACCAACCGGCAACACATCACATCCCAGCCCGTGGAGGGAAATCCTGGACCCATGGATCCCATCTGTCCCATTTGTTTTTCCACACTTCTAATAAATAAATATCATCGATCGGCTGAGGCATCCACACCAGAGGGGTGATTCCCTTCCTATACGCGCGCTTTGAATATGTAGTAGGTTACTGCGGAGCGCCACCCTCGATCTCAGATTTTAGCAGTCGTTTCTTGGACTTTCTCAGGGTCTACTGAGCTAAACCCCTAAACCATAATGGAGGGAGGGGGAGGTGCCCCCAACCATGAGTAGAAACAGGAGATGGGGACCGCGCGCCCACCAGCCCCTTAATTAGTGCTTAGTAGTGCTATAAGAATACTTGATGTATATATTATAATGGGTAGTGGGAATAACAGTGGAAAAAGACATGCAGACGCTGTCTGAACTGAAGGGACTTCTTCAAAAGTGCAGTCTTGCAATGACGCAGCTGCCCAGGCGTTCACTACTCCATCGGGTGTAAATATTAATTCGTCATGTTGGTCTAATGTGTGTCGACGGAAGCAATTAAGGCCTTTATCTTTCTTTGTTTACCTTCTTTTACCCGTCTGGTTTGCCAAGGATAAAACTTATATATATATATATATATGCTTGTTCGATGACCTGGGAATGAGGTCGCATGCTAGATTAATAATGGATAGTTATACGTACACTGCCCAAGTACTTAGCCGCCAATCATGATCATGCTTATGTAGGGACTTTTCTGTGCGCAGCAGAAGTAAATTCGAGGATTAGAAGTGGCTATGAGCAGATACAGATGTATGGGAGGAGGAAGGAACGTTCCTTTCGGACTGTTTAGCACACCTACTATAAGAGGACTCTGCAAAGAGAAACAAGTTATCCCTGTTTGCTGTTTACTAATTCCATTTCTTCCTAAATGTACAGTTCTATGATGACTCACTCATAGGGGTGATGGCATATTTGTAGGTGTACGAAGTCTCCCTTCTAGATAATGAGGTGTCCATGATAGTAGAACTGTAGGAAGCTACGCACCATATGACCGCATCGGTTAGAAAAAACAGTGTTATTATTATTAATATTGTTATCATTATTTCTTCTACACTTTTACTACTGTACCCTTCAACAAACATCATCTCGGAACACGACGTAAAGACACTGTAAAAGGTGAACACTCCTTAAAGTATCACAAAAGTTAGATTCCTCTGCGCAATTCTTTTTGGGTGTTCAATGGGGGATAAAATGATAAATCTAGGAAAGGAAGCATACATTTACCTGGGGACTTGCTTGATCCGCATCTCTGGGCTGTCTTTGGAAATAATTAGAGAGCAAGAGATTATTTTCAAAATTCTCGGAAAGATAAGAAACGACTCTTGGGTAGCTTTGAGGATTTTGAAAGTGTAATAGGGTGTTTGGGAGCACTTTAAAAAAAAATTCTTTCTATCTAAAATATTATGTTACGTTAATTTTTAAAATTGATAAAAATAGATATTACCTGTTTGGTAAAATTATTATAACTTTTAAATTTTATGTTAACTTGTTTGGTATGACATCACCGACATCTCCTGCATTCGTGGAGTTACGGCCCTCCGGTGATGCTCTTCCCGGAGCTTCACCCCAACATAGCATCGCCGCCATCGCCATGTTCCTCCTCACATCTCTCGTCTCCACCACCCTCCCCTCCTCCTCCAGGGTAACAGTCGCCGGCCAGTTTCGGAACTGCAACAAGGTGCCCCTCCCCGCGCCCGCCACCGAGCCCGAGAGCCTCACCTTCGACGGCGCGGGAGGAGGCCCTTACACGGGTGTCTCCGATGGCCGCGTCCTCAGGTGGAAGCCGGAGGCCCGTCTCTGGGAGGAGTTCGTTGTCTGCCCGTGGGGATGCAGGGGAGGGGAGGGGTGCCGGGGGGAATCGAAGGGGGGGAAGGGGATGCAGGTGAGGGGAGGGGCGCAGGGGGGAGCCGGAGGGGGGGGAGGGGGCTGTGGGCGGAGGGGGGAGTCGGAGGGGGGGAGGGGGCTGCGGGCGGAGGGGGGAACCGGAGGGGGGGGGGAAGGGGTGTTAGTGTTGGTGTGCTACAGGTCAATTTCGGGTCGGGTAGGTCCAATAGTTGTACGATCTTGTTCATTATTAATAAAGTGGTGATTGAGCGTAAATATGCGATTGTGTTACTTTACGTTGTCCCTAGGATATGTGGTTGTAAAGTCAGCTCGAGATGGGATCTCGAACATGAGATTGACTTTACATGTACACATACCTTAAACTGTTCCTGGTTGGAGGGTAATCACTCGGGGACTTTGATTACATATTAAACCAGTACACATGATGTGTCAGTGACCAGTCTCATGGTCATTGGTGCGGGGCACCAACACATATGTGTAGGTGTATGTCCTTAGAGGATGTACACTGAACTGATCCGCTATTAGATCTTCAGATGGTTGATTATACCTAATGTCAACTGAAGATCTAACTGTCTCAGTAGCATCGTTGGTCCTTTGACCTGAGGCATTGATCGGATCTTACACGAGGACTGGATTGGTTTAATTGCTTGGCTAAGTGACTTTAACCATAAGTCATGAGTTGCCGAGTCATTAACCACTCCAGAATACGTGTAAAGATCATCAATGGTCAAGAGGGGATCGCTCACTGTCGGGTATATATCAGACAGTTAATGGGTCATGACATTGACGCTCCGTTAAATCCCTGGCCAGGGTCGTGTGAGTTCGTTTAGAACGGACGTCATACATTTTAAGGAGGTCATAGTCAAATGGCACGATCATGGGGTTTGACAGATACCGTACCCTCGATCGTACCAGACTCATAGAAGGAGCGAGAGATTATATCGATGCGGTAACTGTGGACTTACAGGTACCAGACAGGCTGGTTTAAACCCGGCGTCCTCTAGGATCACGCGGATTTGCTTGATCCAACGTGATTGTAGGTTCGGAATGAATTAAACCATTATTCGGCTCTTGTAGAAGCGAATAATACGTTTAATCTACTTCTAATTAGGAATTAGAAGTTAATGGGCCTTAAACTAGAGTGACTATGGGCCTAGAGAATCACACACAATGGATTCTTAGGTGACGGATAATTATTATATAAATGTATGTATTATTTCCTTTTAATTCCTTTTGGAAATGAGTGTAAATGGAGTTTAATACATATGTATAATATGAGATAGGATATATATACAGTTTCGGTCTTTTGGAGCCCTTTTCTAATAAACCTAAACTCTATATATAGCCATCTACGTGAGTTCATTCGAACTCTTGGCTTCTCCCTTCCAACCCCCCTTAATGCTAATCAAGTATTAAGCATTAAGGAGAGGTTAAGCCTCCCCCCTTTCTCCCCCTTGCTCTCTCTCTCTCTCTCCAGAAGGTGTTAGAGCCGGGGAAAGTTGTGTCCGGGAGGTACCGTCGCTGCGCAAGGGTCCGTGTGCATCTGCTCTAGAGGTCGTACAGCTGTGCGGCTCGTTATTCTGTATCGGGCATCACGGACAGCGTCGTTCCGCGTAAGGTGAAACACGCAACCCGTAATTAGGGTATTAGAAACACCGATTAGAGCACAGATTAAGCTTTCCATAACACCGGGATCGGGCAAATAAAATTTTTGTTATCCGCTGCGTCGCCCGTAGGTGCTGTGCGAAACCTTACAGTGGTATCAGAGCCAGGTTCGCGCTCTGGTCGGTGTTTTATCGCCGTTTAGAACCATATTTTAGGGGCATTGAAAATCTTCAATTATAATTTGTAGAAAGAGATTTAGATATCTCTGTTCTTCCTGGATGCTGGGCATCCAAGCAGCAAATTCTTTGACAAAAAAAAAAAAGAAAAGAAAAATTCGCAGACCCGTTTGGGCGCACTGCGCCCTGGGCGCAGTGTGCCGCCCTGGGCGCACTGCGCCCTGGGCGCAGTGTGCCCGCCACGCGGCACATTTTATTTTTTAAAAAAAATTTGCTTATTTTTAATTTATTGGTGCATATATTAATATATATATATTTGATATATATATTAAAATGCTCAGTAAATTAATTAGAATTTTATCTATTAAGTTAAATAGTGTTATCTCAAAAGTAAATGTCGAATGGTAAATTTTATTTAACCGATTTGAATTTACGGAGGTGAGATAATTACTATTTATCTTGGGATAAAATGATAATAATTGAAGTTACTTCAGTAAATTCTAATTTTTGAACTTTTAATTATTAGATAATTAGAAAATTCAAATTTAAATTTTATTGAAGTTAAATGTAAAAAAATTAATTATTTGAATTTTAATTATTAGATAATTGTTAAATTCAAATTTTGAATTTTAGAAAATTACTAATTGAGGATAATTGCATTATTTTAAATTTATTTTCAAACAAAATTATTGGATAATTAGTTTGAATTTAAATTTAAATTATTGGCATATTTAAATTTTGAATTTAAATTTGATTATTGGATAACTAAATTTAAATTTAATTAATTATCTCAATTACATGCCCCTATAGAAAATGATGGTTCTTTACGTGCTTTACTTTATTTACCTTATTTTGGCCTGCTTGTGTGTTCAATTTTAGTTAATCATGCTTTGATTTTTAAAATTAAACAAAGCTAGCCTATTTTTGTTTGCACATCCCATTTTTAAATTCAAAAGTAAGGATTATTTTCAGAAAATAACCCTTGATTGATTTTACTTGAATGGGTTGGCAAGTGATCATGACTTGGATTAATGTAATTAATTGGGGTCAGCGAACCTCCTTTCTCTCTCTATTAAAATTCCAATGTACTTCTATCTTCCTCTATTGTTGTACTCGCCCTAAGGGCTGCTGGAATTTGAGTCACATGTAATTTAATTTTTCCGGCCTGCGTGCCGTGTAAAAGTTGTAATTGATGCGGCGTCGGAGTTTGAAAGCGCGGAGCACACCCGACGAGGACGATCCAGCTACTTTGGAAGCGGGCCAGATGTCTTAGTTACATTAGGGTTAAAGTCCATGATCACTTGTATTTATTTTTGCATTGGATGCATTTATTTTGTGCAAACTACTAGGTACGGTAAATATATTAGATATATTTATATTACCACCTAGGGTGAGATCAAGATAAAATTAAATTCCCTCGCGATTAAATTTTAGATCTGGTAAGCGTGGCTCTAGGAGTCATCGTGGCCCTCCATCATTATGGAGTGAATGAACGTCTTTATTTCATGAATTTGTTGTGCTTTTCACAAGGTCCATGAGTTTGAGGGCGGGATTAAACTCCAAGGCTCGGCCTCAATGGGGTGAGGAATTGAACTCGACTTTGTTGTGCTTTCCACAAGGGTCGGGTCATGAACTCATTGCTATGTAGTAATGATGGTTAGATCTAACCGAGAATATCCTTTGTTGTGCTTTCCACAAGGGGATGATTTCTCGGGGGTCGAATATCGGATATTGCATTAGATGCAAGTGCTTGTTGACTGCCCTTGAGATGGTGTATGACTTGTTGTGCTTTCCACAAGGTCGTACAACAGTCTCGTTGGGATTCCGACCCACTAGGTAGATCTCGCTGATCTCCCGTTCTATATACTGAGGGTTATATAGTCCGATCGAAAAATAGTGGGACTAACTAAGATAGAAAAACCACATCTAAGTTAGAATTTGAACACATGCTAAGTTATCTTTTATTTCTTATCCAGATTACAATGTCGTCGTCCAACCCCCTCCGCGGCATCTTGGATGCAAATAGATTAACTGGACCGAATTACTCGGATTGGCTGCGTAATCTACGCATAGTCCTTACCGCCGAAAAGATTGCGTACGTGTTGGACACGGTTCATTCTGAGCCAGCTCCTGATGCCGACGAGGGCGAGTTACTGGCTTATGCCAAGTGGTCTGAGGACTCATCCCTTGCCCAATGTTACATGTTGGCCTCTATGGCTCCCGAGCTACAGAGGCAATTTGAAAAGACTGATTGTAGAAGTATACTTCTCAATCTACGCCAGCTCTTCGGGGAGCAGGGTAGGATTGAGAGGTATGACATCTCAAAAAGGCTTTTCATGACACGGATGTCTGAGGGTTCATCAGTGCAGGCCCATGTACTGAAAATGATGGAGTGGATTGAAAGACTCAATGCATTGGGGTTCAAGTTGGATCTTGAACTATGTATTGATCTTATACTCCAATCATTGCCCGATTCCTTTTCTTCCTTCATCATGAACTTTAACATGAACAGGATTGAAGCAACTCTCCCAGAGCTGCTCAATATGTTAAAGAGTGCTGAAGGAACCATGCAGAAAGATAAACCATCTTCGTCTGTAATGGTTATTGGCCGGACCAACAAGAAAAGGAAGGCCTCTCAAATATCCACCACGAGTAACAAAGGGAAGGGAAAGAAAAAGGCCACGGGTAAGTAACTCGCCAAAGTTGACAAAGGGAAGGGCAAGAAGAATGAAAAGGAAGACAAATATTTTCGATGCGGGGAAACTGGGCATTGGAAAAGGAATTGCAAGGCAATTCTAAATGAAGGTATTTTTGTCATAGACCTTAATTTGTCATATATGGAATCCACATCATGGGTATTAGATACTGGATGTGCATCTCATATCTGCAATTCTGTGCAGGTGCTGGCAAATAGAAGGCGATTAGGCAAAAAGGAGATTGAACTGAGGATGGGCAATGGAGCTTTAGTTGCTGCCAAAGCTATCGGGACTGTACGCCTCAGTTTACCTTCAGGAGTCATTCTGGAGCTGAATGACTGTTATTATGTTCCTAATATTATTAAGAACATTATTTCAATCTCTGGCTTGTATAACATTGGATACACATTGGCTTTTAATAGCACTGGGTGCTCTATAATGAATAATGGTTTGATTATAGCCAATGGTTCATTAGTCAATGGTCTTTATGTATTAGATACACGTTCTAATGTTATGCAAATTTCCAATGTTGATGAAGTGAATTCTGCATATCTATGGCATTGCAGACTTGGTCATGTAGGTGAGAAAAGAGTATCTCACTTACACTCAAATGGGTATTTGAATTCGTTCGAATATAAGCCATTTGATACCTGTGAGTCGTGTCTCATGGGAAAAATGACCAAGGCTCCCTTTGGTGGACATGGTGAGAGGACTGTTGACCTTCTCGAGCTCATACACTCGGATGTGTGTGGACCCATGTCCGTAGAAGTAAAAGGAGGTTATCTCTATTTCATTTCTTTTATTGATGACTTCTCTAGATATGGCTATGTGTATTTAATGAGACATAAGTCACAAGTCTTTGAGAAGTTTAAGGAATACAAGAATGAAGTAGAGAAATAGACTAGTAAAAGTATTAAGGCTCTTCGATCGGATCGAGGAGGTGAATACTTAAGCCATGAATTCACTTCTTATCTTAAAGACCATGGAATAGTTTCTCAGTGGACGCCACCGTATACACCACAGCACAATGGTGTATCCGAGAGGAGAAACAGGACCTTGTTAGACATGGTCCGATCCATGATGTCTATGTCAGGACTACCCTTGTCTCTCTGGGGCTATGCGTTAGAGACTACGGCTTATTTATTGAATAGGATATCAAGTAAATCAGTTCCTTCTATTCCATATGAGATATGGAAGGGCAGGAAACTAAATTTTAATCACATTAAAATTTGGGGGTGTCCTGCTCATGTAAAGAAGAACGAGAGTGATAAGCTTGAGTCAAGAACCGATAAGTGTAGGTTTGTGGGATATCCAAAGGAGACGTTTGGATATTATTTCTATCACCCTTCTGAGCAAAGGGTCTTAGTGGCCAAGAGAGCTGTATTTCTGGAAAGAGAATATCTACTCCAGAAAAATAGTGGGAGCCAGATAGAACTGGACGAGGTCCAAGAACCACAACCCATAGACACAAACTCATTAGATGAGACTGTATCGGTTGATCCTATTCAAGGTGAAACACTGACACTACGGAGATCTGGTAGACTACCGAGAGAACCTGAGAGATATGTTGGACATGTCTCAAAGGGGTCCTCTAAGGTATGTATCGATGAGGATGATGATCCTCAGTCGTACCAGGAGACGATCCGTAGTGTAGACTCCGAGAAATGGCAAGAGGCAATAGATTCAGAGATCCAGTTCATGTACACCAATAAAGTTTGGAACTTAGTTGATGTACCCGAAGGGAAGGTCCCTATCGGCTGCAAATGGATTTTCAAAAGGAAAATCGGTGCAGATAGACAGATTGACACATACAAGGCTAGACTAGTGGCGAAAGGATATCGTCAAAGGTAAGGCATTGACTATGACGAGACATTTTCGCCGGTAGCCATGGTTAAGTCAATCAGAATCCTCCTTGCCATTGCTGCATACCTGGATTATGAAATCTGGCAAATGGATGTGAAGACAGCTTTTCTTAATGGAAATCTGTCAGAAGAGGTGTACATGGTACAGCCTGAAGGATTCACCTCCAAGCTACATCCTAATAAGGTATGCAAACTTCAAAGGTCCATTTATGGATTAAAGCAGGCATCTAGAAGCTGGAACTTAAGATTTGACGAGGCTGTCAAATCTTTCAACTTCATTCGGAATGAAGATGAACCCTGTGTTTACAAGAAGGTCAGTGGGAGCTCAGTGACCTTCTTGGTCCTTTATGTTGATGACATCTTACTCATTGGGAATGATGTAGGGATGTTGACAACAACTAAGTCTTGGTTGTCCAAGACTTTCTCCATGAAGGATTTGGGAGAAGCATCGTATGTGCTGGGCATAAGGATCTATCGAGATAGATCTAAAAGGATGCTAGGATTATCCCAATCCATGTACATAGATACCATCCTCAAAAGGTTTATGATGGAAAATTCCAAGAGAGGCCTCATTCCCATGAGACATGGAATTTGCCTATCCAAGGGGATGAGTCCTAAAACTTCTGAGGAGATGGCACACATGAATAAGGTACCCTATGCTTCGGCGATCGGGTCAATCATGTATGCAATGCTATATACACGGCCTGATGTTGCCAATGCTTTGAGCATTGTCAGTAGATATCAGGCAAATCCAGGCGAAGAGTCACTGGAAGACAGTAAAGGGCATCCTTAAGTACCTGCGAAGGGCTAAGGATCTTTTTCTGCTTTATGGAGGAGAGGACTTACAGCTTAGAGCTTACACAGATTCTAGTTTCCAGTCAGATCCAGATGACTGTAAATCCATGTCTGGATTTGTATTCATGTTGAATGGAGGGGCAGTCAGTTGGAGAAGCTCCAAGCAAGACACGACTGCAGACTCGACGACGGAGGCAGAATATATTGTTGCAGCAGAAGCTGCTAAGGAAGCCATCTGGATGAAGAAATTCATCTTGGAACTTGGCGTAGTTCCCGAGATAACAGCTCCCATATCCCATTATTTTGTGATAATAATGGGGCCATCGCCCAGGCGAAGGAACCGAGATCTCACCAAAGGTCAAAGCATATTCTCAGGCGCTTTCACCTTATTCGGGAGATTGTTGATCGTGGAGATGTGATGGTAGAGTGTGTACCGTCAGAAGACAACATAGCAGATCCACTGACTAAGCCTTTGACACAGACTGTATTTGAGCGTCATCGGGATAAGATGGGCCTCAAAGTTGTGGGCAATTGGCTGTAGTTCAAGTGGGAGATTGTTAGTGTTGGTGTGCTACAGGCTAATTTCGGGTCGGGTAGGCCCAATAGTTGCACGATCTTGTTCATTATAAAGTGGTGATTGGGCGTAAATATGCGATTGTGTTACTTTACGTTGTCCCTAGGATATGTGGTTGTAAAGTCAGCTCGAGATGGGATCTCGAACATGAGATTGACTTTACATGTACACATACCTTAAACTGTTCCTGGTTGGAGGGTAATCACTCGGGGACTTTGATTACCTATTAAACCAGTACACATGATGTGTCAGTGACCAGTCTCATGGTCATTGGTGCGGGGCACCAACACATATGTGTAGGTGTATGTCCTTGGAGGATGTACACTGAACTGATCCGCTATTGGATCTTCAGATGGTTGATTATACCTAATGTCAACTGAAGATCTAACTGTCTCAGTAGCATCGTTGGTCCTTTGACCTGAGGCATTGATCGGATCTTACACGAGGACTGGATTGGTTTAATTGCTTGGCTAAGTGACTTTAACCATAAGTCATGAGTTGCCGAGTCATTAACCACTCCAGGATACGTGTAAAGATCATCAATGGTCAAGAGGGGATCGCTCACTATCGGGTATATATCAGACAGTTAATGGGTCATGACATTGACGCTCCGTTAAATCCCTGGCCAGGGTCGTGTGAGTTCGTTTAGAACGGACGTCATACACTTTAAGGAGGTCATAGTCAAATGGCACGATCATGGGGTTTGACAGATACCGTACCCTCGATCGTACCAGACTCATAGAAGGAGCGAGGGATTATATCGATGCGGTAACTGTGGACTTACAGGTACCAGACAGGCTGGTTTAAACCCGACGTCCTCTAGGATCACGCGGATTTGCTTGACCCAACGTGATTGTAGGTTCGGAATGAATTAAACCATTATTCGGCTCTTGTAGAAGCGAATAATACGTTTAATTTACTTCTAATTAGGAATTAGAAGTTAATGGGCCTTAAACTAGAGTGACTATGGGCCTAGAGGATCACACACAATGGATTCTTGGGTGACGGATAATTATTATACAAATGTATGTATTATTTCCTTTTAATTCCTTTTGGAAAGGAGTGTAAATGGAGTTTAATACATATGTATAATATGAGATAGGATATATATACAGTTTCGATCTTTTGGAGCCCTTTTCTAATAAGCCTAAACTCTATATATAGCCATCTACGTGAGTTCATTCGAACTCTTGGCTTCTCCCTTCCAACCCCCCTTAATGCTAATCAAGCATTAAGCATTAAGGAGAGGTTAAGCCTCCCCCCTTTCTCCCCCTTGCTCTCTCTCTCTCCAGAAGGTGTTAGAGCCGGGGAAAGTTATGCCGGGGAGGTACCGTCGCTGCGCAAGGGTCCGTGTGCATCTGCTCTAGAGGCCGTACAGCTGTGCGGCTCGTTATTCTGCATCGGGCATCGCGGACAGCGTCGTTCCGCGCAAGGTGAAACACGCAACCCGTAATTAGGATATTAGAAACACCGATTAGAGCACAGATTAAGCTTTCCATAACACCGGGATCGGGCAAATGAAATTTTTGTTATCCGCTGCGTCGCCCGTAGGTGCTGTGCGAAACCTTACAAGAGGCTGCCGGGGGGGAGAGCCGCAGGGGTGAGCCGGAGGGGGCGGAGGGGGCTGCGGGCGGAGGGGGGAACCGGAGGGGGGGAAGGGGCTGCCGGGGAGGGCCGCAGGGGGAAGCCGGAGGGGCCGGAGGGGGTAGCCAGAGGGGGGGGAGGGGGCTGCGGGGGAGGGGAGGGCAGATGGCGCCGATGGGGGGGACGCAGGGGGAGGGGGGAGAGAGAAACGCAGGGGGAAGGGGGGGAGAGAACCACAAGAGGGGTCGCCCGAGCGCTCTCAAAATAAAAATTACTCTCGAGTTATTTTTATTTGGAAAGAGATTTGAGCGTAGTTGATTTCTCTTTTAAAAATGAGAGAAGTACTTACCAAACACGGTTAAGTGAGTTCTCTCTCTCTTTTTTTTAATTTGAGAGAGAAAGAAAGGAAAAAAATGTAACCAAACACCCTATTATTTTTCTCCCTATCTCTATCTAACCACCAAACTTTCTCCACGGTAAAAATTGATGGGACGTGTAATTTTGGAAGAGATTGTGAAGAGGTGAAAATTTTAATGATTGAAATTCTATTAGAGTTTATTCGATTAGGTCATCACAATTATAATCACATCATATTTTTAGCTCGTTTTTAATACGAGACTATTCTCTAATACGCTCCTCACATGTAGGTCAATTTTTAGGCTGTCATGTGGATATCATGACAAACACACGGCGCACAGCCTAGATCATAATTATTGACTTTGATACCATATCAGAGTTTATTGGATTGAGTCATTCAACTCAAAATTTTAAGATATTGAGTGGAGAGATCACCACAATTATAATTATATTATTTTAAAGCCTATTTTTAATATGAAACTATTCTCTAACAGAATCCTCAAAATCTATCCTCAACATTATTTCCAAACGCAGTCTAAGTTGGATGAGATCTCTCCCAAATAATCTTTTTCATCTCAAAAGAAAAAGAGAGATGAACAATCATGATCATTTGTACATGAGATCATTTCTTGGGTACGTTAAAGACACACATTTAAATGTTTTTACTTTTTGGAAACAAAAAAGTTATTTGTGAGGGGAGGGGAACATCAACTTTTGTGCAGCTTAGATATTATGGATACACAGAGAGATGCATAGGCAATTGAATTATCATCGTAACCCATAAAAATAAATAAAGTTCGTTGCTCGTATGTAATTGTAATTATCTCCGCGAGAGAGAGAGAGAGAGAGAGAGAGAGAGAGAGAGAGAGAGAGAGAGAGAGAGAGAGAGAGAGAGAGAGAGAGAGAGATTGGATTATCATCATAACTTATAAAAATCAATAAAGTTCAGTGCTCGTTTGTGTACGTAATAACGTCTAATTGAGAATGTCTTAATTGAATTAAGTTGAGTGACAATAATCATATCACACGTAATATTACAAAATAAAATAATATATAATTAATACACATAGAAACCGGCCACCTTATGGGTGAAGACGAGAGTCAACTCCAATGGTGGTTATGTTTATGTCACTATTATTGATATTGAAACCAAACAATTTAGATACAACACGTGTGAAAAAGCCGTACGGCCGGTCAACTAATCAGAACATTGACATTGATACCAAACACTAATAATTAGATACACACACATTTGTGGAAGCCGCACGATCAACTAATTAATCAGAAGCCTTAGGGATGGGGATGATGCAGCTTGAACAATGGTCGAGTTAATTACCAGGCCGGTGTGGTCAAGTGGCCACACAGTCGTGAACATGCAATATTCAACGCAGAAGGACAAAGAAACCAATTAGATGAGGAAATTATGCAGCCTTAAATTTCATGGTTGGCCAACTCGTACCGTATCTATACGGGTTGGCCCATGTACTGTACGTATCTCGGAGAGATTGGTCCCCAGGTGCGATAGTAGTCATCATTGGTCGGGTCGGACGTGCATGAGCCTGGGGGTGGTCAGCGGGAATAATAGTGGTAGCAGCTTCGGCGGGATCGGAACCCCGGGGGGTGACCCATGGCAAGGCGTAGTGGAGGTAGAACCCCCTTCTCCATGTTGTGGATGGGGATTGACGTGGCGATCGCGGGTGTGGATGACGGCCATATGGACGGTGGTGGAGTGGGCGTGGGTACTAGCGGCTGTGGCGATCCCGGCACGGAATGTGTGCGACTCGACCTGCACATCCATGTTCTGTAGTGATGCATCCCTCCCTCCCTCCCTCCCCCCCGCGCTCATGGACCTCTCTTCAGCCTTATCTATCTACAAGGTCAGCAGTGACGAGACGACGTACCCACGTCGCCAGAATTCCCATGGCAGAATGACCAGTGGCGATCATCCGGTCCTCAGCCCGCCATCGGTCCCCGTCGCTAGA
The DNA here is from genome assembly GCA_022559845.1 of Amorphophallus konjac. Classification (NCBI taxonomy): domain Eukaryota; kingdom Viridiplantae; phylum Streptophyta; class Magnoliopsida; order Alismatales; family Araceae; genus Amorphophallus; species Amorphophallus konjac. The sequence goes on along the minus strand of CM040117.1, from coordinate 223,360,006 downwards.
TCCCCCATGGCCATCTCGTTCGTCCTACATAGACGTACGAACTCCCAGCCCAGCCTTGTAAAAAACTATGTTCATGGGATGACTTTGATCTTTGATAAAGAAAACTAAGTTAATTCTTCCATGGAGAACTAAATAATCAGAGTTTGTCATTTAATAAAGAATATATCGATTTAATATTTGCCCTTTCCAATATTGATAGAGGAATTATTTAATTAGAGTGAACATTCAAAGCTAATGGAAGAGTCATGCGTTGAAGATTAGAATTTGAGGTTAGAAGGTACGAAAGCTTTATCTTCGCTTTGCATGAAAAGTTTTAAATTTTCACGGATTCGTTGAGAATATGATCGATAGGAAGTATGATAATGGATGAAACTGATGAGAGGGCTGCCACAAATGGTCTCCGGTGCATCAACGACGACATGTAAATAGACAACGAAAATGCTGAAGGACATCAGTTGATTAATAGTGAAGGTGGATACTAAATGTAATACAAGTACTAAAGAACTGAAATTTGATTCTATACCGACGTATTAATGCTAAATTAAGAAAATCACTAAATTTAGCATGTATCAGTAGTGCTAAAGAACAAAAAGTAATCTTGCACTATAAGATTGAATTATGTCTGATCTGATTACAATATTAATTAGGGTATCCACGAAAAAACAAAATTGATAGCCACATCCAAGCCCAGAATGAACGTGACTACTGCTGAGGCCCCAAGGGCCTTCATGTGTCCCAAGGAAGATACAACAAGGTAAAAGATAATTAAAAAAAATGCTCCAAGAAGCTTGACAAGACTTATTAATTATATCAGGCGGCTCCTCACAAATTAGATGGAACTGACGTGCCTTCTTTCAAGGCGATTCCAATCCAGACGCTGGGAAGATTATAGGCAAAATAGCTTGGGCCTGTCCAAGAATTGTCTCTCCTGTACATATTTATTATTTTTTACATTAATACCATCCACTTACTTTACCCCCTCCCCCCTCAAAAAAAAAAAAAAAGAAAAGAAAAGAAGGGACGCTGAGAAGCTCGTGGGATGGACCCTTGTTGGGCCTGACCACGTCTTCAAACGGCCTATTGCATGCAACTAGGGAGTCCATCGACGAGGCATTCCAATATGTGGGCTTCCAATATTGGACCCAAACAAACAAGCATGCCGGTTTGATGACTGCGTGACACCCAAAAAGCCGCCTGATAGCCTTTGAGTAATAATATTTTCTCCAAACCATAATTTGTAGTTTGATCTAGTCATTTTCCAGACTAACCTGTTATTCGCCCATGTTATACGCACAACAAGATCATGAGATGAAAAGAAAGCATACGCATTTTAAAAACAACGGGTAGTTGTAAAGATAACCTTGTAATTATCTCAACAATTACCAAATTGTCATCCTTACCGTGCTATTGTTAAAAGTAATTATCTTGAAATGAACACTAGTGCAAAATTGCCCTTGGATTTAGTTGCTTTTTAGGATGTTCATTAGAAACCATAAAATTAAAATTTTGGATGAAAATACGTACCTCCATAGAAAAGGGTTATTTTCATCCGCATATTATGTCAACAGACAGGGAAGGAGATATATATATATATATATATATATATATATATATATATATATATATATATATATATAGAGAGAGAGAGAGAGAGAGAGAGAGAGAGAGAGAGAGAGAGAGAGAGAGAGAGAGACTGTTTAGAAGAGATTATCGATATTTTGGTCTTTTCTCAAATTTGATTGAAGAGATTTTAATGAAAGACTATAAGGTAAGCGAATGCTTGCAAGTATTTCCTTGTAACATGATTATTTATAATAATAGTAAAATAAGGATGATAATTCTGTAAATGTTAAAATGAGAGGATTATTTTGAAAATTAATTTACAAAGAAAGAAAATGGAGGACATTGTTGTAAACCCAAGCATGTTTTTATACGTATATTGTTGTCTGTTATTTTGTCGCAAAATATAGTTTGGAGACACAAGTCAAAACATACCGAGTCAAAAGAGACCTTTTATTTTAAAATTTTTTAGAGAGGGAAGTTGTGGGGATTTCTTCCTTGGCGGCAACCATGGTTACCCCACAAGAAGAGAGGGGGTACGTAAGAACCACGCCTCCCCCTCAACCTCCGCCCTCCCTCTTGGCCTCCATTTTCACATCTAATGTCCCTTCATCCCCTTTGCAGCCCTCCTACCAACCGTCAACCTCCCCTTCACCTTACTCGGTCCGTCATTTACTCACTTCCTCTAAAGGTATGGTGCCCTCAACATCAACTTTGGGACCCCAACTGCCTCGTCTAGCGTAGCCCTCGGCCCCTCGGCGATCACCTCTAAAGATCCTGACATGACCCACACATGTGATGGATCCGACTTTGTTTGCAGTAGATCCGATGACTCTAGCCATGCAACATGCAGATCCGGGACCTCCAGGTGCAGATCTGGCATATATCCTTTGCAGATTCAGAGGTCAACTCCCCTGCTAGGCTGCAAGGAGAATCCTCAGTTGCAGATTTGGCGGTTGCCTCCTCTACAACTGTTTGAATGTTGGGTGATTCTCATTTGGGTCTGGCACTATTGGGGAAGAATATGGCAACACAACAGGCTCCAATTCTAGATCAACCCCCACCATGGACAGAGGCACCTACTTCCTTGGTTGTTACTACCCCTGTCCCACCGCCGACCATCTAGAGGAGCTACATGTGTGATGTGGTAGAAGCGAAGCTCTTGCTGTAGGTCACGATCCAACTCCACCTGCCAGCTTTTACCGCCTGTGGTCACCCTGCGGTGTTCTTCGAGTAGGAGGAGATCATGGTAGCGCTGTGTCTGTTTTAGTTTGCCATAGTAGCAAGAACACTGTATGGTCATCCACTGTTCTAGGAGATTAGGGGGCTGCTCACCCTGTGATTTGGGCTCTACCATGAGTTTGTGATGGGGGCTCTTGACAACCGTCACCTCCTCTTGTGGCCCTAGCTGGAGGACTACCTCCATTTTCTCCTGCATGAGTACCTTCTTGTCAAGGGGTACAACTTCTGATTCTTCAAAATGGTCACCAAAGTTCGAATATGGTGGGACAGAGATACTAATCATTTCGACCTAGATAGAGCTCCCTACTCTGAAGCCCTTCCTCTTTCATGACGTCTGTGCCTGATCTTTTTTTTAAAATAAATGAGACCAAAGATTACTCTTGGGGAAGTGCACAATTTGTGCTATCTCCGCCAAAAGTATCTGGCCCTGATTTTATTGATAAGGAATAAGCATATACAAATAACCCCGGGGCATACCCCTGAACATGTAGCAAAAATCAAAAGGATTCCAAAGAGACCGCTGCTTCATCTAGGGAAGGCCTTATCTCCGCCAGCTGGGAAGACCGGCTGCATCTACGGTGGCACATCCACGCGCTCTACTAGGGAGATATTTCCAGCATCTGTAATCCTGATTGGTTCGTGTAGTGCATCCTAAGGATGCAAGAGCATCCGCAACTAAATTTCCTTCCCTTTGTATATGATGAAGTTTCCAATTTTTCCTTGTAAGAATATCTTTGATTTCATCCCACCAGTGGTAGATCCTCCATGGTGGAGATTTGCTAGACTGGATCATAGTGGTAATGGTCATGGAATCTGAATATATGACAACTATTGGAAGCCCGCTCTTTACCACCATTCTCAACCCATCTAATAAAGCTCTGGCCTCAGCCACCATGCTCGTCCCAACACCACAATAATAGGAAAATCCATAAATGAATTCACCCTTACAGCCCCTAATGCATCTGCCTCCTCCAGCATGCCTGGATTGCCTTTGGCAGCCCCATCAACATTTAAAGCATAACCAGTGTTGGGGCAAGACCACTTGATGATCTTAGGAGGTTTCTCCTTGAATTTAATTGAGAACTTAAACTGCTCCAAAACTGATTTTTCACTTGCTGAAGGAGCCTTGCTGAAATTGATATTTTGAATAGCAAACTCCACCTGTCTTATAATCTGCTGTTGCAGCACTCTAATAGGGGGGCCCTTCTCTTCAAATTTCAGTTTACATCGGGCCTTCCAAGTCTCCCATATTATATACAACATAGTGAGGATAGCAGCAAAGCCATAAGGTGTTGTTGTATCTGCAGAATAAATAATATCCCAGCAAAAGATAGTGATAGAATCTGAAGGTCTGCACCGAGAATCAAAAAGAGGCCTAAAATACCTCCATAGAGAATTAGCTAGTTGACTTTTCAAGAATATATGATTAAGGCTCTCTTTATGGTAGTTATCCTTGCAACATACACATTTAGATGGAAGGCTAATCCCACTGCCTCTGATAATACAGTCCACCGGTACTGCAAGGTGAAGCAAACGCCAGCAGAACAGGGAAGCCCGCGGGGGAATATTTATACCCCAAATCTTTTTAAGAGGAAGTCTTTTATTCCCTTGCACTCTGACATAATTGTATGCTGATTTAGTGGAAAATTGCCCATCTGTATTAGCAGCCCAAACACACCTATCCGACCTCTCTTGCAGCTGGATGAAGCTAATAGTTTGCAACATATTGTTAGGAACATAAGACCACACATTGTGACTAGGATTTAGAATTGCATCCCTTAAGGTTACCTTTGGACTGTTGGCTTGAGCAGCCAAAACTGCACCGCACCAGTTATCCTTCAGCACATCTATAGACTTCCCATCCATTGGAACCCACTGGGTGTTGGACAGAACAGTCTATCTTGCTCTACTGTATATATCTTGGTGGGGACACCGACCCCACTACCGGGCCCACTACTCGTGGCCGACGCCGCACTGCCCCGACCCCACCGAGCTTGTGGCTCGGAGAGTCGACTTCCTGAAGACTCAGCTTGTGGCTACGTATCTGTCTTATATATTGCATCTGTATTGTTATTTGCGTGTATTTGTGTGTATTGAGTATGTAAGTGATACGTATTTGTATATGCAAGTAAAATACATGTATTACTACATGTATATTTACTTTTGTCTTATTAGGCTAGTCATAGTCAAAAGACATGTGTATTTTATTTTTATTAAACCCCCAAATCAAATATGGGTTGTTGGGTTTTGTTTTATTAGGCTAGGGCATATATGCAAATAGGTAAAGTCTAAAGGTTTGGTTGTTATAGCCCTCCCTATTTAAAGGGGGCAAGGGTGTGTTGTAACAGATATGTTATATGAAGAATCAAGAAAGTTTGCAATCACGTTGGTGCATTTGGCCCATCTTGTGCTTCCCTTCCCTCTTTGCTCCTTCGTGAGAATAGAGTGTCGCCCGGTGAGAGATCGCCCGGTGTGAGGCCGAGCTGTGCAAGACAGCAAACTATCCCGTCCTGTCCGTGCCGTCGGAGTGCCGTCGATCCATCTTCCACGTCGCCGCCCCGTCAAATTTGGTATCAGAGCCCAACAACTGCGTCTCCATCAACCCCGATGGGGGCATCGTCTCTCCTCCTCTCTCTCGGTTGCTAGAGTGAAAATAAAAAAAAAGCATAATAGATCTCGGTTGAAGAAGAAAATAGAATTTGAGGGGAAGAAAAAAAAAGAAATAGAAAAAAATATATAAATAAAAAAAAGAGAAAGAGGGCGAGTTCGCAGGGGGGCATCGTCAAACGTGCCCCCGTGCGTTTCTTCCCCCCTGCATTTCTTTCCCCCCTGCAACTCCCCCCCCCCTCGGCTACGGCGAGCTCGCCGCGACCGGCCTCCTCCTCCTCCACCTACGGCCCACGCCGCCACCGCCGGTCACTGTCCCCATCACCGGCGACCCCGCCACCGCGTCCGCAGTGGCCCGTGGCCACCCGCGGCTACCGTCGCCCTCGCCAGCGCCCCCGGCCACCATCGCCCGGCGCTCACCGACACCCCGCCTGGCCGTCCGCCAGCCCCCGTGCCCAGGGCTGCACCTGCCTGCGCACGCAGGCCCGCCTGCGCCACCGCAGGGGCGCCCGGGTCCGTTCGAGCCAGCAGGTGCCCGCCGCGTGCGCCATCCGCAGGGGCCTCCACGCCCGCCGCATGCTCCATCAGCAGGCTCGTCCGCGCCCACCGCGTGCGCCAGTCGCAGGCCCACCTGGCCCCTGCTGCGTCGCCATCCGCAGGCCCACCTGACCCCTGCCCCGCGAGCTCCCCTCCACCTGGGCACCCTATAACGACCCGAGAATCCGATTACCGGGAAGGCCCGATAACCCGAGACTCGCACCGCCACCCACGAGTCCGAAGACTCGGAAGGGTTAGAAGGATGGTGTGGGAACTACACAAGTATCACAAGTAATTGCAGAAATTAAACAGTTCATAAATAAGCATGAAATGAATTAATATTTTACATGGTCCATAAAATAATAATAAAATAACAACAGTAGTTCACAACTAGTGCAGAGACAAGAAAAGAAAGTACAGCTACACGGGGCATACCCCGGCTCTGACCTCTGACAGTACCTCTGGGCACTCGCACCACGCTGCACCCCAGACGCGCTCCCCTAGGGCGGCGTCTCACCTGAAACACGGTGAAAACACGCAGGGAATGAGTCTCGGAACAAGACTCAGTAGGGATCACTCAAACCCCACCTCGTAAAACGGAAAATCACTACGCTAGTGGTAGGAGAGTACCCCGGAAAGGAAATCCATGTACTCTACAAAACAAAGGTCCTACGGCACGTAAATCGGCACACGTGCCACGGTGAGACAACCGAAACTCAACGGTCGGCCCGGCAAACCCGAAGGTCAAAGCCACGAAACTGACAGTCTGACACTCCGTACTCGACAGGAGTACCTCCTACTAGAAGCACAGTCGGTAGCGTCCGCTGACGACTTACACCGCACCGCAGGTGAACTGCCTGACATGGTAGGGCCTACCAAAGGCACGAACACCGTACAAGAACCACAAACAAGTGACTAGCTGGGGTCACTCCCGTCGACGTGGGTCCAACCGCCCCTAACCACGTGTGCACACACAGACCGCGCGTCCCTGGTCTGGCCTTCTGACCGGTTTTCCCCTCAGTCGGACTCTGGCTGCAAGACGTGGGGCCCGAAGGCAACCGGTCCACAAATCGCCTCTAAGGGTAAGCCCGTACACCACTCCCTGGTGCGACCGATACCGTGTACTAGTAGGCTACGACTAGTGGAGGGTCACTGAAGGAGTAGACTCTCAAGTCACAAAAAATGATGCCCGCATCCGACGACGCACGGGGACCAACCCACGCACCGGTCCCGTCGCACGGTAGCCACAGTCGGACTAAAAATGGGGTTGCAACCCTTTCGGGGCAACCAGAAGCCTGACGGTCCACCCTAGGACCGTCACATGGATGGAACGGTCTAGGCGAGACCGTTATACGCACCTGGCGGCCTAGCGCTGGCCGTTACATAGCCTGAGGAACGCAGGGAGTAACGCGCCCGGCCCAGCGCGTTACGCGAATGTAACGCGCCTACCCTGGCGCGTTACACACGCCTCACTCTCTCAGCGCGAAAGCAAGATGTAACGCGCTTGCCCCAGTGCGTTAAACGAATGTAACGCGCCTGGCCCAGCGCGTTACGCGCCCCTCACACCCGGAGTGACTCAGGAAGTAACGCGCTCACCCTGGCGCGTTACGCGGATGTAGCGCGCCCGTCTTGACGCGTTACACACATAGACCCCCAACGGTCAAAAGATAACGGTCGGAAAGCCCCTGACAGCCCAGCCCAGGCGCGTCACTTACAAGTGGCGATCTATCATGGGACCGTTATAGTCCCTGACCCCCAAAGGCTAACAAAGGGCATGTGACGGCCCCCTTGAGACGCGTCACATCATGTAACGGTCCCTGGAAGGACCGTCACACGCACCCGACGGCGAAAACAGCGGGAAAGCCCAAAAACTTCAACCACGCCCCCATGCCTCCACCGGAGAGGGGGAAATCAAAGGGGAAGACCCCTGGGGACCCCTAGCATGATTCTGGACCATCAAAACGTGAAATCATGCATCAAATCCATAGATCAGGCGAGCTCTCCCCAAATCATGGAAAACCCCAAACCCGCTCAATCAAGCCCCTCTTGGCCTCCCCACGGCCTATAAACCACGGAAAAGAACGGCAAGAAGCTAGGGAACGTCACACTACCTCAATGGAGCGAATGCTCCGCCGGATCGTCCACGAACGCAAGAAATCACTTTGGAAAACCTCGCCTCTTCACGCTTCCCATGCTCGCCGCACGCCCACGAGATCGCCTCGCCACCACCCATGTCTTCGCGCCGTCGCCCCGCCGCCGTCTGCTGCCGGAAGGGAGCTAGCCGCGCTCAAACGGGAGGAAGAGAGGGGGAGAGGGAGCCGCGGTGGGGAGAAACAGAGGAGGAAGAAGAAGAAGAAAGAGAAGGTGGGGAAGAGAGAGAAATAGGGGGGTTTTTTATAGAAATTCCAAAAAATCCGAAAAAAACCAAAAAATAGATAATTATATTTCCGGAATCCTCGCAACGCACCGATCGCAACGGTATCACTCGTGCCCAGGTGAACGACCCGGTTCACCCGCAGCGAGGTTCTGAAGGAGTTACCAAAACACACACCGGAAATCAGAAAACACGCGCGGAAAAAGTCGCGGAAAGCTTCCGGGCCTCCGAAACAACTTCAGATCGCGCCGATCCGAACACGAAAGATGTCCGAAATGAAATTTTGGACACAACGGAGCTAGACACTCCGAAAAACCAGATCCGGGACCCATAAAGAAGGATCCGAAAGGTCCGGGATATTACAGCCCTCCCCCCTTAAGGAATTTCATCCTCGAAATTGAGAACAACCCAAGGGGAAAGTAGAGGAAGACTCACTCAAACAGGTACGGGAACTGCTGACGCATCTCATCCTCACTCTCCCAAGAAGCTTCCCCACCAGAGTGCCACTGTCACACCACCTTTACCAAGGTGAAGACCTTGTTCCTCAGGCGCTGCTCTCGCCTATCCTCCACGCGGATCGGAAACTCTGGCAGAGAAAGATCTGGAGTCACCTCGGGCCAAATAGAAATCTCAAGCACATGAGAGTCATCGGGCATATACTTTCGCAACATCGAGACGTGGAACACGTCATGTAACGACCCGTGAATCCGATTACCGGGAAGGCCCGATAATCCGAGACTCGAACCGCCGCCCACGAGCCGGGAGGGCTCGAAAGGGCAAAAAGGAGTGTGGAGACATAAAGAAATAGGAAATAAAGCAGGGTAATTCAACAATTAACAGAAATAAATCAACAACTACAGCTACAACAGAGTCCAGTCTAACAGAAAGTACAGGCTAAAGTAATAAAACGTACCACATGCCAAGTGAACACTCAGCCCGACAAGCTAGCAACAGAGAACCTCTGCTCCGCACTCTCGAACCTCGAGGAAGAACCGTCACACCTGAAAAGTAGGGAATGAGTCTCCAAAACAGAGACTCAGCAGGGATCCCGCGGAACCCCAACTGGAAACAACAGCGGTAGCGGAAAGGAAGGCTACGAGAGCAACCGCGACAGCAGGAATAGTAAGCCCGGTGGCCAGTCGAAACACGGCACTACAACTACTCCTACTGTACCATAAACACACCCCGAACTCACAGTCGAGGCTACCGAACTACACTAGTACCGCTTACCGAAGTAAAAACCCACGGCAACCATGCCGTAGAGGCCAGTCCCTCGGACACAGCAGACCTGGACACGCTGTCCAAGGTGCAACCCTGACCATCCGATCGCGGGTACCGCACAACAAGATGCAACCTCGGTAAAGTCACTAACACTAGTCTCACGGCGCGAAAACCAACACCCGCGCCACGGCGAAACAACTGAAACTCAACGGTCGACACGACCGAAACCCGAAGGTCAAAGTCACGGAAACTGACAGTCTGTCACTCCCAACTCGACAAGAGTACCGCCCACTAGAAGCACAGTCGGTAGCGTCCCCTGACGTCTTACACCGCATCGCAGGTGAACTGCCTGACGTGGTAGCGCCTACCAAAGGCACGAACACCGTACAAGTAACCACAAACAAGTGACTAGCTGGGGTCACGCCCGTCGACGTGGGTCCAACCGCCCCCAACCACGTGTGCACACATAGACCGTGCATCCCTAGTCTGGTCCTCTGACCGATTTTCCCCTCAGCCGGACTCTGGCTGCTAGACGCGGGGCCCGACGGTAATCGGTCCACAAACTGTCTCGAAGGGTAAGCCCGTACACCACTCCCTGGTGTGACCGGTACCGCGTATTGGTAGGCTACGACTAGTGGAGGGTCACTGAAGGAGTAGACTCTCAAGTCAACGGAAAACAACGTCCGCATCCGATGACGTACGGGGACCACCCCACGTACCGGCCCCGTCACACGGCGACCACATTCGGAGAAGAAACATGACTCGCAGTCCACGGCCACGCACTCACCCTGCGCGAGAGTCGAGAAAACTCAAGTGGCGCTAAGCCACTGGACTCTGGGCAGTCCTGATGGGGCATCAAAGGTGATTTCCTTATACGGGTGGAGTGTATTTGTGTGTTATGGCTTGTATGAGATTGTAATTGTGTAAATTCTTTCATTTGGGCCCCTTGTAAGGCTTATATCAAGCCAATGGGCCATTTGTAATGTAGAGTCCATGGCTAGATTGCCATTAGTAGAGTCCATTAGGAGCTTATTCCATATTGGGTCTTAAGGCCATCATTATGGACCTTAATAACCACTTAGGCCCAAATAGGCTTCTCCCTCTCATGGGCCACCAAGGGTGGAAGAGTCTAGCATGGTTAGTGGGCTTGTTACATGGCCTTTGACCATACTTGGCCCAAGGGAGGCCCATGAAGGGGGCGCCCCCTTCTTTGGCTTTATTAGGCTAGGTAGGTGGAGTTGGAATAGAATTAGTCTAAGTTTGAATAGAAATGGTCAAGTTAGATTAAAAAAATTGTATTTGGTGTGTTGTTCACACTTCATCTCAGCCCTTCAATCTCCATCCCTAGATCCAAGGGTACACAATTGATTTGATTGGAGTCATATATAACCTTGTATTTTCATTTAGAAATCAATGAAAAATCAGAAATTTTGTTGAATGCCTTGAAGCTCCTTGCGCCCCCAGCCCTCTCCCCCTGGTTTCCTCTCCTTAACCTCCAGTTCTAGAGTGTATCCCTCTTCTATCATCCCCTCTCAACCTCTGATCTTCACCGGTGCCGCCGCCGCCGCCGTTCGTGCCGCCTTCGAGCCGCCGCGAAGCCGTCTTCGATATTCTGTCCTGCTGGATAGAGGTGTCTTCCCGAAAATTCTGCTATCAGCCACAGCCTCTTCGTGATTTATAATTTTTATGGTATGTTCCTATCTTCCACCCCATCATCCACAAAAACATTCAGGTCAAAAATCCCTCGTTTAGTTTTTTTCCATTTTCGTGCATCTTTCATTCCCAGATCTATTTTGTCTCTGTCTACAGTGACAGTAGCCCTGTGTTTCTCACCTCCGACCCTCTTTTTGATTTTTCCAAACCCTCCCCATTTTACTGTGAGTTATGTCCATCATCCCCTACATCCACTATTTTTATTGATTTTTTATTCACCCTCTATCCATTTTTTCAAAATTCGTGTTCTATCTCTGCTACAGTGTTGTCAGCCAAGTTTCCGATCCGACCACCCTCCACTTCAAAAATCAGAACAACCAAACCCTTCATAAAAAATAGTCCTCGTTTCCTATCTGGATTTCCTACAACTTTTCTGAAGACCATAAATTTAGATTCGGACGTTCACTTATCGGTCAAAGGCAGTTCTCAGATAAGTTCTCTACAGATCTGAGAGTCCTGTCACTGTACAACAGCAACTCAACAATTCATTAAAGCCCAGATCCGTGCAGATCCAGGCCAGATCTTCAAGCCTAGATTGAAGGATTTGAAGTTAGCTTTCCAACGGCACCAGTCTCGTGTCGATCCGACATTGGGGCTGATCGCAGCGCCCGTTCTTGCTGGGACGCGCGTTGAAAACCAGAAGTTGCAGATCCGTGGCCGGTTATTCCGACCGGTGCCGATCGGAGCCGCCCGGCCTCCGGCCGGTGAACCAGAGCAACAGAGAACCTCCGCTCCGCATGCCAAGTGAACACTCAGCCCGGCAAGCTGGCAACAGAGAACCTCCGCTCCGCACCCTCGAACCTTGAGGAAGAACCGCCACACCTGAAAAGTAGGGAATGAGTCTCCAAAACAGAGACTCAGCAGGGATCCCGCGGAACCCCAACCGGAAACAACAGCGGTAGCGAAAAGGAAGGCTACGAGAGCAACCGCGACAACAGGAACAGTAAGCCCGGTGGCCGGTCGAAACACGGCACTACAACTACTCCTACTGTACCAGAAACACACCCCGAACTCACAATCGAGGCTACCGAACTACACTAGTACCGCTTACCGAAGTAAAAACCCACGGCAACTGTGACGACCCAGAGTTCAGGATACCGATATACCGATAACATCGATGCACCGATACCAAGAACTGGGGAAGCCACCCAAGAGGCTGATGAGGCCCCTGAAGGGTTAGTGAAGTTTGTCGAGGGGATGCACAGCGAATTGCAATTTGAAACGCGCATATTATAATTAAGCAATAAAATTAACACAAGTGCGGAAGCAATTCAAAAATAACCAGAGCGATATCTACATAACTAGTCCAGAAGCACAAGAGTACTAGTCCGAAAAGTACAACTACGTGGGGCATACCCCGATGAAAGTACAACAGAGCCTCACAAAGGCGACCCGTCAACTGCTGGCAACTAAGCACGGTCTCCTAGCAACCTCACAAAACACCGGGAGAAGGGTGAGTCACAGCCAGACTCAGTAGGGGTCACGCGGATCCCTACCTCGCACTAAACAAACATGCATGGGAAGATAAAGGCAATAGGGCATGCATTTAAATAAAGTAACAGGCATTGGCATGAATAACTAATCACAAGAAAGCTGTAAACTCTATCTAAGCAAGTATAACAGCTAACACATGCCAATAATAATTAAATGCAAGCGACTGAAACTAAATCTACCAAACATGATAAGCCTTAACCAATCCAAGCAGTAGGGAGTAGGACAACCACTGGAGCAGAAACCAGATGCGTCCACTGACGACTTACACTGCGTCTCAAGCACTCGCAGTCGGTAAAATGACAAGCTGAGCACGCAAACAGTACCAAACCAAGTGATCAGTCAAAGTGACACTCGTCAGTGTCAGTCCACAGCCTCTGACCACGTGTGCACACACTGACTCTCACCTGAGCCAGGCCCTCTAGCTAGTTTTCTCCCTTGGTAGGACGCTACCATTGGCCGGGAGCCCACGGAACTAGCTTACAAACCGCATACGGGAAACACCCCTCCGCTATCCCCAAGCGGGTCGGCACTCAACAGACCTTAGGGCAACAACAGTGGCTCCATTGCAAGGAAAGAAAAGCTACTCTATTGGGATATAGAAATATGCCATTATATAATACAATAGCTAAACATGGCATATTAAATAGCTCGGGAAGCATTAAAGCATAAGCCGGAATTCTTTAAAACCAACAGGCATGTGACGGTCTACCGCCCACGCGCCACAGGTATGTAACGGTCGTGGGTAGGCGCGCTACATGGGAAGTGACGCGCCTAGACCTGGCCATTACCACCGCTGTCCAGCCCAATAAATCCAAACAAACGGGCATGTAACGCGCCAGCCTATGCGCGTTACATGGCTCTGATGGCCGGCCGACTGGCCGTCAGATCCACCCGAGGCTGATTTACAACTAACAGATAAAACTGCATGAAACAGGATGTGATGCGCTAGCCTAGGCGCGTTACAGCCATCTGGAGGTCGGCCGATAGGCCGCCAGAAGAACCGCCTCAACTAGTCAACGATAGTCAACGAGTAAATAATGGTCTAAACCTGGCCGTTACACTCAATGTAACGCCCCTTCATTAGGCCGTTACATTTAAGTAACGCGTCCATCTAGGACCGCCAGACGTGTGACGGTTCCTGGAAGGACCGTCACACCGCCTGGGCCACGGACGTGTTCGGTTTGAAAATAGGTTCTCTCCCGGACGATAGAAATCGTCGGGTAACGACGTAAAAACATGTTTCCTATCAAACCATACATCCCAAACAACAATATAACACCTAAAAACATCACATGCAAAGCCCACAATGCATTAAACTCAAGAATTAAGCTAAAACCCCAAATATGGAAAAATGAACATTATGCATGCTACGGGGTTCTAATCAAACAAACTAGCTACAGGAATTGATCCTAGCAAGTTCAGAAGTCCATCCCCCTACCTCTTGCAAGCCAAAACGGCTGATAACGTCGCATGCACCGAGGTAGGTCCACGGAGCCTTCACACTCCATCCCGCTCCCACGATCACCGAACCATGCCGAAATGGGTACCCTCGCGTTCCTCTCGACGCAAGGAATCCAACGGCGCCAACCACGCTTCAATCCGACAACGTTTCGCCCGAAATCCCTAGGAAGGGGAGAGAGGCGATCGCGTGAGGAGAGAGAGAGCGTGAGGGTGAGAAGAGATCGACAAGGGGAGAGAGAGGGTGTGAGGGTGAGGGATTAAAAGAAAATTAAATTAAATTAAAATCTATATAATATAATTATTATATATATTAAAATCTTATTAGTTTCTAATAACCCTCAATTAACTCCAAATAAATCCAGAAAAATACCAGAAAAATTCCAAAAAATACAAGAAAATAGTCAAAAATTCCAGAACAAATATTAGATCCAAACCACTAAGGATCCACTAAGGCACGGGCCTTACAGTCCCTCCCTCCTAAAAGAAATTTCGCCCTCAAAATATACAACAACGGAAAAGGAGGAAACTGAGAAAAGACTTATACCTCACTGGAATAAGAAAGGAAAAAGTTGACGCATCTCATCTTCACGTTCCCAAGTGGACTCATTACCAGAGTGACGCTGCCAAGCAACTCTTACCAGAGGGATAACCTTATTTCTCAACCGCTGCTCACGACGGTCTTTAATTCTAATAGGAAACTCTGGCGTAGACAAATCAGCAGTCACCTCGGGCCAAACTGAATCATCGAGAACATGAGAAGCATCTGGCACATATTTCCTCAACTAAGACACGTGGAACACATCATGAATAGCTTGCATAGCCGCTGGTAGTTGCAAACGATAAGCTACCGGACCCACAGCTTCAAAAATAGGAAACGGGCCAACATATCGCGGACTAAGCTTTCCACGCTTCCCAAACCTGGAAACACCCTTCATCGGAGATACCTTAACAAACACCATATCTCTTGGCTCAAACTGTAGTGGACGTCTGCGCCGATCTGCATAGCTTTTATGTCGACTCTGGGCTGTCAACAATCTCTGCCTGATCAGACGAACCACATGAGAACACTGCTGTACCATGTTTGGTCCTGTCAACAATCTGTCCCCAACATCAAACCAGTTCAAGGGAGTACGACAAGGACGACCATACAACGCTTCGTAAGGAGCCATACCAATACTGGAGTGAAAACTGTTATTATAAGCAAATTCAACAAGTGGCAAATGTTGACTCCACGAACCTTGCCAGTCAAGGCAACACGATCTCAGCATGTCTTCCAGAGTCAGAATAGTCATCTCTGATTGTCCATCTGACTGTGGGTGATACGGTGAACTGAACGCTAACTCAGTGCCCAAAGCTTTCTGGAAACTACGCCAGAAGTCGGAGGTAAAACGTGGATCACGATCTGACACAAGTGAAACAGGAATTCCATGCAGTGGCACGATCTTCTGCACATAAAACTCGGCCAACCTCTGCACACTCCAAGTAACTTTAATCGGCAACATTCTAGTAGTTTTAGTCAATCTGTCGACAAGCAACCAGATACCATCAAAACCCTGAGAAGTCCGAGGCAAACCCACCACAAAGTCTGTAGTAACGTGGTCCCATTTCCACATTGGAATCTCTAAAGGCTGAAGTAATCCACCTGGCTTTTGATGTTCGACTTTAACCTGCTGACAAGTCAAGCACTTAGAAACAAATATAGCCACGTCTTTCTTCATACCTGGCCACCAGAACTGCTTTTTCAAATTCTGATACATCTTGGTGACACCTGGGTGAATAGCAAAGCGGGAACCATGGGCTTCACTCAGAACCTCAAGTCTCAATGCATCAACAGCGGGAACATACCATCTGCCCTGGAAGCTGACGACCAGCTCGTCATCAAATTTCATATCATATCTTGATATAACACGGGCCAAATCAGAATCAGCTTGTTGAGCTTCTTGAATCTGCTGATACAAAGCTGAACCCAAAACCAAGCTAGCACAAACTGCCATCCTCGGATTGGCAGGAATCTCCATGCTGAATGCCAAACTCGGAAGCTGTTCCCACAATTTCCATTCATGAAGCAATAATTGATTGACTTGCACCTTCCTGCTCAGAGCATCAGCCACAACATTCATTTTACCCGGCTGATAGGAGAGTGTAAAGTCATAATCTTTCATGTATTCCATCCATCACCTCTGCCTGAGATTCAGATCTTTCTGGAAGAATATATACTGTAAACTCTGATGATCAGTAAGAATCTGAAATTTCTCACCATACAGATAATGTCTCCAGATCTTCAAGGCAAAAATAACTGCAGCTAGCTCCAGATCATGCGTGGGATAATTTTCTTCATGCTGTTTCAATTGTCGAGATGCATATGCAATAACCTTACCATGTTGCATTAGCACTGCACCCAAACCCACTCGAGAAGCATCTGTGCAAACAAGAAATCCACCCGAGTCGGAAGGTAAAGTCAACACTGGAGAAGAAGTCAAGAGCCTTTTCAATTCAACAGAGCTCTCCTCACACTGATCCGACCAGACAAAAGGTACATCTTTACGAGTCAGTCTAGTCATCGGTGCTGCAATCTTCGCAAAATCCTGGATGAACCTACGATAATATCCACCCAAACCTAAAAAGCTTCTAATCTCATTGATCGTTCTCGGTCTCTGCCAATTCAAAACAGCTTCAATCTTTGCAGGGTCCATTGCCACTCCGTCACCAGAAATCACGTGGCCAAGAAAATGAATTTCCCGAAGCCAGAATTCACATTTACTGAACTTCGCATAGAGCTCGTGATCTCTCAGAGTCTGCAGAACGATCCTCAAATGTTGCACATGATCTTCATCAGAGGCAGAATAGATCAGAATATCATCAACAAAGATCACCACGAACTGATTAAGAAATGGTTGAAAAATACGCTGCATTAGGTCCATGAAAGCTGCTGGGGCATTAGTCAATCCAAACGACATTACCATAAATTCAAAGTGACCATATCAAGTGCTGAAAGTCGTCTTCTCCACATCAGATTCTCGGATCCGCAATTGAAAGTAGCCAGACCAGAGGTCAATTCGTGTAAAGACAATAGCAGACTATAACTTGTCAAACAAATCATCAATCCTGGGAAGCGGATATTTATTCTTGATAGTCACCTGATTCAGCTGCCTGTAATCAATACAAAGTCTTAGGCTTCCATCTTTCTTTTTCACAAACAACACTGGGGCACTCCACGGAGAAAAACTGGGGCAAATATAGTCTTTTTCCAGCAATTCAAGTAGATGTGCTCGCAGTACTTTAAGTTCAGCTGGAGCCATACGGTACGGTGCCTTTGCTAACGGGCCTGTACCAGGAATCAGTTCAATCACCATTTCAATCTCTCGCTCTGGAGGCAAGCCTGGCAACCCGTCAGGAAACACATCAGGGAACTCACAGACAACAGGAATATCATTGACATCCTATCGTGGTTTCTCAACAGCAACCACAGAAGCTAAGAATCCTTGGCAACCTGCACTAAGCAACCTATAGGCTCGAATAGCAGAAATAATCATACGAGAAGAACGGGATCGAATACCTTGGAAATAAAAGGCTGATTTCCCTTGGGGCTGAAAATAGACTTTCTTCGATCTGCAGTCAACCACAGCTCCATACTGCTCCAACCAATCCATTCCCAGAATAACATCATAATCTGCCAACTGCAACGCATACAATCTTGCCGGCAACTGGTGATTATCAATCATCACAGGAGACTCTCCCAAACACAAAGGTGTAACCATGAAATCTCCAGAAGGCAATTCAACAAACATCTCACAAGACATCTCTGATGTCAGCTCCTCAATACATGCCAAGAAAGCCTCAGAAATAAAAGAGTGAGAAGCACCATAATCAAATAAGACGCGAGCTGAATGACCATAAAGCATAATCATACCTTCCACCAGATGGGACGCAACAGCTTCAGCTCTAGTCATATGAGAAACTTTGCCTTTCTGCTTCTTCGATCCAGCTGAGGATTGCTGAGAAGACGCCGACGCTTGAGAATAAAACTGTTGTTGAGTTTGAGGTCCAGGAGGAGGTCTGAATTGCGACTGCTGAGGCTTGGAAAACTGAGGAGCTTGCAATTGCTTCGGCCTCAGCAGGCAATCCCGAACCACATGACCCGACTGGTCACATCAAAAACAAACAACAGGCAGAGAACACGGCTGGCCCTTATGATGACCACCGCATCTCCGACACGTCCATGGCTGACTGTGTAATGCCCCGGGTTTTTTGGATCCTTCTTCTCGGGTCCCGGATCTGCGTTTCGGTATATCTGGCTCCGTTGTGTCCGAAATGATGTTTCGGACATCTTTCGTGTTCGGATCGGCGCGATCCGGAGTTGTTTCGGAGGTCCAGAAGAGCTCCGCGACTTTTCCGCGTGTGTTTTCCGATTCTCGGTGTGTGTTTCGGTAATTCCTTCGGAACCTCGTTGCGGGTGAACTGGACCGTTAACCTAGGCGAGTGTGGTACCATTGCGATCGGTGCGTTCCGAGGATCGTGAGGGTGTGATTTTCTATTTTTTGAGATTTTTTTGATTTTCTGGAATTTCCTATATAAATCCCCCCACTCTCTCTCTTCCCCTCATTCTCTCTTCCTCACTCTCTCCCTTCTCACGCTCTCTCTTCTCTCCCACTCTTCTCCGACGGGCGACGGAGGCGGATGGGGGCGAGGTGGCGAGGCCCGTGGGACGAGGGATGGCGAGGACGGGTCGAGGGACGAGGCGGTGGCTAGCCGGTTCGCGGGTGTGGAGGCACCGGCGGGGTTTTGGAGGCGTTTCTTCGTGGATCGACATCCACAGTGCGTAAAATCTTTGGTGGAGGTAGGGAGATGGACCCCCAGCTCGTGCACTTCCTTTCCCGCGAGTTTTGTAGGCCGTGGTGAGCCGAGCGGGTGGAATCGGGGTTTTTTGGGCAAAACCCATGTTTTAGGGCTTGTGGGCCGATCTCTCGTTTTACGGCGTTTTTGGCCGATCCAGGGGTTTAGATGCATGCCTAGGGGCTTGGGGATGGATTCCCCTTTGTTTCCCCATCACCCGGGGTTGATCGGGGCGTGGATCGGTGTTTTGGATGGTTTCCCGCCGTAACGTTCTCGGGAGGGTGTGACGGTCATTCCAGTGACCGTTACATGTGTGTAACGCGCTTGGGCAGGGGCGTTACATTCCCTTGGCTTTGGCGTTCGTGGGTGTGACGGTCCCACGATAGACCGCCACAGCCGTGTGACGCGCCTGGGTGGGTGCGTCACATCCCCTGTTACCCAGCTGAGGGCTGGGGGTGTAACGTCCCCCGACGGACTGTTACATGCGTGTAACGCGCCCGGGGTGGGCCGTCAGGGGCGTTTCAACCGTTGTCTTCCTGACCGTTGGGGGTCAGCGCGTATAACGCGCCGGGGGGGGGGGGGCGCGTTACATCCGTGTGACATGCTGGGGTGGGCGCGTTACATTTGTGTAACGCGCTGGGCCAGGCGCGTTACATCCTGCGTTCCTATGGGCAGTGTAACGACCTGCGTTAGGCCGCCAGGTGGATGTGATGGTCCCGCCTAGACCGTCAGGCTTTGTGTCATTCCGAGGCGAGTTTTGTGTTTTCCGCCTTGCTCCGCGATGTGTGGATCCCCGGTCGACCAGGTTGAGACCCAGTTGTCGACTTGCGGTCTCGTGAGTGCCAGACACCCATGGGATTCTGTGTCCATGTTTTAAGGGTGTCTGGAAGACAGTGTTATCTCGTTTAGCGTGCCCGTAGGGTTGAGAGTCCGGGTGACTTCTCGCGTGTCGGGCTTTCGTGTTACGCTCGATCGAGTCACCGTGTATCGGTGTGTGTGCGGTGGGGTCTCCCCCCCTGCATGTCGTGGGTTCCCTGGAAGGTGATTCCCGAATGGGCCATGAGTTTGGCCTTGGACTGTGAGTCCAGTTATCGGTGTGGCGGCTTGTGTGCTGCCCTGGGAATCGTGCTTCTGTGTTTTCCATGTGGCCCGTGTGGGTGGCCTTAGTCCCTTACGTTCCCTTCCCGAGGGAGTGGTCTTGGCGGTTCGTGAGTTGTCTCGGTACTTGTGCTACCGTGGTTTTAGACCTAGAGATTGGACTGGATTGACGGCCTTGTGCTCTTGCGTACAACGGTCTTGACCCCGAGTCTTGTGACTCAAGGACCGTTGGGTGTAATGCGTCTAGAGGACTGTCCAGAGTCCAGTGGCTTAGCGCCACTTGAGTTTTCTCGACTCTCGCGCAGGGTGCGTACGTGGCCGTGGACTGCGAGTCCTGTCTCTTCTCCGACTGTGGTCACCGTGCGACGGGGCCGATACGTGGGGTGGTCCCCGTACGTCGTCGGATGCGGACGTTATTTTCCGTTGATTTGAGAGTCTACTCCTTCAGTGACCCTCCACTAGTCGTAGCCTACCAGTACGCGGTACCGGTTGCACCAGGGAGTGGTGTACGGGCTTACCCTTAGAGAAGGTTTGTGGACCGGTTGCCGTCGGGCCCCACATCTTGCAGCCAGAGTCCGGCTGAGGGGAAAATCGGTCAGAGGGCCAGACTAGGGACGCACGGTCTGTGTGTGCACACGTGGTTGGGGGCGGTTGGACCCACGTCGACGGGCGTGACCCCAGCTAGTCACTTGTTTGTGGTTACTTGTGCGGTCTTCGTACCTTTTGTAGGCGCTACCACGTCAGGCAGTTCACCTGTGACGTAGTGTAAGACGTCAGGGGACGCTACCGGCTGCGCTTCTAGTGGGAGGTACTTCTGTCGAGTTGGGAGTGACAGACTGTTGGTTTACGTGACTTTGACCTTCGGATTTTTGGTCGTGTTGACCGTTGAGTTTGGTTGTTTCACCATGGCGCGTGTGTCGGTTCTCGCGCCGTGAGACTGGTGCTAGTGGCTTTACCGAGGTTGCATCTTATTGTGCGGTACCTGCGATCGGATGGTCGGGGTTGCACCTTGGACAGTGTGTCCAGGTCGGCTGTGTCCGGGGGACAGGCCTCTACGGCGTGGTTGCCATGTGTTTTTACTTCGGTAAGCGGTACTAGTGTAGTTCGATACAGTAGCCTCGTATGCGAGATCGGGGTGTGTTTCCGGTACAGTAGGAGTAGTTGTAGTGCCGTGTTTCGACCGGCCACCGGGTTCACTGTTCCTGCTGTTGCGGTTGCTCTTGTAGCTTTCCTTTCCGGTACCGCCATTGTTTCCGGTTGGGGATCCGCGGGATCCCTACTGAGTCTCTGTTTTGGAGACTCATTCCCTGCTTTTAGGTGTGGCGGCTCTTCCTCGAGGTTCGAGGGTGCGGAGCGGAGGTTCTCAGTTGCCAACTTGCCGGGCCGAGTGTTCACTTGGTATGTGGTACGTTTTACTACTTTAGACTCTACTTTCTGTTAGACTGGACTCTGTTGTAGCTGTAGTTCTTCTTTCTTTCAGCTTGTTGTTGTTTGTTGTCCTGCTTTTTTTCCTATTTCTTTGTGCCTCTACACTCCTTTTAGCCCTTCCGAGCCCTCCCGGCTCGTAGGCGGCGGTGCGAGTCTCAGGTTATCGGGCCTTCCCGGTAATCAGATTCTCGGGTCGTTACAGCTGGTATCAGAGCGGTGGTTGTGAGCGTACATAGGAATTTGAGATATTGCAGTGATCAGAGTCCATAAGGTCCAGTACAGTCGGCAGCTGGCTTAGGGTTTTGTGTTCGCTTTCCGCCTAGTTTCTCGCATGAGAGCTTGAGTGCGTTGTGCGGCGCTGTGAAGGTGGTTGATGTCCGCGGCTTTCGTGCCAGCATGGGGTCTAAGGATCGAGGTTGAGAGCCTTCTCCCTCATCGGTGGTGGCCCTGATTGTGCTGCGTTGGGCAGAGGTTGCTGGCAGGCGCAAGCTCGCGGTGCTGCATTCGAGGAACCTGCAGCATGGTCAGGTGGCCGGAGAAGATTGTTCATGGTTAGGTGGCCGTGAGTGTGCTCTGAGGGAGTTGTTATTGGTGTTTGGCCACTCCGGCGTTGGTTTTATCCAGCCCCTGAGGCGTTGAGGTTGTGGTTTAAGGTGGCAGAGCGGGTGTTCTGATCGAGAAATGTGCTCGGGTGAGCGGAGGATCTTCTAGGTGAGCTGCTGTTTCGTCGAGCCTGACGTTCTTGCCGTGCTCTATGGCATCAGAAATGACGTGTCGGTCCCGGTTATTCTTGCCGATTTCAAGGCAGGATTGGGCTGTGGTGTCCCAGTAAGTCTTGCTCCTGCGCTCTTGTGTGCGATTGGGTTGTGTTCGCCCTGGAGTTGGCTTGAGATGTGAAGGCTCCGCGGTGAGTTTCGGGACTCGAGGGTGAGCATCGGCGGTTGTTAGTTATGGCTCGTGTTGCGGCTCTTGGCGTGGTGTGTTGCAGTTTGAGGAATTGCATCAGTGGTGCATCGAGAGATGCTGTGATTATGGTCCGATGTGACACTCGCCGAGTGTGTTGGAGGCGCTGACCTTATGGAAGCGATGGCTTTTCTTGGTGCTGGGTGGTGCTGTTTCCAGCATGCGCGAGGTTCGAGGTCAAGTCGAGCGTGGAGTTCTTCCGTTGGTCGGAAGTGCGTTTGGTCTCCCCTTTGGTTGGAGAGATTGTGTTGGGCTAAGGTTCGTCATCTTGCATTGGGTGCCCGGATTGGTTAACCTTGTGTGCCATGATGTCCATGCGAGACGTGCTCCTTGTCTTGGCAAGGCGGTTGCCTGTGAGAAGTCGTGCCCATTCCCTTGTCGTGTGAGGGTACTGGCGCTGTTCCAGAAGGACGAGTGCTGGTTGGGCGGTGTTCGCTTTCTCGACTGTGCGCGCGGATCAGAGTGCGCAGCAGAAGCGTGGTGGGCCCATAACCCACAGGTCAGTGGTGTCAGCAACCAGGTCACCGTGAGCACTGTTCAGGTGGTGTCCCGTGGCTCTATGGTAAGGGCGGAATCGGGATTGGCAGGTGTCCACTTGGATTGATCGAAGGATTTGATGAGACCAGATGGAGGAGTGACGCCTTTGGGCGGAGGCCTTTTTGTGAGATTGGCGTCGGATTGGTGGTCCTTGATAGGACATTGGTGTCGCAATGGTTATCCCTGGTTTGGTGACCAGCATGGGATGGTTCCCCTGTAAGTCTGAGTCCAGTGAGGTGATGACTGAAGACACTAGGATCTTATCATTTGGTTTCATCGTGCTCCCCGAGAGGGTCGAGTTGGTGCGATGTTCGAGCTCGGATGCGGAGTCCGAGAGGAGTGTAGCTCGAGATGTGGCATTGGTCTGTGTGTGAGTCAGCGGATGGCATGCTGTGAGTTGGATCGTGCCTGTTGGTCTGGTGGAGGTTTCCCGTTGACGTGTATCTAGCGACCAGTGGATGGTCTTTTCACAGACAGAAGATGCTGGTTGTCGGGCCTCGAGCGTGGCGAGAGCCGTGTGCCAGCGAGACCTTTGGTGGTCGTTTCTATGATGTGCCTTTCCGGATGGGATCTGGGCCTTGTCGAAGTTTGTCTTCTGACAAGTGTTGGCACAGTGTTATATCTGGCTTTCGGCTTGCCATGTATGAGGTGTTTCTTGGTGCTGACCCGATGCTCTGATTGCGGTCTACTGAGAGGACTGCTTGAGCTGGTGGAGGCTCTGTTTTGGTTGCTCCCTTGAGGAGGGTGTGCGACCTGTCAGCTGGCTGTGAAGTTGATGTGCGATTTGTCTGCCGACCATTGGATGGATCGGTAGCTGATTCTCGTGACGAGGGTTGTGATTCCTCGGTGAGCGAGATTGTGGCTGCGGCGCCATGGTGGATTCTCACATTGTCTGAGGTGATGCCGCACTGTGTCTTCTGGTATATGCCTACTCTGTTGGCCGGTATGCTCGGCGCGAGGAGCGAGGTGTTGCTTGTTATTGTAAGTCTGGCTATGTCCCTCAGGATCGGTGTTTTTGTGAGAATCAAGGTTTTCTGTGCTGGGGCTCTGACAGCGTGTCAGTTGGTTCAGTGTTCTTCCCGTGGGACTTCGTGCTAGGTCCTGAATTTCGAGGACGAAATTCCTTTAAGGGGGGAGGGCTGTAATGCCCCGGGTTTTTTGGATCCTTCTTCTCGGGTCCCGGATCTACGTTCCGGTATATCTGGCTTCGTTGTGTCCGAAATGATGTTTCGGACATCTTTCGTGTTCGGATCGGCACGATCCGGAGTTGTTTCGGAGGCCCGGAAGAGCTCCGCGACTTTTCCGGGTGTGTTTTTCGATTCCCGGTGTGTGTTTCGATAATTCCTTTAGAACCTCGTTGCTGGTGAACCGGGCCGTTCACCTAGGCGAGTGTGGTACCGTTACGATCGGTGCGTTCCGAGGATCGCGAGGGTGTTATTTTATATTTTTCGGGATTTTTCCGAATTTTTGGAATTTTCTATATAAACCCCCCACTCTCTCTCTTCCCCTCATTCTCTCTTCCTCACTCTCTCCCTTCTCACGCTCTCTCTTCTCTCCCTCTCTTCTCCGGCGGCCGACGGAGGCGGATGGGGGGAGGTGGCGAGGCCCGTGGGACGAGGGATGGCGAGGACGGGTCGAGGGACGAGGCGGTGGCGTGTGGCGAGCCGGTTCGCGGGCGTGGAGGCACCGGCGGGGTTTTGGAGGCGTTTCTTCATGGATCGGCATCCACGGTGTGCAAAATCTTCGGTGGAGGTAGGGAGATGGACCCCCAGCTCGTGCACTTCCTTTCCCGCAAGTTTCGTAGGCCGTGGTGAGCCGAGCGGGTGGAATCGGAGTTTTTTGGGCAAAACCCATGTTTTAGGGCTTGTGGGCCGATCTCTCGTTTTACGGCAGTTTTGGCCAATCCAGGGGTTTAGATGCATGCCTAGGGGCTTGGGGATGGATTCCCCTTTGTTTCCCCATCACCCGGGGGTGATCGGGGCGTGGATCGGTGTTTTGGATGGTTTCCCGCCGTAACGTTCTCGGGAGGGTGTGACGGTCATTCCAGTGACCGTTACATGTGTGTAACGCGCTTGGGCAGGGGCGTTACATTCCCTTGGCTTTTGGCTTTGGCGTTCGTGGGTGTGACGGTCCCACGATAGACCGCCATAGCCGTGTGACGCGCCTGGGTGGGTGCATCACATCCCCTGTTACCCAGCTGAGGGCTGGGGGTGTAACGGCCCCCGACGGACCGTTACATGCGTGTAACGCATCCGGGGTGGGCCGTCAGGGGCGTTTCAACCGTTGTCTTCCTGACCGTTGGGGGTCAGCGCGTGTAACGCGCCAGGGCGGGCGTGTTACATCCGTGTGACGTGCTGGGGCGGGCGCGTTACATTTGTGTAACGCGCTGGGCAAGGCACGTTACATCCTGCGTTCCTATGGGCCGTGTAACGGCCTGCGTTAGGCCGCCAGGTGGATGTGATGGTCCCGCCTAGACCGTCACAGCCCTGTGACGGTCTAGGGCTAGACCGTCAGGCTTTGTGTCGTTTCGAGGTGAGTTTTTGTGTTTTTCGCCTTGCTCCGCGATGTGTGGATCCCCGGTCGACCCGGTTGGGACCCAGTGGTCCACTTGCGGTCTCGTGAGTGCCAGACACCCATGGGATTCTGTGTCCATGTTTTGAGGGTGTCTGGAAGACTGTGTTATCTC
Organism: Amorphophallus konjac; assembly: GCA_022559845.1. NCBI lineage: Eukaryota > Viridiplantae > Streptophyta > Magnoliopsida > Alismatales > Araceae > Amorphophallus > Amorphophallus konjac. The sequence continues at coordinate 223,334,252 of CM040117.1, read as the reverse complement.
GTTTAGCGTGCCCGTAGGGTTGAGAGTCCGGGTGACTTCTCGCGTGTTGGGCTTTCGTGTTACGCTTGATCGAGTCACCGTGTATCGGTGTGTGTGCGGTGGGGACTCCCCCCCCCCCCCCCCCCCCCCGCATGTCGTGGGTTCCCTGGAAGGTGATTCCCGAATGGGCCATGAGTTTGGCCTTGGACTGTGAGTCTAGTTATCGGCGTGGCGGCTTGTGTACTGCCCTGAGAATCGTGCTTCTGTGTTTTACTTGTGGCCCGTGTGGGTGGCCTTAGTCCCTTACGTTCCCTTCCCGAGAGAGTGGTCTTGGCGCTTCATGAGTTGTCACGGTACTCGTGCTACCGTGGTTTTAGACCTAGAGATTGGACTGGATTGACGGCCTTGTGCTCTTGCGTACAACGGTCTTGACCCCGAGTCTTGTGACTCAAGGACCGTTGGGTGTAATGCGTCTAGAGGACTGTCCAGAGTCCAGTGGCTTAGCGCCACTTGAGTTTTCTCGACTCTCGCGCAGGGTGCGTGCGTGGCCGTGGACTGCGAGTCCTGTCTCTTCTCCGACTATGGTCACCGTGCAACGGGGCCGGTACGTGGGGTGGCCCCCATACGTCGTCGGATGCGGACGTTGTTTTTCGTTGATTTGAGAGTCTACTCCTTCAGTGACCCTCCACTAGTCGTAGCCTACCAGTACGCGGTACCGGTCGCACCAGGGAGTGGTGTATGGGCTTACCCTTAGAGACGGTTTGTGGACCGGTTGCCGTCGGGCCCCACGTCTTGCAGCCATAGTCCGGCTGAGGGGAAAACTGGTCAGAGGGCCAGACCAAAGACGCACGGTCTGTGTGTGCACACGTGGTTGGGGGTGGTTGGACCCACGTCGACGGGCGTGACCCCAGTTAGTCACTTGTTTGTGGTTACTTCTGCGATGTTCGTGCCTTTGGTAGGCGCTACCACGTCAGGCAGTTCACCTGCGGCGCGGTGTAAGACGTCAGGGGATGCTACCGGCTGCACTTCTAGTGGGAGGTTGATGCGGGACGGACTGAGGAGACAACGTTATATGAGACGGACACGACTCGACCAGCAATGACACGACTACTAGAGCGACCTCGGCTCGACACGAAGAGCTCCTATAGGCTACACGTCGCTAACAGAAGTGCAAACTCACTCGTCGTCCCATGCGAGGGAAAGCGTGGATCGTGCGCGGTTAAGAAACCGACAGAGTTCAAGGTAGTCTGACTCAACTTCCAGAATCGGATCGAGTCGCGGGACGGGTCACTCTCACACTCACAGCGGCGACATGAACACACGGGTTAGGAACCTACACTCTCGCAGCGGCATAAGACCATATACTAGCTAAGCAAAGTAATGCCGAGAAGTTTAGATCGTTACCTCCACGCACCCGGCGTGGGGAAGACGACCCCGACCAATCACGGACTCCCGGTTAAATAATTTCACAGCAGTGTACAATAACTTGATCCACTCCACGCAGGGAGGTAAAAGGTCACATGTGGGGCCCGGGAATCACGCGAATTGGGTTGACGGGCAGCATCTTGATGTCGCCCGGCGGTGCATAACTCCGCATCTTCGTGCTGTCCAAACGGCGCGATCTACGGGTCCGTGGGGCCCACGGGTGGCGCTGTCCTCTCGGCCTGCTGGGGTGGGGCCCACTATGATGGAGACCCCTGGTGGCATGCCTCCTCGGACGGCGGTCGTCCGGAAATGCCGATCGGTGGTCGATCGGCCCCGATCTCCAATTCTTGAACTAGCTACCCACGGATTTCAGGTTGTGTTTTCCGACGCACGCTCCGGCGAGAACGGCCGCTGCGATCAATCCCGATGTCGGATTGGGGCGCATGAGCTGTCGTTGGAAAGCTCTCTTACAATCCTCCAATCTAGACCCTGAGAGATCTGCTGGATCTGTCTGGATCTGGACGTTATTGAATTTTCAAGTTCCTATTGTACAGTACCCAAATTCTCAGATCTACAAGTGAGTTGTCTGAGAACTGCCGTTGACCGCATGGTAGAATGCCAATTCAGCTCCTGATCTCTTCATCAAAGTGGTATGGTTTTGAACAAGGAAACTGGAGATATTTTTTGTGGTAGGATTGGAGGAGGTTATGATTTGTTATGATTTTTTCACGGGAGGGTGGTCGGATCTGGGAACAGGTGGACAACACTGTAGGTAGCTCTGAAAATGAATTTTGAAAAATAAGTGGAGGGCTGATCCAAATTCAATAAAATCCATGGTAGGAGGGGTTGATGGACAGAACCCCCAGTAAAATTGACAGACCCATGGAAAATCAAAACATGGGTCGGAGTTAGGAAACTCAGACGGACTGCCACAGTGGACAGAAAGCAGCCAGATCTGGTGGAAGAGGGAGAACGAAATGGGAAAAATAGGAAAAGGGATCTGGAAGCTCTGCCAATTTTTATGGGATGTGGGAAACACCTCCAAAACTCACCCTCAAAATTTGGGAACCAACAGATCTCGGAGTTGGGAGCTGGAATTTTGGGATCAGCTGGCTGTTTGGTGAAGACAGATTTCTGACGAACTTGATGGCGGTGCGGTGGCGGCTCGTGGCAGCGGCGATGATGACCAGAACCGATAGGGGAGGCGTCACACCTCAGAATAGCAACCGTCTCAGCTGCAAGGGGGAGAGGGAGGAGAGAGGAGGGGGGCGCCCAAGGTTGCTCCAAGCAAAATTTCTGATTTCTTATGCATTAAATTCATCCAAAATGGAAAATACAAGCTTATATAGGTTACATCTCAAATCCATCCTCCACCGTTGGATCTAGGGAAGGGGAATGGAGGGCTGGGATTGAGTGTGATCAACACACAAAATTTAAATAAAATATACAAGGGGGGTGCCCTATTGACCAAGGGAGACAAGGTAGAATTGGTAGGTAGCCTACCTTGGACTTTGAAGTCCAATTGTCTCCCATGTGTCTTTTACCATTCAACCTTCTAGATGCCTCCATTTGAATGGTTGGCTGACCCCAAATGGGGTCCTAGGCTGAGGTGGATTAATGGGAGAGGGTCTGTGGGGCCCGTGGGGCCCGGGGGTCCCATTTTACAAATAAACCCCTCTTACAATCAAAATTACAAACTGAATAAAATGAAACAAACACACATTACACACAAATAAAGTCTAAACAAATATGATAAATGGGGAGAGTCAAGGAGGAGTCTCTAGGCTATCTCCGAGCCAGATGGACGCTGAAGTGGCTCAAGTCGTGCTCCGCATGCGGTACCGGTGGCTCGGCGTAACTGCTCAGGTGTCCGCACCAATTCTCCCCGGGTGGGAGAAACTCGACCCTGTCGAGTAAGGGTCTGCATCGCTCCGGTATCGCTCCAGAAGGTCTGGATCAATCCGCTGTAACTCTCCATGTGTCCTCGGTAGCGGGCCGTCCTCTCCATCGCACTAGGTAGCGCGGGTAGGATCCACTCCTGGTAATTGTCACCTGCTCATCCAGTATATGATCGATATGCTCACGCTACCGTGACAAAGGGGCTGGAGGTGGACACTCAGGTGTGGGCTCACTCTCAATGGGAGGAGATGGCTCAAAAGGCTCACTAGGGATCACCGCTGGGTCCCTATATACAACTAGATCCGAAATATTAAAAGTAGAGCTTATACCGTATTCCTCAGGCAGGTCCACAACATACGCATTGGATCCAACGCGTTTCAACACTCTAAATGGACCGGCTCCGCGAGCTTGCAACTTCTTAACAGTTCCAGAGGGAAACCGTTCAGGTCTTACCCTGATCATGACATATTCGCCCTCTTGGAACTCTCGGTGGTGTCTATGGTCACCGGCTAACTCCTTGTACCGTGCATTGCTGGCCTTACTGTGACGACGGACGTCGTCATGCAGACTCCTAACATGCCTAACAAAAAGAAAAACACACAGATGCACACACGACCCTAGACAAACCTAATGCTAGTCCGACCCAATCATATGCAAGGTGGTCCAGGACATCCGAATGTGTGCCATGCATGCATTTGACATAATCGGAGGTTAATGGCATGGTGGATTCCTAGACATCCTACGATGCACCAATCATGGACATTGGGTTTGGATGTGGGAAGTCCGGGAGGTTTGGGTGGTTTAGGTGGGCCGGGGGAACCAAAGTCTTCATTACCCCCAAATGACGGTTCGAACCTATTGCCATGTGAAGGTTGCCAGGCCCGAGTAGGAGGGGTGTGATAGTGGACTTCCTTAAAGAGGTGGAGTGGAGGTTGTGGGCCAAAGGGTCCATGAAGAAAGGGATCGAAGGGATCAAAGAATGTGTGACCCCTCGATATGGATTCCCTCATCTCAAGGTCCCATGTGTGGAATTCTAGAAGGTGTTGATGGTCACCTTCATCCATCGACGTAGATGGGACTGTGTATAGCAGATAGGGCTCCTCCCTTGGGATAAAAGGAGTGAAGTCAGGCTCGGCCGGTAAGGGGAGGAGTAAAAGAACCTCCATGGTGATATGGCCCACGGTGTACACGGAGGTGATAGACCCTAAGGATGGATGTGTGAAGCTACGACCTATAGGTTGGTCAAAGCCTGGGGCCAACAAATGTGTAAAAGTCAATTGCCGGTCTAACCCTTTAAGAAGGTCATATAATGTATCCACATAGTGACTAGACTAGAAAATGGTGTGAAATGAATTGATTGGCACCAGAGGTAGGATAGGGTCCATAGATGGGAAGGGAAGTGGGACCAAGCCCTTCTTGAGCCAGCTAAGAAGCGGCTCGGCTATGACAAGCATACCCGTTAGAAACACGGGTGGCTCGGGCTGAGGTGGCTTAGAATAAAGATCAGAGAGTGGGACTTCTCCAACCCTTTTGTCCCCTAGGGCTAGAGATGTCCGAGTGGGACACTGTCCGGCAAAGTGGCCGAACCCCTGGCAGCGATAACACTGCTGCCGTGAACCACTACGCTCCTTGATAAGTCGATCTTGACCCGTCATGATGTGGAGAGGGCCTTGTGGTGGCACCTTAGATGACATCGGGTTGGGGCTACCGGTTGTTACCTCTTTAGGCTCATGCTTGGTTCTATCTCGGCTAGGAGGTAGGCAAGGGGGAAGCAGGGACTCAATATAATCACACTTCCTATCCACTTTATCCAAAATGATTTGGAAGAGTTCGGCAATGGTGGGGTTTGGAGTAGGAGCGATGTGATGGACTCCCCCATATGAATTTGGCTTAGTCGTGGACCTCGGCTCTTCTACATGCGCGGCGCGTTGCCTCCGATTATGGCCCACTTGGGTGGAGGTGATTGGGTGGGGTCGGTTGGAGGTGACCGGGCCGGGTAGGTAGACCTTCCTAAGTTCACCCTTCATCTCATGCCATGACTCGATGGGCCTTTACCTCCTAACCTCTCTCATGCGTTCAATGCTCTCCCATTTCCAGGCGGCTTTGTGGACAAGCCTCTCTCGGGCAAAACTGACTTGCATGGCATCGGACATGGTGTAACATTCAAAATATTTGTCCATGGCGGCCTCCCACTTGAGATAGTCGCCCGGGTCATTGGAGCCATAAAAATATGAGACTTCGGGCCTACGGAAGTGGAGTGGGTGGTTGCCAAGCCCATGGGTGGACCAACAGCCATATTGCCCGGGTGATGGGGATTCCATGTGAATTTGGTGGAACTACATGCTAGACATGCCGACACTTGGACAAGACCGACGGACTCTTATTGGACTACACACGAATTAGGAGACACAAACTGATGCAAACACCGACTAATGCACCTAGACCTAAACCAATATCCGGTATGTGGCGGAGTTAATCGATCCGAAGATCACTCCCGCAAGTGTGCAGCTGATAAGTGTGTATTTTTATATGTTAATGTACAACACATGCACTTTTTATGAGCATTAATATCAATAATTATACACTTATCACATTTACTCTCAATGTTCAATAAAAATGTCAAGTTTGATGGAATTAATGAAATTTTGAGCAATAAACTATGCTTTTGACAGGTACTTAATCAAAGAGGAAGACGATCGGAACAAAAGCTACACAAGTCCATAGATAAGCGAAGCCCATTCACACCGATCAAAGCCCAATCTCAATTTAAAGAAAAGAAAACAAGAAAAAAAAGAAAAATATAAATAGATAATATATTTTAAAATAGTTATAGCTATCTAACTATTTATTTATCTATTTATATTTCCAATACAAAAAGAAAAAAAACAAAAATAAATAGATTTTAAATTAAGTGTTATATATATGATACACTTGATAGATAGATAGATATCTAGATTATATATATATATATATATATATAAGCACATATATAACACATGTGGCTTCGGGTGGCTTAAAGGCAAGGCATATATTAAACATGAAAACATACATTATAAACATCACGTGAAGACAATACATGCAGATAGGCCAAGGTTTCATGGAGGCTTAAGCACATGATGAAAGATGGCCAATGGGGGCTCCACGTAAAGGTCAGATGCAGAGAAAGACAAAGGCTATGCAACGTCTCCATGGGCTCCATGGCAGGAGGCTAGCCACGCAATGCATGCAACAGGTTGGGCCATGCAAATGGCTTTGGCAGCGACAACCTTTCCTCATGCACAAAACCTTCCAAACACGTATGTGGGTCAAAGCAGCTCATGCATGCAGCGAATGGGCTCACGGGCGGAGTCAGCGAAGGATGCCAAGGCAGCCAAGGCCCACACGGTGGGTCCACGAGCAGGAGGTTGGCAGGTTTCATATCAACAGGGGGAGCATCCCCCTCGTCAAACGCACAAGGGCTGTCGGCAAGGCTTCAAAGCACGCAGGCTTCAACGGTTCAGTGGGTGAAGGCGGGCTTCACACGGGTCAGCAAACACGGCAACACGGTGGGCGGCCTCCTTCACATGGCTTTGCAAAGTGGGCGGCCGCGGGTTTCACACAAACAGAGAGCTATTTCTATGCCTATAAAGGGGGGGTTGGAGAATGGTTTAAGGGAAGCTTTGTAATGTATTTTAGTTCTATATAATGTTCTTGTGAGAGTTTGTGAGTTCTTAAGAGTTTAAATTATGTTTTTGAAGAAGAGGAGAGAGAGGGGCAGGAGGCCCCTTCAGCTTCTAATTTCTTTCATTTTGTTATTCATTTTAAATTATTAGAAATTTTAGCTTTTGTAAGTTTAAATTATTGTTAGTGTAAATTTTAAGATTTTTGTCATATCTTAGCCATTTACATGCCTTTATAATTGTCATTTCAATTTCTTATCTTCTTCAAAGTTGTTCATCTTTTAATTATCTACATTTTCTCTTTTTACCATTTTCTCTAATTCCTCTCCGTTTTTAAGTTATTGCATATTTTTCTAAATTCTGTCCGGGTCGATTACTATTCATCCGAGTTGATACCTTATGCCATTTCTCCATTTTGAAGCTCTTCCAATCCTCTTTTCATTCTGAGTTCTTCCTGAAAGTTGTTTCTCTCTTATAGATCTAGATTTTCTTCTTCTATCACTATCTCCAATTCTTTTTCGTTTGTAAGTTATAATTAATTTTTCAAAGTACTATTTTCCACCGAAACACTATTCACCCGCGCGGATAGCTTCCGATATTTCCCAGTTTTCACCTTCTTCCTCTCATTTTCTCTCTCTGCACTCTTCATGAAAATTTTTTCTAACCCTCCAATATTCAACTTTGTCTTCTGTCACTTTGTCTAATTCTATCCGGTTTAAAAGTTATTTCTCTTCCTAGTTCACCTTAGTTTCATTATAATTGTCTATTTGTTCTTCTATCGATTCTACCCTTCTAAATTACATCACAATCTTTCTAAGGCGGCTTAAATTCAATTCTCTTGATCTTTAAATCTTAACAACTCAAGATTTTCAACTTTCAAATCTACTTCTCCCTGTGAATTCGACTCGGTCTCACCACTTAACTATTTCATTTATTTAAATTGTGGACCGGATATTGTAATTTGATAGTGGGACGTATTAACGACGTGCGTTTCCGCGCATCAAATTTTGGCCCGATAGGCGTAGCCTAGCGTTTGGACAACACCTTTTAAGATACCGAATTATCGGAATGAAATACAATTTTAAAACACCTTTTTTTTGTTTTGAAAACTAATGATGATCCTAGACTCGACTTAGACCATGATGCATGCAAGACTTATGCAAGACTACCTTAGACTCGACTCGCTCTGATACCAAACTGATGTGGGATGGACTGAGGAGACGACGCTATATGAGACGGACACGACTCGACCAGCAATGACACGACTACTAGAGCGACCTCGGCTCGACACGAAGAGCTCCTATAGGCTACACGTCGCTAACAGAAGTGCAAACTCACTCGTCGTCCCATGCGAGGGAAAGCGTGGATCATGCGCGGTTAAGAAACCGACAGAGTTCAAGGTAGTCTGACTCAACTTCCGGACTCGGATCGAGTCGCGGGACGGGTCACTCTCACACTCACAGCGGAGACATGAACACACGGGCTAGGAACCTACACTCTCGCAGCGGCATAAGACCATATACTAGCTAAGCGAAGTAACGCCGAGAAGTTTAGATCGTTACCTCCACGCACCCGGCGTGGGGAAGACGACCCCGGCCAATCACGGACTCCCGGTTAAACAATTTCACAACAGTGTACAATAACTTGACCCACTCCACGCAGGGAGGTAAAAGGTCACATGCGGGGCCCGGGAATCACGCGAATTGGGTTGACGGGCAGCATCTTGATGTCGCCCGGCGGTGCCGAACTCCGCGTCTTCGTGCTGTCCAGACGGCGCGATCTACGGGTCCGTGGGGCCCACGGGTGGCGCTGTCCTCTCGGCCAGCTGGGGTGGGGCCCACTGTGATGGAGACCCCTGGTGGCGTGCCTCCTCGGACGGCGGTCGGCCGGAAACGCCGATCGGTGGTCGATCGGCCCCGATCTCCAATTCTTGAACTAGCTACCCACGGATTTCAGGTTCTATTTTTCGGCGCGCGCTCCGGCGAGAACGGCCGCTACGATCAATCCCGATGTCGGATCGGGGCGCATGAGCTATCGTTGGAAATCTCTCTTACAATCCTCCAATCTAGACCCAGAGAAATCTGCTGAATCTGGCCGGATCTGTACTTTATTGAATTTTTAAGTTCCTGTTGTACAGTACCCAAATTCTCAGATCTACAAGTGAGTTGTCTGAGAACTGCCGTTGACCGCATGGTAAAATGCCGATTCAGCTGCTGAGCTCTTCATCAAAGTGGTATGGTTTTGAACAAGGAAACCAGAGATATTTTTTGTGGTAGGATTGGAGGAGGTTATGATTTGTTATGATTTTTGCACAGGAGGGTGGTCGGATCTGGGAACAGGTGGACAGCACTGTAGCTAGCTCTGAAAATGAATTTTGAAAAATAGGTGGAGGGCTGATCCAAATTCAAGAAAATCCGTGGTAGGAGAGGTTGATGGACAGAACCCCCAGTAAAATTGACAGACCCATGGAAAATCAAAACATGGGTCGGAGTTAGGAAACTCAGACGGACTGCCACAGTGGACAGAAAGCAGCCAGATCTGGTAGAAGAGGGAGAACGAAATGGTAAAAATAGGAAAAGGGATCTGGAAGCTCTGCCAATTTTTATGGGACGTGGGAAACACCTCTAGAACTCACCCTCAAAATTTGGAACCAACAAATCTCGGAGTTGGGAGCTGGAATTTCGGGATCAACTGGCTGTTTGGTGAAGACAGATTTCCGACGAACTTGATGGCGGTGCGGTGGCGGCTCGTGGCGGCGGCGATGATGACCAGAACCGATAGGGGAGACGTCACACCTCAGAATAGCAACCGTCTCAGCTGCAAGGGGGAGAGGGAGGAGAGAGGAGGGGGGCGCCCTAGGCTGCTCCAAGCAAAATTTCTGATTTCTTATGCATTAAATTCATCCAAAATGGAAAATACAAGCTTATATAGGTTACATCTCAAATCCATCCTCCACCGTTGGATCTAGGGAAGGGGAATGGAGGGCGGGGATTGAGTGTGATCAACACACAAAATTTAAATAAAATATACAAGGGGGGGCGCCCTATTGACCAAGGGAGACAAGGTAGAATTGGTAGGTAGCCTACCTTGGACTTTGAAGTCCAATTGTCTCCCATGTGTCTTTTACCATTCAACCTTCTAGATGCCTCTATTTGAATGGTTGACTGACCCCAAATGGGGTCCTAGGCTGAGGAGGATCAATGGGAGAGGGTCTGTGGGGCTCGTGGGGCCCGGGGGTCCCATTTTGTAAATAAACCTCTCTTACAATCAAAATTACAAACTGAATAAAATGAAATAAACACACATTACACATAAATAAAGTCTAAACAAATATGATAAATGGGGAGACTCAAGGAGGAGTCTCCAGGCTGTCTCCGAGCCAGATGGACGCTGAAGTGGCTCGAGTCGTGCTCCGCATGCGGTAACGGTGGCTCGGCGTAACTGCTCAGGTGTCCGCACCAGAGGTACTCCTGTCGAGTTGGGAGTGACAGACTGTTGGTTTATGTGACTTTGACCTTCGGATTTTCGGTCGTGTTGACCGTTGAGTTCGGTTGTTTCACCGTGGCGCGTGTGTCGGTTCTCGCGCCGTGAGACTGGTGCTAGTGGCTTTACCGAGGTTGCATCTTGTTGTGCGGTACCCGCGATCGGATGGTCGGGGTTGCACCTTGGACAGTGTCTCCAGGTCGGCTGTGTCCTGGGGACAGGCCTCTACGGCGTGGTTGCCGTGTGTTTTTACTTCGGTAAGCGGTACTAGTGTAGTTCGATACAGTAGCCTCGTATGCGAGATCGGGGTGTGTTTCCGGTACAGTAGGAGTAGTTGTAGTGCCGTGTTTCGACCGGCCACCGGGTTCACTGTTCCTGCTGTTGCGGTTGCTCTTGTAGCCTTCCTTTCCGGTACCGCCGTTGTTTCTGATTGGGGTTCCGCGGGATCCCTGCTGAGTCTCTGTTTTGGAGACTCATTCCTTGCTTTTCAGGTGTGGCGGTTCTTCCTCGAGGTTCGAGGGTACGGAGCGGAGGTTCTCAGTTGCCAGCTTGCCGGGCTGAGTGTTCACTTGGCATGTGATACGTTTTACTGCTTTAGACTGTACTTTCTGTTGGACTGGACTCTGTTGTAGCTGTAGTTGTTCTTTCTTTCAGCTTGTTGTTGTTGGTTGTCCTGCTTTATTTCCTATTTCTTTGTGCCTCCACACTCCTTTTAGCCCTTCCGAGCCCTCCCGGCTCGTGGGCGACGGTGAGAGTCTCGGGTTATCGGGCCTTCCCGGTAATCGAATTCTCGGGTCGTTACAGACTGACAGCTGAACTCTGACGAGTTTGAGAAGAAGGCGCTGTCGGTTGCTGGACTACATCCGTACCGGACGACGGCTGCTGGAAAAACCTCTTTTTCTTCTTGAACTTCTTAAACTTAGTCTTGGAAGGAGAAGAAGCACTGCTAACCTCTGGTTGGACCGAGGGAACACCTGCCACTGGCGGTCGGTAAGCCTGCTGAGACTGCACTGCCGGCTGAACTAACCCCGCCTAAGGATACCCACCTGGTCTCGCCATCTCCAGCTCAAGTGCCACAGCTGTCTGGCACGCACCATCTAGATCGGCAACACGACTTGCAATCAGGGGCATCTTCAACTCTGGCCTCAAACCTCGCAAGAATTACTGAGTCTTCAACGCTTCATTTGCCAGCACATTTGGCGCATACTGACCCAATTCCAAGAACTTATTCCGATACTGAAGCACAGTCATACTACCTTGAGTCAGCTCCATAAATTGATACATTTTAGCCATCTGCAAGCAGGCAGGAGTACAGGCACGCTCTAAAGCAGCAACGAACTCTGCCCAAGTGATCTGCCGAAGAGGTCTGGAATGAAAAGCAATCTGCCACTCGGCTTTCCACCACGTAATGGCTGTACCTTGGAGTTGAAACGCAGCAAGCATAACCTTCTCATCTTCAGTGCTCTCCATAGACAGGAACACGCATTCAACAGCATCCAACCATTGCCTCGCAACCTCTGGATCGGGCTGTCCATCGAAAGCAGGCGGATTGAATAGGAGAAATTCTTTCAAAGCCTTGCCTCGACGAGCAGGCACTTCAATCTGAGGAGCAACCATCGGCGCTGGAGGAGGAACGACTGGAACAGCAGGAACAGCGGGAACTGCAGGAGGAGGTGCAGAACCACTAACTTCCCTGGGCACATCTCGGGGAGCTCGAGGAACTCGAGGAGGTCTTCCTCGACGAGGCGGCATCTTGCACTGCCGAAAAATAGAAAGCAACAGAAATCACATCAATCACGCGGAAAACAACTCTAAGCCAGCAATAGACAACACAAAGGACTAGCTCTGGACAAGTTACAAATTCCAATTCCTTATACAATTCCCCAACTCCGCTCTGATACCAACTGTGACGACCCAGCGTTCAGGATACCGATATACCGATAACATCGATGCACCGATACCAAGAACTGGGGAAGCCACCCAAGAGGCTGATGAGGCCCCTGAAGGGTTGGTGAAGTTTATCGAGGGGATGCATAGCGAATTACAATTTGAAACTCGCATATTACAATTAAGCAATAAAATTAACACAAGTGCGGAAGCAATTAAAAAATAACCAGAGAGATATCTACATAACTAGTCCAGAAGCACAAGAGTACTAGTCCAAAAAGTACAACTACGCGGGGCATACCCTGGAGAAAGTACAACAGAGCCTCACAAAGGTGACCCGTCAACTGCTGGCAACTAAGCACGGTCTCTGAGCAACCTCACAAAACACCGGGAGATGGAGGGCGCGGCTCACCTGAAAGGAGAAGGGTGAGTCACAGCCAGACTCAGTAGGGGTCACGCGGATCCCTACCTCGCACTAAACAAACATGCATGCGAAGATAAAGGCAATAGGGCATGCATTTAAATAAAGTAACAGGCATTGGCATGAATAACTAATCACAAGAAAGCTGTAAACTCTATCTAAGCAGGTATAACAGCTAACACATGCCAATAATAATTAAATGCAAGCGACTGAAACTAAATCTACCAAATAGGATAAGCCTTAACCAATCCAAGCAGTAGGGAGTAGGACAACCACTGGAGCAGAAACCAGATGCGTCCACTGACGACTTACACTGCGTCTCAAGCACTCGCAGTTGGTAAAACGACAAGCTGAGCGCGCAAACAGTACCAAACCAAGTGACCAGTCAGAGTGACACTCGTCAGTGTCAGTCCAAAGCCTCTGACCACGTGTGCGCACACTGACTCTCACCTGAGCCAGGTCCTCTAGCTAGTTTCCTCCCTTGGTAGGACGCTACCATTGGCCGGGAGCCCACGGAACTAGCTTACAAATCGTGTACGGGAAACACCCCTCCGCTATCCCCAAGCGGGTCGGCACTCAACAGACTTTAGGGCAACAACAATGGCTCCATTGCAAGGAAAGAAAATCTACTCTATTGGGATATAGAAACACGACATTATATAATACAATAGCTAAACATGGCATATTAAATAGCTCGGGAAGCATTAAAGCATAAGCCGACATTCTTTAAAACCAACAGGCATGTGACGGTCTACCGCCCACGCACCACAGGTAAGTAACGGTCATGGGTAGGCGCGCTACATGGGAAGTGACGCGCCTAGACCTGGCCGTTACCACCGCTGCCGAGCCCAATAAATCCAAACAAACGGGCATGTAACTCGCCAGCCTACGCGCGTTACATGGCTCTGACGGCCAGCCGACTGGCCGTCAGATCCACCCGAGGCTGATTTACAACTAACAGATAAAACTGCATGAAACAGGATGTAATGCGCTAGCCTAGGCACGTTACAGCCATCTGGCGGTCGGCCGATAGGCCGCCAGAAGAACCGCCTCAACTAGTCAACGATAGTCAACGAGTAAATAACGGTCGAAACCTGGCCGTTACACTCAATGTAACACCCTTTCATTAGGCTGTTACATTTAAGTAACGCGTCCATCTAGGACCCCCAGACGTGTGACGGTTCCTGAATGGACCGTCACACCGCCTGGGCCACGGACGGGTTTGGTTTGAAAACCGATTCCCTCTCGGACGATAGAAATCGTAGGGTAACGACGTAAAAACATATTTTCTGTCAAACCATACATCCCAAACAACAATACAACAGCTAAAAACATCACATGCAAAGCCCACAATACATTAAACTCAAGAATTAAGCTAAAACCCCAAATATGGAAAAATGAACATTATGCATGCTACGGGGTTCTAATCAAACGAACTAGCTATAGGAATTGATCCTAGCAAGTTCAGAAGTCCATCCCCTACCTCTTGCAAGCCAAAACGGCTGATAACGCCGCATGCACCGAGGTAGGTCCACGGAGCCTTCTCACTCCGTCCCGCTCCCACGATCACCGAACTGTGCCGAAATGGGTACCCTCGCGTTCCTCTCGACGCAAGGAATCCAACGGCACCAACCACGCTTCAATCCGATAACGTTTTGCCCGAAATCCCTAGGAAGGGGAGAGAGGCGATCGCGTGAGGAGAGAGAGAGCGTGAGGGTGAGAAGAGATCGACGAGGGGAGAGAGAGGGTGTGAGGGTGAGGGATTAAAAGAAAAGAAAATAAAATTAAAATCTATATAATATAATTATTATATATATTAAAATCTTATTAGTTTCTAATAACCCTCAATTAACTCCAAATAAATCCGGAAAAATACCAGAAAAATTCCTAAAAATACAGTAAAATAGTAAGAAATTCCAGAACAAATATTAGATCCAAAACACTAAGGATCCACTAAGGCACGGGCCTTACAGCTACCGTACCGTAAAGGCCAGTCCCCCGGACACAGCTGACCTGGACAAGCTGTCCAAGGTGCAACCCCGACCATCCGATCGCGGGTACCGCACAACAAGATGCAACCTCGGTAAAGCCACTAGCACTAGTCTCACGGCGCGAAAACCAACACCCGCGCCACGGGGAAACAACCGAAACTCAACGGTCGACACGACCGAAACCCGAAGGTCAAAGTCACGGAAACTGACAGTCTGTCACTCCCAACTCGACAGGAGTACCGCCCACTAGAAGCACAGTCGGTAGCGTCTCCTGACGTCTTACACCGCACCGCAGGTGAACTGCCTGACGTGGTAGCACCTACCAAAGGCACGAACACCGTACAAGTAACCACAAACAAGTGACTAGCTGTGGTCACGCCCGTCGACGTGGGTCCAACCGCCCCCAACCACGTGTGCACACATAGACCGTGTGTCCCTAGTCTGGTCCTCTGACCGGTTTTCCCCTCAGCCGGACTCTGGCTGCTAGACGCGGGGCCCGACGATAACCGGTCCACAAACCATCTCGAAGGGTAAGCCCGTACACCACTCCCTGGTGCGATCGGTACCGCGTACTGGTAGGCTACGACTAGTGGAGGGTCACTGAAGGAGTAGACTCTCAAGTCAACGGAAAACAACTTCCGCATCCGACGACGTACGGGGACCACCCCACGTACCGGCCCCGTCACACGGCGACCACAGTCGAAGAAGAAACAGGACTTGCAGTCCACGGCCACGCACGCACCCTGCGCGAGAGTCGATAAAACTCAAGTGGCGCTAAGCCACTGGACTCTGGGCAGTCCTCTAGACGCACTACACCCAACGGTCCTTGAGTCACAAGACTTGGGGTCAAGACCGTTGTACGCAACAACACAAGGCCGTCAATCTAGTCCAATCTCTAGGTCTAAAACCACAGTAGCACGAATACCGAGGTAGCTCACGAGCCGCCAAGACCACTCCCTCGGGAAGGGAACGCAAGGGATTAAAGTCACCCACACGGGCCACATGGAAAACACAAAAGCACGATTCCCAAGGTAGCACACAAGCCGCCATGTCGATTTCCCATCCTAGCGCAAGCGGGAAACCTCCAGCCCCTTGCCAGATAACTGGACTCGCAGTCCACGGCCAAGCACGTGGCCCACATGGGAATCGCCTTCCAAAGAAACCCACGACATGCGGGGGAGACCCCACCGCACACACACCGATACACGGTGACTCGATCGAGCGTAACACGAAAGCTCGGAACACGTGAGGTCACCCGGACCCACCACACCTATGAGCACGCTAATTGAGGTAAATGGAACCTCCGGACACCCAAGGACACGGTCACAGAACTCCACGGGGTGTCCAGGACATTCACAAGACCTAAAGTCAACCACTGGGTGACAACCGGGTCGACCGGAGGTCAAAACAACGCAAACGGGAACCGCAACGTAGTCACGGTCACCTCGGGACCGCGACCATGCAGTCACGGTCACCTCACGACCGCAACTCGCCACTCGCAAACCCGATGGTAGCGGTCGTCCAAAGACTGCGACCACACAGTCACGGTCACCTCATGACTGCGACCAGACTAAAGCGGTCTATCGCACGGCCGCGACGCTTGAAGGCCTTCTCGACCAAAACACAAGGGTGAACGCGGTTCTCCCAAGACCGCGACCAGTGATAGCGGTTACTGGTGGACCGCGATAATTTCGAAAAATCGAGAACGGCGGGAAAAACCCCAAAATCCACGCCACGCCCCCAAACATCCATGGATGAGGGGGAAAACAAAGGGGAAGCCCCCAAATAGCCCCTAGCATGCATCTAAGGCCTTGGATTGGCCAAAAACGCAATGAAACGGGAGATCGGCCCACGAGCCCTAAAACATGAATTTTGCCCAAAAAACCCCGATTCCACCTGCTCGGCTCACCACGGCCTACGAAACTCACGGGAAAGGAAGAGCACGAGCTGGGGGTCCATCACCCTACCTCCACCCAAGATTTCGCGCACCGTGGACGCCGATCCACGAAGAAACGCCGTTTAAACCCTCAGCGGTTCACGATCCCACGAACCGCCTCCACCATCGCGATCCTCGTCCCGTGCCCGTCGCTCCACGTCCCACGAGCCACGCCGCCTCTGTCGGCCGCCCGGAGTAAGAGGGGGAGAGGAGAGAATGTGAGAGAAGAGAGAGGGAGGGAAGAGAAAAATGAGAGGGGAGAGAGAGAAAAGGGTTATATATAAGAAAATTCAGAAAATTAGAAAAATCCTGAAAAATAGAAAATCATACCCTCGCGATCCTCAGAACGCACCGATCGCAACGGTACCACACTCGCCTAGGTGAACGGCCCGATTCACCCGCAACGAGGTTCTGAAGAAAAAGTCGAAACCCACATCGGGAATTGGAAAACACACGCAGAAAAGCCGCGGAATGCTTCCGGACCTCCGAAAAAACTCTAGATCGCCCCGATCTGAACATAAAAGATGTCCGAAACAAAATTTCGGACACAACGGAGTCGGACATTCCGAGAAACTAGATCCAGGACCCACGAACAAGGATCCAAAAAATCCGGGGCATTACACGTCATGCACCGACGCCAACTCAGGGGGTAACCGCAACCGATAAGCAACCTCACCGATGCGTTCCACAATGGGAAACGGACCAACATAGCAGGGACTTATCTTCCCACGCCATCCAAAACGCATCACCCCCTTCATCGGAGAAACTCTCAAGAACACACGATCGCCCATGGCGAACTCGAGGGGCTGCCTCCTACGGTCAGCATAGCTCTTCTGCCGACTCTGGGCTGCCAGCATGTTCTGACGAACCAGATGCACCACATCCACACATTGCTGCACCAACTCGGGTCCCGTCAAAACACGCTCACCCACCTCAAACCAATCGAGTGGAGTCTGGCAAGGACACCCATACAAAGCCTCATAAGGAGCCATGCCGATGCTCGAATGATAGCTGTTGTTGTAGGCAAACTCCACCAACGGCAGGTGGTGAATCCAACTCCCCTGCCACTCCAGGCAGCAGGATCTCAGCATGTCCTCCAAAGTTTGGATGGTCCTCTCTGACTGACCATCTAACTGAGGATGATACGCCGAGCTAAATGCCAACTCTGTGCCAAGAGCTCGCTGGAAACTCCTCCAGAATCCAGAAGCAAAGCACGGATCCTGGTCCGACACGATCAAAATGGGAATCCCATGCAACGGAACGATCCGCTCCACATAATGATGAGCCAACTTGGACACGCCCCAGCTGACTTTGACCGGTAACAACCGAGTCACCTTCGTCAGCCTATCCACCAGCAACCAAATACTATCCTGCCCACTCGGGGTCCTCGGCAACCCCACCACAAAATCCGTGGTCACGTGGTCCCACTTCCACGCAGGAACATCCAAGGGCTGGAGAGTACCTCCTGGTCGCTGATGCTCCGCCTTCACCTGCTGACAGATCAGGCACCTGGCCACAAACTCAGCAACGTCTCTCTTCAAGCCAGGCCACCAGAACTGTCTCCGCAAGTTTCGATACATCTTTGTCGCACCCGGGTGTACGGTGTACCTACTCCCATGAGCCTCGCGCAACACCGCACGACGAATCTGCTCCTCCGCTGGGACGTACAGCCTGCCACGAAACCTCGCAGCACCGTCCTCGCCGAGTTCCACATCAGCTATCGCCAAAATCCTGGGCAACTTAGGGTCCGCATGCTGAACCTCTGTCACCTGTCGACGGATAGCAGGAGTGACAGTCAGACTCGCAAGCACTGTTAACCGTGGCTCTTGGGGAATCTTGAGCCTGAAAGATACTTCGGGCACTTGTTCCCATAGCCTCCACTTCCTCAACATCAAGGCACTGACCGTGACCTTCTGACTCAAGGCATCGGCGATGACATTCATCCTGCCCGACTGATAAGACAAGGTGAAGTCATAATCTTTCATGAATTCCATCCAACGCCTTTGCCTGAGGTTCAGGTCTCTCTGCGTGAACACATACCTCAAACTCTGATGGTCAGTGAACACCTCGAACTTCTCACCTTACAGATAATGCCTCCAGATCTTCAGCGCGAAGATCACTGCCTCCAACTCGAGGTCATGGGTAGGGTAGTTCTCCTCATGGGGCTTTAGCTGCCGAGATGCATAAGCCACCACTCTACCATGCTGCATCAACACAGCACCCAATCTGACCCCGGAAGCATCTGTACACACCATAAAATCTCCTGATCCAGAAGGTAAAACCAACACCGAAGCCGAGGTGAGCAATCTCTTCAGCTCCCTGAAGCTCTGCTCACACTCTTCAGACCAGACGAAAGGCACATCCTTCCGCGTAAGTCTAGTCATCGGGGTCGCAATGCGAGAAAAATCCTGGATAAACCGGCGATAATAGCCCGCAAGCCCCAAGAAACTCCGGATCTCCGTCACAGACCTCGGCCTCGGCCACTGCATTACTGCCTCAACCTTGGCGGGGTCCACGAAAATGCCATCACCAGAAATCACGTGCCCCAGAAAGTGCACCTCGTGGAGCCAGAACTCGCACTTGCTGAGCTTCGCATACAACTGGTAATCTCGCAACATCTGCAGCACTACACCCAAATGGTACGCGTGCTCCTCGGCAGACCGCGAATAAACAAGGATGTCGTCCACGAATATGACCACGAACTGATCCAAAAACGGACGAAACACCCTCTGCATCAAGTCCATGAAGGCTACAGGGGCATTGGTGAGCCCGAACGGCATCACCAAATACTCATAATGCCTGTACCTCGTACTGAATGCAGTCTTCTCCATATTGGACTCACGAATTCTCAGCTGATAGTAACCGGACTGCAAATCAATCCGCGAGAACACTCGCGCAGACTGAAGCTAGTCGAACAAATCATCAATCCGCGGCAACGGATACTTGTTCTTAATGGTCACTTCATTCAGCTGCCGATAGTCAATGCACAGCCGCAGACTACCGTCCTTCTTCTTCACAAACAGCACGGGCACACCCCAAGGGGAAAGCTAGGACGAACGTACCCCTTGGCCAGCAGCTCCTGTAACTGCGCCCTCAACTCCCTCACCTCAGCGGGGGCCATACGGTAGGGAGCCTTTGCCAAAGGTCCCGTACCAGGCATAACCTCGATCAGAAAATCGATCTCCCGCTGGGGAGGTAACCCAGGCAACTACTCGGGAAAAACGTCAGGAAACTCGCACACCACCAGAATGTCCTTGACATTCGGATCCATCTGTTCAGTCACAACCACGGACGTGAGAAAATCCTGACAACCAGAATCAAGCAATCGACGAGCTCGAATAGCGGAGATGAGGAATCGAGAAAAGGTGGAACGGATACCTTGGAAGTAGAAGGTCCGCTTGCTCGGATGCTGGAAGTAGACCCTCTTCATTCCACAATCCACCACCGCTCCATGAGTCTCGAGCCAATCCATGCCTAGAATCACATCGTAATCCCGAAACTGCAACGCATACAACCTGCCTGGCATACTCCGCCCATCAATCCAAATCAGAACCTAATCGAAGCAATACGGGGTGACCATGATATCACCCGAAGGCAGTTCCACTGCCAAATCGCAAGGCAACTGGGTCACCGGCTCCTCGATGCTCAGTGCAAAATCCTCCGAAATAAACGAATGAGACGCGCCAGTATCAAACAAAACCCGAGCCGTGCAACCCAAAATCTGAACGGTACCTTCCACGAGCTGCGACGCCACTGCCTCTGCCCTGGTCATGTGCGTGATCTGGCCCCGAGCTCTCTGCCTACCTCCCACGCTAGCTGACCTGGGTAGCGACGGATACTGTCCCTGCTGCTGCTGCCTCTGCTATTGGGGAACCTGCTGCTGCGGCGGATGCCTCTGAGGATAGTCACGCGCCATGTGCCCTGGCTGGTCACACCGAAAACAGATGATCGGCGCCGTGCACTGCCTGCCTGGGTGGAACCCACTACACCGTGGACACGGCCCTCACGACCCACCCACTTATCCCTGCCGCTGCAAGGGAATCGGCTGCTGTACACTGCCCGATGAAGCTTGTCCCTGATCCTTGGACTTCTTTTTACCGAACCCTTTCTTGAAAAACTTCTTGACCTTCGTGCCAAAGGACACAGATCCTGTCACCGACGCTGCCTGTGCCGGCACTCCTGAACCACTCATCGCATGCTGGAAAGAACCCTGCTGCTGGGTAGCCGACTGCAGGCTGCGACCTGACAAAGACTGCCCCTGGATGATCGGTCCTCGGGTCCTCTGCATATCCATCTCCAAGGAAGCCGCATCACGAGACGCCGTCTCTAGATCAGTGGCCCCGTTCGCGATCAGATGGTTCCTCAGTTCCTGCCTCAAGCCCTGGACAAACTGCACGGTCTTCACCCTCTCATGCTCCATGATGTGAGGTGCATACCGACCCAGCTCGACAAACCGGCCCCTGTAATGCAACACGGACATGTCGCCCTGAACCAGCTCCAGAAACTCATGTATCCGCTGCGTAGCAATGTAGTCTGGACAGTACGTACGCTTGAAAGCACTGACGAAGTCATCCCACTCGACCTGCTCAAGTGGACGAAGCTGAAAAGACGTCTTCCACTCGGAAGACCACCACTTCCGAGTCGTACCCTGTAACTGGTTGTAGGCCAACACCACTCTGTCCTCGGCAGCACTTTTCGCAGAACTGAACACCCTCTCCATCTCGTCAAGCCAATCGCGAGCCGCATCAGGGTCTGCCTGGCCGCTAAAGTAAGGTGGATGGAACTGTAAGAAGTCCCTCACTGCTCGGCCTGGCCCACCCCTAGCTGACGAGCCCTCACCAGCCTCTCCGATGAACTGCTGAGACATAAGCTGGTACATGCCACGAAAGAAATCCTCGGCCCCCGGGAACCTTGCAGTATCCACTGCCTCGGTGGCCGCTGGCGGCGCTCGACTATGCTCCTCCTGGTCCCTCTAGAACCCCTGCTGGATCTCTTGACCTCCAGCCGACTGCCCCTGCTGAGAGCGAGTGCTCCGCCTCGGCGCCATGCTCGCTCCTCAAGCAAAAGGCAGAAAACACAAAAAAAAATGACAAGGTTAGGAAAATGCGCGATGCCCAATGCCAGTGTCATCTGTACATCATCGCTGTGGACTAGTGGACCACTACAATCACCTATGATTCTCTTATAATTCCACAACCGCGCTCTGATACCAGCTGTAACGACCCGAGAATCTGATTACCGGGAAGGCCCGATAACCCGAGACTCGCATCGCCATCCACGAGTCCGAAGACTCGGAAGGGTTAGAAGGATGGTGTGGGAACTACACAAGTATCACAAGTAATTGCAGAAATTAAATAGTTCATAAATAAGCAGGAAATGAATTAATATTTTACATTGTCTACAAAATAACAATAAAATAACAACAGTAGTCCACAACTAGTGCAGAGACAAGAAAAGAAAGTACAGCTACACGGGGCATACCCCGGCTCTGACCTCTGGCACTACCTCTGGGCACCCGCACCACGCTGAGCCCAAGACGCGCTCCCTTGGGGCGGCACCTCACCTGAAACACGATGAAAACACGCAGGGAATGAGTCTCGGAACAAGACTCAGTAGGGATCACTCGAACCCCACCTCGTAAAACGGGAAACCACTACGCTAGCAGTAGGAGAGTACCTCGGAAAGGAAAGACATGTACTCTACAAAACAAAGGTCCTACGGCACGCAAACCGTCACACGTGCCATGGTGAGACAACCGAAACTCAACGGTCGGCCCGGCAAACCCGAAGGTCAAAGCCACGAAACTGACAATCTGACACTCCGTACTCGACAGGAGTACCTCCCACTAGAAGCACAGTCGGTAGCGTCCCCTGACGACTTACACCGCACCACAGGTGAACTACCTGACATGGTAGCGCCTACCAAAGGCACGAACACCGTACAAGAACCACAAACAAGTGACTAGGTGGGGTCACGCCCGTCGACATGGGTCCAACCGCCCCGAACCACGTGTGCACACACAGACCGCGCGTCCCTGGTCTGGCCCTCAGACTAGTTTTCCCCTCAGCCGGACTCTGGCTGCAAGACGTGGGGCCCGACGACAACTGGTCCACAAATCGCCTCTAAGGGTAAGCCCGTACACCACTCCCTGGTGCGACCGGTACCGCATACTGGTAGGCTAAGACTAGTGGAGGGTCATTGAAGGAGTAGACTCTCAAGTCACGGAAAACGACGCCCGCATACGACGATGCACGGGGACCAACCCACGCACCGGCCCCGTCGCACGGTGGCCACAGTCGGACTAAAAACGGGGTTGCAACCCTTTCGGGGCAACCAGAAGCCTGACGGTCCACCCTAGGACCGTCACATGGATGTAACGGTCTAGGCGAGACTGTTACACGCACCTGGCGGCCTAGCGCTGGCCGTTACATAGCCTGAGGAACGCAGGGAGTAACGCACCTGGCCCCGCGCGTTACGCGAATGTAACGCGCCTGCCCTAGCGCGTTACACGCACCTCACGCTCTCAGCGCGAAAGCAAGATGTAACGAGCTTGCCCCAGTGCGTTACACGAATGTAACGTGCCTGGCCCAGCGTGTTACGCGCCCCTCACACCTGGGGTGACCTAGGAAGTAATGCGCTCACCCTGGCGCGTTACGCGAATGTAGCGCGCCCGTCCTGGCGCGTTACACACGCAGACCTCCAAAGGTCAAAAGATAACGGTCGGAAAGCCCCTGACGGCCCAGCCCAAGCGCGTCACTTACAAGTGGCGGTCTGTCGTGGGACCGTTACAGGCCCTGACCCCCCAAGGCTAACAAAGGGCATGTGACGGCCCCCTCGAGGCACGTCACATCGTGTAACGGTCCCTGGAAGGACCGTCACACGCACCTGACGGCGAAAACGGCGAGAAAGCCCAAAAACTTCAACCACGCCCCCATGCCTCCACCGGAGAGGCGGAAATCAAAGGGGAAGACCCCTGGGGACCCCTAGCATGATTCTGGGCCATCAAAACGTGAAATCATGCATCAAATCCATAGATCGGGCGAGCTCTCCCCAAATCATGGAAAGCCCCAAACCCGCTCAATCAAGTCCCTCTCGGCCTCCCCACAACCTATAAACCACGGAAAAGAACGGCAAGGAGCTAGGGAACGTCACCCTACCTCAATGGAGCGAATGCTCCGCCGGATCGTCTACGAACGCAAGAAATCGCTTTGAAAAACTTCGCCTCTTCACGCTTCCCACGCTCGCCTCACGCCCACGAGATCGCCTCGCCACCACCCACGTCTTCGCGCCGTCGCCTCGCCACCGTCTGTGGCCGGAAGGGAGCTAGCCGCACTCAAACGGGAGGAAGAGAGGGAGAGAGGGAGCCACGGTGGGGAAAAACGGAGGAGGAAGAAGAAGAAGAAAGAGAAGGTGGGGAAGAGAGAGAAATAGGGGGGGTTTTTATAGAAATTCTGGAAAATCCAGAAAATACCAAAAAATAGAAAATTATATTTCCAGAATCTCGGAATGCACTGATCGCAACGGTATCACTCGTGCCCAGGTGAACGACCCGGTTCACCCGCAGCGAGGTTCCGAAGGAGTTACCAAAACACACACCGGAAATCAGAAAACACGCGAGGAAAAAGCCGCGGAACGCTTCCGGGCCTCCGAACCAACTCCAGATCGCGCCGATCCAAACACGAAAGATGTCCGAAACGAAATTTCAGACACAACGGAGCTAAACACTCTGAAAAACCAGATCCGGGACCCATGAAGAAGGATCCGAAAGGTCCGGGATATTACACGCCCCGCCCGTTCGCTGGCCGGCCTGGGCTCCTCCCGCCGTGCCTCTGCGCGTTGACCGCGCCCCTGTGCAAAGCCCCAGTGTGGTTACTGCACCCCGCGTGAGCCGCTTTGGTTGACCCAGCGCCCACCCACGTGAGACACGCGATGCCCACTACCGCTTTTAGCCGACTGCAAGCCCGGTTGACCGGCTGACCGCGTGAGAAACGCAGGCCAAGTTTAAAAAAAAGTGTTTGAAAAAAAAAGGATTTTGAAAAAAAAAGTTTTAAAATTGAAAAGAAAAGAAGTGTTGAATATATATATCAATATCTATATATATATATAGATATATATATCTATATATATATATATCTATATATATCTATATGTATCTATATATTATTTGATTAACTTCTTAATTGTGGCACCCAAAGTCCGCAACGACGGCTTGCCCGGTGCCCGAGTCACCGGATAGTCGACACACAGGCCGTAATTTACGGAGAGTGAGTGCCCGAGAGTCTCCCTACGCGGATAAAATTTTAGATTGATTTGTTCCCCTGCGCGGAAAATTTTAAGTAGTTTGTAATTAAATCCTCCCTGCGTGGAGTGAATTTTTTGTAACCGGTCAAGCTTCATCGACGCCGTGCGGACCCGCACGTCCCCGCTCGCCTTCATCTCCGGTCGAGTTAGACTTTTTCTGTCTAGCTTGGTACGTGCTCCAATCACTTGCTTCTTTAGTAACTTTTCAATTGCCGCGTGAAGTAAGAGAGAGCCCTATCCATACAACTAGTCTCCTGAGTGCATCACTGTGGATGGAAAGAGGGAGCTTGTATGCACCTATCCTTAAAGTCATAGACTATCACATTAGGGCACCCTAATTATCAGGAGGTAGTTCCACAATTACTTTGCCTACGGGCGAGCAACTCTCCCTGACCGGTCCCTTCCTAAAAGAATTGACCCTTTGCGTATTAGGCCACAAATTGGGTCTAGGCCTTGCTAATTTTCGGTCCCATGATTGCATCATCTAGGTCCGAGCTCCTGCATGCCACGTTGATTTAGGAATTAATCAGGTCGTCTATAGCACATTTCAACTCTACAAACACCCATGGATCAGGAGAGATATATGGCCGATCCTGACCTCATTGCCCAGCTTGAGAAAATGGATGCAGGATTTGATGGCACGCATGTCGAGTACATGCAGGTTGGAGATATTGCCGAGAGTTCTAGCCAAGAAAGATTGGGTGTAGTTCGTTGTATCTCAACACCCCAAGAGGACGATTGACGTCGAACCTCCATCTTCCAAACCTACATCATGGTGAACTCTCATCCCTGCAAGGTGATCCTTGACAACGGGAGTTGTATCAATGCAGTCGCTTCAGACTTTGTCTCCCATCTAGGTCTACCTACGCACCCTCATCCAAGGCCATACAGCGTGGCTTGGGTCGATGACACTTCTATCCCAGTCACCACTACATGTGTCATTCTCATCAAATTCTAGTCCTACCAAGGACAGATCTTATGTGACGTAGTGCCTATGAAAGCCGGGAGCATCATCTTAGGACGACCGTGGATCTATGATGTATACCTCGCTATATTTGATCGGTCCACTCAGTGTTCCTTCTCCCACAATGGAAAAAAGATTCAGTTGTACCCGGCACCCCCAAAGGTGACCCCGGGAAAGAGTTCCACCCCCACCCCCACTGGAACTCCCAAAATTCAGGAGAATCCCCAAACTCTCACTGAAGGGAAACCTCCCCTTCCCTCTTCTCCTATCTCTATCACACCCGTTTCTAAGGCCCCTAAGGTTGGTAATGACCTAGTAAGGCACCTTGACTCAATAAATGTCGGTGAGCTAAACAGAGAGGTTGCTGAGGGTGCCCCTGTTTGGGCTATTGACGTCACCATCACACCCAAGGAGTCCCGAGTCACAGTCCCAACTGAAGTCCCAGCAATACTGCAAGACTTCTAAGGCATCGTCCCCGAGGACTTGCCTTCTCAACTCCCTCCCATGCGTGATGTACAACACGCCATTGAGCTTATCTCCGGGTCCACCCTACCCAACCTTCCCCATTACCAACTGAACCCCCAGGAGCATGTTGAGCTCCGAAGGATTGCCGAGGACCTTATTCAAAAGGGTTTTCTCAGGGTGAGCAAGAGCCCATGTGCTGTCTTTGCCTTGCTCACACCAAAGAAAGATGGCATCTGGCGGATGTGTGTTAACAACCGCGCCATAACCAAAATCACTATTGAGTACAGATTTTTAATTCCCCATC
The DNA here is from genome assembly GCA_022559845.1 of Amorphophallus konjac. Classification (NCBI taxonomy): domain Eukaryota; kingdom Viridiplantae; phylum Streptophyta; class Magnoliopsida; order Alismatales; family Araceae; genus Amorphophallus; species Amorphophallus konjac. The sequence goes on along the minus strand of CM040117.1, from coordinate 223,307,538 downwards.
GTGATGACATGCTTGACATGATGAGTGGAGCCACCATCTTTTTCAAGATTGACTTGAAAAGTGGCCACCACCAGGTCAGAATCTGACCAGGAGATGAATGGAAGACAGTCAATAGAAGTTTAAGGAATCTCTTGAGGTGTCTCGTAGGGGATCATTCTGGCACTTGGGACCTTCTCTTGCCCAGAGCCGAATTTGCATATAATAGCCCGGTCAATAGGTCCATATGTATGAGTCCATTTGAGATCGTGCATGGATAGAAACCTAGGAAACCTGTGGATTTCATTCCCCTTCCCCTCGAGTCTAGAACGTCCAAGTCAGCTGAAGAGTTTGCACATCACGTCAAGAGTCTGCATGAGTCAATTAGCAAGCAAATAAGTCTCAGTAATGAGAAACGACTGGCTGATTCGCATAGGCGTCACCATGAATTTCAAGAAAGTGATTTGGTAATGGTACGGGTCCGACCCGAACGACTCTCCTCGGGAGCCGTTAAAAAGTTGCAAGCCCGTAGTGATGGTCCCTTCCCAATCCTGCGGAAGATTGGCTCCAATGCTTATGTTGTGAACTTACCTCCCGATTATGGGATTAGCTCTACTTTTAATGTGGTAGATCTAGTGGCCTACAAGGAATCCACAGCGATTTCTAGTGACCCTTTCGAGCCTTCTCCTCCCATTGAGAGTGAGTCCACCCCTATGCGTTCCACAGCCTCAAGAGCACCGCGTGAGCAAATTGAGAGGATACTGGATGAGCAGGTAACAACTAAATGGAGCAGGGTGTACCAGCACTACCTTGTCGTTGGCGGGACCGTCCACCATCAAATGATTCCTGGATCAGCCGGGAAGATCTCCAGCGTCTCGATCCAGATCTGCTAGAGCACTACCAGAGCGGTGTCCCACCTTACTCTACGGGGTCGAGTTCCAGCTGCCCCGGGAGGGTTGGTGGGGACACCGACCCCACTACCGGGCCCACTACTCGTGGCCGACGCCGCACTGCCCCGACCCCACCGAGCTTGTGGCTCGAGAGTCGGCTTCCCGAAGACTCAGCTTGTGGCTACGTATCTATCTATGTATTGCATCTGTATTGTTATTTGCGTGTATTTGTGTGTATTGAGTATGTAAGTGATATGTATTTATATATGTAAGTAAAATACATATATTACTACATGTATATTTACTTTCGTCTTATTAGGCTAGTCATAGTCAAAAGACATGTGTATTTTATTTTTATTAAACCCCCAAGTCAAATAAGGGTTGTTGGGTTTCGTTTTATTAGGCTAGGGCATATATGCAAATAGGTAAAGTCTAAAGATTTGGTTGTTATAGCCCTCCCTATATAAAGGGGGGCAAGGGTGTGTTGTAACAGATATGTTATATGAAGAATCAAGAAAGTTTGCAATCACGTTGGTGCATTTGGCCCATCTTGTGCTTCCCTTCCCTCTTTGCTCCTTCGTGAGAATAGAGTGTCGCCCGGTGAGAGACCGCCCGGTGTGAGGCCGAGCTGTGCGAGACAGCAAACTATCTCGCCCCGTTCGTGCCGTCAGAGTGCCGTCGATCCATCTTCCACGTTGCCGCCGCATCATATCCTTTCTGACACCAGTAGGAAAAGGCTTCTCAATGGTGCTAAGATGCCCCTTGATGTATTTAGAAATTGTAAACTTTGACCATAATGAGGTGCAGTTGAGGATTCTCCAAATTTGTTTTGCGACCATGGCTACTTGAATGTGATGCAAACTCCTTATACCAAGGCCCCTTTTCTCAATAGGTTTGGTTATGTTTGTCCAAGACACCCATTGGCACTTGTGCCCATCTTTTCCACTCCAAAAGAAATTTGCACATAGTTTGTTCATAATGCCAATTAAGGTGGCTTGCAGGCAGGTTGCACTGGCAATGTAAATGAGAATAGATTGAAGCACAGAGTTTATAAGACACCTTCTTCCTACTTGAGAAAGGTACTTTGATTGCCAACTATCCATCCTGGTACATATTTTGTCTAACAAATATTTATAGTGAGAGACCATTTTATTTCCTTCGACGTCTGTGCCTGATCAATCGCCAAGAACGTAGGCAAAGTTCTCCAAGTTGCCTTACATACCTCACAGCTGACACATGTTGCATTGGCGCATGTGTACATGGAGCTGAACATTCTTCAGCAATGCCCTTCTCAAGTCCAGATCGACATGGGGGTAGGGGGATAGTGGTAAAAAATTGTATACCCCTTCATCCAGGCCCACTGCGTTTCTTGCTCCCTCTTGTGGCATACGACTGACGACTATCGCCGCAAGGAGCCAACGAATCCACCCCGTTGGTGAACATTGATGTGCAACTTCCATCGATTGCTCAACCCTATGGCAACCACCCATGCCGATGGTGGGAACACAAGCTTGCCATAAATTCCATTGCTACTTTTGAACAATGTATAAGAACTATTCATGCAACCCTTCCCATACTTTCCCAACACCTCCCTTGGTGATGGACGCTCCACCATTGCCAAAATCCACTACCCCATTATCGTCGGACTTTGCAAAGGTATCGGGTCCATCGCCACTTATGCTGCCAACAACCCAAGCTTTGCCACTCTCCAACTCCCTTGTAGTTCTAGAAATGGACGCTAGTGAAATCATCACCCCACTCCCGTAGGCGAGGCGTGGGATCGAGTGCCCACCACTGCTGCCATGATTGATGACCCTCCATGCAATGCCGCCCGTGATGGCGGCCACTTAGGCAAACCCCAACCTAGCTTGGGATGTACCACTAGATCGATCATAGCCGCGCTTCTTGGATTGGACACTTTGGACGCTTCGGTAGAACCCTTGCAGCTTGCCATTGAACCAAACTTGCCCAGTTTGAGCTCCCATGGACCTCCAGTTGATATTATGCAATCCTAGGAATCTAGTCAGGTCTCTTTTAAGGTAACTCATGATCCTCTTCTAGATCAATCATAGCAGTTCCCTCGATAGGATCAGAAGGTACAAAAGAACCCTCGATAGATTCAGCGAGCTTTCAGGAAGATACATCTCATGAAGACCCTCATGTAGATTTGGCAAACCTCTCGAGTATTAAAATGGAAGGTGGCCTCCTCGGGAATCATCTTGTTGATCACTTCCCTCACCAAGGCATGGAAACCCCCTTGACAGATCCTCTAATGTCCTCCATGTTGAGTCTCTCTGAATGATTTTGATGATAACAAAACCCTGAATTGAGTTTCTATCTCATGCCATGTCAATGCAATCAAAATGCGGGTTAAGAAGGCTTAAGTGTTGGTTTAAGAATATCTTGTGTAAAGCTCAATTCTAAAAATAGTTCAATATTTTGAATTGACTAAACAAAATCAAAACAAACCCCAAAATGCATGAAATATGTAAGGACATGAAGCCATTGTCATATGGATATGTTTCATCGGGCTAACACTTCATTTTTGCAGGTCTAGGACAGTTCGGTCGACCAACGGACTAGGGTCGGCCGACCTAAATTTTCAAAAGTGAAAAAAAACCCCTCATGCAGGATTTCGGTCGACCACCAACCATGGGCCGGTCGATCGATTTTTCCAGTGGTTAAAAGTCTTCACTCTGCAGAAGTTTGGTCGTTGCCTCCGGTCGACCGAACCCATTGAGTAGCCTAGTTTGACTTCTTTGGTTCAAGCACGAGGAAAGGTCTTACTTCTCAATTGTTTAAATCAAATGCCCCCAATCAAGCCATGATTTATGGATCTGGTCTGTGGCATGTCTCTTGACCACCCCATATCTATAAATAATCTCATTGGGGTCAAAAACCCTAAGGATTGAAGGAAGAATAAGGGAGGCTATCAAAGGAGAAGGAAGACTGACATTGTAGCTCCGTGAACAGTGTTCCATGCAAGAAGCTCTTCATCCATCTTCAAGATTCTCAAGCAGGATCTGAGGCAAAGCAACCCAAGTCAAGTGAAGATCAAGCTGCATCCAAAATCCTCTTCATTCATTAAGGGGGAGCATAAATTTCCAACTCTTTTTTCTGTGTTTCTTCTTCCAAAATCTCTTGAGCTTCAAGTGTTATCTCTTGTAATCTTTAAACACTCCAGTGTGTGTGGATCTTCATAGATCCGTGTGTGTGTGTTTGATTTCTATCAGAATCGTGTGTGTTTAGGTGTATTTACACTTTCGTGGGAGTTTCCATCTCCCTACGTGTGTGTGTGTGTGTGTTTGGATCTTGTAATCCCTTACAAGATAGTGTGTGAACCCTCACAGTCTGTGAGGGGTGGACGTAGGTTGCCATTGCTGGAACCGAACCACCTAAAAATCACTGTCCATTGTGTGGTTTGCTCCTTCTCTTCTACCCCCGTTCTGTGCAGCATACACGTAGATTAATTTGATTACATTGTTTGAGTTAGATCTAGCAAAATTTATTATTCTCACATTAGATCTCGGGTATATTAAAAGGTGGGTTCAGATCGACAAGGCAAACTTTGTCGGGAAGATAACATCTTACGTGAGTAGAATCTTCTGATTTTTAACCTCCGCCATCGTACCCAATATCTATTGTGTGTGATAAACTTTATTAGATCAGATAGTTTGCATATATCTTTAAATTGGCCAAGGTTTCTTAAGAAGATTGAAAACACCCAATTCACCCCCCTCTTGGGTGTCATTGATCGCGGGACTTCAATTGGTATCAGAGCTAAGGCTCTACTTCCTTTAGATCTAACGATCTAGAGTAAGGTCCAGATCAATGGCAAACAAGGGTATAATGCCTGAGGGTCACTCCATTAATCGTCCTCATTTCTTTGACGGTTCAAATTATTCGTACTGGAAAAATATAATGCATGTCTTCTTAAGGGCTCAAGAGTACGAAGTTTGGAGAGTTGTGGACAAGGGTCCTTACAAACTCTCGATGATGAGGATAAATGGTCAAATGAGGAAATCAAAAAACCCACAGTTAATTTTAATGCTATGAACATTATGCAATGTGCTATTCATCCTAATGAATTTTCTCGAGTGTCCATGTGCAGCTCAGCAAAAGAGATGTGTGATAAATTACGGCTTATTTATGAAGGAACCTCAGAAGTCAAGGAGACCAAGGCCAACCTACTCGTCAGATATTACGAGCTATTCAAGATGAAACCTGAAGAATCCATCTCCGAGATGTTCGCAAGGTTAATTGAGATCACAAATGGTCTCAAAAGCCTTGGGAAGGAGTACACAAACTCTGATCTTGTGAGGAAGGTTCTGAGATCGCTTCTATCAACATGGCACACAAAAGTCACAGTAATTGAGGATTCGAAGAATCTGTCCACACTTTCTTTGGAGGAACTCATAGGGTCACTCATGACCTATGAGATAAACATGAAGAGAACAGCCGAGGAAGATACAAAGAAGAAGAAAGTGATTGGATTGAAAGCTCACCAATCTGATGACGACTTTTGAGAAGAAGAATCCAGTGAGTCAAGTAATGAAGAAAAAGACTTGGCTATGATAACTCGCCAATGTTGGCACTCAAAATGTGATTAACGGCGATCAAGCCTCAAAGACGAATGACACGGCGCATTGAAGCACAGAAGCTGATGGATATCAACATACTGAAGCCTTCTCAAGCTGCTGGAGCCTCAAGTCGCATAGTATGAACACCAGGGACTTCACCTCAGGAGAATCGAGATGAATTCACAACCAACCGGTAGTGCGACCAAGCCTACCCAATGAATCGGCATTGATTCCGTCATGCCGCATACACTACGCCCGATGTCCGACCAAGGACAACGGTCTACCCGATGATCCGCCACCTTATGAAAGATTCTCCTGAGATGAAAGAATGCCCTTAGCTCTTCAGAATGGAGGACTGAGGGCTCTGTCGGTAGAAGATCCTGATTACCCGACATGGGTACGGCTTCTCGCCAAGTTGGGTCCGTTAGTGGCCGAATGATCGCCCAATCAAGGTGGAACTATCCCGGGTGTTACTCTACCCTTCGAGAGCTTTGAATACAAGTCAGGCCGAGCTAGCAGCATGAATCATAGTGCCGGAGGCCGTGTCAGCGGAAAACCCACGTGTTCAAACTAGAGATACTCGAGGTTCCGAGAGGGGCCATACGTCGTCTCGAGAGCTTCATCAAGGCTTCCCGTCCAGTTTTTGAAGGACTGCGGCGAGATGAATGGTCACGGTGACTCCCGGGACAATTTTTGGACCCACCGGCTAACCCGCGTCAAGAGGAAGGAGCTAATACGGTGCGCCCCTCACCGGCGCGCCCCCTTAGCCAGCGCCCTTAATTCCGGTGCGCCCCCTTACCCGGGGCACTATTTCCCATGCCAGATTAGGCTCTTCTATATAACATACACTTGGTTCGACTAAGTGAAGAGAGAAAAAAAAAGAAGAGGAGGAAAGAAAAAGAAGAGAGGAAAAAAGGAGCAAAAAAGAGAGAGAGAGAAGAACGATCGAGAGAAAGTCGAACACATAGAGAGACCGAGTGATCGCCGGGGAGAGGGTGACCACCAATCAGAGCCAAGGGAGAGAGGGTTTCTTTCTTGGGGAAGAAGGGTTTCTTTCAGAGAGCCTCCGAGCTGCCGCTGTTCTCCTCTGCTCTGCCTGAAGTCCTCCGGAGCCGGAGAAGAAGAACACGATTTCGATACTCTATTCTGGGAATAGGTGGGTTGCGTGGTTTTTCCTCTCCACCGTCTTCCCGATTCTTCCCTTCTGAGTCAATGTAAGCAAGAGGGGGGGAGGGCGATGATATGAGCCAATCTCCCCCCCCCCCTCTCTCCATTTCTTCCTTCCGTTTTCTTCTGCAAACCTCTCTGCAGTTATGGAATGGTGTCCGTGCGACAACACCGGCGCCAGAGCTTTGTAATATATATATCGGCGCCTCGTTCATGGAATGAATGATTTGAATATACTCTTTAACAGATTGGATGCATAATGTTGTGCCCCTTTCTCACCTTCCTTTCAATCTGCATGTTTAATTGTAGCTCCGTGCGCTTGTTTGCCGAATCCGGGTTCCCCGATGTTGGATGTGCCCTAGAACTTAATGGGCTATATAAATATTTCCCCCTCCCCAGGGCCTTCATGCCAACACGCCGATTGTGTTTCGCATCGTCTATTTTGTGGGTGCGTGACTAGAGGCATACTTATGTATGCACCTTTGGCCGTCCCAACTGGGGGTTGATTCTTCAACGACTCTCTGCAATATCCTTTGCCCCTTTCTCTGCACAACAACTATATGACTCCGTGGGTGTTAGTATAACCTCGTGAGCATTAACATACTAACTCTGTGAATGGCAATCTATTAATGAACTAAATGTATCTCATACCGAATGTCTCCTCTCCTCCCGTTTGTGGTTTACAGTCATTGGATTGTCTTCGTTTCGTTGACCTTGTCCCAGTAATCCAGGGAGGGGGACATCCGCCACTGTTTCATAGAATTGTCGATTGGCCAAAGGGGCTCCATCTGTGAGTGATGGATATCCTCTACGGGCCACAGGACGAATAGCAACAGGGGGCTTCAGCCTGACAATTTGAACCCATAGTCCTTAAGGACTTTGTGGTGACTAAGGGATGTGTGCCCTTCGTAGGCCAGTCCTCGGGGCTTCCTTCCGTAACAATCATCCTTCCCTCGAGTATAGTGCAGACTAGAGGTCGCTCACCCCTCGTAGGCTGGCCCTCGGGGTTGTTGCTTCCCTCATTAGTCGCCTTATCCACTTGTTCAACCCACGGAGCCATGGTGCCCCTCGTAGGCTAGTCCTCGGGGTTTCATATCCGATTGGGATCCGCTGGCTGCCATTGTGCCGACTGGCTGTTTAGGGGCTTACTCCACACATGAGTATGACCCCGTTTCTCCCCTGCAATCCTTCAAGGATGGGGGAGATGCTGCCAAATTTTTGTCAGGCTTCTTAAATTAATAAAGTTATCTCCATGAATTAGCCTCGATAAAACATAAGTTCTTAAGCAATAAACTTTCGTGCTCGAGCATAAACCTCGCACTGGCTTACCACTCTGCTCTTGTGGAGCCTTGGACTCTAATTTAATAGTCAATCAACCCAATTAACTCCAAAACCTTCAACAACATATTGATAAGTCAAAAACAAATAAAAATCTTCAAAAATTAACTAAAACGGTGTGGCCCTAATCCGGCGCGCCCTAATACGGCGCGGTACCCCCCCCCCCCGCCCGGATTAACCTTAGACTCATAACTTCACATCTTTTTTTGGCTTCTTCCCGGTGCGCCCTAGCTCGGCGCGGCCCGAAGCCACCGCGCCGGTTTAAGGCATGCCATGGCCGCGCCAGATTAAGCCTGTCACGCCCCGATGCGGAATCTCGGGACGTACGGTTAGGGGCAAGCGAGCAATAATTCCGAACCATTGCAAACCATTGCACAAAAGGTTGGAAAGGATAATAATCAGAGTTTTATTGATAATAAAGTTGAGTACACTGGGTAGAACAACTACATCCAAATAATAAGCAAAATACTAGAACAATCTCTCACTAATACTAAGGGTACAAACTGACTCAATAAACTAAAACTATCTCTCGATATCACTCCAGTCCATTCCCGACAAGTTCATCACCTGGAAAGAGGGGAAAAGTAGGAGTGAGCTAAACGCGCTCAGTAGATAACCACAAACAGGTTTACGTAATTAACCATTGATTTCCAATTTATATGAAATGCAGTAAATAAAGAATGACGATACGATAAAAGAAACAATGTAAAAGATATCTTGCAAGGTCAAGAAATATAACAATTTACCAAGTAATGGACAAGTAAAGTAACAGTAGATAATTTGGCCAGCAAGTATGTTACACATGTAACCAAGTAAATACGCACGAGTCAAGTAACAAGAGTTTGTCATAGACGTAACATGTCAAGTCAAGTATTCGGGTGCAATGCCTCACCCTGTCATAAACATCCCAATGGGCTCAATATCTTTTCGGGCGCTCTCCCCAGGACCAGACCGGGCCCTTATGATGCGTTGGCATTTCATTTCAATTAGATCACCGATCCCCCGTCTAGACATAGTCAATTATGGCCAATATAATCAGATGAATTTCTGTCGGGTACAAGATGTAAAGGACGACACTTGCCTCCTTTGATTCAAGAGTATAACCACGATGAAAAACCTAAAACAAGGTAGTCGTACGGCAAACACCGGGCCGTACTCACATGAGTAACGAGTCACGGGGCCAAGAATGAACGGTTGACAGTAAGCCGTTCGAGAGAGAGAAGTAAGTTCCGAAGAACGAATATACGAACCATTCGGGTCGTATTTTAAGAAATACGGTTCAAGAGAATCCGTATTAAGCATAACGATAATGTCTAATTATAAGATAATTTATGCAAAATAGTTACCGGGTTGCCAATAACAATTAAACCAACCAATTTCAGTTTAATGTCCATTGATCAATTCCGGGCTCAAATATGACCGAAGATTATCCAAGGGTAATCGGTCAATTAATCAAGTTAAAACAATAGTCATGATGTAACCGTAATTTACCACGGTAAATGAAATGTAAAGTTTACCGGATGGAGTGTCCGGCTAATTGGTCAAAGACTTGCCATAAGTCGGCCAGTAATTTTCTGGTTTACAGTAATTTACAGAAATTACCTATGGTAAAGTTTAGCTATTTACCATACTTATTCAATTTATCCAAAGTTACAAGTGAATTTCAATGATTTTCACTTTAAACAATTTATCAAAATAGATATTGCAAATAACAGAAATTTACTCATGTCATTATCTGTTATTTATGTGGATTGTCAATTTTTACTAATTAACATTGTTAAATGGGTCAAATAGCAAAAAAATCAGTTTTCTGGAAGTTAAACGGATGACAGTGGGCCGTTAAACCTACTGGCTGTAAAACGGTTATCATTGGGCCGTTTTATACAAGGCGGGCGGTTCTAATTGGGCCGTTTGTATAAGTCGGGCGGGCAGTTCTGAACCGTCTAAGAGATAAAGCGGTCCGATTGGAACCGTTAATCCCTGTAACACGGGAACAGCGAAACAGAAGCATAAATCCGGCGTTTAAGGCTTCAATTCATGCATTTGAGTACGTAAATAAATGGAAAAGCATGGTTTCTACAAGCTAACATGATGCCCTTTCATTCCATTTATCAAATTCAAGGTTTGTGCCATGGTTACCTACCTTAACCGATGAAATAAGGAAAGATGAATGGGGAAGAAGATGAACAGTAGACTTGCAGAGCTTCTTCACAGCAGCAAGAACCCTTTTGTGTTTAAGAGATGTTTAAGGGGGCTTCCTCTACTTATAGGTTTGGAAGAGGAGTGTTTAATCTTCACACACGGTTTGGTCAGAGCCGCAAAATCCTTTGCATTGTTGACAACGTGTTTCTGCCAACCAAAACACGGTTTCACGTGTTTCTCAAGGTAAGGTTAGCCTAATCTAAGCCTAATCCAAAAGATTAAGGAATGGTTAACTAAGACCTCAATTTAATGTTACTAAATGATTTTTAATGAATTGGACCCAAAAGACAAAATTACTAATCAAGACATGCTCTTTCATAATATGATTTTTATGGAATTTTATCACGAGGTTTATTGTTAATCTCCCAATCTTAAGATTAAAATAATAATTTAACCCAATGTTCAACGGTTTAGTCGATAGAGAGAGTTTCTGATTTTTACCGATGAAACTTCAGAAGACAAAGTTGCTAAGAAAAATACCCTCTATCAGATGTGATTTTTACAGATTTTTCTAAGGTAGTTGTATTTTCGTATGAATAGTGTTTTTCGCGTTTTTAAGTCAGGCTTAAATCACTGATTAAGCCATGTAAATGATTTTATTAGGGTCAAGTACAGAAGACCAAAGTGTTTACCATGGTCTTTACTAATTAACTACCATTTTTTGAATTTTTATATGATAGTCAAAATTTTACTATTTACTATTTACCACAGTCACTATTCAACATTTACTATTTACGAATTTTAATATTTGTACAGAAACTCGGGGTCTTACACCCTCCCCCACTTAAAGAATTTGGTCCTCCAAATTCACTGGACCAAAATATAATAGCTCACCTAGAATAGATCGGGATAACGCTTCCGTATGGCGTCCTCGGATTCCCATGTAGCTTCCTCTATTCCACGCCGACTCCATTGGATTTTAACCATCGGTATGGAACGATTTCGAAGTTGTTGCTCTTTCCGATCCAGAACCTTCACTGGTCTTTCTTCATAAGATAGATCCTTCTTAAATTCAAAGTCCACATGTTGAATGATGTGACTAGGGTCGTACACGTATTTCCGAAGCATAGATACATGGAATACGTTATGTACACCAGATAATTGAGGAGGTAAGGCCAATCTATAGGCGACTTCACCCACTCGATCAAGGATCTCAAATGGACCAATATACCTTGGGCTTAACTTGCCATGAATACCGAATCGACGAATACCTCTTGAAGGAGAGACTTTTAAGAACACATGCTCGCCAATTTGAAATTCCAAATCTCTTCTTCTATTATCAGCATAGCTCTTTTGCCTCGATTGAGCCACAAGTAACCGGTCTCGGATAATACGAATATTTTGTGATGACTCCGAGATAAGATCCGGTCCAAGCCATTGCTTCTCGCCAACCTCATCCCAACATAATGGAGAACGACAGCTCCTTCCATACAAAGCCTCGAAAGGTGTCATCTGTATGCTGGATTGATAACTATTGTTGTAGGCGAATTCTATCAATGCTAAATGATCGCTCCAACTTCCACCGAAGTCGATCATACAAGCTCTCAACATATCTTCCACTATTTGATTAGTTCTCTCGGTCTGTCCATCTGTTTGCGGATGAAATGCAGTGCTAAAATTCAGACGGGTACCAAGAGATTCTTGCAATCCTTTCCAAAAATGAGAAGTAAATCTCGGATCTCTATCGGATATAATGTTGACTGGGATACCATGAAGCCTAACCACTTCCTTTAAATATAATGCTGCCAGCACATCAACTGTCCACTTGGACTTAATAGATAAGAAATGTGTGGATTTAGTCAGTCGATCCACAATTACCCATATAGCATCATAACCACCTCGAGTCTTAGGAAGACCCATAATGAAATCCATGCCAATACTCTCCCACTTCCATTGGGGTATATCAAGTGGTTTCAATTTACCTGCCGGTCTGAAATGCTCGGCCTTTACTTGTTGACAAACAAGACATGTACTCACGAAATTTGCAATTTCCCTTTTCATGTTCGGCCACCAAAATGACCTTTTCAAATCCTTGAACATCTTAGTGCCTCCCGGATGGATAGTATATTTGGATCTATGGGCTTCTTCAAGAATCCGATTCTTTATATTAGCCTCATTCGGTACACAAGTTCTACCTTGAAATAATAATCTTCCATCATCGGCTATCGAGAAATCAGGTCTGCTACTCAAGCTTTCCTTAATCTCGACTAGCTCGGGATCAATATCTTGTAATAACTTGATTTCTACCAACAATTCGGGCTTCAGTTGCAACTGGGAAATCAATATCCGGTCATTATCAATATTGATATCCAGACTAGCCATTTGCTCCAGTAATTTCCATTCTTGTAACATAAGACTAGATATCTTAGCCACAGGCTTCCGACTTAAAGCATCAGCAACCACATTGCCTTTGCCCGGGTGATACTTAATAGAAAAGTCGAAATCCTTTATATACTCCAACCATCTTCTTTGTCTCATGTTCAATTCCTTTTGAGAAAATAAGTATTTCAGACTTTTGTGATCCGAAAATACCGTAAATGATTCACCATATAAGTAGTGCCTCCAAATCTTCAAAGCAAATACCACGGCTGCCAATTCCAAATCATGAACTGGATAATTAACTTCATGCTTTCTTAGCTGCCTAGAAGAATAGGCAATCACCTTGCCGTGCTGCATAAGCACACAGCCTAAGCCAATACCAGAAGCATCAGTGTAAACCACGAAACCACCCTCACCAGAAGGTAAGGTTAAAATAGGGGCAGTAGTCAGACAATCCTTCAGAGTCTGAAAACTCCGTTGGCATTCAATTGACCACTCAAACTTAATCTCTTTGCGGGTTAACTTTGTCAGAGGTACCGCAATCTTAGAGAAATCTTGAATAAACCTTCGATAGTAACAAGCCAGGCCAAGAAAACTCCTCACTTCAGTAACACTGGTAGGTTGTTCCCAATTATTTACTGCTTCCACCTTCGATGGATCTACAGAAATACCATCCTTGGTAATAATATGTCCTAGAAAAGACACCTCTTGTAACCAGAAATCACACTTGCTCAACTTAGCATATAATTGGTGATCTCTCAATAATTGCAAAGCCATCCTCAGATGCTCGGCATGTTCTCTTTCACTCTTGGAATATATCAAAATATCATCTATGAATGCCACAACCCATTGATCAAGGTAGGGTCGGAACACACTGTTCATTAACTGCATGAAAGCTGCCGGTGCATTTGTTAACCCAAAAGGCATAACGACAAACTCATAATGACCATACCGGCTACGGAAAGCTGATTTATAAATATCCTCTTCTTTAATCCGTAACTGGTGATATCCAGATCGAAGATCGATCTTAGAAAAATAAGAAGCTCCAGTAATCTGGTCAAATAACTCATCAATCCTTGGCAAAGGATACTTGTTCTTGACAGTCAACTGGTTAAGTTGCCGATAATCGATGCATAATCTCATCGAACCATCTTTCTTCCGAACAAACAATACAGGAGCTCCCCAAGGGGAAACACTCGGGCGAATAAAACCCTTCTCGAGTAATTCCAACAATTGCTGCTTCAATTCCCGTAATTCCGCAGGAGACATGCGATAAGGGGCTTTAGAAACAGGAGACGATCCAGGAATAAGATCAATAGAGAATGTAACTTCACGCTGAGGCGGAAGTCCTGGTAACTCCTCTGGAAATACGTCCGGAAATTCTCGAACAATAGAAATGTCCTTAATCTCGATCTGCTGTTCAGGGGACGCATGAACAAAAGCCAGAAAAGCTTCGCGTCCACGCCTCAATAACTTATCAGCACGAAGAGTCGAGATAAGAGAGATAGAACTAGGGTGTTTCACTCCCTTGAAGGATAATCCGGGGTGTCTAGAAAAAGACACGGAACAAGAACTACAATGAACATTGGCCTCATACCGAGCCAACCAATCAGCTCCTAGGATTACATCGTAATCCTTCATGTCCATACAAATCAAATCAGCTGGAAAATTCTGATCGTTTACCATAACCTTACTAGAAGGATAGTAATGCTGAATTGCTGATTTAGAACCAATAGGGGTTGATATTTCTAACGGAGAACTCAACAAAACAGGTGTCATAGCTAAAGATTTAGCAAATCTCCGTGAAATAAAAGAATGTGTTGCACCAGTATCAATTAGAACAAAAGCTGGCAAGTCGAATATAACAAGAGTACCTTCGACGAGTCCACCCTCCTCGGCGATATCTTTTTCCTTTGCATGGAGAGCCTGGAGCCTGCCTTGAGGCTTCTTGAAATTCAGAGGTTTTGCCGGGATAGCTTGTTCCGATAATAAAGGACAGTTGGGTATACGGTGCTCTTTGCTTCCACACCGCAGACATGCACCTAGCTTGCACCAACAATCTTCCATCTTGTGACCAGGACGATCACAATATCGGCATACGCCCTTGAATGGAATCATAGAATCAGGTTTCTTGTCTTCTTGTCGCGGCATTTTGCCTCTCCACGAACCAGAACCAGAACTTGAACCAGAACTAGTAAAGGGTCTTTTCTTGCTCGGGTCAGTGCCAAATCCAGGTTTAACATTCTTGAGTGCCTTCGGTTGCTCTTTCTTGTTACCTTGACCACGAATCCTTTCAGTCATTTCCAAAGTATCTTCTAATATTTGTGCCTTTCTTACCATCTCAGAATATGTAGAAATTTCCAGTGGTGCAAGTTGATTGATATAATGAAGTCGAAGACCATTGAGGAAACGCTTCGCCTTCATTCTCTCAGTCGAAATAAGATGTCTTGCATAACGAGAGAGTCGTGAAAACTGAGCCTCATATTCTGATACTGATAAACTTCGATGTTTTAAAGCTGCGAATTCTGCTCCCTTCTTTTCTTGCACGCGGTCAGAAAAATATTTATCATTGAAATATTCCTCGAATTCCTCCCACGAGACTTGTTGATCTCCGAGAGTCGGCTTAACAGACTCCCACCAAGCACGTGCATCACGTTCCAGTTGGAAAACGGATAAAAGAACACGTTCTTGGTCAGTGCATTGCATGACCTCAAAAATTCTTGCCATCTCGTCGAGTCAATTCTCGGCTTCATCGGGATCAGTTGAACCAGCGAATCTAGGCGGGTTCATTCCTCGGAAATTTCGATATAAATCACCAGTGCCATGAGCTGCGCCATGAGGTGCCGCTCCAGCTCCAGCTCCTGCCTGAGCCAGTGCATTCAAGGCTTGCGTAAGTCCTTGAACTGTACGCTGTAAATTCCTCATCTCAGCACGATTGGCTGCCATTTCTAGTTAAGTGCCTATATAAAATAGTTACTCGGATTATTTATGAGAGAAGAACTTCTTAGATGAGAAGAGAAGAACTAGATAAGAAGAACATGATTATGGTTAAATAACTTAACCCAAATTTCTACCCAATTCTCACAAGGTTATTTTCTTAAGCCTATAACCAATAAACCTATAACTTTAAAGTGAAATACCTAGGACAAATTGAACTTGGCTCTGATACCAACTAAACTGTCACGCCCCGATGCGGAATCTCGGGACGTACGGTTAGGGGCAAGCGAGCAATAATTCCAAACCATTGCAAACCATTGCACAAAAGGTTGGAAAGGATAATAATCAGAGTTTTATTGATAATAAAGTTGAGTACACTGGGTAGAACAACTACATCCAAATAATAAGCAAAATACTAGAACAATCTCTCACTAATACTAAGGGTACAAACTGACTCAATAAACTAAAACTATCTCTCGATATCACTCCAGTCCATTCCCGACAAGTTCATCACCTGGAAAGAGGGGAAAAGTAGGAGTGAGCTAAACGCGCTCAGTAGATAACCACAAACAGGTTTACGTAATTAACCATTGATTTCCAATTTATATGAAATGCAGTAAATAAAGAATGACGATACGATAAAAGAAACAATGTAAAAGATATCTTGCAAGGTCAAGAAATATAACAATTTACCAAGTAATGACAAGTAAAGTAACAGTAGATAATTTGGCCAGCAAGTATGTTACACATGTAACCAAGTAAATACGCACGAGTCAAGTAACAAGAGTTTGTCATAGACGTAACATGTCAAGTCAAGTATTCGGGTGCAATGCCTCACCCTGTCATAAACATCCCAATGGGCTCAATATCTTTTCGGGCGCTCTCCCCAGGACCAGACCGGGCCCTTATGATGCGTTGGCATTTCATTTCAATTGGATCACCGATCCCCCGTCTAGACATAGTCAATTATGGCCAATATAATCAGATGAATTTCTGTCGGGTACAAGATGTAAAGGACGACACTTGCCTCTTTGATTCAAGAGTATAACCACGATGAAAAACCCAAAACAAGGTAGTCGTACGGCAAACACCGGGCCGTACTCACATGAGTAACGAGTCACGGGCCAAGAATGAACGGTTGACAGTAAGCCGTTCGAGAGAGAGAAGTAAGTTCCGAAGAACGAATATACGAACCATTCGGGTCGTATTTTAAGAAATACGGTTCAAGAGAATCCGTATTAAGCATAACGATAATGTCTAATTATAAGATAATTTATGCAAAATAGTTACCGGGTTGCCAATAACAATTAAACCAACCAATTTCAGTTTAATGTCCATTGATCAATTCCGGGCTCAAATATGACCGAAGATTATCCAAGGGTAATCGGTCAATTAATCAAGTTAAAACAATAGTCATGATGTAACCGTAATTTACCACGGTAAAAATGTTCTACGGTAAAAATGTAAAGTTTACCGGATGGAGTGTCCGGCTAATTGGTCAAAGACTTGCCATAAGTCGGCCAGTAATTTTCTGGTTTACAGTAATTTACAGAAATTACCTATGGTAAAGTTTAGCTATTTACCATACTTATTCAATTTATCCAAAGTTACAAGTGAATTTCAATGATTTTCACTTTAAACAATTTATCAAAATAGATATTACAAATAACAGAAATTTACTCATGTCATTATCTGTTATTTATGTGGATTGTCAATTTTTACTAATTAACATTGTTAAATGGGTCAAATAGCAAAAAAATCAGTTTTCTGGAAGTTAAACGGATGACAGTGGGCCGTTAAACCTACTGGCTGTAAAACGGTTATCATTGGGCCGTTTTATACAAGGCGGGCGGTTCTAATTGGGCCGTTTGTATAAGTCGGGCGGGCAGTTCTGAACCGTCTAAGAGATAAAGCGGTCCGATTGGAACCGTTAATCCCTGTAACACGGGAACAGCGAAACAGAAGCATAAATCCGGCGTTTAAGGCTTCAATTCATGCATTTGAGTACGTAAATAAATGGAAAAGCATGGTTTCTACAAGCTAACATGATGCCCTTTCATTCCATTTATCAAATTCAAGGTTTGTGCCATGGTTACCTACCTTAACCGATGAAATAAGGAAAGATGAATGGGGAAGAAGATGAACAGTAGACTTGCAGAGCTTCTTCACAGCAGCAAGAACCCTTTTGTGTTTAAGAGATGTTTAAGGGGGCTTCCTCTACTTATAGGTTTGGAAGAGGAGTGTTTAATCTTCACACACGGTTTGGTCAGAGCCGCAAAATCCTTTGCATTGTTGACAACGTGTTTCTGCCAACCAAAACACGGTTTCACGTGTTTCTCAAGGTAAGGTTAGCCTAATCTAAGCCTAATCCAAAAGATTAAGGAATGGTTAACTAAGACCTCAATTTAATGTTACTAAATGATTTTTAATGAATTGGACCCAAAAGACAAAATTACTAATCAAGACATGCTCTTTCATAATATGATTTTTATGGAATTTTATCACGAGGTTTATTGTTAATCTCCCAATCTTAAGATTAAAATAATAATTTAACCCAATGTTCAACGGTTTAGTCGATAGAGAGAGTTTCTGATTTTTACCGATGAAACTTCAGAAGACAAAGTTGCTAAGAAAAATACCCTCTATCAGATGTGATTTTTACAGATTTTTCTAAGGTAGTTGTATTTTCGTATGAATAGTGTTTTCCGTGTTTTTAAGTCAGGCTTAAATCACTAATTAAGCCATGTAAATGATTTTATTAGGGTCAAGTACAGAAGACCAAAGTGTTTACCATGGTCTTTACTAATTAACTACCATTTTTTGGAATTTTTATATGATAGTCAAAATTTTTACTATTTACTATTTACCACAGTCACTATTCAACATTTACTATTTACGAATTTTAATATTTGTACAGAAACTCGGGGTCTTACAAAGCCCTTTTGCCTACGTTTGGCCGTGCCGGGGAAACCTATCCCTACATGTAGTTGCGCCGATTTTGAACTATTGCATTATTCTAATCACTCACTCGTCTTCGGAGCGATCATCGCCTCCCGCGGTCAAGGTTAATAAACCCCAACCAGTAATAAACCAAATAAAAGAGGGATGTTCAATTCCAGGCTATTTTCTTATCTATGCTTCTTTTATCGCATTTGTTATCATCATGTTTCTGTTATCATGCCTCTGTTGCCGTTTCCGTCCCCCTTGGCAGAGATCAACAAACTTGATCAATTAGTGTCTATCTGCATGACTCTGTCTCCATGCTTTAATATAATCATGAGCATCATGTATACATGCTTGCATAGACCCCCCTCCGGTATATCAAATGGCACTGACAAATGTCCGATTACGCCCGCTCAGAAATCTTTGCCATGCGTGATGGTAGTCTTCGGACTTATGTCCTCCGCCACGTATCGAGGGTCTCCAACTTAACGAACCATGCCTCTCTCGCATGATGGATAAAAGTATTTCATGTGACCTCGTCACATTCATCCTTTTCATCTTATTTCGATCTCGGACGGCCCGCTATCTCGGTAATTAATCAAAGGTTTTCTCCCTTATGGGGGATGTAATTAACCTCATAGCCTTCATGGTATGATGGACTGCTGGTCCCGACCCGAATCTCACTCTCGCCCGATACGGGTCAGAATGAGCGCACAATAAACTTGTCACTTCCGTGACTAGCACGCCTGCGCGGTCAACTAATCGATTGGTTATTCCTTAATTAATCGGTTGTTTGATCCGAACAAAATGACCTAACGAATTTCCCATCGCAAACAAGTCTGGCACGCCCGGTGGGACCAGTGTCACCTTTCATCTCTTTGTCGAGATATGTGGGCCCCGAGGCCCTCCCAAACACTGTTGATCGTTTGTTTATCTTATATGGTAGGCATACAATGGCATCATCGGGACTTGCTGCTGTCACCTTCGGCCCCGCGATCGTCGTCGGCCATGCTGAACACGGGTACTTGGCGGTGCCCACTGTCTTGGGGTCATTCCCTGCTGCCGTAGGCTTCCCCAACTTTTTGGGGTTGGCCTTTGTTGACCTACTTCAAGTGGAGACCTCGGAGCCTGCCGAGGAGACTGCAAAGAAGGTCGAGACCTTGAAGGCTCGATGCTCTGTGGGCTCGATCAAGAGTCCGGTTCCGGTCACCAGCTGCCTGGTGCACCACATCACCCATGGGGCCCGCCCCATTCCTACTAAGAATGCCAGAGGACGCCAGCGTAGAGGCTTCTGGCGGAATGCTGCTACTGTCACCGGATGCCTCTCTGTATCCGGTTAATCCATGCTAATCGGTGGAGTTCACATCTTCCTAGATGGATGCGACGCTCAGCTGGTCGCGGATCGGGTCATCCCCACCGTACCTGTTCACAACTCTTACCAGGCCCTCTCCGGGAGGAGAGCTGAGAAGGAAGAAGCCGGCCGCCATGGCCGTGAGAAGCTGGCCCCCAGACTGAAGAAATTCAAGCAGGTTTGGGTCCCTAAAAAAACCCAGCCCGCCTACCCAGTCGCGCCAACCCGTCACCGCCCTGCATGTGACAGAGTGGGAATGAAGAAGGAAAGGGGCCCGGCCCCAAGGAATGAAGAGACGGTTGTGGACTTTCCGCGCCGTGAAAGCTTCAGGGCCTGTACCCGACAAGCCAATATCCCCACAGTGGGAAGAAGATTCCAGCAACTCGCCGGACGAGCCCGGCTTGCTTATATCCCTCCCGCGGGAGGTCGACAACTATCCCCAGCCCTACATCAGGGACTGGGGCAAGAAGAAATGACCAACATGGTCAGAAGCTACTTTAGGGGTCTAGGCAACCCCTCGTTGGGCCAACAACGGCTACTACAAGCAGCCGTGGCCGAAGAAGACTACTGCCCCTCAACGGTAGTTGAAGAAGAAGAAGAAAGAAGAATGACGTCATCGGTCGACGACAATGGTTATGAAGATGGCTTTGATGTTGAAGCCGATGAAACCGCCCCTCGTCGGGAAGAAATGAACAGAATCTCTGTGTTTGAGAGATTGACCTTCCCGGAGCATGTAAGAAGGAAGGTTCATAGACAAAGAAGAAGAATGTAGATCTTCACCTGTAACATGGCTGGCATATCCTGCCGATATGGAAAGCTTCCAGAAGATCCTCATGAGTTGGCTCAATTGGCCGGCAGGCCGGGGCCGAACACACGAAGGGCGGAAGCTGCAAGAGAACTGTTGGCAGCAGCTAGAGGGGAGCAAGTCCTAGCCCGCGTCCAACAATGTGATGAGTCTGCTATCCTGACCGCCAATGTGGTGACAGCAGAAGAAGAGGAAGACGTCTTGCTCGACATCCTACCTGAGGGTGCATCCGGGGAGACAACAGAAGCTATTCCCAGCACTGCAGCTATGGATCTAGCAGTACTAATGATACGACAAAGGTACCGCCAGGAGATAGAGCTGCTGAAGAAGCAACTGATGGATAAGATAGAGCAGTCTTCAACCGCCAAGCAGCCTGAGATGCAGGGCGAATCATTGATAAGTGCTATATTTTACATCATAATTTACATCACATCCATCATCTTTGAGCATTATTTGAGTATATTTGTGCAATATGAGCATTAATTACATTCTCACATATTATTTGAGTCTTCATATATTTTATCATCTTTTTGAGCTTAAAAGACCATGTGAGAAATATTTAAATATTTACACAATTATTTTGAAATTAAATAGATTGATATTTTAATTTTCAGAAAATAACGACCTAGATCAGGGTGCTATTTAATTAACGACATCTTCAAGGGCGCGTACTCAGTAAGACGTGACACAAGACAAGGCGTCAATTCATTTGAAAAAAAGAAAGTGAAAAAAGAAAAAAAAGAGAATTAGCGCCCGAGATGCAGTCGCTAATCATTGAAAGAACGCCCATATGAACAGTCGTCAATTCTTATTTTACGAAAAATAAAGAAAATAGTAAATGAGAAAATAAGGAAACTGACGCCCGAGTGAAGAGGCGCTACTTCAGGAAAGGACGCCTTAGATTAAGGTGTCATTTAAAGAAAGGACGCCCCAATATAAGTCGCTATTCAAAGTTGAATCAGAAAAGGCAACTGCAGGCTCCCGATCGAACTATTCTTCCATGTTTGCTCTTATCTAAGCAACAGTTTATGGAAAGGAGGACTCCAAGGATGGAAAGAAGTCTAAATGGATCAAGTTGCATTGTTGGAAATTGGTTTTTGGATGAAACTAGAACCCACGATCGTGGAAGGGTTCTGTACCCTATAAATAGATGCCATGGCCAATGATGCAGGAGAGAGAGGTGGGAGGTCTGCCATAAGGATTTATTTTGAAGCCTTTTCTTTCATCTTTTGCAGTTAAGTTCTTCATCAAAGTTCTTCATTTTCCAGTCTTCTACAAATTCTTCTTCTTTATCTTCCTCTAATTCTTCCAGTTTTTAAAGTTATTTCCAGTTTTCCAAAGATCTATCTATGCGTTTTTACTGTTCATCTGGTTTTAAAATATTCTGCTATTTCTCATTTTTCTTTCCTTTCTGATCTTCTGTTGCTTCTGAGTTCTTCATGTAAGTTGTAGGTTTTTAAAAGTTCTTCAATTTCTTCTTCTACCACTTCTTCAAAGTCTCAACCTTTTTCAAATTACAATCAATTTTCCAAAGTTCAGTTCTGCACTATTCATCCGCGACCACTCTCTATTCTATCACGTTTTTCTCCATCTTCCTCTTATTTTCTATCTTTGTGTTCTTCATCAATATTTTTCCTCTCTTTGTCCTCTACAATTTTCTCTTCTTTCACTTTGTCTAATTCTCTCTAGATTTTAATCTATTTCTTCTCTTTCTAACCCTCTATTTTTAAAACTGTTTTATGTTTTATCACCCATCATAGCCATCTCTTCCTCTCTTTTCACAACATACATGCTTTGGTTTTAATTTTATTCTTCTTCCTCCTCCTTTTCATCTCCATCTCCTATATTTCATCCACACATCCCTTTGGCGGATTCTCTTCCAATTGATCCTCTCACGGCGTCGGCATCCAAGGCGAGGCGATCTTCATTCAAGGCTTGGCAAGGAGTTGACGGCGTTCTTCATCCTATTGGCTTACAATTTCTTTTCTCTTCTTTTATTTTGTAAGTTGTAATTTTAGTTTTCATAAACATTGTACTTGCCACCTCTCATAGCCATAAAGTTGATCTTTGTGAAATTATGTTTATCTTTCTATCTCCTCCAAATTTCTCTACTTAAACCCTCTCACATTCTTTAAATAGATTTTTATACAATTCATCTTTCCTTAGATTAAGCACACTCAAAAATTCGGTTTTCAAAACATAAGGTGTTTTTCCAACTTGTTAAAATAAGGATTTTTCCTTCTCGTGGGATCGACTCCGCTTACCACTATATAATTTGATTTTCCAATCTTTTAAAGTGAGTGAGTGTGAACATTTTAAAATTATGGCACGGCTTTCTTAACGACATTAGTCGGTGCGCATTAATTTTTGGCGCCGTTGCTGAGGAGGAAATTAATTTTTATGTTGGGAAATTGCTTGTGTTTGATCTGTATATAGTTTTATTAATTTTTCTGATTTTATTTTGCAGGAGAAAAATCAAAAAAATCAGAAAACCTGACAATCCAAAGAAATTCGGATCTAAAATTCCAAGAAAAAAAATATGTCACAGGAAGCGTCGCTAAAGCCCAGATCTGTCACAGAAAGAAGAAATTCAGAAAAATCTAGGAAAATCAAGCGTCGCTAAAAGGTCAGTATACGTAGGAAAAGATTTTTTTTTGTGAAATTCTGAAAAATTCTGAAAAATTCTAAAAAAATCAGAAAACAGAAAAAAATTCATCATGCTAGTATATCTCCATCTTAGTTGCATTACTTTCATGTATTTGTGCACTTAGTTGTTCTTTTTATTTTTCATTCTTTATTTACAATATCTTTTGAAAAAAAAAATTCTCTTCTCATCTATTTCCCCTCCTTAAGGGTATTAGGATCTTTACACCCCTCTTGGATTTGGAAGGACACTCATTGAGCATTTCGTCTCTTTGGACTTAAAATTTCATTTCTAAGACCTTCATAAGTCCCCGCACCCGTGGATTCCCTCACGCACGCCGGGCAGGTTGTACCACGAAGTACCTTGGACTTAGAGTGCCCTTAGAAGGTTTTCCATAAAAAAAATAAAAAAATCATCATTCTTGCATTCATATAGTTAATCCTTGCATTTGCATAACTCATTCATATAGGGATTCATAGTATTTTGAAAAAAAATCACCATTACCTTTGGGCCCTTTTGCATTGCATGCGAGGTAGGAGATCCCTCCACCCTCATTTGATAGGACCCATTAGTGAAGTTGAAAGATCAGTGCATTCTAGACCACAACTTCAACCTAACCTCATGGAAAATCAAAATCAAAATCAACAAGTGCAACAAGTTCCTAAGTAAATGAAGGACTACTTCACTCCTAATCAATATCAACCGTCCTTCTATATTCAAGCATCTCAGAACCAGGCGGTTCATTATGAAATCAAATCAAGTACCATCCAGATGTTGCCATCCTTCTATGGCAATACTAATGAAGATCCATATAAGTATCTAGATGAGTTTCTCCAGATATGTTCAACTATCAAAATTTAAAACTTCTCGGATGATGCCCTTAAGCTTACTCTCTTCCCATTCTCCCTTAAGGACAAAGCTAAATATTGGTTGGGAGCCTTGGATAGAACAATTGACACATGGGGAGAGATACAAAAAGAGTTCTTGAAGAAATTCCACCCTATTGGTAGGACTAATACCATGAGAAGGGCCATCACTGGATTTACACAAAATTCTGGGGAACAAATTCATGAGGCCTGGGACATGTTGAAAGATTTATTAAGGAAATATCCCCATCATGGCCTATCTAGATGGCAAATTGTGCAAACATTTTATGAGGGATTAACGGAAAATTATAGACAAATGGTAGATGCCTCATGTGGGGGGGGGGACTTTCATGAGTAAAAGTGAGGATGAAGCTTATGATTTGTTTGAGATATTAAGTGAAAATTCTATTAGTCATGCTTTACTTTCCTCCTATGAAAGGATGATTGGATCTTCCAAGAAGGGTGGGCTATATGAAGTCAAAAGTCAAGGAGAGTTGGAGAATAGGATGGATAGTCATACGCTTACTCAAAAGTTGAATAAAGTGGACTTGCTGGCGCAAAGGATGGAGAAGGTCGATTTGGTAGCACAAAAACTAGATCAATTATTATCTATGAATAAGCAATAACCTTCTTTTTCGCCAATCCAACAAAATCAACCTTTCTCAGATTCCAACCTTCAAGAACTTTGTGCTTTATGTTCTAGCCCAAATCATGCTGTCATTGATTGCCCTACGGCGGCCTGATGCGCTCGACAATCATCGTTTAAAAATGCCGTCCCACACAAATTTCAAAATTTATACAATCGTACTCACTCACTTAAATGATTTTGAAAATACGAGTAAAGTGGTAAATACGGGTCGATCCCACGGGGAGGAAATTTGAATGTAAGTTGGAAAATATCCTTATGTTTTGGAAAACTAATTGCTTTTGTTTGATTTGAGTGCGATTACAACTAATGGAAATGAAATTGTAATTTGAATGAACAAGAGATAAGTTAAAGAAATATTTAGCCAATGAATTGAAGAATGTCGTCGTTTCCTCGCCGAGCCTTTAATGAAGATCGCTCCGCCTTGGAAGTCGACGCCGTGAGATGATTTGAAGAAGACCACCGCTTTGGGTGTGAGTGAAACACTTATGAAGAAATAGGTTGGATAGAACAAGTTTGAAACACTAAGTTGAAAACATAATAGAATTTCATTGAAAATAGGGGTTGGAAGAAATAGAATAACTTAAAATCTAAATGAATTAGAAAACATGGAATACATGAAAGTTGTAGAGCATTAAAAGATTAAGAAGTTTTATGAAAAACACAGAAATAGAAAACGAAAGGAAGACAATGAAAAACTTAAAAAATCAAGATCTATTGCTGCTGGTGAACAGTAACTGATAGAAAAATAGAACAGTAAAGAATTAATTCTAGAGCTCAAATTAAGAAGAATTTGAAGAAGTGGAAGAAGAACCAAAGTTAGATATATAAGAGATTAACAACTTTCATGAAGAACTCAGAGTACAGGCTTCAAAATAGCAAATTGGTGGAGACTATCACTTCGGATGAACAGTACATGAACAGGATAACACTTAAAAACATAAAGAATAACTTTTAAACTAGAAGGAATTAAAGGAAATGATGAAAAGAGAAGTTGAAGAACACTTACAGATGGACAACTTTGTAGAAGATAATAAATTGAAATAAAGATCACACAAGCTTGTAAATTGATTATGAAGAGCCAAAATGGCTAAGAGTACAATGAAATCCTTCAATACAAACTTAATACAAACTTCAAAACTTAAACATAAAAGCTCTCAAAATCTATCCCTACAACAGCCACAAAGCAAGAACTTCAAGAACACTTATAAATTTGATCAATCCATAACTTGCTACTCCTAGCTATCCTCTCTTCCTAACCTCCTAACAACCCCCATTACAATGAAAGCCCCCCCCCTTTTATAGGGTGTTCAAACAACAACCCTATTCCATATGAACACTTTGCCAATGTGAACAACCAATTACTACATTTGTTGACTCCAAATTGTGTGCCAACATGTGTTGCACACTTGGCTATTTTTTTTCTGATTTTTCTGCAATTTCTTTCATTTTTTTTCTAGCCCTTTTTCCTTCTCTTTCTCTCTCTTTCTCTCTCCTCCAGCAGCGTGCGCCGCCCGTGCGCCGGCCGCCGCCCCTCTCCCTCTTTCTCCGCGTGCGCCGCCCGCGTCAACGCGGTGCGCTGCCCACGCTTCTGCCGCGGTGAGCCGCCCGTGTGCCCTGCGCGTAGGCGCATTGCACCGGCCGCCTTCTTGTTTACCGCGTGGGCACATTGCACCGCCTTTCTGCACATACACACATATATTAATTGTAATATATATATTGCTATAAGAAAAATCCTAAAAAATATCTAATAACTGTTATTATTATTATTATTTTTAGTTTCTTTTTGATCAAGTCCAAAATTATTATTATTTTTATTTTCATAATATCTATATAGATATATATATATATATGTATGTATATATTATGTATATAGCTTATTAAGGCCTTAAAAAATATCAAATAAATTTATTTTATTTATTTTATTATTTTTTATTCTTATTGAACAAATCCTTGGGCTTTTTGGCCCATTTCAACGTACATTATATTTTCTTGTTTTTCTTATTTTTATTATTTTGAATGCTTGTTAAATAAGGAAATATCTTTATTAAAATCATTTAATTACAGAAAATTAATTATTTTACTATAAATTAAAAGTAAGTGTGATAAGTGCATATTTATTATTATTAAAGCCCATAAATAATATAAATAACATGAATTAAGATGAGAAAATACACACTTATCACACCCCCCAACTTACTCATTGCTAGTCCCTTAGCAATGCAAATAATGAAAAATTTTAGGACTAACAAGAGTTTAAAATATTCATGTCTCATTTCCAGATCATCGTCCATAGAATCGACTAAAGATTAGGAATCTAGAATCTTTATCACATACTAACCTTATGTAGGAAATTAAGGTACATGATTAAGAATTCTAATCAAAATTCAGTAGCACTTGTGCATGTGAAATGCTAAGTCTACAGTGAAGACAATTGCATCCCCCATTTGCTATTGTAAGCAAGTGTCTTTCAACTCTGCACTTCTTAACCAGAGCTTTAAGCATAATAGCTTTTTATCTGCCTTATTACTATGTCCCTTTTGGGATCTTTTGTATTCTTTTCTTCTCTTTATTTTTTTATACATGCATGATGTCGCACTACCCTTCACTGTTTTACGCGAACCGTAACACGTCTTAGGTGAAGTAGGCCCGGTTACACAGATCAAAGTTTCCTATTCCTTTTGACGCGAACCTCAACACGTCTTAGGTGAAGTAGGCCCGGTTACTCAGAATCGGAGCATTTTTCATGGTGTTTTTCTCATAATTTTTTTCAATTGTGCTTTTGCACTAATTTTGATAACTTGGCAGAAAGCTTTATAAAAGATCTCTTCTTCAAGAAGTGCTGAATATCAGACAACATATCTAAAATAGCAGAAGGCTTGTCCTACTTGTTTCTTTAGCTTGCATAGTGATTTTCTTTTTCTAAAGTGCATATGAACTTTAAAGAGATTCTTAAATCAATTTTCCATGGCTAGATTTAATAAATTATCCATCATCCGATTCCCTAGTCTTTTCTATTCCAAAATTACTTTTCATGAGACATGAATCAAGAAACTCCAAATGGGTTTAGTTTATTTATTTTCTAATTTTTAATTTTCAAAAAAAAAATTCATAGCTAAATGAGGTTGTATATGAATGTAACATGTACAATGGCATGATTTCCGTCCCCCAACTTAAATGACATTGTCCTCAATGGCATGAACAATAGAGAATAATGAACAATGTAGATATAAAATTTGTGAAGGAATAGGATAACCTGACGGAAGTGAACTTTGACGGGTTGACTTGTGACGGCTTGACAGAGGTGTTGACTTTGAAAATCTGAGCATCAGAGGAGGCAAGTATTTCTTCTCCCCCAACTTATCATTTATTCAAACCTGCAAAATAAAAACACAAACACACAAGAAAAGCTTGGGTTGCCTCCCAAGAAGCTATTTATGAGCACACAGAAATCACTTAAAACGTTGGGTTGCCTCCCAAGAAGCGCTAAATTTTATGTCGTCAGCCAGACACAAGGTAGATCACTAACCAACGTGTGGCATTCAGAATGAGCCACCATGTGATCTTGTCCTCTGATAAACTCCAGCCCTTGGACCATTGGAAGACAAGAGTAATCATGTATAGATTGGGGCTAGAAATATGCGGGTCTCGCACTTTATTGAAGTTTTCTGTAACCATAAATGGGAGCCAGTTTTCCTCTTTAGGGATCCAGAAATGAGCAAGGGCCAATAATTTGTCATGATCGAGGGGGAACCCTTGCACAAAATCAATCCATTGGTCCCCTTGTCCTGTATCATCTTTCCCGACGAGCCTTTTAGTGACTACTTTCTCCACTGAAATTTGGCCAGGCACTTGTGGCGTATGAATAAAATCGTCATCTTTAGCCACGTTCCTCTCAGTAACAGCCTCATGAACTTTAAGGGCATTGATCAACTTATCGTCCTGAGAGGAAGTTAAATCGAAGATGAATGTGGTTGGCACATCCCCCTCAGGTCCTAGAATCTCAAATTGGAGAGGCTCAACTGACAGGGGAATCAAAGTAGAAGGAAGCACTAACTCATTCACAGATTCAGACTTCAATGGATAGGCCTCAGGGGTTAGATCAAATTTGAAATTTTCTAATGAAACCCCTTCATCATACCCCTCACTCATCTGAGGATTGTTAACCAAATTGCCCAAAAATGGGGTGGATAGAGGAAATGTAAATGATTCCAGTCCGGCCCTTTCATCATAGGTCAGATCAAATGTGAATCTGATGGGGACATCAACGACAGCCCGCTCACATTGTGTTTGCATTTTTATCCTTTTATATTTGTATGTATACCCTTGTGATATATGGGTACACAATAGTGGGTCTTAGTGGGTTTATTTGCAAAGGACCATTGGGTATTTTTGCAAAAGTGCATGTAGGCCCTGCAGGGGCCCCCTCCCGCCTCCTTATTGGTCCACTTGGACGCCCGGGCCCAAGGTGGCTGGTCCATGGTCCAACCTTGGACTTGGACCTAGATTTAATTAATGAAGACAATTCCAACTTGCCTTCTTAAAGGGGGGGGCGAACCTTGTATTTTATTGGGCTTTATTGTGGTTGTTCAAACCACATCCCAGCCCTTCACTCATCAACCCTTGATCCAAGGGTCTAGAATTAGTTAGAGACTTAGCCTATATAATGTTGTATTTTTCATGAGAAATTGGATGGAAAAATCAGAAAATTAGTGAGTGTTCTTGGAGCTTGGTGCACCCCCTTCCTCTCTCCCCCTGGTTTCCTCTTCCCCAACCCCAGATCTAGAGTGTATCTCCCTTATATCATCCCCTCTCAACCTCCGGTGATCGTTTGTGCCGCCGCCACCGCCGCTCGTGCCGCCTTCGAGCCGCCGTGGAATCGTCATCAAGTTTCTATCCTGCTAGACAGAGGTGTTGTTCGAGAATTTCTGAAGCCAGCCACGAGTTCTGATTGATTTAAAATTTTTAGGGTTGGTTCCTATCTTCTATCCCCTTCTCCACAAAAACATTGAGGTTCAAAATCCACCGTTTCATATCTTTACCAGTTCATTCAATTCTCAATCTCAGATCTGTTCTGTCACTGTCTACAGTGACAGTAGCCCGGAGTTTCATGTCTTAGGTCCACCTTTTGATTTATTATAGTTCACCCAATTTGACTGGAGATTAAAACCATCCACCCCTTCATCCACAATGTTTCTAAACTTTTGGTTCGTCCATTTCATATTTTCTAAAAATCGTTCTCAGTCCCAGCTACAGTTCTGTCCCCCTGATCCCAGATCCGACCTTTGTCCACTAAACAAATCACAGCAAAACATAGACACATCCAAACGGATCCAAACCACTTTTTCCGTCTTTCCAGCTCAATTTCCCACAATGTTTATGAAGAACACAACCCCAGATTCGAACGTCTACTTCGCGGTCAAAGGCAACCCACAGTCAAGTTCTCTGCAGATCTGAGTCTTCGGTTACTGTACAACAGAAGATTGAAAATTCCTTAAGTCAAGATCCGAGCAGATCCAGGCCAGATCTTTGAGCCTAGGTTGAAGAACTTCAAGCTAGCTTTCTAACGGCGCCAGTCTCGTGTCGATCCGACATCGGGGCTGATCGCAGCGCCCATTCTCGCCGGAGCGCGCGCCGAAATATAGAACCGGCAGATTTCCGATCGGGTTTTCCGACCGGTGCCGAACGGAGCCGCCGGGCCTCCGGCCGGAAAACCAGCGTGCCGCCATCCCAAGGAGCAACCCTCCGGGCATCCACCACTACAGCGGTGCCACCGGGTCCCACACGGCCCCTCTGGACAGCACGTGGGCCCCACCGTCACGTGTTCGGGTGTTACCGAATCAACGCGAGAAGCCGCCCGTCAACCCAAATTCGGTCCTCCCGGATCCCATTGTGTAGCCCTTTACCTCCCTGCGTGGAGTGGGCAGCGAGTTGCATTTCTATAATATCCGTGTATAATTGTTCCGGGAGTACGACTTCGGCCGGGTCCGTCTTCCCCACGCCGAGCGCGTGGAGGTATCGTCTTCGCTCCTACACTTGGCATTTCGCTTATTTCATATATGCTTGTTTATGCCGCTGCTAGAGAGCATGTGTAGGGATATCTAGCTCGATATATTTTCATATCACCGCTACTGCGAGAGACAGTGAAGCCGTCCCGTGACCCGATCCGGGCACGAAAGTGCGAGCCGACCACCCTAGCTCTTGCCGGTTTCTCAACCGCGCACGTCCGACGCTTCCCTCGTTAAGGGACGATCGCGAGCTTGTCGTGTCCGTGTCTCGTCCCGCATCAGAATCTCTCTACGACGGGCCCCTCATCACACTCCTCACTCAACTAAATATTATCAATAAAATTTTCCAAAAATGGGGTCGGTAGATGAAATGTAAACTTTTCGAATAAGGCCCCTTCACCATGTTCTTCCAGGGGAGGAGGATATTCAGAATTTTATTCCATTAAATCAACAATATTATTACTTACAAAGTAATCCTCCTCTTTATTTATGTCATCAATTGAGTTGTTTGGGCCATTATCATTTACTGTAGTATTCTCAATCTCAAAACATTCATAGAATGGGGTGATATGATCATCATTATCATTGAAGTCACCCCCTTCTTCCTTTCCTTCCTTCATCATGATATTACATGCGCACTCCCCCAAACTCTCAATAGTGATATCTTGAGCCAAAATGACAGGCAGAAGATCATCATCATCATCATTCACATATTTAGGGGGTTGGTTGAAGAGTGAAGGAGGGTCATGATAAGTAGACTGAAAGTACATGATTTGAGGTTCAAAGCAATGGCCCGGTGAATCACCCCTAGTATCAATGTTGAATCCGAAATCTGGGTGAGATGAGTTGAGCTGAAGTTGAGGACACAGGGTCCGCCCGTGGCCTTCTTGGGGTGAAAGTGTAGACAAATGGGTTTGGATTGTTTGGTCCATCCAAGAAAAATTTAGGTGATTGCTCCAGCCAGATGTAGAATTATCGGAAAGGGTATCGCACTAGCGTGGAGAGAATCCTAGGCCATTTTGGACCTGTGCTCGGATGACTGGAGAGAGTCGGGCAATAGTAGGACATTCACTCACATGGTGAGTGAGACTGGCACAGAATTCACAAGCTTTCATGAAAGTGTGGATTGGGTTTTCAGCCTGTTTGACGTGTCCTACGGATTGTTGATGAGATGAGATGGGGGCACGGTTTATCGAATTTTCACTCAAAATTTCAAACAAATCATACGCCTCATCTTCACTTTTGCTCAAAAATGCCCCTCCACAATATATGTCCACCATTTGCCTATCATAATCGGATAACCCCTCATAAAATATAAATATAATTTGCCATTTGGACAACCCATGGTGTGGACATTGACTGATTAGATCCTTCAGTCTCTCCCATGATTCATGAATTTACTCTCCCGGACGTTGAGTAAATCCTGTAATCGCCCTTCTCATCATGTTGGTTCAGCCTATGGGATAAATTTTTTTCAAAAATTCTAGCTGCATATCTTCCCAAGTCCTGATAGTCTTTCCAAAACTCCTTAACCAACATTTGGCGTTGTCTTTCAATGAGAATGGAAATAAGATCAATTTCAGGGCATCATCATTAAAATTCTGAATTTTGATCAGGGAGCAAACTTCTAGAAAATCATCTAGATGCCTATAAAGATTTTCATTGAGATTCCCATAAAAAGATGGGAGCATCTGGATGAGACTAGGGTGAATCTCATATTGATCAACTAGAATGTCAGGGAGTTGAATACAGGTCGAGGGCTTGTAAGTAGAAGGATAAAAGTGCTCCTGCATAGGCGTGGATTTGTGATTTTATTTTTTTATTTTATTTTTTTTATGCAACCACAAACAAGTTAACACAAATTATCTAATGATCTAGATGCGACTCAGACCTACTAATAGGGTTTCACTAAGTGATTAAAGTGAAACGTAAGTTTACCCTCAGTATGACCACCAGCCAGGTAAGGGGTGGGGAAGTGGGAGGTTCCCCCTACTTTCGTAGGGACCTTATTATGCCAAACCACTAGCCCGCTTAAGGCGTTTGCCGTCCGACCGTCTTGTCTTAGGCACCGGTTTTCATATGAGGGTAAACCCAAATAACACCAGAATCACAGTGTGATCTTAGGGCTAACGTTTACTGACTTTTATTTATGGAGTAGGTCATGGAAAGATGCAAGGAAAATGTGGTTTATGGGCTAAGAAAGGGTGATGAAATCCCCACCTTATGTTTATTAAAGGTAGTGCTCTTAGAATATTTTGAAATGCAATGCACACCACATTTGCAAACAAGGGGTTCTTATGCAATATGCATGCCATAATCGGATAAGTAGAACGTACCTTACCCCTCGCAATCTTCAAAATGCAATACAAGAATTAAACAAAGAAAAAATTCTATGCTAAATGATGCATGACCTAAAACATGTTGTGTGGTTTCTAATCTTGGAATGAAATTCTTTTATTTTGGTGCAAGTATTTTTTTTGTTTTTAATTAATGAACCTATCTAGCCAGCATAAAAAGTTCTTTTGTTTTGATGTTTTTGATTTTTTTATAGAGTTTTGAAGAATTTTTCAAGATTTTTCAGAAATTGAAAAAATAGAACCTGTTCCGACGTTTTTGCCCTTTAGCGATGCTTCCGAGCCTTTAACGACGCTTCATTTTCTAAGGACGGCGGGTCCGATTTTCCTCTTTCCTTGATGTTCTGATTTTTTTTTCTTTTTCCTGCACAAGTAAAAATAGCAAAATCAATATACAAATATACAAATCAAACACAAGAATATCCAACTTTCAAAAATTCCATCCCCGGCAACGGCGCCAAAAATTTGATGTGCTCGACAGTCATCGTTTAAAAATGCCGTGCCACACAAATTTCAAAATTTATACAACCGCACTCACTCACTTAAATGATTTTGAAAATATGAGTAAAGTGGTAAATACGGATCGATCCCACGGGGAAGAAATTTGAATGTAAGTTGGAAAATACCCTTATGTTTGGGAAAATCAATTACTTTTGTTTGATTTGAGTGCGATTACAACTAACGGAAATGAAATTGTAATTTGAAAGAACAAGAAATAAGTTCAAGAAATATTTAGCCAATGAATTGAAGAATGCCGTCGTTTCCTCGCCAAGCCTTTGATGAAGATCGCTCCGCCTTGGAAGTCGACGCCGTGAGATGATTTGAAGAAGACCACCGCTTTGGGTGTGAGTGAAACACTTATGAAGAAATAGGTTGGATAGAACAAGTTTGAAACACTAAGTTGAAAACATAACAGAATTTCATTGAAAATAGGGGTTGGAAGAAATAGAATAACTTAAAATCTAAATGGAATTAGAAAAAATGGAATACATGAAAGTTGTAGAGAATTAAAAGATGAAGATGTTTTATGAAGAACACAGAAACAAAAAACGAAAGGAAGATAATGAAAAACTTGAAAAATCAAGATCTATTACTGCTGGTGAACAATAACTGACAGAAAAATAGAACAATAACGAATTAATTCTAGAGCTCAAGCTAAGAAGAATTTGAAGAAGTGGAAGAAGAACCAAAGGTAGATCTATAAGAGAGTAACAACTTTTATGAAGAACACAGAGTAAAATTATGATTGTAAAGGCTTCAAAATAGCAAATTGGTGGAGACTATCACTTCGGATGAACAGTACATGAACATGACAACACTTAAAAACATAAAGAATAACTTTTAAACTAGAAGGAATTAAAGGAAATGATGAAAAGAGAAGTTGAAGAACACTTACAGATGGACAACTTTGTAGAAGATAATAAATTGAAATAAAGATCACACAAGCTAGTAAATTGATTATGAAGAGCCAAAATAGCTAAGAGTATAATGAAATCCTTCAATACAAACTTAATACAAACTTCAAAACTTAAACATAAAAGCTCTCAAAATCTATCCCTACAAAAGCCACAAAGCAAGAACTTCAAGAACACTTATAAATTTGATCAATCCATAACTTGCTACTCCTAGCTATCCTCTCTTCCTAACCTCCTAACAACCCCCATTACAATGAAAGCCCCCCCCCTTTTATAGGGTGTTCAAACAACAACCCTATTCCATATGAACACTTTGCCAATGTGAACAACCAATTAATGCATTTGTTGACTCCAAATTATGTGCCAACATGTTTTGCACACTTGGCTATTTTTTTCTGATTTTTCTGTAATTTTTTTCATTTTTTTCTAGCTCTTTTTCCTTCTCTTTCTCTCTCTTTCTCTCTCCTCCAGCCGCGTGCCCCGCCCGTGCGTCGGCCGCCGCCCCTCTCCCTCTTTCTCCGCGTGCGCCGCCCGCGTCAACGCGGTGCGCCGCCCACGCTTCTGCCGCGGTGAGGGCGTGGGCGCACTGCACCGGCCGCCTTCTTGCCTACCGCGTGGGCACATTGCACCGCCTTTCTGCACATACACACATATATTAATTGTAATAT
This sequence comes from Amorphophallus konjac, assembly GCA_022559845.1. Classification (NCBI taxonomy): domain Eukaryota; kingdom Viridiplantae; phylum Streptophyta; class Magnoliopsida; order Alismatales; family Araceae; genus Amorphophallus; species Amorphophallus konjac. The sequence goes on along the minus strand of CM040117.1, from coordinate 223,272,429 downwards.
ATATATTGCTATAAGAAAAATCCTAAAAATATCTAATAACTGTTATTATTATTTTTATTATTATTTTCTTTTTGATCAAGTCCAAAATTATTATTTTTTTATTTTCATATAGCTTATTAAGGCCTTAAAAAATATCAAATAAATTTATTTTATTTATTTTATTATTTTTTATTCTTATTTAACAAATCTTTAGACTTTTTGACCCATTTCAACGTACATTATATTTTCTTATTTTTCTTATTTTTATTATTTTGAATGCTTGTTAAATAAGGAAATATCTTTATTAAAATCATTTAATTACAAACAATTAATTATTTTACTATAAATTAAAAGTAAGTGTGATAAGTACATATTTATTATTATTAAAGCCCATAAATAATATAAATAACATGAATTAAGATGGGAAAATACACACTTATCACGGCCCAACTTCCCCATTTATCTAAGAACAAGTCTTTGCTGCTCAGGGAGTCTCCAAGCCTAATTATGATCCATATTCCAATACTTACAACCCGGGCTAGAGAAATCACCCGAATTTTTCTTGGAAATCTCAAGTGAGTTCATCCACTCAAGTCAATCCCTCAAATCTAAAACAATCTTTTCAAGTTCCAAACCAGTCTCACCAACATCTTCAAAATCCTTTTCAACATAATCAACAACAACTTCCGTTTCAGCAACCATCGTTCCATCATGCTCAGGCCCCATATCAACAAGCTTCATCATTCTAGGGCCAATATAATCAATTTCTATCACATCGTTATCAACCTCAAGCCCCGTTTCAAGCTCCTTATCAACCGCCTCCTCAACCCCCTCAGTCTCATTTTGAGGATAAATTTGACAAACTTCAGCAACTTATTCTCTCACAGCAACAATCAATTGCTAAGTTAGAAAGTCAAATAGGTTAGCTAGCGGCTAGTAATATGAGGAGAGATGTTGGGCAGTTACCTAGTCAACCCATAGGTAATCCCCACAATCAACAACCTCCGGGTTTTCAGCAAAGAGCTCCTATTCTTCCCCCTCCCAATCAGCCCAATCAACCTCAGCCTCCCCCTCCTGTCGTTCCTCAATTTGAGAATGCCAAAGCTATCTCTGCCCTTAGGAGTGGTAAGGTTCTCAATGATCCATATCAGGCTAAGGATGTGGGTGGTAGTTCGGGCCAAGATGCCCAAGAGGAAAGTGATAATGAGGAAGAAGGGCCGATAATTGTTCAAGAGAAAAAGAAGCCGGATGGGGGGGAGAAGACAATGGACAAAGGAAAGGGCAAGGTTGATGAAGGTTTTCAAGGATATGTTCCTAAGGTCCCTTTTCCGGATGCATTAAAGCCAAAAGCTCAAAAGAAGCCGGTCCAACAAGAAGAGATGTAGGAATTATTTAAACAAGTCAATATTAATATTCCACTCTTGGATGCTATTAAACATGTGCCGGCATATGCCAAGTTCTTGAAAGAGCTTTGTACACCAAGAAGGGAGCCGAAGGCGGCAACACAGAATATCCGTCTATCTGAAGATGTTAGTGTTGTTTTAATGAATTCTTTACCAAAGAAGTTGAAGGACCCTGGTGCTCCATTAATTTCATGTGATATAGGTGGGGTGACATTTGATAAAGCTTTGCTAGATCTTGGAGCTAGTGTTAATTTGTTACCCACCTGCATTTATGAGCAATTTGATTTAGGGGAATTGAAGCCCACTTCTATTATCCTTCAACTGGCGGATCGGTCTGTTAAAACACCAAAGGGTTTGTTGGAGGATGTGATAGTGAAAATTCATGAATGCTATTTCCCAGTGGACTTTTTAATCTTAGATATGGCCTCATCCCAAGAGTTAAAACATACACCAATCATTTTGGGACACCCGTTTTTAGCTACGGCAAAGGCCAATATTAATTGTGCCACAGGGATGATGGATATTACCTTTGGAGGAGAGAAGGTCTCATTGAATGTTTTTAAAGCTTCACAATACCCGGATCATGAGGGAGAATGTAATGTCATTGATATTTTTGAAGAAATAATTGAAGAAGGTCCGGATATGAATGAAAATGTGATTGAAGAGGGTAGTTTACTTCAGGATTCACCTCTTTCTTATTCTAGTGTGGAGCCTCTTCCTCCATTAAGATCTGAACCAGTTCTTCCATCTCTTGATCAGCCGCCCGTTTTGGAACTTAAACCTCTGCCGGACTCGTTGAAATATGCTTATCTAGGCCCAGATCATACCTTGCCTGTTATCATTGCTTCTAATCTTACCTCTACTCAGGAATCTAAACTCTTAAAAGTTCTTAAGGAGCATAGGGGGGCGATAGGGTGGTCTGTGGCAGATTTGAAGGGTATAAGTCCGGATGTTTGCATGCATTATATTTACTTGGAGGACAATGCCAAGCCGAGCAGAGAGATGCAGCGTCGGTTGAATCTAAATATGAAGAAAGTTGTGAAGAAGGAAGTTGTTAAGTGGTTAGACGCTGGGATAATTTATCCCATTTCTGACAGTAAATGGGTCAGCCCGACACAAGTTGTACCTAAGAAGTCGGGGCTGACTGTGGTTGTAAACGAGAAAGGAGAAGAAGTGCTGATGTGATTATAGACGGGATGGAGGGTTTGTATTGATTACAAGAAATTGAATTCAGTTACAAAGAAAGATCATTTTCCACTCCCGTTTGTTGATCAAATTCTGGAGAGACTGGCTGGGCAACAATATTTTTGCTTTTTGGATGGTTATTCCGGATATAATCAAGTTGCTATCTATCCAGAGGATCAAGAAAAAATCACTTTTACGTGCCCCTATGGCACGTTTGCTTTTAGAAGGATGCCTTTCGAGCTTTGCAATGCTCCCGCCACTTTTCAAAGGTGTATGATGTCGATATATTCTGACATGGTGGGGGAGACTTTGGAAGTTGTCATGGATGATTTTTCGGTGTTTGGTAATTCTTTTGAGGGGTGCTTAGAAAATTTGACTCAGGTTTTGAAAAGGTGCATTGAATCCAATTTGGTGTTAAGTTGGGAGAAGAGCCACTTTATGGTGAGAGAATGTATAGTTTTAGGACATATTATTTCAGAAAGGGGAATAGAGGTCGATAAAGCCAAAGTAGATTTGATTTCCAATCTTCCTCCCCCTATATCTGTCAAGCAAATCAGATCCTTTCTTGGCCATGCGGGTTTCTACCGTAAATTTATTCAGAACTTCTCCACCATTGCTCGCCCTCTCACACAGTTACTTGCTAAAGATACTCCAATCCATTTCAATGATTCTTGTCTCAAAGCCTTTAATTCCTTGAAAGCGGCCCTTACTCAAGCTCCGATTCTTCAATCTCCAGATTGGTCGCTTCCTTTTGAGATTATGTGTGATGCCTCGGACTATGCTGTTGGAGCTGTCTTAGGTCAAAGGATAGATAAGAAGCCTGTGGTAATATACTACGCGAGTCGCACTCTCGCTGATGCGCAGTTGAATTACACCACCACGGAAAAGGAACTGCTAGCTGTTGTTTTTGCCCTAGAAAAATTTTGATCCTATCTTTTAGGGGCTAAGGTTATTGTTTACTCCGATCATTCTGCCTTAAAATACTTACTTTCCAATAAGGATGCTAAGCCCCGTCTCATTAGATGGATTCTATAGTTACAAGAGTTTGATTTAGAAATTAGAGACAAGAAGGGGTTGGCCAATGTAGTTGCTGATCATTTATCCAGGATAGTGATCCCTGAAAGTACTCCAATGTCTGATTCTTTTCCCGATGAATAGATTCTTTCCCTCTCTCATTCTTCAACTCCTTGGTATGCTAACATTGTTAACTACCTAGCGGTAGGTCAGATCCCGGGAGGGTGGACTAAGCAGGAGAATGATCATTTCTTTTCTAAAGTAAAACACTATTTCTGGGAGGACCCTGAGCTGTTTCATGTGGGTCCCGATCAGATTATAAGAAGATGTGTCCCAGAAGAAGAACAGCAATCAGTATTGAATTTTTGTCATAATTTAGCTTATGGGGGACACTTCTCTGGAAAGAAGACAGCGGCAAAGGTGCTACAAAGTGGATTTTATTGGCCCACGTTATTTAAGGATGCTTATGAATTTTTTAAATCTTGTTTGAGATGTTAAGCCGTGGGCAATAATTCGAAGAAAGATATGATGCCGCTAAATCCCATTCTGGTGGTTGAAATTTTTGATGTTTGGGGAATAGATTCCATGGGACCGTTTCCATCTTCATTTGGTAATGAATATATCTTGGTGGCGGTCGATTATGTTTCTAAATGGATTGAAGCCATTGCTACTAGGATAAATGACCATAAGGTGGTTATGAAATTTGTGAAGAAGAATATCTTTTCTAGGTTTGGTTGACCTAGGGCTCTGATTAGTGATGGGGGTTCTCATTTCACTCATTTTCAATTCCGAGCTTTGCTTCGTAAGTATGGTATCACTCACAAGCTTGCTACCCCCTATCATCCCCAAACTAGTGGCCAGGTTGAAATTTCTAATAGGGAGATTAAGAATATCTTACATAAAACGGTTAGGCCGGATAGAAAAGACTAGTCTGAAAGACTAGATGATGCATTATGGGCCTATATAACTGCATACAAAACTCCTATTGGTATGTCACCATACCGCTTGATCTTTGGTAAAGCCTGCCACTTACCCGTAGAATTGGAACACAGAGCTTATTGTGCCATTAAGCAAGTTAATTTTGATTTAACTCAAGCTGGATCCCAACGAGCTTTGCAAATTAATGAACTGGAAGAATTAAGGAACGAAGCCTATGAAAATGCAAGGATTTATAAAGCTAAAACCAAAGCATTTCATGATAAACACATTCACAGAAAGAGTTTTCAAGAAAATCAAAAGGTTTGGCTATTTAATTCAAGGCTGCATTTGTTCCCCGGTAAGCTAAAGTCCAGATGGGATGGACCGTTCATTATTGTTAAAGTTTTTGACCATGGTGCTGTTAAGATTTTGGATCCTAAAAATGGTCACATTTTCACTGTCAATGGCCAAAGGTTAAAACCTTACTTGGAGAATGAATAGTTAACTGTAAAAGAATCAATTGCTTTGTGTGATTTGGAGTAATTATTTGTGAGCCTTCATGCATCTGGCTGAAGACGGAAAACTTAGCGCTTCTGAGAGGCAACCCAAGGTTTTTGTTATTTGATGCTTTTGTTTCAGTGTGTTCTAGTTGTTAGATTCAAGCCAAGGAGACGAAGTTGTCACCATTATCAACAAAGGAGGTTCTGCCTCGCACGCTAGGTTGTCTCTTTCCTACTCATCAAACTTTACTATTACATTGTTCTTTCATTTCAGCTTTACATGTCATTGAGGACAATGCCATTCAAGTTGGGGGGAGAGGGCAGAAAATTTTCATTGCATATAGTACAACCTGGTAGGGATTTGGCATGAATTCTTGCATATCATTTTTTACAAATTTGCATGAAAGTGAAAAGATGAAATCCCCGACAGAGTTTTATTAATTCATGCTTGAATTAAAAGTAATTCTAGATTGGAAAAGGCTAGAAAAATATTGAAGGAAAATTAAGTGCGATCTAGCCATGGAAAATTGATATAAGAATCTTTTTAAAGTTCATGTGCACTATTAGAAAAAATATTCACTATGCACTCTGATAAAGGAAAATAAGACAACCCCTCTGTTATTTTGGGAACTGTATCTGATACTCTGCATTTCTTGAGGAGGAGATCTATTTCAAGAAAAAGCTTTCTGCCAAGTTTTATAGAAAAAAGAAAAGAAAATGTAAAGGCATATTGTTGAAAAAAAAGAGGAATGGTGAAATAGAAAGATCACGTCATGAAAAATGCCCCTGATCTGGGTAACCGGGCCTGCTTCACCTAAGACGTGTTGAGGTTGGCGCAAAAAGGTGAAGGGTAGTGCAGTATCATGGTTGTGCAAATGAAAAAAAAAAGAGAGAGTTCCAAAGGGACAAATGAAAAAGGCAGACAAAAGCTAGTATGCTTAAATGCTCTGATCTAAGAGGTGCATGGTTGAAAGGTATTTACTTAGAATAACAAATGGGGGATACAATTATCTTAACTGCAGATTTGGAATTACACATGCACAAGTGCTATTGAACTTTGATTTGTATTCTTAAGTCATGTGCTTTAATTTCTAATTTAAGGCTAGTATGAGCATTAATGATTCTGGATTCCTAATCTTTGGTTGATTCTATGAAGGGAGAGTTGGATATAAGAGTATGATCTTTATGAATTCTTGTTGGTCCTAAATTTTAATTGCATTGCTAAGGGACTAGCAATGAGTAAGTTGGGGGGTGTGATAAGTGCTATATTTTACATCATAATTTACATCACATTCATCATCTTTGAGCATTATTTGAGTATATTTGTGCAACATGAGCATTAATTACATTCTCACACATTATTTGAGTCTTCATGTATTTTATCATCTTTTTGAGCTTAAAAGACCATGTGAGAAATATTTAAATATTTGCACAATTATTTTGGAATTAAATAGATTGATATTTTAATTTTCAGGAAACAACGATCTAGATCAGGGTGATATTTAATTAACGACATCTTCAAGGGCGCGTACTCAGTAAGACGTGACACAAGACAAGGCGTCAATTCATTTGAAAAAAAGAAAGTGAAAAAAGAAAAAAAAAAGAGAATTAGCGCCCGAGATGCAGTCGCTAATCATTGAAAGAACGCCCATATGAACAGTCGTCAATTCCTATTTTACGAAAAATGAAGAAAATAGCAAATGAGGAAATAAGGAAACTGATGCCCGAGTGAAGAGGCGCTACTTCAGGAAAGGACGCCCTAGATTAAGGCATCATTTAAAGAAAGGACGCCCCAATATAAGTTGATATTCAAAGTTGAACCAGAAAAGGCAACTGCAGGCTCCCGATCGAACTATTCTTCCATGTTTGCTCTTATCTAAGCAACATTTTATGGAAAGGAGGACTCCAAGGATGGAAAAAAGTCTAAATGGATCAAGTTGCATTGTTGGAAATTAGTTTTTGGATGAAACTGGAACCCACGATCGTGGAAGGGTTCTGTACCCTATAAATAGATGTTATGGCCGATGATGCAGGAGAGAGAGGTGGGAGGTCTGCCATAGGGATTTATTTTAAAGCTTTTTCTTTCATCTTTTGCAGTTAAGTTCTTCATCAAAGTTCTTCGTTTTCCAGTCTTCTATAAATTCTTCTTCTTCATCTTCCTCTAATTCTTCCAGTTTTCAAAGTTATTTCCAGTTTTCCAAAGATCTGTCTATGCGTTTTTACTGTTCATCCGGTTTTAAAATATTCTGCTATTTCTCATTTTTCTTCCCTTTCTGATATTCTGTTGCTTCTGAGTTCTTCATAAAAGTTGTAGGTTTTTAAAAGTTCTTCAATTTCTTATTCTATCATTTCTTCAAATTCTCAACCGTTTTCAAATTACAATCAATTATCCAAAGTTCAGTTCTGCACTATTCATCCGCGACCACTCTCTGTGTTATCACGTTTTTCTCCATCTTCCTCTTATTTTCTGTCCTTGTGTTCTTCATCAATCTTCTTCCTCTCTTCGTCCTCTACAATTTTCTCTTCTTTCACTTTGTCTAATTCTCTCTAGATTTTAATCTATTTCTTCTTCTTCTAACCCTCTATTTTTAAAACTATTTTTTGTTTTATCACCCATCATAGCCATCTCTTCCTCTCTTTTCACAACATACATGCTTTGGTTTTAATTTTATTCTTCTTCCTTCTCATTTTCATCTCCATCTCCTATATTTCATCCATGCATCCCTTTGGCGGATTCTCTTCCAATTGATCCTCTCACGGCGTCGGCATCCAAGGCGAGGCGATCTTCATCCAAGGCTTGGCAAGGAGTTGACGGCGTTCTTCATCCTATTGGCTTACAATTTCTTTTTTCTTCTTTTATTTTACAAGTTGTAATTTTAGTTTTCATATACATTGTACTTGCCACCTCTCATAGCAATAAAGTTGATCTTTGTGAAATTGTGTTTATCTTTCTATCTCCTCCAAATTTCTCTACTTAAACCCTCTCACATTCTTTAAATAGATTTTTATGCAATTCATCTTTCCTTAGATTAATCACACTCAAAAATTTGGTTGTCAAAGCATAAGGTGTTTTTATAACTTGTTAAAATAAGGATTTTTCCTCCTCGTGGGATCGACTCCGCTTACCACTATATAATTTGATTTTCTAACCTTTTAAAGTGAGTGAGTGTGAATATTTTGAAATTGTGACAGGCTTTCTTAACGACACTAGTCGTTGCGCATCAATCATCACGGGGAGCCATCAACCGGAGTGACCCCTCTCTACACTATGCTGTGCCCCAGCCGACAGAACCAAGTTTGGTGACGACTCAGCAACGCCCACCACAGCCGCTGATGTAGTCGGTGCTACCACAGGTGCTCCAGACACCTCTACTACTGTGTCCTCCTCCACAGGCGACCACCCTGGTCACCCCCTACCTGCAGCTAGCACACTTCTACCTAGAACCGGTTGATCCCATCGTCATGAGCAAAATGATGGTGGAAAGAATGATTGAGCTGAAGCTCGCTGAAAGAAGTGAAGGTGACTACGTCGTATTTGATGCATATAGGGTTCCATACCCGCCGCACCATGCTGCCAAGCAGCTCCCTCCTGGGATTAGCAAGCCGCCAAAATTCGACAAGTTAAACGGGAAGGGATCCCCAAAGGAACATGTCGCTTACTACATGACTGTCATGGGTGATCTGGACACCGACGAGTCATACTTGCTGAAATTTTTCGGATCCTCGCTGACGGGGCTCGCTTTTGAATGGTACTCCAGCCTCCCGACCGGGTCGATCAGTGACTGGTCGGACATGCAGAGGAAGTTCAGAGAAAGATTCTATGTTACAGAGAGGGAGGTCACAGTGGTCGAACACTACTCAACAAGACAGTGGGCAGATGAAATGACCCTCGATTATATCAAGAGGTGAAGGAACCTCAGAATGAGATGCAAGCGGCCCCTGCATCAGGAGGACGCTGACAAATATGCAAATAGAATCTCAGGAGAGAGGTCCTGGAAAAGATGATAGGAATGGAGATCCGGTCGTTCCACCGATTGAACAACATTGTGGCCGAGATCGAGGCTTTCCTATCCAGACCTGCCCCTGCATCAACTGCTACTGCTACACAGAAAGGTAAGGCAGTAGAACGGCGCCCAGCGCCTAAAGAAGCGAATGCCCTTGACATTAAGGCATTCAAACAACAAAAGGATAAAGGCAAGAAGGCGGATGCCCCACAGCCTGCTAAAGTCAGAGATGGCAAAGAAGGTCCCTCACTGCCGGATAAAATGAAGAAGGCCTATTCTTTTCCAAAGGATAAGACCAGAATTCTGTTCGATTGGGTAACCCAATATGATAAGGTCACCTTACCTGAGCCAAAGAGGCCGGAGGACCTGAAGAGAAGAGACAGTCCAAGGTTCTGCCCCTATCACCAGATGCTGGGCACCTAATTGAAGACTGATATGTCTTCAAAGATATTATTGAAGGCATGGTGAAGAAGGATGAGATTGACTTGGGAGAGTACAGGGTCGACCCTCCATAATCTCGTGAGGCTCCTCTGAGGAGGGCTGCAGTCAATATGATCTCTATGTACCAGGCACTGCCTGAGGAGATCTCTGAAGCCAGCACTCGGCGCCCTTATGAACTCTGTTTCCTGGCGCCCATAGAAGAACAACATGGATGGCTACAAGTCCCTGCAAAGAATAAGAAGAAGACGGCACCTCGCCCGAGAATGGGGGCACATATTCGTGGCATCACACCACGACCTACCCCCCAGGTGATAGCACTTGTGTGGACTAATCCACCTGCCGTCATCAGAATACCTACATATAATCGGAGAAGACAGACTCCACTGTTGACGGTCAAGGAGATCAGTCCGGAAGCCCGACGGCTGCAGGAATATATAAATGGGCTAGATGAATATGTACAGCCCGAATTAGAACCCTTGCTGGTACGAGATCATGTCCCATGGCAAGAGCTGGAGCAGCTGTCACTCAAGCAGAAGCAGCAAGCTGAAATAGCATCTCATAAGGATGGCAGCCTGTTCTGGGGGCAGGCGCCAGCTGAGGAAAAGAAGAAAAAGAAACAAAAGAAGAAAAGAAAAGCCGCCAAGGTCAACAAAGAGCAGATCATGTCTTGCAATACTCTCTCGGCTCTCTTGAACTTGCCTGGTGAAGAAGATGAGGAAGAAATATGCTTTGCACCCGCCGCAAGGGCAAGCCAGGCTGAAGCAGCCACTATAACACATGCAACCCGATCAGGCCAGAAAATGGGGGCGCCAGCCGCCTGCTAACCATAATATCATATTCAGGGAAGAGCAACCCTACAAGATACCTCCCCCGGAGGTGAAAGGGGTCCAGATCCCTCCTCTGTTAGGCCTTTATAACCAGAATGGGGGCAGTACTACTACCCTTTCCTTCCTGAAATTTCTGAAGATGTCCAAGGAAAAGCAGCCATGTCAGGATGCCGATCTTGCAATCGGGGATACCTACCCGCAGCCCCAGCAGTCTTCCGAAGCTCCGGATGTAGATAAAGCTTGCCCGGTGGTAGCCAATGAAGGGCAACAAGAACATAGCACCAAGCAGAAGGATGCAGAATCTGAACCCAATGAGGCGGGACTGTCAGGGACCGCAGTCCAAGGCTCCTCCAAGCCCAGATGGGCAGATGAAATGAAACTATCCAATGTCTGAGCAAGAAGCCGTGTGGTTAAATTGTTGAAAAAGCTCCCGGCGAGATTCACTGTTTGGGAAATTCTCTCTCCGAGTGAAGAGACCCGACAGGCGATTATCACTGCTTTACAGATGCCTGCTCAATATGAAACCTGCTTGGTTGAAGCACTGCCAGAGGCTAGCATGACCTTTACTCAGGAGGACATGTTGCTCCCCACTATCAGCCACAACAGGCCACTCTATATGAGGGGGCACCTAAACAGACAGGAGCTGAACAGGATCCTGGTCGACCCTGGCGCAGCTGTCAACATTCTGCCATACCGAATATAGCAGAGGCAACACTTTAATGTACGCCTCGATAAGGCCAGAGAGATGCGTATCACCGGCTTCAACCAAAAGTGTGAATTATCGCTGGGAGTAGCAGAATTCACACTCACTCTGGCAGACTTTACTACAAAGGTGCAGTTTCATGTCATCAAATCCCGCACCTCGTACAAGGCACTGCTTGGCTGCCCCTGGCTGCATGAAAATATGGTGGTGCCATCCACGCTCCACCAATGCATCAAATACAGCCTCAAAGGGAAGGAAGAGAGGATATTTGCCGATCTCCACCCATTCAAAGTGTCCGAGTGTCACCTGGCAGACGCTCATCTATATGCAGAACGGTCCCAAGGGACCTCTGAAGCCAAGACCCCTACAGGGGCACCAAAAAGCACCTCCGGCGATGAGTGGTTTCCACCCCCGCCGCGCGGATATGTCAAGCCCAAGGCGGTCTCTCATATTACCGTCACTAGAGACGTGGGTAGGCTAGCACCTCCTGCTATATACCCCGAAGCCAATGAAGCCAAGGTCGATCAGCATCACGATCATATAAGGGTCCCGTAAGGCCTTATCAAGCCAACCCTCGGCCTCGACAATGCAACTGTTGAGCCTTTCAAAGCTTGGGAGGTGACGCAGATAGATGGCCCCAACAACTTGTTCTATACTGCTGAGAAGCACCCTACCCGGGAAGACATTGATTGTCACTTGCCTGAAGACATAGAGAATCTGCTAGCTCCCGTTCAGGGTCTGGCATTTACGACGAGTCGGTTGGCCGGGATGTTCCAGAAGCAGCACATCCCCTCCAACCAGTCGCGTAAAGGCAAAGAAGCATTCCAGAAGATGTGATATCCCACGAGTCTGGACAAAAAAATGAGACGTGTTTCTCAACATCCATGGTTGGGCTTCACCCTTGAAGAATATTATTACAGTGGGCGCTATGAGGTGGACACTATAATACCCCGATTTATTAACAAATAAAAATTTCTAGAAAATTTATAAGAAATTAGTTTGAAAAATCCTTAATAAATAGAATATGTTAAACTTTGACTATTTTGTAAAAATATGAAAAATTTAGAATCTTGTAGAGGATAAAATGGTTAGTAATAGCGCCTTCTATGACCAGCCCAAATAAAATTCGTAAACAAGCCAAATTAACTGATTAAGGCCCAAATCACACTTAAACCTAATTGGACCTTAAAACGCGAAATTGGAGCCCATTACCTAATCATTTAGGCTAAGATCGGATCCAAATGAAAGGTTAGGTTGAGAGGATCATTTTCCCTCTTAGTTATCCCCGAAACCCTAACCCTAGAAAGTGAATTTTGGATTAGAAGGCGGCGGCTAACTCTATCCACGCGGTTCGCGCACGTCCAACTTGATTGGACTCTATCTCCGCGAATACAAGGCTCTAGACCTTGTGTGACCTATAAAAATGACCCTTAGGAACCCTAGTTTTGTTTGGGTGCTGTGGCGGCTGACGAGGATCGTGGATGAGGGCGGATTCTGACGATCACCGGCGGGGTGTTCTTAGCACGTCGTCGTCCCTTCTTCTTCCTTCTCCCTCCAATTAAGGTAGGTTATAACAAGCCAAACCTTAAGTATCATATATGGTTAGAACCAGCATCGAGTGCTCTTTCTATTAGATGCAAAAGCCTTAAAAGTTACTTAGTACCCTGCGAGAATTTTAGTGTTTAGTAGTTTAGTAGAAGCATGTCATATCTAGGGTTATACTTGTTTCATCTCGTTTAAGTAGGGATTTCAGGCACTAAAGATTAAATCGAGCATGCTATATTGTAAAACTTTCCGTGCTCTTTCTTTTGAATCCAAAAGCCCTAATTATTATACTCTGTGCTATGCGTATTTTGTAATTTATTGTAACCCTAGCCAACTCGCCGGAGGCGGGCAGAGCGAAAGGGGGCTTGATTGTTTCTAACTTGCGCGGCCTCACGATAGACCGCCCAACCTTCTTAGGCGGCATATTACTGACCGCTTATGTGTTGTGATTCGTATTATGTTTCTGGGAAGCATGGCATGACCTAGATCGCCCTTCTATCAGGTGGCCAATTATTGACCATTCGTCTCTTCCAACGGCTCATTACATACCGCTCATCTCCAGCAGGCCTTCTGACCTGAGGGGGATAAACGGCCTGTCGTGCGACCGCCGAGGAGGATGAAAGGTCCCTACTGGACCATCCATCTTTACAGAATTGATTAAGTTGCCTTTCTCGCATGATGTATGATAGTAGATTAGTGGTTAACTGTAAGTTAGCAACATGCATAAAAACCCTGGAAAATTTTAACGATAAATGATTATAACTCTTGCTGATTTATTCATTTTGACATTGGATCATCTTCTTCAATGAAGGTTAATATTAATCATGATCCATTATTAATTAAAAATTATATTAGGATTGTTTGACAGTCGTTCTACTCCGGTAGGATTGACTGACCGTCATACTGGTTTCCGTGGTTTTATTAGCTCAATTCCTTGTAATGTTTGGGACTCTCCACCGGATATTCCTTCCGTCGGACTAGGACCTTCATTACGGGATCTCCGTAAGCCCCCGTGAGCCTGGGTTTCCCACTAGGACGCCGGGCAGGTTGTACCATCAAGACCTGAACCTGTGTACACGATCGAATCGCTTGGATTATCGTATTGTGAGTCACGGCTCGACTTGGACCCCCTGAGAATTACGTGGCCCTAAAGGGACCGTTTATCTCATTGGGCGGCCCATACTGAACCGTGCATCCCTGGCCAAGTGCCATTTATATTGGTCATTTAGTCTTGATCTATCTTCGACCAAATCATGTTTTGATCGACCCAATAAGCCCTAGGTTGACCAGTGGAGAGTAGGCTGGACCCAGGTTCAGTTCTGCCCACTTATGGCAGCCCGGAGCCCTTTTGGGTAGACTTCTAGTTGATTAAGTTGAGCGGACCGATTAGAACAGCTCATGTTATAGAGCAGATCTTATTGGACCGTCTGTCTTTTGAGCGGCCCTGTATAAACCGTTTATCTTGTTCTTGGGCTTCCAGCTCTTCTAGCCTTGAGCGGCCCATTTTCAACCGTCCAATTCCTTGAACGGCCATACATGGTCCGTGTGTCCTTGACTTTGGTGTGGCTGATCCTAAGCCCATCTCCATCCTGAACGGTCCAGTTTAGACCGTGCATTGCTTGAGCGGCTCTGTTATAACCGCTTATCATCCAGAAGTGATTTCTGTGATTATTCGTGTTGAGTCCCAAGAACTGATTGGTTCTTGATAACTTGAACTTTCTAGACATGATGTCGGCATCAACTTACCCTTGAAATTTTGAGGTAAGTTCCATATCTTGAATCTTGGCCATTTAACTTGATTAACGTCTAGACATAACTTGGGATTTTAGATCCAACAAATCAATGCCAACGTATCGTAAGGGCCCGGTCTGGTCCTGGGAGGAGCGCCCGAAAAGTACTTGTGCCCCGGAGAGTTTGAATGACATGGTGAGGCATTGCACCGAGTGCATGACTAGCGTGATGTCTATGACAATGATCTTTTACTTGAAATTGACTTGACTTGGTTAAATCTTGCTTGTTGGCCAAATTTCCAGTTTCATTATATTCATGATCTTGTACCTCTTCTACTTATGTCATTTCGTTCTATCGTTATTTCTTTCCGCGCATTTAATGGAATTAATTGGTTAATTACTTAAACTTGCTTGTTATTACCTATTGAGCGTTCGCTCACCTAGTTGTTCCCCCCTTTCAGGTAGCTAAGGTGAGGACTCGCAATCCGATGGGAACGGGCAAGAGTGTTGATCATGGAGCGAGCCAACAAGATGTTGTGGAGCCAGAATAATTGTCTATGTTTAGTTGTGTTTTAGAATGTGGTTCAAAGAGTTGTAATGTGAAGTCAGTCAATGTAATGTGGTCTAGTGGATGTTACGATGGAATTTCATTAAGGTTGTTTAAGATGGTTATGTAAATGGGATCATGGATTATGGAATTGCTATTTAATTAATGAAGTTATGTTTGTGGTTAATCCTTATGTTTTAGCATATCATGTCTAGAAATCAACATATTATTATTACTTGTTTCTACTGCCAGTCCCGATATTCCTCGTCGGGGCGTGACACACACCATCTCCACTTTCTGTCCTGCTTGAAACAATCCGCTGGGGGCAACTTTTGATGAATACCCAGCAGAAGCAGAATATGCTGAACCGGCTCGGTCAAGAGACTCGAAAACAGAGGCCATGGCTCCTTGCCAATGTTGGGAGCAAGTCTATCCCAAAGATTTTGAAGAAACGGGGATGTCTCCCTCTGGCGGGTCTCCGCTAATGATGATTCCAGCACCTCTCATGCCGATCGGAGAGACTTCTGTCGAAGCCGAGCAAGAGATGCATGCTGCTGAAAAGAAAGGTGCCACCCCCACTGAGGACACAGCAACCCAAAGGGGGGATGAAGCTGGTAACTCACCCCTCGAAGCTGCAACGGTGATGGATTCGCTGATATAGTAGTCTGCATAGCCGCTTCTTACCGAGACGGAGGTCCCTGCCGAAGCTCAGATAGAATCAAGTGAAGAGATCGAGGCCCTTGATCTTGAAGATGATATTCCAGACTTCGTCGACCTTCAGCCGGCACCCTTGAAAATAGAAGATGGGGGCCAAGCCACGGGCGATGAGCTGATAGAAGTTAACTTGGGAGATGGGGACGACCATAGGACGACCTTCCTCATCGCTCAGCTATCTACTGAAGAATGGGAGCTGTACATCCAGCTACTGCAAGAATACCGGAATTGCTTTGCTTGGACCTACAAGGAAATTCCAGGACTAAGCCCCACAGTCTCACAACATGAGCTAGCCATAAGTCCAGAAGCCGAACCGGTGAAGCAACCGCCGCGGCGCATGAGGTCAGAGCTCATTACTCAAATATGCATAGAGGTGGACAAGCTCATTGATGTGGGCTTCGTCGAAGAAAATTAATATACCACGTGGCTGGCCAATATTGTTCCCGTGAAGAAGAAGAATGGGCAGATCCGGATATGTGTTGACTTCCGAGATCTGAATAAAGCCTGCCCTAAAGATGACTTTCCGGTGCCAATAACGGAGGTCATGATAGATGCAACAACCGGCCATGAGGCCCTATTATTCATGGATGGATCATCCGGCTATAACCAAATATGGATCGCGGAACATGACCAGATCCACACTGCCTTCCGAACTCCCAAAGGCATTTCTCATTACAAGAGAATGTCATTCGGATTGAAGAACGCCGGTGCAACTTATCAGCAGGCGATGACTAGAATATTTGATGAGCTGCTTTACCATAAGGTCGAGTGCTACATAGATGACCTGGTAGTCAAAACCAGAAAGAAAGAAGACCACCAGCAGGACCTCCGAGTCATATTTCAGAGGCTGAGGCAGTATGAATTAAAAATGAACCCTATGAAGTGTGCGTTCGGAGTATCGAGCAGAAAATTTGTGGGTTTCGTTGTCAGATACCGGGGGATTGAAATAGACCCCGCAAAGATCAGAGCAGTTCAGGAGTTACCCTCACCAAGGAACCTCTCCGAGCTGAGATCTCTTCAAGGCCGCCTGGCTTACATCCGGCAGTTCATATCCAATTTGTCGGGGAGATGCCAGCCCTTTTACAAGTTAATGATGAAAGATGTACCCTTTTACTGGGATGAATATTGTCAGATAGCCTTCAACAAGCTCAAAGACTATCTGAAGACTCCTCCAGTGCTGGGCGCATCGATGAAAGGATGGCTGCTGGTTTTGTACATAGCAGCCACATATAACTCCCTGGGAGCAATGTTAGCCTAGAACAATGAAGAAGGGAAAGAACAATCCATCTACTACCTCAGGCGAAGAATGGTCAGGACTGAGGAGAGGTACACCTATATCGAGAAGATCTACCTGGCACTGGTCCTCGCGGTCAATAAACTTCGACACTATATGATGTCGCATGAAGTTAAGCTAATCTCTAAGGAAGATCCGCTTAAATATATCATGTCTCAACCGGCACTCAAAGGTCGCTTGGGCAAATGGGCTGTGATCCTCATGGAGTTTGATATCTTCTACATACCGCAAAAGGCCGTAAAGGGCCAAGCCATCGCAAACTTCTTTGCTGAGCATCCAGTACCTGAAGACTACCCGTTGGAGCCAGAACTTCCTGAAGATGAAACCCTAGAGGTCGGCCAAGTGCAGCCCTCTCTATGGCAGCTGTATTTTGACGGCGGTTCCAGAATTGATACCTCAGCTACTGGGTCAGTCAGAGTTAGAGCGGGGGCAGGCATAGTCCTGAAATCTCCCGAAGGAGAAGTCATATATACATCTTGTTCAATAAACAAGCCATGCACAAATAATGAAGTAGAATATGAAGCCCTCATAATCGGGTTGCAGATTGCTCTATCCATGGAGATCCAGATACTGGAAGCATTCGGGGACTCCATGCTAGTCATAAAATAGCTGGAAGGAGAGTTTGATGTGCGGAAGCAAGAGCTCATCCCTTACTATCAGCTGGCCTTCCGCCTGATGGTGAGGTTTTATTTCATCAAAATCAAGCATATTAACCGAGGACAGAATGCTCAGGCGGATGCTCTCACAAAACTGGCTAGTTCTTTGGCAATCCCGCCAGATGCAAGCCTGAATATAGCAGTAATCAACCGCCGGCAGGTCCCCAGTGTAACGGAGGTTCTGGCAGATGAACAAGAAAAAGAAGCGGCAGCTGTAGAAGAAGTTCAGCAGCCCGATGTGGACATGCAAAATTGCACTCCCAGACGTCCCAACTAGTCTAGCATCAACGACGACTCCAAATAGAAAAACTACGGGGAAGATGGGCCATCCGGACTCTCCAAACAAACGCACACACTGCCGTGAAGCTGTCTCCGGAATCACGACTGTGAATAGAAATCAACCACCAAGAGCCCCACAATCGATGGGCCTCGAAGATAATCAAATGGGTCACAACCCGCGCTCACAACGGGCTCAGAACTGCCCATTTAGCCCTTCATCGGCACACCTTCAAGGCCTTCAGCGGCACACCCTGGAGCCTTCAGCGGTACGCCCCCAATACCTCTCAGCGGCACACCCCCAGGGTTGCCCAACGGCAAACCCCCTGCTAGCCCTCAGCGGCACACCCAGCTTGGGTATCTTCAGTGGTACGCCCCCTAGCCTGCCTTCCACGGCACACCCTGGTGGCTCTTCAGTGGCACACCCTGGCCTCCCGCTCAGCGGCATGCTCCCGCGCCCGTTCAGCGGCACGCCCACAAGCCGCTTCAGCGACACGCCCTTGCTGCGCTTCGCCGGCACGCCCTTATGGCGTCTCAGCGGTGCGCCCCCTGCTGGCCCCTTCGCCGGCACACTCCCTTGTGCCCCCTTCAGTGGCACACCCACTCGCGCCCTTCGCCAGCATGCCCCTGGCGCCCTTCAGCAGCACGCCTTCGTTCCCCTTCAACGGCACGCCCCTAACGCCCCTTCAGCGGCGCGCCCTTTGCGCTCTTCAGCGGCACGCTTGCCGTGTCTTCTAGAGACACGCCTTCTGGCCCTCTCAGCGGCACGCTTGTTGTGCCTGCCAGTGGCACGCCATTCAGGCTCTTCAACGGCACATTCCGGTAGACGAGATCTTACGCCCACGCCCTATGGATTCTTGGCGCGCAGTGGATTTACTGAGGTATCGCCCGGGGAGAGGGCCACGGTGCCTACTCCTCCTGCCACCCAGGACAAGGGAGTCAACTCCCATTAAATGCGTGTCGGACGCTTCCCGCCTTCGGACGCTCCCGCCAGTGGGGTATAAAACCCCTCTTCTTCGCTGCGAACAAGGACAGAGGAGGCATACACACACAGACAGACACACGCAGAAGAGAAGAGAAGAAGAGAAGAAGAGAAGAAGAAGGAGGAGAAAATAAGAGAGGAAGAGAGGGGGGGTGAGCTCGCCGTTCCACCCACCGCCGCCGTCCGTGCGAAGAGAGAAGAGAAGAGGAGGAGGGGAGGCTCTGGCTCCCCCCCTTGCTGCTCCGTCACCCCGGCCTCTGTGCGAAGAGAGAAGAGAAGAAGATAGAAGAGAGGGAGAGAAGAAAGAGAGTGAGCTGTGGGAGGAGAGGAGCCAGTGCCCCATTTCCCCCCTCCCCACTTTGTCTAGCTCTTCCCTTTCCTCCGTTCTTTCTTGTTGCAATGTATTAGCCCCCCTTGGGGCACCCCTCTTATGAGAATAAAAATAGGAGGCTAGCGAATGTTTCGCTTTTTTTTTATGTCTTTCTAAGGCGCTTTTCCCGTGTTTGCATCCCTCCGGGTTTCACTCCCCTGTGTGGTTTTTCACCCACTGGTCTTGAGGGCTGCGCCCTCAGTCCACCTCCCCTTTAGCGACACGCTACCCTTCCCTTTCTTCCGCTTAGCGGTACACCTACAGGCTGCTTCCAGCGGCACACCTTCCCCAGCCCCTCAGCGGCACACCCTTGGCCTTCTCCGGCACAGCCCCTCAGCGGCACACCCTTGGCCTTCTCCGGCACAGCCCCTCAGCGGCACACCCTGGCCATCCCCAGCCCGGCACACTACTGAGGCTCCCTGGCCAGCACACTAATCACCAGTCCCTCCTTGCCCGGTGCACCCCCTAGCCGGCCCTAGGGAGGTCTCCGGTCCGTTGTTTTCACCGAGTTTTCCAAAATTTTATTAAAGGTGTTGCCGCTCTCGAGCGCCCACCTCCAATTGTCGGGTCCCGCCACTCTATGTGGGCGCGTTCCCTTTATCTCCCTTACGCTCGGGTCAAGGGGAGATGTTGCCGAATTTTCGTTAGAAACGATAACATATTAAAGGAGCTAAAAGAAAGCAACAAACAAACGAAAGGAACAACGGTAAAACGTTTTAACCAAGGCTAGGGAACCGCAATCAACTCAAAGAGAGCCGAATCAAATAACGACTAAACAACTTGAACATTCATCCTCATGAGAGAAAGAATGAAAGATAATCAAGAGAAAGAGAGAAGAAACCCATGCAAACTTAATAAAAATCAAGAGAGAAAAGGAAAAGGGAAAAGACATAAGAATGGAAGAGTGGGCTCCCCCTGCCCTTCGCCGGTACACCCTCCAGCTATCCTTCGCCGGCACACCCTTCGTCGGCACGCCCTCTGCCCTCCTTAACCGGCACGCCTTTCGCCGGCCTTCGCCGGCACACCTCCCACCATCCTTCGCCGGTACGCCCTGCAACGCCCTTCGCCGGCACGCCTTGCGCCCTTCGCCGGCACACTCTCCCAGCCCCTCTCCGGCACGCCTTTCACCGTCCTTCGCCGACACACCTCCCACTATCCTTCACCGGCAAGCCTCGCGTCCTTCGTCAGCACACTCTCCCGGCCCCTCTCCGGCACGCCATTTGCCCTCCTTCCCCGACACGCGCGGTCGGGCCCTTCGCCGGCACGCTCTCCCTGCCTTCGCCGGTACACCCCTTCTTGGCCCTCCAGCGCCCCACTCTCTCCAAATATATATATATATATATATACAATAATAATAATGACAATAATAATATATTAATACAAATTATGATGAATAAATAAATCTAAATAAATATATATAATAATAATAATGAACAAAAATGGAGAAATCATTCAGAACAAATACATAAAAGGGAAATGAGCAATAAAATATATATGCACATAATTTGAAGCCCAGATAAAGAAAATGGTAAAATCCACATTGCAGCCCCGTCTCTCCCGTGACCCGGTGCTGAAGGAACAACAATGCCGCCCTTCCAGGTTGGGCCTGAGTCTTGAGAATTATCCCAAAATGGCCACGACCCGACCTCGCCTCGGGCCGACATTCTGATTAAACCGGACTCGTTTCTCAGGCCGGATCCCTTCCGAGCCGCTACTAAAATTGCCGCACGTTCGGCAGACATTTGAACGAGGTCACCTCGATTTCCGCCGCGTTTCTATTATGGATCTGTGTCCGAACATGAAAAGACCCGCGAGCGACCAACATGGCCGACGGCTCCTACCCCGACGTGGTCGTGACCCGGCACTGCTCTGGGCCGATAGCGCATTAAATTGGATTCACTATATCGGGATTCGTTCCCATCCTTTCATTGGAATTACCACAAACTCGGCATACATTTATACGGGGTTGTGCCTGTCTACGTCATACCTTCAATACGGACCCTTGTCCGAATATCAAGTGGTCTGCAAGTGACCGACAGAAATCCGAATAGAACGAGATGGCTCCTGTCATCCCTGGACCCCTGGCATGGGGATATCAATAAGGCCCCCGTGGGCCATGCTTAGACCTCGGGCTTGTCCCGATTATGGTCATTGTATGACCCACACCCTCGGCCTATAGCTCTCTCCCTTCGAACATGTTTCAGTTTTGGAATCTAGTCCCGGGACTCTTCCCCGTTGCCCTCCGCCACCGGAATCCTTAATGATGCCCACGCAAGCCCCGGCGATTGATCAAGGGTGTTCCCTCATATGGGGGATGTAAATGACGCCGTGACCTTTATGGCGCGGCGGGTTTTGGTCCCAATACGAACCACACAATCGTCTGACGAAGTCAGATCGAGCGCACCATGGGCTCTTCGGAGCCCGAACAAATTGTCACTTTGTGACTAGTACGCCCACACACTTAATAGACGAACCACTTAAATAAGCAAATTTTAGTGCGTCCACAAGTCTGGCACGTCCGGTGGGACCTAAACCACCCTTCATCTCTTCGCCGGGATTTAGGGCCTCATGGCCTCCTAATTAACGATGTTTGCCTGCTTTGATGAAGGGCAGGTGCTGTCTTCGTCAGCCCTATGAGGAGAAAATCCAGACTCGGTGCAGCTACCTTCGTGGCCTCGAGGACGTTGCTTTGAAGCATATGCAGCTTCCAGGAATCATGGGGCTGTTATAAAAAAAAGAGAAGAGAAAGACAAGAGAAGGGAGGGGAAATCAAACCCCCCTTTTCCTCAAGAAGAAATAGAAGAAAAGAAGAATAGAAGAAAAGAAGAACAGAAGAAAAGAAGAAAAGAAGAAGAGAAGAAGAGAAGAAAAGAAGAAAAGAAGAAAAGAAGAAAAGAAGAAAAGAAAGAAACAAAAAAGGAAGAGAAAGAGTCGGCGAGGAGAGGGTTGTACGCCCACGTCCGTCGAGACCCGTGCTGAATTGAGATTACCATTGTGGGGTTGATGCGGTGGAGCGAACCATTCATCCCCTTCCTGATGGGGTGAGCTCTCTCCTGCACCTCCACCCTGGACAATCATACAAGAAGAAGAAAAAAAAAGAAAAAAAAAGAAAAAAAAGGAAGAAAAAAGCTGGCAAGCATTGTCGACCAAAAGAGCAAGAAGAAACCCGGCATCCTGCCTGACTCTAGGAGGACCCAAGTCCGCGGTGCAATGACCCGGCCCGTTCCTCCTTCCTGCTGCCTCTATCCGGCACAAAACGGCCCCCCGAGTGGTTGTTAAAAGACCCAGCGAGCCACAATTGTAGCTTGGTGAATAACTACCCGCTGTGGGGAATGCTTTATAGCAATAGAGTTGCACCCTGGCTTAGGGGCATTTGAGGAAGAAATACACCCCGATATGGGGGCACCTGAAGCAAAAGACATACCCCGCCATGGGGGCATAAGAAGAAAAGAATTCACCCCGGCCTGGGGACACACAAAAAGAGAAACTCACCCTGGCTTAGGGGTATATGAAGAAGAAACGTACCCCGGCCTGGGGGCATAAGAAACAAAAGCACACCCCATGCTAGGGGCATATGGAGAGGAATGCACCTCGCCCTGAGGGGCGCAAAAAGCATAAGAACACACCCTGGCTTAGGGGCATTTGAAGAAGAAACATACCCCGCCAGGGGGCATAGAAGTCATGAAGAATACTGTAGCACCCCGTATAAAAAAATGATTAAAAAAATTTATTAATAATATTTCTCAAATAAGAAAAAAAATATTAGATAAACTCTATAGGAAGCTTAAGTAAGAAGTTGGAACGCGGATCTATCATATGTAAAGATTATTCACTTAATAAGGTGACTTTCTAGTGTAGTTGGTTAAGTAACTTGTCTTTCAACCCAATGACCAGGGTTCAAATCCTAGCACCCACCATTTGCCCCTTTTGCCAAATAATTTACTATTTCTATTAATATGTTTCATTAGATATAAAAATTTCTAGATGAGATAAATAAGGTAACATTGTTAAAATTATCATCTCACGTCGCCACTCAGATCGGATCTTATCTCCCATCTTGTCGATCCTAATGTTATAAAATACTCCCTATACTGAGACTCCCTTCATTCTTCCGAAGACGTGAGATGCAGAGAAGGGGGAACCTCTAACGTTGCAGAAGAAAGCTACCCTTTCTCTTCCATCTATACCTAGCTGTGGTCTCGTCTTAGAGAGGTAGGTTTTCTCAATTTTTGGCTAAACCGTAGTTAATCTAGGTAATTATATATCATGCTTAGTAGGTGTTCTCAATTTTTAACTAAACTAGTAGCTAATCTAGGATGATTAGTCTAGGCAGTTAGTCTTAGGCTCATCTCCATGCGATATTTCATGTTTATACATCATGTGTTAGCCTCATAGTTAGCATGTATTAGCTTTAATCTAAGAAAAGCCTCATAGTTAGCATGTATTAGAAAGGTAGTAAAATTAGTAAAGTATTAGTTTCATTAACTAATCTATTAGCATACCTAATCTATTAGCACACCTAATTAACCTGTTAATCTACCAAATCTATACCCTCGTGTCTATATATATAGTTAAGTGTCTACACAGGTGTCGACACTTCGTGTCTAACCTGTAACTACACTGTACAACAGAGACTAAAAAGGAACAGTAAATGTCGACATTTGGTGTCGACACATGCAGAAACAGGTTGAAAAACAACAGAAATAAAATGTGAACAATTTATACCTTATTTATATAACACCTACACTTCCATACCTAAATATATAACAACAATATATATAGATTTATAGTCACCTGCATATGCAAGTGTCGACACCTGCATATGCAAGTGTCGACACCTTGCATGACACTTTGTCAACACCTCCTAATGGAAGTGTCGACACTTCCATATATGTAAATATATAAATGTCTATATATGTATATAAATTCATATATATACTCCATTAATTGTACATACAAAACATATAGAAAATAGAATATAATATAAAATGGACTCCTTCATTCTTACAGGGTATATATATATTTGTATAATGAAATATTATTTTTTATGTAAAAATCTAATTTTCACCACATTAGTTTATACATACAAAAAATTATCTCCAACATGTTAAAACTATTTCCATCATGTTAAAGTGACTTCCAATATGATAGAATTATTTTATACATACTGAGATATAAAAATTATTTTAAGCATGTTAAAATCTATTTAAAGCTATTTTTGTGCATATAAAACTTACTTTCCTATTAAATAAATTAGTAAATTGATGCATGAAAATTACTTCTAGTATGATAATATTTCTTCCAGTATGGTAAAATTATTCCAGCAAGTTATAATTATTTTCAATGTATTAAAACTATTTTTCAGCATGATAATTCTATTTTCCTATCAAATAATTAGCAAATAAGTGTAGAAAAATAATTTTTAGCATGATAACATTTATTCCAGCATTGTAAAATTATTCCAGCATGTTATAACTATTTTTGGCATGTTATAATTATTTTCAGTGTATTAAAACTATTTTTCAGCATGATAATTCTATTTCCCTATCAAATAATTAGTAAATAAATGTAGAAAAATACTTTTTAGCATCATAAAAATTATGTTGTTATCAGAAAATTTCTGAAATCAGCATGGCAACCTTATCTTATCATCCTATCAGTAAGCTAATTATTTTAGCATGTTAAGCATTAATTTTAGCATGTTAATAATTAATTTTTAGCATGTAAAAATTAAATCCAGCATGAAAAATTTATTTTTATCATCTTACCAGTAAAGTAACATATGAAACTCATTCTCAGCATGTTAATATTATTTTTAGCAAATTAGAACTATTTTCAACATAAAAACTTATTTTCATAATCAAATTCTGATTATGATAATAAAGTACCATTTTTGGCTAACTCATATATATATATATATACCCTGTCCGATATATATATATATATATATATATATATATATAAAACTAATATCGACATTTGTGTCAACACCAGTAAGTTTAGTCTCATACCCCGTAATAATCAGCATGTATTAACTTCAATCCAGGGTAATACTTAACATGTTAGTTGATATACTCATCAATTAGCATTCCTAATTAACTTGTTAGTCTACATAATCTATACACCAGATTTGGTATAGATAGAGTTATGCCTATCTAGAAACTATGTCTCCATTAAGTTTCCTGTAAAATGTAAACTAGTATGATACGAAATGTTACAAATTTGATGTGTAAAGCATGAAACGAATGCATGTAAATCGCACAAATTTCCTTATCTATCCATGTCATCAATTTTACATAAATCAACTTAAATTGAAGTGTGCCCGTGACCCGGACACTATAACTATACAACAGACACTTGTTCTAAACATAAAATGGGCAAAAACTGCCACCTGTAAACCCTGATTATAATCTTGAGTTTTTCACAAATTCTTGAATTCTATTCCCTACATGGTCAAACCTTGAAACTCTTAAACTACCATTTGGGAGTGTAGGAACTAAGTGCCATGCAGGGTAAAGTGCTACGTTGTGGGAGCCACCTCTTGAGGCCGTACGGTGCAAAGTGCTACACGACGGGAGCCACCTCTTGAGCCTGTAGGGGCCACCTCTAGAATCCTCCATAACCAAGTGACTAGTTAATCTCGTCTGTAATACTACGTTTCTAGATTCTTGAAATTCTATATTGGCTATAAATGAAAGTGGATGTCAAAGGTATTACATGATTAATGCTGTGCATATAGGGCCCGGTCTGGTCCTGGGAGGAGCACTCGAAGGTTCTTGTGCCCATGGGAGTTTATTGACCACGGTGTTTGGCATTGCACCGGAATACTTGCTTGCTAGACTTTAGGTATTCCACTCATTCTCGTGATATTACTTGATTGATTTGACTTGAGACCCGCAGAAGGGTAAAGTTTTACTTGAATGAAATTGATAAATAGCCAATTCCAGTTTTACATGCTTGAATTTATATTACTTTCTATTACTTACTTGACATGAGTTCTTACTCTCTTGGAAAGATTTTGTTAATTCCAGTCATTACTTGCTTGAATCTCCTGCTATTGCTGTATTGAAGTTGAAATCCTTATACTCTCACTCGTTATTCCTTCACTACTCTTGTCGATTTTTTTACAATCCTTGATATCTACTCATCTACATGCATAGCTTTAATGACATTAATAGAACTTGTAAACCACTTAAAGCATGTTAAATCTTGAGATGTAATTCCTACTGAGCTTTATGCTCATTCAGTGTCAATTAATATTTTTCAGGTTGTCTCGAGGATAGCTAGCAAGCATGGGCAAGAGTGTTGGAGTGTACCAAGATGTAATAGTAGACCCTGTTTCTCAGTATAGAATTGAGAGTTATTTTATTATAAGAGTATTCTTGTAATTTGCTTGAGAGTTAGTGTTGTCCTTGAAATTTTGGAAGAGTTGTAAAAATTGAAATTTTATAATGGAGATTTTTATATCAAGTGATGTAATTATAATTTCTAGTCTTGATTGAGTGAGGGGTTTTCTCCCCTGTCGTGCCTCGATATTCCGCGTCGGGGCGTGACAAATACGCCCCGGCTTAAGGGCATTTGAAGAAGTCACATCCCGTCTCGAGAGCATGAGAAGCAGCAAGAATACACCCCGGCCTAGGGGTATTTGAAGAAGAAATATACCCCGCCTGGGGGCATAGAAGCCGTAAAGAATACGCCTCGGCTAGGGGCATTTGAAGAAGCTACATCCTGCCTTGGGAGTATAAGAAGAAAAGAGTCCACCCCATCTTAGGGGTATTTGAAGAAGAAACACACCCCGCTATGGGGGCATAGAAGCCATAAAGAATACGCCCCGGCTTAGGGGTATTTGAAGAAGAAGGATACCCCGCCTCGGGGGACATTGCAAGCAGCGATACACCCTCCTTGGGCGCACAGGAAGCAAACCACACCCCACTCCTGGGGACACATAAAGAGAGTACACCCCGCCATGGGGGCACATGAAGAGAATCCACCCCGACTCGGGGGTACATGAAGCAACAAAGAATTCACCTCGCCTTAGGGGAGTCTGAAGAAAAAGCATACACCCCACTTTGGGGGCACAAGAAGCAGACATTCCCCAGCGTGTCGGGGCAGAAGAAGAAGAATCCCCCCTCGGGGGCATATAAAAAAAAGCAAAAGTAAAGATACACCCGGTGCCCGGCGCACATAAAGAGAAAGGCACCTCCCTCTGGGGGCACAACAAGCAACAAAGATACACCCCATTCCCAGGGGCACATGAAGATAAATACACCCCTGCTCTAGGGGCATATGAGACAAAACTATAACCCTATTTAGGGGCATTTGAAGCAAAGACTTCACCCCGCCTCAAGGGGGGGCATAAGAAGCGAAAGGTATACCCCACCCCGGGGGCACAAGAAGAAAACACACCCCACCTTGGGGGCATAAGAAGCCAAGAGATATACCCCGCCACGGGGCAGTAGAGGCAAAATGCATCCCCCCGGGGGCACATGAAGCAACATACCCCTTGCCTCGGCAGCATATGAGGCCAAGAAGCTACATCCCGGCTCGAGAGCATAAGAAACAAAAGATATACCCCACGTCGGGGGCATATGAAGTCAAGAATCACACCCCCGTCTTAGGGGTATTTGAAGAAGAAGCATACCTCGCCTCGAGGGCCTAGAAGCTATAAAGAGCACGCCCCGACTGAGGGGTATATGAAGAGAAGTCCACCCCGGCCTAGGGGTATTCGAAGAAGAAACATACCCCGCCAGGGGGCATAGAAGCCATAAAGAACACGCCCCGGCTTAGGGGTATTTGAAGAAGATACATCCCGCCTTGGGAGCATAAGAAAGAGAAGAATACACCCTATCTTAGGGATATTTGAAGAACAAACATACCCTACCAGGGGGCATAGAAGCCATAAAGAATATGCGCCAGCTCAGGGGCATTTGAAGAAAAAACATACCCCGCCTGGGGGACGTAGAAGCAAAGAGGCAAAATACACCTCCACCCAGGGGCACCGAAGCAAAGAGGCATACATCCCGACCTGGGAGCACATGAAGAAAGAATATACCCCGACCTAGGGGTGTCAGAAGAAGAAACATACGCCCCGATCCAGGGACATAAGAAGTAAGAGAATACACCCTGCGAAAAGGGTATAAGAAACATGAAGAATATACCCCAGCCTAGGGGCACAGAATGAGACACACTCCGCCCTTGGCGCATAAGAAGCAGAAGCATATACCCCGACCCGGGGCACAGAAACGAAGAGACATACATCCCGATCTGGGAGCATAAGAAGAAAGATATACTCCGCCCAAGCGGCATTTGAAGAAACAACATACCCTGCTTCGGGGGCACATAAGCCGTAAAGAGGTACACCCCCGCCTCAGGGGGGCGTAAGAAGCAAAAGATACACCCTCGTGTCGGGGACATATGAAGAGAACCACTCCTCCGCCTTCAGGGGTAGAAAAAAGTAGAATTCACCCCCGCCATGGGGGGGGGGGGGTATAACAAACAAAAGACACACCCCGTACTAGGGGCATATGAAGAAGAAACATACCCCGCCTGGGGGCATAGAAGCCGTGAAGAGTATACCCCGGATTGGGGGCATTTGAAGAGAGCTACACCCCGCTTTGGGGGCATTTGAAGAAGAAACATACCCCACCTGGGGGCATAGAAGCCGTGAAGAGTATACCCCACCATGGGGGCATTCGAAGAGAGCTACACCTCGCCTCGGGGGCATTAAAAAAAAACACACCCTGGTCTGGGGACATAGAAGCCATGAAAAATACACCCCGCCTGGGGGCACAGAAGCGAAGAGGCAAAACACACCCCTCAGGGGGGATGCATACCAAATGAAGCTACACCCCAACCTGGGGGCACATTAAGAGAAATACACTCCGGCATGGAAGCATTAATGAGAGAAGAAGCGTAGAATAAAAAAAAGAAAGACACGTACGAGGCAGACGTGGTCTTCGAGCCCGCCTCATCACACAAAAGAAGAGAAGAAAAGGAAGAAAAGACACACGAGGTAGACGTGGTCTTCGATCCCGCCTCATCACATAAAAGAAGAGAAGAAAAGGAAGAAAAGACACATGAGGCAGACGTGGTCCTCGAGCCCGCCTCATCACGTAAAAGAAGAGAAGAAAAAAAGAGACATGAGGCGAACATGGTCTTTTCACCTGCCTCTCCATAAAAGAAGAAGAGAAGAAGAGAAAGAAGAGCCATGAGGCAAACACGGTCTCTGCACTTGCGTCTCTACAAAAGAAGAATAGAAGAGAAAAATGAGACATGAGGCGAACATGGTCCTTGCACCTGCCTCTCCATAAAAAAGGAAGAGAAGAAGAAAAAGAGCAATTATGAGGCGAACACGGTCTTTGCACCTGTCTCTCCACGCAAAAGAAGAAGAGAAGAAGAGAAAGAATGGCCACGAGGTAAACATGGTCTCTGCACCTGCCTCTCTACAAAAGAAGAAGATAAGAGAAAAAAGAGACATGAGGTGAACATGGTCCTTGCACCTGCCTCTCCATAAAAGAAGAAGAGAAGAAGAAAAGAGCAATTATGAGGCGAACACGGTCTTTGCACCCGCCTCTCCACACAAGAGAAGAAGAGAAGAAGAGAAAGAATAGCAACGAGGCAAACATGGTCTTTGTACCTACCTCTTCAAAAAAAAAATCTTTATGAGGTAAACTTTTACCTCTGACCTCCAGCCACCCAACAAATAGAAACCAATCAGCATTCCGTCGACGGGACGTTAAACCGGAAAATATTCAGCCATCGGGGCTTCAAGTCGACAGATATTCAGCCATCGGGGCTTCAAGCCGATAGATATTCAGCCATCGGGGCTTCAAGCCGATAGATATTCAGCCATCGGGGCTTCAAGCCGACAGATATCCAACTATCGGGGCTTCAAGCCGATAGATATTTAGCCATCGGGGCTTCAAGCCGACAGATATTTAGTCATCGGGGCTTCAAGCTGATAGATATTCAGCCATCGGGGCTTCAAGCCGACAGATATCCAGCCATCGGGGCTTCAAGCTGATAAAACCTTCCGCCGGTGGGACGTTAAACCGACTAGATCTTCCGCCGACGGGGCGTTAAACTGACTAGACCCTCCGCCGATGGGGTGTTAAACCGACTAAACCTTCCACCGACGGGGCGTTAAACTGACTAAACCTTCCGCCGACGGGGCGTTAAACCAACTAAACCTTCCGCCGACTGGGCGTTAAACCGACTAAATCTTTCGCCGACGGGGCATTAAACCGACTAGACCTCCCACCGACGGGGCGCTAAAGCGACCAACTTTCAGCCATCGGGGCTTCAAGCCGACAACTACCCCTTCATCGGCCTTCGGGTCGACAACTGCCTCATCATCGACCTTCGGGTCGACAGCTATATAATCATCGTCTCCTAGCCGACAGCTGCCTCATCATCGGCTCTTGGCCGACAGCTACCTCATCATCAGCCTCCGGGTCGACAGCTACCTCATCATCGGCTCTTAGCCGATAGCTACATAATCATTGGCTCTTAGCCGACAGCTACCTCATCATCGGCTCTTAGTCGACAGCTACCTCATCATCGACTCCTAGCCGACAGCTACCTCATCATCGGCTGCTAGCCGACAGCTACCTCATCATCAACTCCTAGCCGACAGCTACCTCGTCATCGGCTCCTAGCCGACAGCTACCTCATCATTGGCACCCCAGCCGACAGCTTCCTAGTTAAAAAATAGACCTCTCACTTTGGTTCGGATCCTTCCCCGGCCAGAGAATCAAAGAATAAACCTTCCGTTTTGATCCAGATCCTTCCCTGGCCAGAGAACAAAAGAGACCCTTCTCTTCGACTCTCACGTGCCGCTACCCGACACCCCTCGGCTTAGCCATTTCGGGCGAGGCCTACTGTCGGGATTAATCCATCTGTCCCACCGCGCTTCCCGATTCTGGCTCCCGCAGCCCGCATCCCAGCATCTTTTAGCCCTTATGGCCCACTCCCCTAATGTCCCTTGGGTTCTATAGCCCGGTTCCCTGATACCCTTTCAGCCGTTCGCGGTCTGCCTCCCTAATACCTTTACTACCACTACCCTTATACGTAACAACAATATTTTTCTATGCAAAAAAAAAAAAAAACAACAACAACAACAAAAAACAAACACAAAATAAAAAGGAAAAAAAACAAAAAAAAGAGAATGCATGATTGCCCCGCTTGCATGGTTGCTTAATATAGAATAATACACCTTAGAATTTTCTAGGACCGTGTTTCCTTGCTAAATAATATCGCCCCGATTCCGGATGCACGGGCGTCATGGCACGTGCTCGAAGGGAACCCAATTATGGCGGGTGCACACGTCAAGGGGAAGAGTCATGGCTGAATCGCTAAGTCAAATTCACAAAATAAACCTGAGGCAATGCTCCTACACTTAGCACTTAACGTGTTCAATAGCTTTCAACCATAGGGATTGCCCAAATTTCTTCTTAGCACTCTACGGAGACTTAAATTCCTGCACTCGCGTGAAAGGTGATCATGAGGAAAAAGCTGCCTACCCCCATTGTAAAAAAAAAGGAGAGAGAGGGAAAAAAAGAGAGACACGTGAATCCGAGTAGCTGGGAATCCCTATTGAGACACATGAGAAGACTCGGCGAAATGGTGAAGTGAATTATAATAAGGACGAATCCTAGTAGCCGGGAATCCCCATTGAGATACATGAGGAGACTCGTGCCAAACGGTGGAATCCGAAATAGAATTATAATAAGGACGAATCCTAGTAGCCGGGAATCCCCCTTGAGACACATGAGCAGACTCGCGCCGAACGGTGAAATCCGCTACCAAAATAAACAGACTGGGGCTGTGCGAAGCTACCAAAATCGAGAGCCTGAAACATATGTGTAGGCGCTAGAGTGATCCTCGAGTGTCACCAGGAAAACCTGCATATCCCTATGGTTATGGCTCTTTGTTCACACACTTGCACTGCCATGCAACAGAGAATTGCTTCGGGTGAAATGCGTGAATTTAGGCTATGCATGCAAGACATGCGATATCCTCTTGACGGGTGCACCACCCCTCAATTGTGCCTCGCGGACCGCACCGCATCTATGAATTACGGGTGATGTCCCTATCCTATCCCCTATAGAGGGAGCTGCCTTACTTATATCTATGGTATGCCTGCTAATGAATGCTTGCATACTTGAATAAAAAAATAAATAATAATAATAATAATATATAAAAATAAATAAATAATAAAAATGCGTGTATATAATAAACTCAACTTCGGCTACCGCAGCCTACTTTCCTAGCTCCGGCTCGTAGAGCCCAATCTTGGCCCCCATGGCCTACCTCTTGCCCTCGCGGCCCGTTAATCTCCCAACTTCGGCTCCCGCAGCCCGCTTCCAGCCATGGCTATTTTGGCCTCCCTCATCGGCCCCTGAGCTGACAGCTATTCACTTATCGGCCCCTAAGCCGACAGCTATTCACATATCGGCCCCCAAGCCGACAGCTTTCATTTATCGGCCCCTGAGCCGACAGCTTTTCAATCATCGGCCCCTGAGCCGACAGCTTTCTAATCATCGGCCTTCGGGTCGACAGCTTTTCAATTATTGGCTCCCATGCCAACAGCTTTTCAATCATCGGCCCCTGAGCTGACAGCTTTTCAATCATCGGCCCCTGAGCCGACAGCTCTCTAATCATCGGCCTTCGGGTCGACTCCCATGCCAACAGCTTTTCAATCATCGGCCCCTGAGCTGACAGCTTTTCAATCATCGGCCCCTGAGCCGACAGCTCTCTAATCATCGGCCTTCGGGTCGACAACTTTTCAATCATCGGCCCCTGAGCCGACAGCTTTTCAATCATCGGCCCCTGAGCCGACATCTTTTCAATCATCGGCCCTTGAGCCGACAGTTTTTTAATCATCGGCCTTCGGGTCGATAGCTTTCCAATTATTGGCTCCCATGCCAACAACTTTCAATTATCGGCCCCTGAGCCGATAGCTTTTAATCATCGGCCTTCGGGTCGACAGCTTTTTAATTATTGGCCCCCATGTCAACAGCTTTCAATTATCGGCCGTTGTGCCGACAACTCTTATATCATTGGCATCCACGCCAGCAGCCACCCAGAGTTCTTCAAAAAAAAAGAAAAAAAAGAGAAAAAAGAAGGGAAGAAGAGAAGAAAAAAAACAACAACAAAAAGAGAGAAGAAAAAAGAGATGACAAAAAAGGAGAAGAGAAGAAAAAGAAGAGAAGAAGAGAAAAGAGAGAAGAAAAGAAAGAAAAAGAGACCAAGAGACCAACAAACCATGTCAGTGCCCGGCACCCTGTCGGCACGGATGAAGAGACAAAGAGAAAAATAGACCATGGCAGCTCCCGACACCCCGTCGGCACTGACGAAGAGAAGAAGAGAAAAACAAACCATGTCAGCTCTCGGCACCCTGTCAACACTGGCGAAGTGAAGAAAAGACTAACACATACCATGTCAGCGCCCGGCATCCCGTCGGCACTGACGAAGAGAAAAAGAGACAAGCAGATCATGTCAGCTCCCGGCACCCTGTCGGCACTGGCGAAGTGAAGAAAAGACCAACACCTACCATGTCAGCGCCCGGCATCCCGTCGGCACTGACGAAGAGAAAAAGAGACAAGTAGACCATGTCAGCTCCCGACACCCCGTCGGCATTGATGGAGAAGAGAAGAGACAAGCATGCCACGTCAGCTTCCGACATCCCGTCAACATCGACGAAGAGAAAAAGAGACAAGTTCATGGGGGCATCTCTCGCCCCATATATTTTCAAAGCCCCGATTGCCCGCCAGCATGGTTCCATTACATCTGTCACATTTTTCTAAGTCAATTCATGTAACTTTCATATTTTCTTTGAGTCATAATTATGTAATTTTCTTTTTATTTGAGTCTTGTACCTAGGTTAATGAGTCATTTACCTAGGTTAAGTGTCATTATGTTGATAGATTAGTTTATGGGCCAAATTCATTGGGCTTGGCCCAAGGGCACCCCCCTTCCCTTGGTTATTTATCATTGTGTTAAGAGTCAAGGTCTTTTGTAGAAATGTGGGTTGCCTATATATAGGACCCCATTTCCTCCATTTGAACTAATGAATCAATGAATGAAAAACTTACCATTTTTAAAGTTTACACTTCTTATCTAGTGGAGAGATTCCATTTTTTGGGTGAGAGACCCTAGGGGAGAGATTCCCCACCCATCCCTCTCTTAATCTCTCTTTTTCACTCCCCTTTCTCTCTCCTCCACACCCAATTTTAAAAATTTTCTCTCTCCTCCCTTCCCAACCACCACTCTCCCACCTACCCCCATTAAAGACCACTCCCCTTCCCCACACATCCCATTACTCCACCCCCTAGTCCCAAGAGAGCTTCCACCAATCCTAGCTCCACCTCCCAACCCCCAACTACCCCACCCACTTCCCCAAGCACCCTTCCCACT
The DNA here is from genome assembly GCA_022559845.1 of Amorphophallus konjac. Taxonomy (NCBI): domain Eukaryota; kingdom Viridiplantae; phylum Streptophyta; class Magnoliopsida; order Alismatales; family Araceae; genus Amorphophallus; species Amorphophallus konjac. The sequence goes on along the minus strand of CM040117.1, from coordinate 223,237,924 downwards.
ACCCAAAGCAGCCCTCCACCTTCCCAAGGCACCTCTTCCCATCCCCAAGACCACTATTGACCACCCCACATTAAAGGAAATTCAAACTCACATGCCCTCCACCCACTTGTGCCCCCCACCTTCCTCCTTCTCCCTCCAAGCCCAAATTCGTAGCTCCTCCTCCCACCACCAGTTAGACCCCCTTCCAGACCCTATTCTTCCCCTCCTACACCTTGGAACACCCCATCCTAGACCCCCTCACAGTCAGGGTTCTCCCCACACTCATCCACCTCCATTTCCCCTCCCATATACCCCATTTCCCCCCACCATCTTCAACCTCCAGTTTTCAGTTCGCTGGCAGTAGAAGAGTAGCAGCTTGCAGAGGCGATCCCGACCACATCCTAGAGAATCTGAAGGCCCAAGAGGTATCCACGGAAGCATCTACTTGTCTTCTTTGCAACGGCGGTGGTCTCGTCCCATTCCGAGCTCCGAGCTGACCGGGAGATCTGTTCTCCTACAACTGCGCAGAGCTGCCCCTGCTGAGCACCTAAGCCATAGTAGAAGCTCTGCCACGACGAACCTTGGAAGATTCAATCCACAAGTTCTTCTGAAAAGTTGTTCCTCTTCCTGTCTACTTTCAGAATCAAGAAGTGGAACTTCTATCGACGTCCGTGGGCCATAGTTATCATTTTTCTCCCTCGGGTACGCGGTTCAGCTTCCCACAGTCTGCATCGACCTGTCATCAATGTTCAGAGTCCCCTGGTCTTCTCCGGAATTGTTTGGCTTCCCCGTCAGTTTTTCTGTGAAGAGGACTCGTCCACGATTTCAACAACTCCAGCGGTGCTTGATTCTGAGTTCGGGAGCTGACGGGGCATCCTCTGCAACCTGCTGTTGGCCGCCAGAAGCTGCCAGTCCAAGAATCTGCCTCCCTGCTCGGGCCTCCACCCAGACTAGCGTCGACGCTATAAGAAATCAAAAAATTTTGATGACTTCCCTGGCCTCCTACGAAGATTTTCCAGGTGGTTTCATCCCAAACAAAATTCATCATCAGTCGCAGCAACCATTTCTTCAATCATTTATCAGCACCCATAGAACGTGGACAAAACCGGTGACCTCCCATCTTCGGTGTTCCTCTCTCAAGTTCCCCTCCCCGCTTGGCCGGCTGAAGGCCCCTCCCTATGTGGAAGTAATTTTGATTGTAATATCACTTAACCCCCACCCCAAGATCCCCCTCCTGCGAGAGGTGTAGTATTGTAATCATTTGGGCAGGTCAAGCTACCCCGACGCGGCGTGTGGGGATCCACCCGCCTCCCCGCTCGCCCTCGTCTCCGAGCGGGACCGGTTTCTTCAAACCGGTCGAGTAAGTGCTCCAAACTTTGCTCTAATTTATGCTTGTTCTTTCAATATTAGTTCATAAACTCCGCTGGCCGTGAATGAGAGCCCGATCCTTAAGCTCCTTTGCTATAAGTGATCACCGTGGGAAAAGAGTGGAACCCGTGCCCTCGGCACGATATCGGCTCCCTTGAATTGGGCTGCCCTCCCTTGAATTGGGCTGCTATTACCCTTGGGAATCAACTTAGGCCTTGCTGGCCCTCTACCAGCAAGGGCCCAGCCCACACAACCTCCACTTGGCATTGCCAAGTTACCCCGGGTCTTGGTGAGCATCGGGTGAGTGGTCGCCGACATCGGTCCGTTTGATTGCGATTGTGCTTGTTTGTTTAAGTCCTAGGTTGTGTCACATCAATTGGTATCAGGTCAAGTTTTAGACTTGTCTCTACTAAGTCTAGTCCTTGGGCATATTTGCATTCATCAACATGGCTACCTCTCTTTGGTCACATTCATCCCACTCGACCCCCCATAAGGGACCGATCAACCCTCCATTTGACATAATCTCTTTTGAGGATCTCCTCTTCGATGGATCATGCTATAGTGCCTACCTAAAGTGGGAGGTCACCATGGAAAAATATTTTGAGAGAACTATGGTTTATGGACCCGCAAGAGTCCGCGTTGCCATAGGGCAATTTCGGGGTCAAGCCAAGCAAAAATGGAGGAACATAGTGGGCTTAAGGGACGTTAGGAAATAAGAACCCATTTCCTCATGGGATGATATGAAGAAAGAACTTAGAAAAATCTACATCCCCAAATATTCCCACCCCTTCTACTCTAACACCCCTAGCCCGAGGTGCACTACCACTCCTCCATCCCCATCCGACCAACTTGATATCACCTTTAGGCCTCCTCCCCCACCACTCCCAACAAATCACTTCTCAACCATCATAACTACACTTCGCGACCAAGTCCTCTACCTTAAGGCCCAAATAAACCAAGCATCCACCTCTACACCAAATCCCCTAAGGGTCCCCGCACTCCAATCAAAACCCCCTTCCACAATCCCTCACCAAACCCATACCCCACATCTCCCCTTGGTCCCCACCACTACCCCTCCATCATCCCCAAAAAGAGGTACCCCCCTCAAAACCCATCAACCCAAATCTCGTCACCCAACCCACCTTCCACTTCCAACCCCAATCCTACCCCACCCTAGGCCTCCACTACTTCCACTCCCAAACCCCACCCTACCAATCCAAGTTTCCCTTTACCCTCCACCCCGGGAGCACCACACACCAACCCTCATCACCCCAAAAGACCCTCTCACCTCCTTGGTAGAAGAACTCATACTCGATTCAATAGTTGAGAACACTCTAAACCCACTCCCCACCTTGGAGGAAACCCAAGTCCAAGTTGAAAAAGAAACATCACACGATGGTCTTCCCCTTACATCACCCTCTCTAGTTGGGAACAAGCTCATCTTAGGAGAACCCCTTGTTAGTTGGCTAAAGGAGAGCCCAATAAGAGAGATCATGGACCACAATTTCTCACCCATGAAGGAAAACCATCCCATAGTGCCCATCTCCTCTTATCACACCATAATCCAAAACTCCTACCAAGTGAAAACCTTAGAGGACCTTCTCAAGGACATAGCATGGCAATTAGAGATGACTAGCATGTTGACCCCTATGGTCGAACAACCTAGGAGCCTTAGCCTCCTACACCTATGCATAGGGTCTATCACCTCGGTTTGCACCATTGGTTGCTACACTAGCGACCTCCTTCTATTCCTCCCTACACCCGATGAGCCCAATCTTCTCCTCGATTTAGAGCTTCTTATCTCGGGTAGAAAGCCAACCCCTCCACTCATGGCCGACCCACTTGCCAAGAACATTGGCCCAACTATCATGGAGAAAGATGACTTAGCACCTTTTGAAGATCTTGAGGACATGGAGTTCCTCCCCCTAGGTAACCCATTTTATGATCCATATGATCCATATGATCCATTCCAATGAGAGTCAAGAGACTCGTGTGACCCAAAAACTTTATCCACCACCCACATTTCCCTACACCAACTCACCATGTTTGACCCAATCCACTCCATCCTAGACCTGGGTTACACCTTGGGAGCCATGACCTTGGGCCACATATCCCTAGGTAATGAGGTTGTGCTCTACCCCATGATGACCACATTCTTAGATCCGTTCGATCCTTTCCAATGGGAGTTCAAAGGTTGTCCCACACATATACACATGAAAGTCACCCTTAGGAAAAATATGCATGTGTCTAGGCTTATCACACCACTTGGCATGAACACCATGAGGGGTCCATTCATTCATACCACCCACATGTCAAGTAGAAAGCATGAGCGACCCATATTCTGATGTATTGGTCCACCTTCATTTATCATGGGTCTTAAGCATGTCAAAAGCATCTACGAATATCCGGGTCCCCCTACATTCATCACCACTTTGCATGATAGGTTCACCTATGGGTGCCCCGGCCCACCTAGGCCCACCAAAGTCTACATGACAACATTGCATGATAAGTCCACATATGGTTGCCCCGGCTCTCCAAATTCCATCAAAGTCTTCTTGACATAAAAGCATGATTGGTCTACTTTTGGTTGCCCAGGTCCACCCATCACCCCTAGAATGTCAGCATTCACAAAATTACATGAAAACCTTAGCAAGCACATAAGCAAAAAGAATGAGACTCATAAAAGGTAAGCCAACTCTCATCGACGGCACCAAGAATTCCACGTGGGTAACTTTGTGATGGTGAGGACGAGGAGGCTCCCCCCGAGAGCCATCTCTAAGTTGAGGCATCATGGGGCTGGTCCCTTCCGGGTTTTGAGACGCCTTGGCACTAATGCCTATGAGTTAGATCTTCCCGAGGAGTATGGAGTAAGTCCCACATTCAATGTAGCCGACCTAGTGCCATATAAGGGGCCCTCGGTGGTACCCAGTGAGAATATTGAGCCTATTCCTCCTGTTGAGAGAGCACCCACCCGAGAGGAGAGACCACCAGCCAAGAGAGCCCAGCGTGAGCGCATTGAATGAATATTGGGTGAATAGGTCACTACCACCAGGAGCAAGGTATACGAGCGCTATCTCGGCAGGTGGATGGATCGGTCTCGTTCGGAAGACTTGTGGGCGATACCACTTCTACACCCTCCGAGGAGGGAAGGACTCTTACTCGACGGAGTCGAGTTCTCCGTACCCTGAGAGTATGATGGGGGCATCTCTCACCCCATATATTTTCAAAGCCCCGATTGCCCGCCAGCATGGTTCCATTACATCTGTCACATTTTTCTAAGTCAATTCATGTAACTTTCATATTTTCTTTGAGTCATAATTATGTAATTTTATTTTTATTTGAGTATTGTACCTAGGTTAATGAGTCATTTACCTAGGTTAAGTGTCATTATGTTGATAGATTAGTTTATGGGCCCAATTCATTGGGCTTGGCCCAAGGGCACCCCCCTTCCCTTGGTTATTTATCATTGTGTTAAGAGTCAAGGTCTTTTGTAGAAATGTGGGTTGCCTATATATAGGACCCCATTTCCTCCATTTGAACTAATGAATCAATGAATGAAAAACTTACCATTTTTAGAGTTTACACTTCTTATCTAGTGGAGAGATTCTATTTTTTGGGTGAGAGACCCTAGGGGAGAGATTCCCCACCCATCCCTCTCTTAATCTCTCTTTTTCACTCCCCTTTCTCTCTCCTCCACACCCAATTTTTGAAAGTTTTCTCTCTCCTCCCTTCCCAACCACCACTCTTCCACCTACCCCCATTAAAGACCACTCCCCTTCCCCACACATCCCATTACTCCACCCCCTAGTCCCAAGAGAGCTTCCACCAATCCTAGCTCCACCTCCCAACCCCCAACTACCCCACCCACTTCCCCAAGTACCCTTCCCACTACCCAAAGCAGCCCTCCACCTTCCCAAGGCACCTCTTCCCATCCCCAAGACCACCATTGACCACCCCACATTAAAGGAAATTCAAACTCACATGCCCTCCACCCACTTGTGCCCCCCCACCTTCCTCCTTCTCCCTCCAAGCCCAAATTCGTAGCTCCTCCTCCCACCACCTGTTAGACCCCCTTCCAGACCCTATTCTTCCCCTCCTACACCTTGGAACACCCCATCCTAGACCCCCTCACAGCTAGAGGCAAATTATTTAAAATAATAGAAAGTGATCATTATAATTATTATTATAATAATAATTATAAGAAAGAAAATTTGGGGAAATCCTCTCTTTTTTCGAAGCAAAATGATTGGCTCGGGTTTTCCCCACACTCATCCACCTCCATTTCCCCTCCCATATACCCCATTTCCCCCCACCATCTTCAACCTCCAGTTTTCAGTTCGCTGGCAGTAGAAGAGTAGCAGTTTGCAGAGGCGATCTCGACCACATCCCAGAGAATCTGAAGGCCCAAGAGGTATCCACGGAAGCATCTACCTGTCTTCTTCGCAACGGCGGTGGTCTCGTCCCATTCCGAGCTCCGAGCTGACCGGGAGATCCGTTCTCCTACAACTGCGCAGAGCTGCCCCTGCTGAGCACCTGAGCCATAGTAGAAGCTCTGCTACGACGAACCTTGGAAGATTCAAGCCACAAGTTCTTCTGAAAAGTTGTTCCTCTTCCTGTCTACTTTCAGAATCAAGAAGTGTAACTTCTATCGACATCCGTGGGCCATAGTTATCATTTTTCTCCCTCGGGTACGCGGTTCAGCTTCCCACAGTCTGCACCGACCTATCATCAGTGTTCAGAGTCCCCTGGTCTTCTCCGGCATCGTTTGGCTTCCCCGTAAGTTTTTCTGCGAAGAGGACTCATCCACGATTCCAAAAACTTTAGCGGTGCTTGATTCTGAGTTCGGGAGCTGACGCGGAATTCTCTGCAACCTGCTGTTGGCCGCCAGAAGCTGCCAGTCCAAGAATCTGCCTCCCTGCTCGGGCCTCCACCCAGACCAGCGTCGGCGCTAGAAGAAATCAAAAAAATTTGGACGACTTCCCTGTCCTCCTATGAATATTTTCCAGGTGGTTTCATCCCCAAAAAAATTCGGCATCAGTCGCAGCAGCCATTTCTTCAATCATCTGTCAGCACCCACAGAACGTGGATAGAACCGGTGACCTCCCATCTTCGGTGTTCCACTCTCAAGTTCCCCTCCCCGCTTGGCCGGATGAAGGCCCCTCCCTATGTGGAGGTAGTTTTAGTTGTAATATCACTTAACCCCCACCCCAAGATCCCCCTCTTGCGAGAGGTGTAGTATTGTAATCATTTGGGCAGGTCAAGCTACCCCGACGCGGCGTGTGGGGATCCACCCGCCTCCCCGCTCGCCCTCGTCTCCGAGCGGGACCGATTTCTTCAAACCGGTCGAGTAAGTGCTCCAAACTTTGCTCTAATTTGTGCTTGTTCTTTCAATATTAGTTCATAAACTCCGCTAGCCATGAATGAGAGCCCGATCCTTAAGCTCCTTTGCTATAAGTGATCACCGTGGGAAAAGAGTGGAACCTGTGCCCTCGGCACGATGTCGGCTCCCTTGAATTGGGCTGCCATTACCCTTTGGAATCAACTTAGGCCTTGCTGGCCGTCTACCAGCAAGGGCCCCAGCCCACACAACCTCCACTTGGCATTGCCAAGTTACCCCGGGTCTTGGTGAGCATCGGGTGAGCGGTCACCGACATCGGTCCGTTTGATTGCGATTGTGCTTGTTTGTTTAAGTCCTAGGTTGTGTCACATCACAAGTACACCCACGGGCACCGCCCGGCTCATCCTTCCCCTGCGTTACCCGTGGGTGGGGGGCATTTGTGGACATGCAAAATTGCACTCCCATACGTCCCAACTAGTCTAGCGTCAACGACGACTCCAAATAGAAAAACTACGGGGAAGATGGGCCATCCGGACTCTCCAAACAAACGCACACACTGCCGTGAAGCTGTCTCCGGAATCACGACTGTGAATAGAAATCAACCACCAAGAGCCCCATAATCCATGGGCCTCAAAGATAATCAAATGGGCCACAACCCGCGCTCACAACGGGCTCAGAACTGCCCATTTAGCCCTTCATCGGCACACCTTCAAGGCCTTCAGCGGCACGCCCTGGAGCCTTCAGCTGTACGCCCCCAATGCCTCTCAGCGGCACACCCCCAGGGTTGCCCAATGGCAAACCCCCTGCTAGCCCTCAGCGGCACACCCAGCTTGGGTATCTTCAGCGGTACGCCCCCTGGCCTGCCTTCCACGGCACACCCTAGTGGCTCTTCAGCGGCACACCCTGGCCTCCCTCTCAGCGGCATGCTCCCGCGCCCGTTCAGCGGCACGCCCACAAGCCGCTTCAGCGGCATGCCCTTGCTGCGCTTCGCCGGCACGCCCTTATGGCATCTCAGCGGCGCGCCCCCTGCTGGCCCCTTCGCCGGCACACTCCCTTATGCCCCCTTCAGCGGCACACCCGCTCGCGCCCTTCGCCGGCATGCCCCTGGCGCCCTTCAGCGGCACGCCTCTAACGCCCCTTCAGCGGCACGCCCTTTGGGCTCTTCAGGGGCACGCTTGCCGTGTCTTCCATTGACACGCCTTCTGGCCCTCTCAGCGGCACGCTTGTTGTGCCTGCCAGCGGCACGCCATTCAGGCTCTTCAACGGCACGTTCGGCAGACGAGATCTTACGCCCATGCCCTATGGATTCTTGGCGCGTAGTGGACTTGTTGAGGTGTCGCCTGGGGAGAGGGCCACGGTGCCTACTCCTCCTGCCACCCAGGACAAGGGAGTCAACTGTCGGACGCTTCCCGCCTTCGGACGCTACCGCCAGTGGGGTATAAAACCCCTCTTCTTCGTTGCGAACAAGGGCAGAGGAGGCATACACACACAGACAGACACACTCAGAAGAGAAGAGGAGAAGAGAAGAAGAGAAGAAGAAGGAGGAGAAAATAAGAGAGGAAGAGAGGGGGGGGTGAGCTCGCCGTTCCACCCACCACCGCCGTCTGTGCGAAGAGAGAAGAGAAGAGGAAGAGGGGAGGCTCTGGCTCCCCCCCTTGCTGCTCCGTCACCCCGGCCTCTGTGCGAAGAGAGAAGAGAAGAAGATAGAAGAGAGGGAGAGAAGAAAGAGAGTGAGCTGTGGGAGGAGAGGAGCCAGTGCCCCATTTCCCCCCTCCCCACTTTGTCTGGCTCTTCCCATTCCTCCGTTCTTTTTTTGTTGCAATGTATTAGCCCCCCTTGGGGCACCCCTCTTATGAGAATAAAAACAGGAGGCTAGCGAATGTTTCTCTTTTTTTGTGTGTGTCTTTCTAAGGCGCTTTTCCCGTGTTTGCATCCCTCCGGGTTTCACTCCCCTGTGTGGTTTTTCACCCACTGGTCTTGAGGGCTGCGCCCTCAGTCCACCTCCCCTTTAGCGACACGCTACCCTTCCCTTTCTTCCGCTTAGCGGTACACCTACAGGCTGCTTCCAGCGGCACACCTTCCCCAGCCCCTCAGCGGCACACCCTTGGCCTTCAACGGCACAGCCCCTCAGTGGCACACCCTTGACCTTCTCCGGCACAGCCCCTCAGCGGCACACCCTAGCCTCCCCCAGCCGGCACGCTGCTGAGGCTCCCTGGCCAGCACACTAATCACCAGTCCCTCCTTGCCCGGTGCACCCCCTAGCCGGCCCCAGGGAGGTCTCGGATCCGTTATTTTCACCGAGTTTTCTGATGTTTTATTAAAGGTGTTGCCGCTCTCGAGCACCCACCTCCAGTTGTCGGGTCCCGCCACACCATGTGGGCGCGTTCCCTTTATCTCCCTTACGCTCGGGTCAAGGGGAGATGCTGCCGAATTTTCGTTAGAAACGATAACATATTAAAGGAGCTAAAAGAAAGAAACAAACAAACGAAAGGAACAACGGTAAAACGTTTTAACCGAGGCAAGGGAACCGCAATCAACTCAAAGAGAGCCGAATCAAATAACGACTAAACAACTTGAACATTCGTCCTCATGGGAGAAAGAATGAAAGATAATCAAGAGAAAGAGAGAAGAAACCCATGCAAACTTAATAAAAATCAAGAGAGAAAAGGAAAAGGGAAAAGACATAAGAATGGAAGAGTGGGCTCCCCCTGCCCTTCGCCGGTACACCCTCCAGCCATCCTTCACCGGCACACCCTTCGTCGGCACGCCCTCTGCCCTCCTTAACCGGCACGCCTTTCGCCGGCCTTCGCCGGCACACCTCCCACCATCCTTCGCCGGTACGCCCTGCAGCGCCTTTCGCCGGCACGCCTCGCGCCCTTCGCTGGCACACTCTCCCAGCCCCTCTCCGGCACGCCTTTCACCGTCCTTCGCCGGCACACCTCCCACTATCCTTCGCCGGCACGCCTCGCGTCCTTCGCCGTCACACTCTCCCGGCCCCTCTCTGGCACGCCATTTGCCCTCCTTCCCGGCACACGTGGCCGGGCCCTTCGCCGGCACGCTCTCCCTGCCTTCGCCGGTACACCCCTTCTTGGCCCTCCAGAGCCCCACTCTCTCCAAAAATATATATATATATAATACAATAATAATAATGACAATAATAATAGATTAATACAAATTATGATGAATAAATAAATATAAATATATATATATGAAATAAATAAAAAGGATGTGAAATAGTAATAATAATAGTAAGAAAAGAGAAAATATAATAATAATAATGAACGAAAATGGAGAAATCATTCAGAACAAATACATTAAAGGGAAATGAGCAATAAAATATATATGCACATAATTTAAAGCCCAGATAAAGAAAATGGTAAAATCCACATTGCAGCCCCGTCTCTCCCGTGACCTGGTGCTGAAGGAACAACAATGCCGCCCTTCCAGGTTGGGCCTGAGTCTTGGGAATTATCCCGAAATGGCCACGACCCGACCTCGCCTCGAGCCGACATTCTGATTAAACCGGACTCGTTTCTCAGGCCGGATCCCTTCCGAGCCGCTACTAAAATTGCCGCACGTTCGGCAGACATTTGAACGAGATCACCTCGATTTCCGCCGCGTTTCTATTACGGACCTGTGTCCGAACATGAAAAGACCCGCGAGCGACCAACATGGCCGACGGCTCCCACCCCGACGTGGTCGTGACCCGGCACTGCTCTGGGCCGATAGCGCGTTAAATTGGATTCACTCTATCGGGATTCATTCCCGTCCTTTCATTGGAATTACCACGAACTCGACATACATTTATACGGGGTTGTGCCTGTCTACGTCATACCTTCAATACGGACCCTTGTCCAAATATCAAGTGGTCCGCAAGTGACCGACAGAAATCTGAATAGAACGAGATGGCTCCTATCATCCCTGGACCCGTCGCATGGGGATATCAATAAGGCCCCCGTGGGCCATGCTTAGACCTTGGGCTTGTCCCGATTATGGTCATTGTATGACCCACACCCTCGGCCTATAGCTCGGTCCCTTCGAACATGTTTCAGTTTTGGAATCTAGTCCCGGGACTCTCCTCGTTGCCCTCCGGCACTGGAATCCTTAATGATGCCCACGCAAGCCCCGTTTGGACCGCGGGAGGCACCCCCGGTATGGTCCTGACTCGATCTTGCACCGGGCCAACAAACTCATTGGTTTCCTGCTACACTAACCGAGATTTAACCGAATGTTTTCAGTGACTCAGAATAATATATATTTGCCGTATCCCGGCATGCATATGTTCCGGGTCTTCCCGCGACGATTGTGATATTCCCAAGCCGGACACCCATCCGAATATTAAACGGTCTCCCGAATGACCGACACATTTCAAACGTCCGCTTCCCTAGACACAGGGCTTTCCAGCTGATTCAAGGGATATTCCCCGTTGCCCCTTGGCATCGGGAATATTAATGATGCTCATGCAAGTCTTGTTTCGACCGCGGGGGGGCCCACCGCAGTATGGTCGCAGCTTGCTCTTGCACCGGGCCAACAGATTTACTGGTTTTTGGCCGCTCCAACCGAGGCTCAGCCGAACGTTTTCCGTTCTTCTGAATAATAAATTTGCCGTACCTCGGCATACATGCGTTCCGATTTTCCCGCGACAACCGTGATTTTCTCGAGACGGACATTCGTCCGAACATTAAATGGTCAGCACATGACCGACATGACCGCGAATGTTTTCTTCTCACCCTCATGTGGGGATTTCAATGCTTCCTAGTAGGCCTTTCCATGCAATTAATTCCCTGGCCATGAGGCCCTGATTCCCGGCGATTAATCAAGGGTGTTCCCTCGTATGGGGGATGTAAATGACGCTGTGACCTTTATGGCGTGGCGGGTTTTGGTCCCGACACGAACCACACAATCGTCTGACGAAGTCAGATCGAGCGCACCATGGCCTCTTCGAAGCCCGAACAAATTGTCACTTTGTGACTGGCACGCCCACGCACTTAATAGACGAACCACTTGAATAAGCAAATTTTAGTGCGTCTACACCCGATTGGCGGGAACACCTTCTGTGTTGGTTCCGACACCAACAGTGTAACGACCCGAGAATCCGATTACCGGGAAGGCCCGATAACCCGAGACTCGCACCGCCACCCACGAGCACGAAGACTCGGAAGGGTTAAAAGGATGGTGTGGAGACTACACAAGTATCACAAATAATTACAGAAATTAAACAGTTATAATAGTAAGCAGGAAATGAATTAACATTTTTCATGGTCCACAACAAAATAACAACAACAACAGTAGTCCACGACTAGTACAGTGATAAGAAAGAAAAGTACAGCTACACGGGGCATACCCCGGCTCTGACCTCTGACACTACCTCTGGGCACCCGCACCACGCTGCACTCCTGAAGCGCTCCCCGAAGGTGGCGCCTCACCTGAAACACGGTGAAAACATGCAGGGAATGAGTCTCGGAACAAGACTCAGTAGGGATCACTCGAACCCTACCTCGTAAAATGAGAAACCACTGCACTAGCGGTAGGAGAGTACCTCGGAAAGGAAAGCCCTGTACTCTACAGAACCAGGCTCTACGGCACGCAAACCGACACACGTGCCACGGTACGAGACCGAAACTCAACGGTCGAACCGCAAAACCCGAAGGTCGGAAACACACGACTGACAGTCTGTCACTACGTACTCGACAGGAGTACCACCCACTAGAAGCACAGCCGGTAGCGTCCCCTGACGTCTTACACCGCACCGCAGGTGAACCGCCTGACGTGGTAGGTCCTACCCGAGGCGCAGACACCGAACAAGTAACCACAAACAAGCAATTAGCTGGGGTCACGCCCGTCGACGTGGCTCCAACCGCACCCAACCACGTGTGCACACACAGACCACGCGTCACTAGGTCTGGTCCTCTGATCGATTTTCCCCCGTAGCCGGACTCTGGCTACCGACGAGGGCCTACGGTAACCGGTCCACAAACCGTCTCGAAAGGTGGGTGCCCGTACACCACTACCAGGTGAGGCTAGCACCTCGTACTAGTGGACTACGACTAGTGGAGGGTCACAAAGGAGTAGACTCTCGAGTCAACGGAAAACAATGTCTGAATCTGACAACGTGTGGGAATCATCCCACGCACCAGCCCCGACGCACGGTGGCCACGGTCGGAGTAAAAACGGGGTTGCCACCCTCATGGGGCAACCAGGCATGTGACGGTCCACCCTAGGGCCGTCACAAGCAAGTAACGGTCTAGGCGAGACCGTTACATGCGCCTAACGGTTCAACACAGACCGTCACACGGTCAGAGGGGAAAGGGATGTAACGGCCTGGTCCAGGCAAGTTACAAGAGTGTAACGCGCTTGGCCCCATGCGTTACACACCCCCCCACGCTCCCAAAACCAAAAAGGGAAGTAACGGCCCAGCCCGGCGCGTCACACGCATGTAACGCGCCTGGCCCAACGCGTTACATGGCCCTCACACTTGGGGTGAGAACAGGAAGTAACGCGCCTGCCTCAGCACGTCACACGCATGTAACACGCCTAGCCCGGTGCGTTACATGGCTTGACCGCCAACGGTCACAAACCAACGGTCGAAAGCCCCTGACGGCCCTACCCAAGCGCGTCATAGGCAAATGGCGGTCTATCGTGAGGCCGTTACAGCCCCCGACCCCAAAAACACTACTCAGGAATGTGACGCACCCCGCTAGGGGCGTCACAAGCATGTGATGGTCACTGGAGTGACCGTTACACACTCCCGAGCATGCTACGGCGGGAAAACCCCAAAAACTTCGACCACGCCCCCGTGCCTCCACCGGAGAGGGGGAAATCAAAGGGGAAGGCCCCTAAGGACCCCTAGCATGCTTCTAAGCCACCAAAACATGAAATCATGCATCGAATCCATAGATCAGGCGAGCTCTCCCCAAATCATGGAAAACCCCCAAAAGCTCAAACACGCCCCTCTCGGCCTCCCCGCGGCCTACAAATCACGGGAATGAACGGCAAGAGGCTAAGGAATGTCACCCTACCTCAATGGAGCGAATGCTCCACTGGATCGTTCATGAATCGTGAAAAATGCCTTAGAAAACCCTCGTCCTTCAAGCTTCCCGCGAGCACCGCACGCCCCCACGATCGCCTCGTCGCCGCCTACGTCACCGCGCCGTCGCCCCGCCGGCGTCTACAACCGGAGAGGGGTCCGCCGCGGTCAACCAGGAGGAAGAGAGGGAGAGGGAGAGGGTTACGGTGGAGGAGGAAGGAGGAAGAAGAAGAAGAAGAAGAAGAGGGTGGGGGAGAGAGAGAAAATTGGGGGGTTTTATAGAAAATCCGGAAATTCCAAAAAATTCTGAAAAATAGAAAATTACACCCCCGCGATCCTCGGAACGCACCGATCGCAACGGTACCACTCGTGCCCAGGTGAACGGCCCTGTTCACCCGCAGCGAGCTTCCAAAGTAAAAGCCGAAACACACACCGAAAATCGGAAAACACACACGGAAAAGCCGCGGAACGCCTCCGGGCCTCCGAAACAACTCCGGATCGCACCGATCCGAACACGAAAGATGTCGAAATGAAATTTTGGACACAACAGAGCCAGACGCTCTGAAAACCAGATCCGGGACCCACGAAGAAGGATCCGAAAGGTCCGGGATATTACAGCCCTCCCCCCTTAAGGAATTTCATCCTCGAAATTGAGAACAACCCAAGGGGAAAGAAGAGGAAGACTCACTCAAACAGATACAGGAACTGCTGACGCATCTCGTCCTCACGCTCCCACGAAGCTTCACCACCAGAGTGTCGTTGCCACACGACCTTTACCAAGGGAATGACCTTATTCCGCAGGCGCCGCTCTCGCCTATCCTCCACGCGGATCGAAAATTCTGGGAGAGAAAGATCTGGAGTCACCTCAGGTCAAACGGAAAACTTGAGCACATGAGAGTCATCAGGCATATACTTCCGCAACTTCGAGACGTGGAACACGTCATGCACCGACGCCAACTCAGGAGGTAACTGCAACAGGTAAGCAACCTCATCGATGCTATCCACAATCGTGAAAGGACCAATATAGCGGGGACTCAGCTTCCCACGCCGTCCAAAACGCATCACCCCCTTCATCGGAGAAACTCTCAAGAACACATGATCACCCACGGTGAACTCGAGGGGCTGCCTCCTACGGTCAGCATAGCTCTTCTGTCGACTCTGGGCCGCCAACATGTTCTGACGAACCAGGTGCACAACATCCACACATTGCTGTACCAATTCCGGTCCCGTCAAAATATGCTCACCCACCTCAAACCAATCAAGTGGAGTCCGACAAGGACGTCCATACAATGCCTCATAAGGAGCCATGCCGATGCTCGAATGATAGCTGTTGTTATAGGCAAACTCCACCAACGGTAGGTGATGAATCCAACTCCCCTGCCACTCCAGGCAGCAGGATCTCAGCATGTCCTCCAAAGTCTGAATGGTCCTCTCAGACTGACCATCTGACTGAGGATGATACGCCGAGCTAAATGCCAACTCCGTGCCAAGAGCTCGCTGGAAACTCCTCCAAAATCCAGAAGTGAAGCGCGGATCCCGATCTGACACGATCGAAATGGGAATCCCATGCAACGGCACGATTCGCTCCACATAAAGGCGAGCCAACTTAGACACGCTCCAGCTGACCTTGACCGATAACAACCGCGTCACCTTCGTCAGCCGATCCACCAGCAACCAAATATTATCCTGCCCACTCGGGGTCCTCGGCAACCCCACCACAAAATCCGTGGTCACATGGTCCCACTTCCAAGCAGGAACATCCAAGGGCTGGAGAGTACCTCCTGGTCGCTGATGCTCCGCCTTCACCTGCTGACAGATCAGGCACCTGGCCACAAACTCTGTGACATCTCTCTTCATGCCAGGCCACCAAAACTGCCTCCGCAAGTTCCGATACATCTTCGTCGCACCCGGGTGTACAGTGTACCTGCTCCCATGAGCCTCGCGTAACACCGCACGACGAACCTGCTCCTCCGCTGGGACGTACAGCCTGCCACGAAACCTCGCAGCACCCTCCTCGCCGAGCTCCACGTCAGCCATAGCCAGAATCCGGGGCAACTCAGGGTCCGCATGCTGAGCCTCTGTCACCTGACGACGGATAGCAGGAGTGAAAGTCAGGCTCGCAAGCACTACCAACCTTGGCTCCTGGGGAATCTTGAGCCTGAAAGATATTTCGGGCACTTGTTCCCAGAGCCTCCATTTCCTCAACATCAAGGCACTGACCGCAACCTTCCGACTCAAGGCATCGGCGACGACATTCATCCTGCCCGGCTGATAAGACAGGGTGAAGTCATAGTCCTTCATGAACTCCATCCAACGCCTTTGCCTGAGGTTCAGGTCCTATTGCGAGAACACATACCTCAAACTCTGATGGTCAGTGAACACCTCGAACTTCTCGCCGTACAGATAATGCCTCCAGATCTTCAGCGCGAAGATCACCGCCGCCAACTCAAGGTCATGGGTAGGGTAGTTCACCTCGTGGGGCTTTAGCTGCCGAGATGCATAAGCCACCACACTACCATGCTGCATCAAAACAGCACCCAATCCAACATCGGAAGCATCTGTACACACCACGAAACCTCCCGATCCAGAAGGCAAAACCAACACCGGAGCCGAGGTGAGCAACCTCTTCAGTTCGCTGAAGCTCTACTCACACTCCTCGGACCAAATGAAAGGCACATCCTTCCGCGTGAGTCTAGTCATCGGGGTCGCAATGCGAGAAAAATCCTGGATAAACCGGTGATAATAACCCGCAAGCCCCAAGAAACTTCAGATCTCCGTCACCGACCTCGGCCTCGGCCACTGCATCACTGCCTCGACCTTGGCGGGGTCTACGAAAATGCCATCACCAGAAATCACGTATCCCAGAAAGTGCACCTCGCTGAGCCAAAACTCGCACTTGCTGAGCTTCGCATACAACTGGTGACCTCGCAACGTCTGCAGCACCACACTCAAATGGTACACATGCTCCTCAGCAGACTGCGAATAGACAAGGATGTCGTCCACGAAGATGACCATGAACTGGTCCAAATACGGATGAAACACCCTCTGCATCAAGTCCATGAAGGCTGCTGGGGCGTTGGTGAGCCCGAACGGCATCACCAAAAACTCATAATGCCCGTACCTCGTACTGAACGCAGTCTTCTCCACATCGGACTCGCGAATTCTCAGCTGATAGTAACCTGACCGCAAATCAATCCGCGAGAACACTCGCGCGGACTGAAGCTGGTCGAACAAGTCATCAATCCGCGGCAACGGATACTTGTTCTTAATGGTCACTTCATTCAGCTGCCGATAGTCAATGCACAGCCGCAGACTACCGTCCTTCTTCTTCACAAACAACACGGGCGCACCCCAAGGGGAAAAGCTAGGACGGATATACCCCTTGGCCAACAGTTCCTGCAACTGCGCCCTCAACTCCCTCAACTCAGCGGGGGCCATACGGTAGGGAGCCTTCGCCCAAGGTCCCGTACTAGGCATAACCTCGATCACAAAATCGATCTCCCGCTGGGGAGGTAATCCAGACAACTCCTTGGGAAAAATGTCGGGGAACTCGCACACCACCGCAATGTCCTCGACACTCGGTTCCATCCGTTCTGACACCACCACGGACGCGAGAAAACCCTGACAACCAGAATCAAGCAACCGACGAGCTCGAATAGCAGAGATAACGAATCGAGAAGAGGCGGAATGGATACCTTGGAAATAGAAGGTCCTCTTGCTCGGATGCTGGAAGTAGACCCTCTTCATTCCACAATCCACCACCGCTCCATGAGTCTCGAGCCAATCCATGCCTAGAATCACATCGTAACCCCGAATCTGCAACGCATAAAACCTGCCTGGCATACTCCGCCCATCGATCCAAACCGGAACCTGATCGAAGCAATACGGAGTGATCATAAAGTCACCCGAGGGTAACTCCACTGCCAAATCACAGGACAACTGGGTCACCGGCTCCTCGACGCTCGACGCGAAATCCTCCGAAATAAATGAATGAGACACGCCAGAGTCAAATAAAACCCGAGCCACACAACCCAAAATCTGAACGGTACCTTCCACGAGTTGCAACGCCACTGCCTCTGCCCTGGTCATGTGCGTGATCTGGCCCCGAGCCCTCTGCCTGCCTCCCACGCTGGCTGACCTGGGTAGCGGCGGATACTGTCCCTGCTGCTGCTGCTGCTACCTCTGCTGCTGGGGAACCTGCTGCTGCTGAGGAAACTGCTACTGCGGTGGTCTCTGAGGACAGTCACGCGCCATATGCCCTGGCTGGTCACACCGAAAATAGATGATCGGCGCCGTGCACTGCCTGCCTGGGTGGGTCCCACCACACTGTGGACAAGGTCCTCGTGATCCACCCACTGATCCCTGACGCTGCAAAGGAATCGGCTGCTGTACACTGCCCGATGAAGCCTGCCCCTGATCCTTGTGCTTCTTACGGAAACTCTTCTTCAAGAACTTCTTGACCTTCGAGCCGAAGGACGCAGATCCTGTCACCGAAGTTGCCGATGCCGGCACTCCTGAACCACCTGACGCATGCTGGAAGAAGCCCTGCTGCTGGGTAGCCGGCTACTGGCTGCGACCTGACAAGGATTGCCCCTGGATGATAGGTCCTCGAGTCCTCTGTATATCCATCTCCAAAGAAACCGCAACACGAGATGCTGTCTCTAGATCAGTGGCCCCGTTCGCGATCAAATGGTGCCTCAGCTCCAGCCTCAAGCCCTGCACAAACTGCGTGGTAGTCACCCTCTCATGCTCCATGATGTGAGGTGCGTACCGACCCAGCTCGACAAATCGGGCCCTGTACTACAACACGGACATGTCACCTACATCAGCTCCAGAAACTCTCGCATCCGCTGCGTAGCAACAATATCTGGACAGTACGTACGCTCGAAAGCACTAACGAAGTCATCCCACTCGATCTGCTCAAGTGGACGAAGCTGAAAGGACGTCTTCCACTCGGAAGACCACCACCTCCGAGCCGTACCCTGTAACTGGTTGTAGGCCAACACAACTCTGTCCTCGGTAGCACTCCTTGCAGAACTAAACACCCGCTCCATCTCATCGAGCCAATCACAAGCTGCATCAGGGTCTGCCTGGCTGCTGAAGTAAGGTGGATGGAACTGCATGAAGTCCCTCACTGCTCGGCCTGGCCCACCCCTAGCAGACGAGCCCTCACCGGCCTCTCCGCCGAACTGCTGAGACATAAGCTGGTACATGCCACGGAAGAAATCCTCGGCCCCCGGAACTCTCGCAGTATCCGCAGCCTCGGTAGCCCCCGGTGGCGCTCTGCTATGCTCCTCCTGGTCCCTCTGGACCCCCTGCTGGATCTCCTGACCTCCAGCCGACTGCCCCTGCTGAGAGCGAGAGCTCCTCCTCGGCGCCATACTCGCTCCTGAAGCACAAGATAGAAAACACAGAGACGGCAAGGTCAAAATAAACACGCGGTGCCCCATGCCAGCGTCACCTGTACATCATCGCTGTGGACTAGTGGACCACTACAATTACCTATGATTCTCATGTAATTCCACAACCGCGCTCTGATACCAGCTGTAACGACCCGAGAATCCGATTACCGGGAAGGCCCGATAACCCGAGACTCGCACCGCCACCCACGAGCCCGAAGACTCAGAAGGGTTAAAAGGATGGTGTGGAGACTACACAAGTATCACAAATAATTACAGAAATTAAACAGTTATAATAGTAAGCAGGAAATGAATTAATATTTTTCATGGTCCACAATAAAATAACAACAACAACAGTAGTCCACAACTAGTACAGTGACAAGAAAGAAAAGTACAGCTACACGGGGCATACCCCGGCTCTGACCTCTGGCACTACCTCTGGGCACCCGCACCACGCTGCACTCCTGACGCGCTCCCCGAAGGTGGCGCCTCACCTGAAACACGGTGAAAACATGCAGGGAATGAGTCTCGGAACAAGACTCAGTAGGGATCACTCGAACCCTACCTCGTAAAACGAGAAACCACTACACTAGCAGTAGGAGAGTACCTCGGAAAGGAAAGCCCTGTACTCTATAGAACCAGGCTCTACGGCACGCAAACCGACACACGTGCCACGATATGAGACCGAAACTCAACGGTCGAACTGCAAAACCCGAAGGTCGGAAACACACGACTGACAGTCTGTCACTCCGTACTCGACAGGAGTACCACCCACTAGAAGCACAGCCGGTAGCGTCCCCTGACGTCTTACACCGCACCGCAGGTGAACCGCCTGACGTGGTAGGTCCTACCCGAGGCACAGACACCGAACAAGTAACCACAAACAAGTAACTAGCTGGGGTCACGCCCGTCGACGTGGGTCCAACCGCCCCCAACCACGTGTGCACACACAGACCATGCGTCACTAGGTCTGGTCCTCTGACCGGTTTTCCCCCGTAGCCGGACTCTGGCTACCGACGAGGGGCCTACGGTAACCGGTCCACAAATCGTCTCGAAAGGTGGGTGCCCGTACACCACTCCCAGGTGAGACCAGCACCTCGTACTGGTGGGCTACGACTAGTGGAGGGTCACAAAGGAGTAGACTCTCGAGTCAACAGAAAACAACGTCCGAATCTGACAACGTGTGGGAGTCATCCCACGCACCAGCCCCGACGCACGGTGGCCACGGTCGGAGTAAAAACGGGGTTGCCACCCTCATGGGGCAACCAGGCATGTGACGGTCCACCCTAGGGCCATCACAAGCAAGTAACGGTCTAGGCGAGACCGTTACATGCGCCTAACGGTTCAACACAGACCGTCACACGGTCAGAGGGGAAAGGGATGTAACGGCCTGGTCCAGGCGCGTTACAAGAGTGTAACGCGCTTGGCCCCATGCGTTACACACCCCCCCACGCTCCCAAAACCAAAAAGGGAAGTAACGGCCCAGCCCGGCGCGTCACACGCATGCAACGCGCCTGGCCCAGCGCGTTACATGGCCCTCACACTTGGGGTGAGAACAGGAAGTAACGTGCCTGCCTCAGCACGTCACACGCATGTAACGCGCCTAGCCCGGTGCGTTACATGGCCTGACCCCCAACGGTCACAAACCAACGGTCGAAAGCCCCTGACGGCCCTACCCAAGCACGTCATAGGCAAATGGCGATCTATCGTGAGGCCGTTACAGCACCGACCCCAAAAACACTACTCAGGAATGTGACGCACCCCTCTAGGGGCGTCACAAGCATGTGACGGTCACTGGAGTGACCGTTACACACTCCCGAGCACGCTACGGCGGGAAAACCCCAAAAACTTCGACCACGCCCCCGTGCCTCCACCGGAGAGGGGGAAATCAAAGGGGAAGGCCCCTAAGGACCCCTAGCATGCTTCTAAGCCACCAAAACATGAAATCATGCATCGAATCCATAGATCGGGCGAGCTCTCCCCAAATCATGGAAAACCCCCAAAAGCTCAAACACGCCCCTCTCGGCCTCCCCGCGGCCTACAAATCACGGGAATGAACGGCAAGAGGATAAGGAACGTCACCCTACCTCAATGGAGCGAATGCTCCGCCGGATCGTTCGTGAATCGTGAAAAATGCCTTAGAAAACCCTTGTCCTTCAAGCTTCCCGCGAGCACCGCACGCCCCCACGATCGCCTCGCCGCCGCCCACGTCACCGCGCCGTCGCCCCGCCGGCGTCTACAACCAGAGAGGGGTCCGCCGCAGTCAACCGGGAGGAAGAGAGGGAGAGGAGAGGGTTACGGTGGAGGAGGAAGGAGGAAGAAGAAGAAGAAGAAGAAGAAGAAGAAGAAGAGGGTGGGGGAGAGAGAGAAAATAGGGGGGTTTTATAGAAAATCTGAAAATTCTGGAAAATTCTGAAAAATAGAAAATTACACCCCCGCGATCCTCGGAACGCACCGATCGCAATGGTACCACTCGTGCCCAGGTGAACGGCCCGGTTCACCCGCAGCGAGCTTCCGAAGTAAAAGCCGAAACACACACTGGAAATCGGAAAACACACACGGAAAAGCCGTGGAACGCCTCTGGGCCTCCGAAACAACTCCGGATCGCGCCGACCCGAACACGAAAGATGTCCGAAATGAAATTTCGGACACAACAGAGTCAGACGCTCCGAAAACTAGATCCGGAACCCATGAAGAAGGATCCGAAAGGTCCGGGATATTACAAACAGCTCCCGAAAGAAAAATAACAAAGAATGAAGCTCCTAAGGATCAAAGACTCTGATGAGATGAGAAGCGGAACCTTGTTCCCAATAATGGCCGATGCCCAAAGGAAAGTTCTACTCCGTTGCTTGTCTTTGGCAGAAGCTTGGCAGGTAATGCAAGAAGTCCACGCCGGATCAGCTGGAGCACAGCAGGCCGGGCTGAAGATGAAAATTGAAATAAAGAAATTGGGCTATTATTGGCCCTCCATGTTTGACGATTGTTGCAAGTTTGCTAAAGCTTGCCAAAAATGTCAGGAGCATGCCAACGTGTCAAGGAGACCGCCGGTGCCGCTACACCCCACCCTACCAAGTTGGTCGTTCGCCCAATGGGGCACGGACGTGGTAGGGCCACTGCCAGCATCTTCGTCAGGGTGCAGATATATCTTAGCAGCCATAGATTACTTCTCCAGATGGGCGGAAGTAGTTGCGCTAATTGATGTAATGGGAGAATTGGCCGCAAGATTCTTCCGGCAGAATATAATATTCCAGTTCTGGGTTCCCAGCCGAATTATCTCTGATAATGGCAGCCATTTCAGAAACCAGAAGGTTTATCGGCTAGCTGATAAATATAAGATTGACTGGAGGACCTCATCCCCCTACAACCCTCAAGCTAATGGACTTGCAGAAGCCTTCAATAAAACACTATACACATTGATAGCAAAGACTATCAAGTCTAATAAAAAGGACTGGGAAGAAAAGATGTACGAAGCGCTTTGGGCCTATCGTACGGTCTATAAAACCCCAACCGGTTGTTCACCGTTCTCCCTTGTATATGGGTCAGAGGCTGTGGTGCCGATTGAATTAGAGGTCCCATCGCTGCGAGTCTCCATCTAGCACAGTTTGACTAGCGACGAACAAACCAACATAGAAAAAAGTTTGAAAGAGCTTGTTATGTTAGATGGACGCAGTCTATTACCACAGAGAGTGGATCTAGAGGGGGGTGAATAGATCTAATGTCTAATTTTAGAACACAGTTGACTATAATGCGGAATTAAAACAAGCAACTGTATAGCAGTAGAATGAACACATTGAAATCACACAGTAGACACCAATCTTTAAGGTGGTTCGATCTCAATCCAGAGATCTACGTCCACCCCACACTCCAACTGGAATGTGGATCCTGCTGACTAACAGCTTGAACATCTGGGCTTCACAGCTTGCCAACAACTGCTGATACACAGCTTCGCTGGGCTTAACAGCTTGCCGACCAGAGGAACAAATCCTCTGCAACTGCTGGGCAATACAGCTTAGCCGTCCGAGACCTGGTCTCGCCTGCTGGGGATTATAGCTTCACCTGTCCAGTGGAAACCTCCACTGCAATTGCTGCCTCACAGCTTGATAACAAAAGTGTATCGAAACCAAGAAAGATAGAAACAAACGAAATGTAAAAAAAAGACGAATGTAGCTCAAGTATGAGCAGAATCAGCTCTGGTATCTAAACCAAGAGTCTGACTTACAAGATCTCTCGAAAGCTCTCTCAACTCAACTCTCTCAATCTTCTCTTCTCTCTTTCTCTTCTTCTCTCTGAATCTTCTTCTCTCTTTTTCTTCTTCTCTGTGGATCGTGCATGCGCTCACTCTCTGTACTTCTCTTTTAGCTCTGGCTGCTTCTATTCGATCTTGATCAGCCTTCTTCTGGTGGAAGAAGACTCATATATATACCAGTAGCAGTTTGAATTTGGCGTGTGGCTTCCAAAATTCCCGCCCAGAGAATTTGCCAGATCCGAGGAGCTTCGACCACCTGGCAGCATTCTGACTGGGCTGCTTCCACGTGTCATAATCTGGGCACCTCGTCCTTCCTTGGATCACGAGCCAAGTCATCAGTCTCTGCAGATAGTCCCTGTCAGACATTCGAAAGGAATTATCAGTTTAAGGGTTAACTGATGTACAGACTATACATAGACAGAGCTAAAGCAATGTATAGACTTCATGAAGCAGGACAATTGCGTTGTACAGACTATGTGAAGACAAAGCTGAAGCAATGTATAGACTTCATGAAGCAGAGCTGAAGCAGTATAGACTCAGTGAATGTGAAGCAATGCAGTGTTCAGACTCTATGAATGCGAGGCTATGCGTTGTACAGACTATGTGAATACAGTGCTATGCCCTGTACAGACTCTACGCATGCAGGGCTTATGCCGTGTTCAGACTTTGTGAATACAATGATGTGCAATGTATAGACTCTGTATATGCAGAGCTTAAGCCCTGTACAGACATCAAATATGCAGAAGTAAACGTGCATCAATGTGTAGACTTAGCAAAACAAAGTGTGAACAAAGCAACACAATGTGCAGACTTCGATCGTAGTTAAAGACAGTAATGTAAAGACTCTGCATTGTATAGACTAGCTGAAGTGTATTGTGCAGCCATTGTATAGACTTTGTGAACGCGAAATAATGCCATGTACAGACTTTATATATGCAACGCTAGAGCATGTATAGACTTCATATATTATATGCTAAGGCATGTGCAGGCTTCATATATGCAAGGCTGAGGTGTGTACAGGCTTAGTGAATGCAACACTGAATCATGTACAGACTTCACATTCACTATGCAGATGTTGTACAGACATGCTAATGTGTAACGTAGAATGCATCAAGCAAGGTGTGTACATTGAAGATATGCTCAAGAGTGTATAGACTTGATCAGACATCAGAAGCACAAGTGCTCAAGAGAGACGGTGGATGTACATACTTCAACTCTCAACTGAGACGGTGGATGTACAGACTTCAACTGCACGATGTATAGACTTTGGCAAAGCAAGGGCTGTACAGACTTCAAAGCTCAACTGAGACGGTGGATGTACAGACTTTGCAAGAGACGCTAGACGCTGTACAGATTTGGAGACAATGCATGCTTGCAGTGTATAGACTTAGCCTATGCAGACTTAGTCCGATGTACATACTTTGCATTAAGCAAGGCGCTGTATGGACTTCGAATCATGAGACGTTGATTAAGACGGACGATGTATAGACTTGCTAACACACTGATGTACAGGCTTTGCTAGCCATAATGTGCAGACTGCACGATGTATAGACTTGCAAGTCTGACATAGGTAAAGATGACAGTGTATAGACTTGCGAGAATATAACGTAGGTAAAGATACCTAATGTACAGACTTGCTAGTGTGCATGCCACAATGCAGTGTATGGACATGAGTGTGCGTGCAGTGCTGCAACTGATGTATGGACTTGTGTTGACGCTGCAGGACAACTGCCAATGTATAGACTTCACAAGTGCAAGCAATGCAACAATGTATGGACTTCGAACTTGTGCATGCAATGTATAGACTTGCTACCCTGCGAGTCATGCAGTGTATGGACTTACTGTGCCTGCAACGACTGCGCTGCAGGACAATTACCAATGTATAGACTTCACAAGTGCAAGCAATGCAGCAATGTATGGACTTTGAACTTGTGCATGCAATGTATAGACTTGCTACCCTGTGAGTCATGCAGTGTATGGACTTGCTGTGCCTGCGACGACTGCGATGTACGGACTTGCTAGCCTGCAAGTCATGCGATGTATGGACTTAATGTGTCTGCTGCACAAGCAATGTCTAGACTTAAGAATGCATAGATGAATAAACTGAATAGACTTGTGACTCATACTGATTGCTATCATCAAAACTATAGATCATCAAAACTACAGGGGCACAACAATCTCCCCCTTTTTGATGATGGCAATACTATGAGTTACACTGACTCCTAATGCATGCTATGAGAATGTAAGTTCTAACAATCTCCCCCTTTGCCAAAACAATGTGTACACTTCCCCTGGAATTTAACAAACAGACAATATTCTCCCCCTTTGCCATCAACAAAGAGGAGGGAAACATATTACAAGGGAAAGAATCAAGAGAGATCATCTGACTGGCATTCTGAACAAGTAGTTCAGGAATAAGCATTCTAAAGCACAGAGTCTTCAGTCATATGAATTGAAAAACAGCTTTCAGATAGAGTTCTGGTTTAAAAGTTATAAATTTTAAGTTCATGCACTACAATCATTGGATAAGTTTTCTATGCATGATAAAACAATAAACCAAAATCACATTTGCATGGGAGATTCAGTTTCAGAATATCTTACTTTCGTAGACTCATTAAAAGTTGTTAAGAGATACAAGGTCATGTATTGAAATTAAACAAATTGACATCCTTGAAAATTCTTTTGAAGGAACAACATTTTTCATTGTATTTCATTAAGGGCATTCAGGTACCATTTGTCTTTTTACGTAAGGGTATACATTTATCAGACGCCAATACCCCTAGATACTCAACATTATGGACCATTCTACCTATGATCAAACTCAATAAAAATAGATTTACACCTTTTTGTGTGAGGGTACACGTTTATCAGACGCCAGTTACCCCCAGGTACTCAGTGAAACCACCTTACTGTTTTGATCATTTTATACAGAGATAACTGATACACCTCATGACTTAAGTATTGTCCATTTCTTTGATGGATCACTTAGTTTCTCAATATTTTACCAGTCATTGCTCTGCCAATGTTATTTTTCAATTAATTTTTAATATTTTTCAATATCTTTCTTAGCTGTCCTTTATTTGTTTCAGAATGACTTGTTTAAGGACAATACACATACTTAGCTTCTCTAACATGATTTCAAGTGAGTTTTCAGATTTCAGATATAATTGGCTTTGTCTGACATGTAATGAAATAAGGGTTGAGAGCTTTATCAATTTTAGCTTTCTTATTTACTGATTGCATTCTTTAAACTGTAAAGTTTATAAAATTTAAACCATTAAGTCAGTCTTCAAGCAATTAAAGTTCTTATAAATGAAGAAGTCTATTTTCTATTGCTTAGAAATCAGAACTGACTTATAGATTGTCATATTGTCAGACTCAACTCATTCAGGGTCAAAGAATTTGAATTTCAATAAAGTTGATGACCACTCTGAATTTCTAACAATACTCCCCCTGTCTATATGTATGTGGTTTTAGATGAGAGAGAGCTTAGACACAGTCATGACTAAATGATATGCAATGATGATCATGAGTGTGATGCCAAAAAAAATATGAATGTCATGCATGATCATGAGTCTGTTGCAACATTCAACATTCACAAGGTTTATTCAAGCCATCAGAGAGTTTATTCATTATGCTGAAATTTACACAAGTCAAGTTCTCTTCTAAGAAATTTAAACCTTTCATTCCGAAGAGGCTTAGTAAAAATATCAGCAATTTGTTTTTCAGTTTTAATGAAGTTCATTTCAATTTCCTTTTTATTTACAACATCTCTAAGAAAATGGTGTTTTATCTCTATATGCTTAGTCCTAGAATGATGAACATGATTTTTAGCAAGGCATATAGCACTAGTATTATCACATAACATTGGAATACATCCCAATTTTATCTGATAATCATCCAGTTGGTGCTTGATCCATAGTACTTGGGTAGCACAATTACCAGCTGCAACATATTCAGCTTCAGCTGTAGACAAAGCTACAGTGTGTTGCTTTTTAGATGCCCAAGATACTAGACAGCCACCTAGGAATTGACAATATCCACTAGTGCTTTTTCTCTCTACTCGACACCCAGCATAATCTGCATCAGTGTAAGCTAGAAGTTCTAACTCACACTTGGCAAGATACCAAAGATCTAGCTCTTGGGTGCCTAGTAAATACCTAAAAATCCTTTTCACTGATTTAAGATGTGATTCTTTGGGACTAGCCTAAAATCTAGAGCATAAACACACTGAAAATTGAATGTCAGGCCTAGATGCTGTAAGATATAGAAGGGATCCGATCATACCTCTATATAGCCTTTGGTCCACTGGTTTACCTTGAGGATCTTCATCCAAACTGGTTGAGGTACCCATTGGATCAGCTATTTCCTTGAGGTTGTCCATTTTGTACTTCTTCAATAGATCCCTTATGTACTTGGACTGAGAGATGAAGGTACCATCCTTTGATTGTGTAACCTGCAATCCAAGAAATAGTTTGAGCTCACCCATTGAGCTCATTTCAAACTCATTAGTCATAATTTAAGAGAATTCCTCACACAATTTTGGGTTAGTTGACCCAAACACAATGTCATCCACATAAATTTGAATGATAAGAATATCTGAATGACTCACCTTGGTGAACAATGTTTGATCAACTACACCTCTTGTGAAGTTCTTATCAGTGAGGAATTTGCTCAACCTATCATACCAAGCTCTAGGAGATTGCTTTAAACCATAGAGAGATTTTCTGAGTTTATAGACACGATTAGGGAAGTCTAAGCATTCAAATCCAGGAGCCTGCCTCACATAGACATCCTCACTGATTTCCCCATTCAGAAAAGTAGATTTTACATCCATCTGCTGAAGATTTATTCCTAGGGAACATGCATAAGCCAATAAGATTTTGATTGCTTCTAACCAGGCTATAGGAGCAAAAGACTCTTCAATGTCTATTCTAAATTCCTGATTATACCCCTGAGCTACAAGTCTGGCCTTATTTTTGATCACACTCCCTGATTCATCAGTTTTATTTCTGAACACCCATTTAGTCCCTATGACTGTTTCATGATCAGGAGGTGGAACAAGTGCCACACCTTATTCCTGTCAAATTGATTGAGCTCTTCATGCATGACATTAATCCAATGCACATCCTTAAGAGCACAGTCAATGGACTTGGGTTCTACATTTGATACAAAGGCATATGCATTCAATTCATTTTGAATTCTTAAGTGGCCTCTAGTCCTAGGAGGGTCATGCAAATTGCCAATCACATTATCTACAGGATGATCTTTTAGATATCTAATGTTGACAATTTCATTATCATGATTTTCATTTACCTCCCCCTGAACTGTAGGCTCTTCTTCATTAAGCTCTTCATTTCCTTCCTCATCTTCGGATTTGTCTGCATGATTCCCTTCTTTCATAATATCACCATTGTCTTCATTCTTGCATTGACCAATATTTGACTTTACGAAAGATTCATCAAAAATAATATGTGGAGATTCTTCAACAGTTATGGAATTCATATTATACACTCTATATGCTCGGGTGTTTTCAGAATAACCAAGAAAAATTCCTGGTTCACCTTTAGGTTCAAATTTATCAAGGTCTCTTTTATCATTTATATGTATAAAACATTTGCAACCAAAAACCCTGAAATGAGCAATTGAAGGTTTCTTACCCTTTATGATCTCATAGGGTGTTTTCTGGGTAGAAGGTCTTACCATAGCTCTGTTAATTACATAACAGGCTATATTTACTGCTTCAGCCCAGAACTTTCTTAGTAGACCACCTTCAACCAAGAGTGTACGACCCATCTCCACTAGGGTTCTGTTCTTTCTCTCCACAACTCCATTCTGCTCAGGTGTCCTTGGTGAGGAGAACCTATGGTTAATTCCATTAGACCTGCAAAATTCATCAAACTGTGAGTTTTCAAACTCACCTCCATGATCAGATAGAATATTTTCAATTTTCTGATTTTTCTTAAGACAGAACTCTTGAAATTCTGTGAATGCATCACTTTTATGTGATAAGAAGTATACCCAAGTGTACCTAGAAAAGTCATCTACCATGACAAATCCATACCTCCTCCCTGATAAGCTGACAGACCTGGTTGGCCCAAAAAGGTCCATGTGTATCAGCTCATAAAGTTTAGAAGATAGATTTTCTATCCTAGATTTAAATGACTTTCTAGTTAACTTGGACTGAGTGCATGCATCACAGATTTTATTTTCTTTCTTAAAGGAAACTTTAGGAAGTCCTCTAACCATGCTATGCTTATTCAGTTTATGCAAAACAGTGTAACTAGCATGACCTAACCTACGATGCCATAAAAATGCTAAGTCTTCTCTACTAGCAATAATGCATAGGTTAGAATGTTGAATATCATCTAAATCTATCATGTAAGTGTTATTTATCCTCTTACCAGAAAATTTAATAGTTTCGGAATCAGGTTCAAAAACTTTGCAACATTGAGAGTCAAAAAGCACTTTGCATCCTTTATCACATAGTTGGCTGATGCTAAGTAAGTTATAAGCTAATCCTTCAACCAGCATAACATCCTCAATGCAATAAGTAGTACACTTACCTACTTTACCTGTTCCAACAATCTTACCCTTTGTATTGCTACCAAAGGTGACAAGGCCTCCTTGTTTCTCTGTCAGCATGCAGAACTTGGCCTTATCCCCTGTCATATGCCTGGAGCAGCCACTATCCAAGTACCACAAATTGTTCTTGGCTGCCAGGCATACCTGCACACACAATTAGGTAGAGAAGTTTGGAACCCAAGACTGATTGGGCTCCAGAGAAGATGAAAAACACGATTGATTATTTTTGTTTGAAATAGTTCTGTTCAGTGGATTTTCCAGATTTCTTTTTGTTTTGCTTTTTCTTGTTGACACTAGCATGATTATTTACAGATTGATTATTTCTGTGCCAGTGCCTTGGCCAGGATGTATTCATGAAATTTTGGCCATAGTAATTGAAGAGGCGAAATCTCGCGCTGGTTCCTGAGCTGGCTGGTAATCACCAAGTTAATGAACTGCAAGACAGGGAAACAGGTCAGAGGGCCCAGGGGGATTCCCTGGGGCAAAACCCTCTGACGCTCAAGTCAGTAGAGCAATGGTGGGAGCAGTGATAGGGAGGAGAAGGTGAAGGCGTGAGATCCCTCTCCACCAATGGGGTGAAGTGATCCTTGCTCAGGAGTTGGGGGTGGAACAATGCCCTTTTGGACTTACCTTTCGCAGGAGGGTATCCCAGGTTTAAATAGTGCGTCGCCCTCTGGAGTCCTGTAAGCTGAGAGGTCTCCGGTGGAGGTTACGTCCTCGTCGTGGGCTTTTATGGCCTCATCGTGGGGGCGTTATCCTCGCGGGGAAGCCGAGCTCCTGGACTTCTTAGCGTTTGGCCCGCTGTGGACTCTAACAGCTGCAATGATGAACATTTTATCGGTCATTCCGAGCTTAGGGGGGCCAGCCCTATCGGGCGATAGGCCTAGCTCGGTGAGGAGATGGGTCGGATAGACCGGCTAGCACTTCCCCCCTTCGTGCGGAGGGATAGCTCGTGCGCGGGTCTTCCTGTGACCTGACCGAGGCTCGGGCTCTCCGAGCCTTGGGGCCGCCTAGGAGAGTTGTTTCCTCGAGCATTGTTTTATTGGGCTTTTCCGAGTGGGCCCTGCGAGCTGTCACTTGGGCGAGCTTGCCTCATTGGGCCTTGTTGGGCCTAGTTGGGTCTGCTCTTTGAGTGGGCTGCAGGAATCCCCCTCTCCACTTGTCCCCCTCCTACTCCCGAGCCAAGGAGGCTCGGTTGAGTAGTTTTTCGAGGCTTTGGACCGGCGTGGCTCGGGTGGGTGGAATCCTGTTGGCGTGATGAAGCCACGTGTAGCGGTCGCCTGGGCCCGTAGTAATAATGATCCTAACTGATTTGAAATGAAGGGGCCCCCTTTTTCTCGGAGGTTGAAACGGTGCGCCGCCTCCCGCGAGGGGTTATAGGCGTAGGGCACTGCTCGTTCCTCCCAGTCTTTTTAGGGTTTTTGGCCTTTCCTCCATTTCTCTGCTTCTGGGGCTCCTTGATGAACCGTGAAGATACAGCGGGGGAGCAAGCTCTTGCGGCGGCATTTGAGGAGCTGGCGCGTGTAACCGCGGAGGCGATCCGGCGGCTTCCTTCTCCTCCGGAGTCTTCGGGCTCTAGTGAAGGTTCTTCTTCCAGCTCGATGGCGGATTTGCGCTCGGAAGTCGAGCAGGTGAGGCGGGAGCCCGTCCCCAATCGCAGCGAGTTGGGGGAGGCTGATGTGAAGAAATTGGAGCATCGGTTTCGCCTGCCTCTCCGATATAGCTTTGTAGCTGCTGCCCCATACGAGATGAGCTTGGACAGCCGTACGAGCCATATTTGTACTTTTCTCCTGGCGTGGAAGAGCGGATTCTGCCTCCCCTTCGAGCCTTTCGTCTTGAAGCTTCTCAATTTTTTCGTGTTGGCGCCTGTTCAGCTGGTGGCCAACTCGTATCTCCTGCTTTCTGCCTTTTGGATCCTCTGCCGCCTGCAGGGGGTTCCCCCGTCGCTGGATCTTTTTCATTATTTCTTCGAGCTGAAGGCACATCCGTCGGCGGGGAAAGGCTTTTATTTTATCCAGGTGCGCAGGAATCGGAGTTGTATTCCGCTGGCGGCGAAGGATTCTTCACACAAAGGGTGGAAGAGGCAGTTTTTCTGGGTGAAGGCGGAAGCAGTGGATGAGTCCTGGAGGTGCCAGGTTATGCCCAACTTCCATCCGAATCTTCCCCCGCGCCAGGAGGAGTTCCCCGCCGATGTGGAAGAGTACGCCGCTCTCTTGTTGATAAATCGCCGGTCGACTGAGGAGCTGGTGACGCTGGAGAACGTGGAGCGGCATCTGCTTACACAGCTCAAGCCATCAGGTGCCATTCTTCGGATTCTTCTGCGGGGTCGGAGGGTCGACTTTTCGTTTCCTAACCGAATCTTCTTCTTCATTGCAGACATCCGGCGGGAGCCCTTGGAAGAGGTCACCGAGGTCGTCGATCTTGGGGATGATTCAGCGGTCGATGAGCCTGTCCCTCCTGCGGGTCGTTCCCAAGCCCGGAATAAGGGCAAGGGGGCGGCCTCCGAGGGATCTTCGCGGTCAAGCGGGGCAAAGCGCAAGGATCCCCTGGAGGGGAGATTGCGGGAAGCCGCGAAGGCCAAGAAGGCCGGCCATCCTACCGCTGCCGGGGGTGATTCTGGCTCGGCGGCGCTCCCCTCTCGGGGGCAAGGTGGGGCCAACCCTTCCGGGCCAGCTCCCTCACCTACCAGGCGAGAGGGGGCCGAAGAGACCGGGGGCCCCTCAGAGGGCGGAGATGGGTCGGTTCTCCCCTCCCCGGGGATGGAGGGGGCCGGCGCTGTAGCGGTCGGCGTCGAGACCGGGAGACCGGTCGAGGTCGGCGCTATCTCGGGCGGAGAGGCGCGGGCCGAGACAGATAGGGATGGGGGTTCACCCGCGAGGGCGTCGCAGCCCCAAGTGCCCGAAGTTCTTGGTGCGGTCGATCCTGCGACATCGGTTGAGGTTGGGGGTTCGCCCGGGGAGGCCTCGCAACCCCAACCGACCGCGGCGCGTGGGGCGGTCGGCCCCGTCACTCGGGCTGATCCTTCTGGCGGGGCATCCGGTGGGGAGCGTATCTCCATGCCGGAGGCTCTGGAAAGACTCGGCGTTTCGGGCGACCTGTACCGGGTTTGCCGAGAGGTTGCCGCAAAGACGAGGGGGGGAGACAAGCGCCACTCCCCCTCCGACGTCCTCGACGTCCTCATGGAGGGCGGCCTAGTCATGGCTCGGTCGGCGGCCTTGATGGCGGAGACGTATGCTCGGACGGAGGCGGAGCGATCGAGTCTCCCCTGGGCCCTCGGGTTGTGCGAGAGGAAACTGGCCCACCTCAGCGAGGAACATGAGTGGCTCCGACGGGAGTTCTCCATGATCAGGGACTTGGCACATGCGAGCCGGCTAGAAACCGAGGCGCTGACTGAGCAGTTAGCTAAGGCCCGGGAGTCGCTCGAGAGGAAAGGCAAACTCTTGGAAGAGGAGCGTCTGCGTCACCTCGAGCTGGACGGTCGCTGGGAGCTCGAACGGGCCGAGTTACTGGACCGGGCGGAGGTAGCGGAGCGCCTTCGTTCCGTGGCCGAGGCGGACCGAGTCCGGGCGGAGAGGCGGTCGAGCGAGGCCGAGCGAGGGATGGTCGCGGCTGAGGAACACCTTGCGGGTGCAGAGGAGCGTGCGGCCGAGGTGGAGCGGGCTCGAGTCGAGCTCGTTGGAAGGATGGAGCAGATCGAGGCGGAGGCGATAGAGTGATATAGAAGCTCGGACGCTTACTCAGCCGACCTGGAGAGAGCCGCCCTACCATATTACGAGGTAGCGCTTCACCGTGGCACCCGAAAGGGGTTTAAGCAGGGTTATCGTCGGGCGGTGGACTACGCCTTCGATCGAGACTCCGGGATCGAGTTCCCTTTGGGCCAGGTTTATGACTGGGATGAGTTGGTTTCTAGCTCCTCTGCGTCGAGCGGGGAAGATCCAAAGGGGTCTCCTACGGCGGGGTCACCAACTCCGGATGCCTCGGGAGGGCTCGCGACCGAGACAGTTCTCGCACAGGCGAGGTCAGTGCCCGGGTCGGCCGTCACCGAAGGTGCTGGGGGTGACGCGCCTACTTCAGTCGCTTCCGAGCTTCAAAGTGGGCCCGAGGCCTGATGTATTTTGCCTTATTTTGCCCCTTTCTCTTGTTTGTCTCTCTTTCCTCCTTTAGAGAGTTTCCTCTTTATGAGATAATAAATGACTTACTTGATTGATCGTCATCCTTGCCGTGATTTGGCTGGCGTATCTGGAGTAGTTGAAAAGTGCCGATATGTCCTGCGTGGTTTTCGCATGCTGATTTGGTAGGCTTCTGATGGGGCGTCTTTCTGTTCCCTCGCGCTTTGAATGCCAGGCCACTTCGTGAATCCCGCTGGGGCGGGAAACGAGGAGTTAGAGGTGACTGTTCAGGGGAGAAATCCGTGTAGCCTCCTTTGGCCTATAAGAAGGACCGAAAGGTGCCCTTTCCTCTTTACCGCTTGGGAGTTTCTCTAACAGTCTTCCCTCACTCCTTCTTCTTTACTCTGTGTTGTGCCGTTGCATGGAGGATCCTTCGGAGGGTGACGCTGCCGACGACGGGGAGCAGAGAGCTCTTGCTGTCCTGGCTTGTTGGACGGGTCCCACGGTCGCCGCGCAGGTTTGAGACGGGTCCGATGGTCACCGCGCGGATCTGGAGAGGGCTTCGACGTGCGAGGGCACGGCTCTTGCCCTCTCTCAGTTCTGGCGTGGCTTCCAGGCGGGCACCGAGGCGGAGGACAGATGGGGGTATCAGGGACGCCTGCCGCCACTCCCCCTCTGCATGGGGGGGGGGGGCGCATCAAGTTCCCTCCTCACCGAAGCCTTCCTCCGTCTGCAGCCTCTTTTTCCCTCTTCTGCTCTTCATTTCTTTCACTCTTCGGAGGCTGCTTGCTCTCTGTTCCCTTCCAAGGAGTTGGCAGGTTGGGAAAAAAGGGGTCTTCACGGTGCTCCTTCTCCCTAGCCTCCATCAACTTGGAAGGTAGCCTTCTCCGACTTTAGAAGGTGGCTACCTTCTCTGCAGTCCCTCTGTCACCTTTGTCGGGGGTCATCTGAGCCAACTGGATCAGCCCCCTCTTGTCCGAGCTAGTTTCTACGCGAGGCAGAGTCAGTGGTTGGACGCGAGGATATCGAGATCGAGTCAACCGAGCGATGTCCCCTTGCAGCGGTGTTAGACGGATTTTCTTGCTTTTTGTCATGCAATGTACTGGCCTTTGCCTTTCTGATGTATCAATAGTTTTGAATGGAAAGGAATTTATTTCGTCCTTCTTGTTGTACAATTTCAAAAATAGAATTTGCGTAGTGCGGCTGCGTTCCATGTCCGAGGAATGGGATCCCCTTCCATTGTTGCTAACCTGTACTCACCTTTCCCGAGCATCTCGACCACTCGGTAGGGGCCTTCCCAGTTAGGGGACAGCTTGCCCGCCGCCTCTAGTGGTCGAGAGGCTTCGGCTTTTCTGAGGACGAAGTCTCCCGGTCGGAAGTGTCTGCTTCGGACTCTGGCGTTGTAGTATCGAGTGAGGCGTCGCTGGTATTCCGTCGCTCGGATGCTGGCAATATCCCGGAGTTCATCGGCTAGGTCGAGGTTCTCGAGTAACTTTTGGTTGTTTTCCTCGGGCGAGTAGCGGATGACTCGGAGAGACGGGTTGGCGATCTCTAATGGAATGACGGCCTCAGTGCCGTACACCAACTGAAAATGACTTTCACCGGTTGCCGTCCTGGGAGTCGTTCGGTGCGACCACAGTACGCTAGGCAATTCCTCGAGCCAACTACCCTTGGCTTTGCCGAGTCTGGTCTTTATGCCTTTCAAGATAGTCTTATTGGCATTTTCGACCAGCCCGTTGGCCTGAGGGTGGGCGACCGAAGTGAAGTGGTTGCGGATGTTTAGGTCGGCGCATCTGTCTCGAAAATATCGAGAATCGAATTGCCGACCGTTATCGCTCACTATCACTCGGGGGATGCCGAAGCGACAAATGATCGATTTCCAGATGAAACTCCAGACGACTGTCTCGGTGATCCTTGCAGTGGCTTCGGCCTCGATCCATTTAGTGAAGTAGTCGATGGCGACGACGATGAACTTTTTCTGGGACTGAGCCGTGGGGAATGGTCCGAGAATGTCGATCCCCCACCGAGCGAAGGGATAAGGCTCGGCGAGGGTGACGAGTTCTGTAGCCGGCTGATGGACCAAGTGGTCGAACCGCTGGCATCGGTCGCACTGTTAAGCATAGGCCGAGCAGTCACGCTACAGGGTGGGCCACCAGTACCCCTGTCGTAACAGGATTCTGGCCAGTGACCTTGCCCCTGAGTGCGCTCCGCACAGGCCTTCATGAACCTCTCGAATGGCTCGGCTGGTGTCGTCGGGGCCGAGGCACTTCAGGAGAGGGCCGGCGAAAGACCTTCGGTAGAGTGTGTCGTCCAGGACGACGAAGCGCCGGGCTTGGTACTTCATTCGGCGTGCTTCCCGAGGGTCGGAGGGCTCTTGGGAGTCTCGAAGCCAAGACAGGTAGGGGGTGCGCCAGTCGCTCGGGACGGCCGAGTCAACAGCGAGGAGCTCCGAGTCAATGCTCGGGCGCTCTAGCTCTTCGAGGAGGACCGATCGGGTACCTTCTGGGTCTAGGGAGGAGGCCAATCGAGAGAGGGCGTCCGCTCGGGAGTTTTCTTCCCAGGCTATTCGGACTACCTCGAACCCCTCGAATTGTTGGGCCAAGCTCCTGACCAGCTGGAGGTATTTGATCATGGGTGCCTCTCGAGCTTCGTACTCGTCGTTGACCTGGCTCGCGACCAGCTGAGAGTCGGTGTGGATCCTGACTCGCTCAGCCCCCAACCGTCGGGCCATGCGTGCTCCCGATATAAGGGCCTCGTACTCGGAAGCGTTGGTGGACGCCTGAAAGTTGAATTTCAAGGCGTACTACAGCTCCACTCCTTCGGGGGATCTTAGGAGGATCCCAGCACCGCTACCGACCGAGTTGGAAGAACCGTCGACGTACAGTTCCCAGGTTGGCCCGGGCATGGTCAGTAGCCTCCCTTCGGTCGGGATGGTGCTTTCGGCGATGAAGTCGGCGAGCGCTTGACCTTTTATAGCTGAGCGCGGGCGATATGAGATGTCGTAGGCCCCAAGCATAATGGCCCATTTGACGAGTCGCCCCGAGGCCTCGGGGTGGACCAAAATCTTCTTCAACGGCTCGCCGGTTAGCACGGTGATGGGGTGCCCCTGGAAGTAGGGTCGGAGGCGTTTCGCGGAGGTAACCAGCGCTAGCACGAGCTTCTCGGTTGCGGGGTACCTCCTCTCGGCCTCGCTAAGCACCTTGCTGGTGTAGTAGACTAGTCTTTCGATTCCCGAGTCATTTTTGACTAGGACCGAGCTGACCGTTGATGACGTCACCGAGAGATAGAGTAGCAAAGCTTCGCCCGGCACGGGCTTGGAGAGCACCGGGGGCGAAGCCAGGAACTCCTTAAGCTCAGCGAAAGCTTTCTGGCATTCCTCATCCCATGAGAACATAACAGATGCCAACTTGGGCCCCTTCAATAGTTTAAAAAAGGGCAAGCATCGTTCGGCCGCACGAGATAAGAAACGGCTGCGAGCGGTGACACGCCCTGTCAGACACTGGACGTCCTTGATGCAGGCGGGCGGGCGCATGTCCAGGATGGCCTGAACCTTGTCGGGGTTAGCTTCGATCCCACGTTGAGTGACCAGGAAACCCAAGAACTTCCCGGATCTTACTCCGAAGGCGCACTTGGAAGGATTGAGCTTCATGTTGTACTTCAGGAGGACGCCGAAGGCTTCGGCGAGGTCGGTGAAGTGGTCCTGGGCCTTGGGGGTCTTGACGAGCATGTCGTCAATGTAGGCCTCGACGTTCCGACCTAGCTGCTCCTCGAACATGTGGTTGACTAGTCTTTGGTATGTGGCTCCGGCATTCTTCAACCCGAAAGGCATCCGGGTATAGCAGTACACGCCGTAGTCGGTGATGAAGGCGGTCTTCTCGACATCTTCAGAATTCATTCTGATCTGATGGTAACCCGAATAGGCGTCCAGGAAGCTGAGCATCTCATTGCCCGATGTCGAGTCGACCAGTTGGTCGATGCTGGGCAAGGGATAGCAGTCCTTAGGGGTCGCCTTATTCAAGTCGGTGAAGTCCACACACATCTGCCACTCGCCGGAAGCCTTTGGTACCAGGACGACATTGGCTAGCCACGTCGGGTACAGGATCAGTCTAAAAAGACCAGTCTCTTGCCCCTTGGTGACCTGCGCCTTGATAATCGTCTGTTTCTCTGGTGCGTGCTTCCTTCGGCGCTGCTGCACGGGCTTCATGGTGGGGTTGAGGTTGAGTCGGTGCAGCACGGTCTCCTCTGGTATCCCAGGGAGCTGATCATCGGACCAAGCGAAGACTCGGATGTACTCAGAAAGAAAATTCTTATATTGCTATTGTTCCTCGGGTGGTAGGTCGGCTCCGATCCTTACTCCTAGGGTCGGGTCGTCGTTTAGGAAAATTGTCAGCAACTCGCCACCTGGCTTAGTAGCTGCGGATTTTTTCTCGACTTCCTCGGGGGCCCTTATTATTCCCGTTCGGCCTCGTGGCCTCCACCGAGATGTTGTAGCACCTTCGGGCCGTGGCCTGGTTACCTCGGATTTCCCCTACTCTGTTCTTGGTGGGGAACTTCATTTTTTGGTGATAGGTAGATGGTACTGCCTTGATCCGGCTGAGGATTCCCCGGCCGAAAATGGCGTTGTACGCTATCATCCCTTTGATCACCATGAAGTCTACCATGACCGTAACGGTTTTGGGTGGGGTGCCGAGGGTAACCGGCAGGCTTAGGGCTCCTTCGGGGAGAGTGGCCAGGCCATTGAACCCACAGAGGGGCGTCCGGATCGGGATGAGTTTGGATGGACCCTCTCCCATTTTGAGGAAACAGTCATAAGACAACACATCAGGGGCACTTCCATTGTCCACAAGAATCCGATCTACGTTACAATGGTTTATAGTGGCCGAGATTACGAGGGCGTCATCGTGCGGGGTGCTCAGCCCCTCCAGGTCTTGATCGGAGAAGACTATGACCTGGGGCGGGGCCTTGGGTGGCTCTGGGGCTCGGCTCGCCCGCTTGGCATGACGCTTCCTTCCACGGCTGCTGTCGCCTCCTGATGCTATTCCTCCAGAGATGACGTTGATGTGGACCCCTCGGGGGGCGTTGTCAATCTCCTCTGCGGTGCCTTGATCTTCTCTGCGCTCGGCAGTGAACCGAGCCAGGTGCCCCAGGCGGATGAGGCGCTCGATTTCATCTTGGAGCTGGTGGCAATCACCGGTGTGATGCCCATGATCGCCGTGGAATAGACAATGTCTGTCTCGCTTGCGGTTCTTCGACCTCATCGGCTCGGGCCGACGGAGAAGTCCCGAGTCTTTGACGTCTTCATAGATTTCATAGACCGGGGCGGTTAACGGGGTGTACCGCTCGTACTTCCGCTTGCGCTCTCCATCTCGGTCTCGCTTCTTTCCCGAGCTAGGATTTGGCTCGGGGCCCCGCTTCTTGTCCCCCTCCCGACCCGAGCCGGTTGCGTCTCGGCAAGCGCTGAGCACTTCTTCGCACTCGGCGTGGCGCAGAGCCAGAGTCACTAGCTCGGCAAGGGTCGAGGGAGGGTGGAGGATGAGTTCACGGCAGAGGTTCTCGTCCCTGGTACCCCCGGTCAGTGCGGTTGTGGCCGAGGCCACATCCAGGCGGGGGATTCGGAGGGCTTCCGATTTAAATCGGTGGACGTAAGCCCGGAGCCTTTCCCCTTGCGCCTGTTTGAGGGCCAAGAGCCCCGCTACCGACCTTGGGGGGGCACTTCCGGCGAAGCTCTCCTTGAAGACTCGCCCGAACTGCTTGAAGTCTCGGATGGATCCGGGGGCGAAATCCCGGAACCACGCTTGAGCGCCCTGGACCAGAGTGGTCACGA
Source organism: Amorphophallus konjac (assembly GCA_022559845.1). Lineage (NCBI taxonomy): Eukaryota > Viridiplantae > Streptophyta > Magnoliopsida > Alismatales > Araceae > Amorphophallus > Amorphophallus konjac. The sequence goes on along the minus strand of CM040117.1, from coordinate 223,198,049 downwards.
AGGCTCGGCACTTGATGTGGTCCGACGCTCCGTGTAGAGTCATCAGGGCGTCGAAGCTATCGTAATGGTCGGCCGGGTCGCCTTGGCCATCGTAAAGCTTGAAGGTTGGTATGGGGGCTCTGGGAGATACCTCTGCCTTCAAGATATACTCGGAGAACGGGGATTTCTCCTCGTCTTCCGGGGAAGAGGCCTTCTGCAGGGCGCGAAGGGCGCGCTCCTGCTCAGCGAAGCGCCTTTCGAAATCTCGCAGCCGGAGGGATAACTCCGGTTGCTGTCGTGCCGCGAGGCTAGGGGGGTGCCTTGGCGGTCTCCGGGAACGTCGGCTTCCGGATCTGGCCGTTGCGTCCCCCGCCTTCCTTTCCTCGGCGTGGAGGAGGCCTCTTGCTCCGGAGGTGGAGCTTGCGAGGGTCCTCCGACCCTGTTACGGATGAGCTGCTGGCCGCGGAGGGTGAAGCGGCCCCCAGCTGTGTGCTGGGACGTACTCCTGCGGGGGGGGGCTCCCTGACGGGGCGCGGGACCTTGCATCCCTGGCCGCCTGGGTCTTCATGAGCTCCACGAGGACATCCAGTTTGGCGTTGAGGGCCTGGAAGGCTTCGGCGCCACCGTAGGGGGGTAGCCCCGCCGCCGCGGGGGGGGGGGGGGGGGGGTGGTCCGTCGGCGGGGATGCTGGCGTTGGAGGGAGGGTTCTGTGAGGCCCTGGAAGGGCCATCCCCTGCTGCTGCCATGGCCTTACCCTTTTCGCCGGCGGACCTCCTCCCTGAGCTCCTTCTCACCATGTTGGCTCTTCGTGCGTTTCCCACAGACGGCGCCAGATGAAGAGGCGAAATCTCGCGCTGGTTCCTGAGCTGGCTAGTAATCACCAAGTTAATGAACTGTAAGATAGGGAAACGGGTCAGAGGGCCCAGGGGGATTCCCTGGGGCAAAACCCTCCGACGCTCAAGTCAGTAGAGCAATGGTGGGAGCAGCGATAGGGAGGAGAAGGTGAAGGCGCGAGATCCCTCTCCACCAATGGGGTGAAGTGATCCTTGCTCAGGAGTTGGGGGTGGAACAATGCCCTTTTGGACTTACCTTTCGCAGGAGGGTATCCCAGGTTTAAATAGTGCGTCGCCCTCTGGAGTCCTGCAAGCTGAGAGGTCTCCGGTGGAGGTTACGTCCTCGTCGTGGGCTTTTATGGCCTCATCGTGGGGGCGTTATCCTCGCGGGGAAGCCGGAGCTCCTGGACTTCTTAGCGTTTGGCCCGCTGTGGACTCTAACGGCTGCAGTGATGAACATTTTATCGGTCATTCCAAGCTTAGGGGGGCCGGCCCTATCGGGCGATAGGCCTAGCTCGGTGAGGAGATGGGTCGGATAGACCGGCTAGCGCTTCCCCCCTTCGTGCGGAGGGATAGCTCGTGCGCGGGTCTTCCTGTGACCTGACCGAGGCTCGGGCTCTCCGAGCCTTGGGGCCGCCTAGGAGAGTTGTTTCCTCGAGCATTATTTTATTGGGCTTTTCCGAGTGGGCCCTGTGGGCTGTCACTTGGGCGAGCTTGCCTCGTTGGGCCTTGTTGGGCCTAGTTGGGTCTGCTCTTTGAGTGGGCTGCAGGAATCCCCCTCTCCAGTAATCATTGGGCTGGCTGTGGAAATATTGATCCCTAGGTGTCCAAGAGCCATACCCATTAACCCAATTCCTAGTGTAAGGTTTATAGGACTATGTAGCCTGATGTCCATAACCTGTAAACCTTCCTTGAGTCCTAGTCCATTCTGACCTATTTGGATAGGTTGACTGTGCAAAGAAGTGGGACTGGGCTCTAGGTTGGTAGAAATGTTTGGGTTGAGCTCTAGGTTGGCAGAAATGTTTGGGTTGAGCTCTAAAAGCATTCTGGCTCCCCTGCACCTTGGACCCTGCTGACCTGTTCATAGGTGTGTATTAGGTCTTCTTCATAGGTGGTGGTGATGGTGGAGACTTGGTGACCTTAACATGGGGTTTATAAGACTAAGTAGGTTGACCCCTAACCTGAGACTGAGCTTTGGGATTTTGTTTGGATGTGCTAGCTCTACTAGTCTCATTCAGTTTTTGTTTGCCCTTCTCCTCAGCACTGGGCTTTTTCAGATTAGCAGTTTTGGTCATTGAAATGTTTGAATTCATGCTAATTAGAGGTCCTTTCTCTTTTTGTGCAACAAATGAAATAGTTTTCATTCCAAAGATTTTTGTTGCACTAGAATTAAATCCAAGGCCCTCTTTTCTGAAGTTGACCTTTGACCCTAACAAAGCATTTAGGTTATCTGAACCTTGGGTCATTTTCTCAATAGTCTTAAGCTTGTCCTCATTATCCTTTTGAATATCTTCAATGGATTTCTTAAGTTCTGTATTCACACTTAGGATAGCTTGATATTTTTCATTCACTATTTTTATCTCACTCTCACATTTCTGAATTTTCAATTTCAGTTCATCAGTTTCTTTTTCTAACCTCTCATTTTCTTCTTTAGAGGCTTTTGACTCATTCTTGATTTCTTCTAATTCAGAACATGTGAGTTTCAATTTTTTATTCTCAGATTCTAGACATGCAATTTTATCAGTTAGAGTTGTATCATTTTGCATGGAGTTAATCTTTCTTCTTAGATGCATGTTTTCCTTTCTAATATCATCAGCTCTATCAGCTATGTCATGGTAGGCATCTACCCAATCAGCAATAGTGAAATTTTCGAATCTAGTGATTACCTCATCTGAGTCCTCCTCTCTGTCTTTAGAGCTTGTTGCCATAAGGCAAATGGGCTTCTCAGATTCGGCTTCACTGTCTGAGCTGCTACTGAAGGAACCTCCATCTTCATCACTCCAGGTACTCACCATTGCTTTCCCTTTCGTGTTCCTTCTCTTTGACTTGTCCTTGTATTTCTGATTCTCTGGACAGTCAGCTTTCAGATGGCCTATTTTTCTGCATTGATAACAAGTATTAGTTTCAATTTTCTTAGCAGGGTTATGTTTATACCTTTTATCCCTTCGGCCGCCACTATATTTTTTTTGGCTGAATCGTCCTGCTCCTTTCCTGAGGAACCGCTTGAACTCTCTGGTCATCATTGCCATCTCAGTATGAGTTATATCTTCTTCATTCAGGCTCTCCTCGGATGATGAACTGCTAGAGTTGGATTTGCTGGATTTGCTGGCACCAGCTTTCAGAGCAATTGGCTTCTTCTTCCTCTCAGCTTCTTCTATCTTTGGCATATTAATCTCATATGCCATCAGCGAGCCAATTAGCTCATCAACCCTTGTGGTTCACAAATCCCTTGACTCCTCCATCACTGTAGCCTTAGTATGCCAAGCATGAGTCAGGGAACGCAATATCTTCCTCACTACATCGTATTCTGTCTGAGGTTTCCCAAGACCTCTAAGACCATTTGTGATAATAGTTAATCAAGTGTACATCTCCTTGATGGTCTCGTTTGGCTTCATCTTGAATGCCTCATATTCAGACACTAGGAAATTAGCCTTCGTCTGTCTAACTTGAGAGGTCCCTTCATGGATCACTACAAGTGCATCCCACATCTCCTTAGCTGAACTGCAGGCTGATACGCGGGAGAATTCTATAGGGTGCAAAGAGCACTGAATATCGTTTATGGCACTCCAATTTAGTGTAGACCTCCTGATGTCCTCCTTGGTCCAGACTTCCTCATTAGGGGACAGCTCATAGGGTCCCTTGCTTACTACCTTCCAGATCTCATAATCCTTCGCCCTCAAAAATACTTGCATACGGTTCTTCCAGTATGCATAGTTAGATCCATCGAAGAATGGAGGTTTTGTGGTTGAGTGTCCTTCAGCTATCATCCCTCGAGCATCCATCTATACCCTTCTCTTCGGGTGATGAGTCCCTGTAGAAGAGTTAAGCTCTGATACCAACTGTTATGTTAGATGGACGCAATCAATTACCCCGGAGAGTGGATCTAGAGGGGGGTGAATAGATCTAATGTCTAATTTTAGAACACAGTTGACTCTAATGCGGAATTAAAACAAGCAACTGTATAGCAGTAGAATGAACACATTGAAATCACACAACCACAGGCAATCACACAGTAGACACCAATCTTTAAGGTGGTTCGATCTCAATCCAGAGATCTACGTCCACCTCACACTCCAACTGGAATGTGGATCCTGCTGACTAACAGCTTGAACAGTTGGGCTTCACAGCTTGCCAACAACTGCTGATACACAGCTTCGCTGGGCTTAACAGCTTGCCGACCAGAGGAACAGATCCTCTGCAACTGCTGGGCAATATAGCTTAGCCGTCCGAGACCTGGTCTCGCCTGCTGAGGATTACAGCTTCACCTGTCCAGTGGAAACCTCCACTGCAATTGCTACCTCACAGCTTGATAACAAAAGTGTATCGAAACCAATAATGATAGAAACAAACAAAATGTAAAAATAAGACGAATGTAGCTCAAGTATGAGCAAAATCAGCTCTGGTATCTAAACCAAGAGTCTGACTTACAAGCTCTCTCAACTCAACTCTCTCAATCTTCTCTTCTCTCTTTCTCTTCTTCTCTCTGAATCTTCTTCTCTCTTTTTCTTCTTCTCTGTGGATCGTGCAGGCGCTCACTCTCTGTACTTCTCTTTTAGCTCTGGCTACTTCTATTCGATCTTGATCAGCCTTCTTCTGGTGGAAGAAGACTCATATATATACCAGCAGCAGTTTGAATTTGGCGTGTGGCTTCCAAAATTCCCGCCCAGAGAATTCGACAGATCCGAGGAGCTTCGACCACCTGGCAGCATCCTGACTGGGCTGCTTCCACGTGTCAAAATCTGGGCACCTCGTCCTTCCTTGGATCACGAGCCAAGTCATCAGTCTCTGCAGATAGTCCCTGTCAGACATTCGAAAGGAATTATCAGTTTAAGGGTTAACTGATGTACAGACTATACATAGACAGAGCTGAAGCAATGTATAGACTTCATGAAGCAGGACAATTGCGGTGTACAGACTATGTGAAGACAAAGCTGAAGCAATGTATAGACTTCATGAAGCAGAGCTGAAGCAGTATAGACTCAGTGAATGCGAAGCAATGCAGTGTTTAGACTCTATGAATGCGAGGCTATGCATTGTACAGACTATGTGAATACAGTGCTATGGCCTGTACAGACTCTACGCATGCAGGGCTTATGCCATGTTCAGACTTTGTGAATACAATGATGTGCAATGTATAGACTCTGTATATGCAGAGCTTAAGCCCTGTACAGACATCAAATATGCAGAAGTAAACGTGCATCAATGTGTAGACTTAGCAAAACAAAGTGTGAACAAAGCAACACAATGTGCAGACTTCGATCGTAGTTAAAGATAGCAATGTAAAGACTCTGCATTGTATAGACTAGTTGAAGTGTAATGTGCAGCCATTGTATAGACTTTGTGAGCGCGAAACAATGCCATGTACAGACTTTATATATGCAATGCTAGAGCATGTATAGACTTCATATATGCAGTGCTAAGGCATGTGCAGACTTCATATATGCAAGGCTGATGTGTGTACAGGCTTAGTGAATGCAACATTGAATCATGTACAGACTTCACATTCACTATGCAGACGTTGTACAGAGATGCTAATGTGTAACGTAGAATGCATCAAGCAAGGTGTGTACATTGAAGATATGCTCAAGAGTGTATAGACTTGATCAGACATCAGAAGCACAAGTGCTCAAGAGAGACGGTGGATGTACAGACTTCAACTGCACGATGTATAGACTTTGGCAAAGCAAGGGCTGTACAGACTTCAAAGCTCAACTGAGACGGTGGATGTACAGACTTTGCAAGAGACTCTACACGCTGTACAGACTTGGAGACAATGCATGTTGCAGTGTATAGACTTAGCCTATGCTGACTTAGTCCAATGTACATACTTTGCATTAAGCAAGGCGCTGTATGGACTTCGAATCATGAGACGTTGATTAAGACGGATGATGTATAGACTTGCTAACACACTGATGTATAGGCTTTGCTTGCCACAATGTGCAGACTGCACGATGTATTGACTTGCAAGTCCTACGTAGGTAAAGATGTGATGCGGGACGAGACCACGGACACGATAAGCTCGTGACTGCCCCTTAACGAGGGAAGCGTCGGACGTGGGCGGTTGAGAAACCGGCAATGAGATAGGGTGATCGGCTCTCTCGTGTGCCCAGATCGGGTCACGGGATGGTCTCGCACTCTCTCGCAGTAGCGGTAATGAATAGATAAAGCGAGCTAGATATCCCTACACATGCTCTCTAGCAGCGGCATAAATAAATATATATGAAGTAAGCAAAATGCCGAGAAGGGAGCGAAAATGATACCTCCACGCGCTCGGCGTGGGGACGACGGACCCGGCTGAAAACTCGTACTCCCGGGAAACTTAACACACAATAATTACAGCAATGGGAACATGCCCACTCCACGCAGGGAGGTAAAGGGCTATACAAATGGGCCCGAGAGGACCAAATTCGGGTTGACGGGCAGCTTCGTGTGTTGATTCGGCTACATGCGTGCTCACGACCGTGGGGCCCACGTGCTGTCCGGAGGGGCCGTGTGGGACCCGGTGGTACCGCTGCAGTGGATACACTTGGAGAAGTGCTCCCCGGGCTGGCGGCATGCTGGTTCACCGGCCGGAGGCCGGGCGGCTCTGTTCGGCACCGGTCGGAAAAACCGATCGGAAATCTACCGGTTCTGTATTTTAGCGCGTGCTCCGGCGAGAACGGACGCTGCGATCAGCACCGGTGTCGGAATGCGACGAGATCAGAGCCGTTGGAAAGCTGCTTCGAAGTACTACAATGTAGTCACCTTCATAAAAATTCATCAGATTTGTACTTTATGTTGGTGAATTTTATATGCTACTGTTGTACAGTAATCGAAGACTCAGATCTGCAGAGAACTTTCTTGTTGATTGCCTTTGACCGTGAAGTAGATGTCTGAATTTGAAGATATGTTCTTCATAAAAGTTGTGGGAAATCAAGTTACGAAACCAGGACTTTTTTTGGATCTAGATTTGGAGGTGGTAGTGATTTGTTCTGATTTTGGAAGTGGAGGGTAGTCGGATCTGGGATCTGACTGACAACACTGTAGCTGAGGAAGAACACGAATTTCTAAAAATAGATAGAAGGCTGATAAATAATTAATAAAATATGTGGATGTAGGGGGTGATGGACAGAACTCCCAGTAAAACTGGGAGGGTTTGGACAAATCAAAAATATGGTCGGAGGGGGAGAACTCAGAGGTTCTGTCACTGTAGACAGAAACCTGGCAGATCTGGGATGACAGGTTGGACGAAAATGTAAAAATACTAAACGATGGAATTTTGACGTGAAAATTTAAGTGGATCTTGGGATGCAAGGGCTGAACACACCATAAAAAATTCCGATCAATCTAAGCTCGTGGATGAGACAGACAATTCGTGGAAGCTGCTGTGGTCGGATGAAGATAGAACTGCAGAGGCGGCTCGATGGCGGCATGAACGGCGGCGGCGGCGGCACAGACGATCACCGGAGGTTGAGAGGAGGGGATAGGAGGTAGAAACACTCTAGATCTGGGGTTGGGAGGGAAGAATAGCAGGGGAGGAGAGAGGGGCGCACCAAGCTCCTTGCTTACACACAAAAATTCTGATTTTTCATTGATTTTCTCATAAAAATACAAGCTTATATATGATTCCAACCAAATCAATTGTGCACCCTTGGATCTAGGGGTGTGGATTGAAGGGCTGGGATGAGGTGTGAATATCACACAAAAACTAATAAAATATTCAAGGGGAAGGGGGCGCACCATTGACTATGTGTAAGTTGAATGGGGTAGGTGGCCAACCCATTAGAATGTTGACCCATTTACACACATGTGTCCATATGACCAGCCCACCATTCTAGATGTCCACCTTGGAAGGTTGACCAGGCCCACATGGTGACATGGACCAATGGGAAAGGGCTGAGGGCCCCCTTGCTGGTCCTACTGCATAATTGCATAAAAACCCACACAATCTACGGGAGTGACGCATTGGCCGATAAAGCCGTACAATTGCGCGTATACTTTCCCGTGGATATAAACACAAACTAAAAGGACATAAATGTAATAAAAAAGGTACAGGCTCGGTGTCGATTCCCATCAACTCTCCCCGGGTGGGAGGAACTCGACCCCGTCGAGTAGGGGTAGGGATGCTCGAGTACTCCGGCGGATCCGTCACCGTGCCAGGTAGCGCGGGTATGCTCCACTCCAAGTGACCGTCACCTGCTCATTCCATATATACTGGATATGCACAAGCTGCTATGGGCTAGAGGTGGACACTCCGGGTGGGGCACTCTCAAAAAGGAAGGGAGTAGCTCAAAGACTCACTAAGAATCACCGCTGAGTCCCTATAAGTGACTGATCCGGGTATGGATGTGGAACCGATCCCATACTCATCAAGTGAGTCCACTCGCCTCTTACTCATAAGAGAACGACAACGAGCTTACACAAGACGCATGCAGATAAACAAACAACACACAAACCATGCAAATAAACCACACAAAATAAACCACACAAGGAAAACACACCGACTCATATATGACCCTAGACTAAGATGGTGACACCAGCCCACTAGGTGGCGGCATCCTGGGCGGCGGGTGAGCCATCCAACTCTCCCCCCAAGGCATAGTACTCATCGGCTAGTGCGTCATCGGCCTCATAATTGACACACTCATGCTCGGGAGGTGCGGGCTCTCCAACACCTAAGGCTAGGGTGGTGCGAGCGGGACACTCGCTGGCAAAGTGGCCAAATCCATGACAATGGAAACACTGCACTCTCGACCGACTACTCTCTCCTATAAAAGGGGCCTTACCCTTATCATCCCGTCGGGTAGGGGGTGTAGGCAGCAATGGGGGAGGTGTAGGTACCTTGGACAATAGTGGAGGGGGGGCCGGTGCCAGAGGACGGGCTATAGGAGCCGGGGGACGGGCAACGGGTGCCGGTGGTTGGGGTGGAAATAGGTCCCGGGGTGGAGGAGGGCGAGGTCGAGGAGCAAAGTGCTCCTGATGGGTGGGCTCCTGAGGTCGAGCCATGGGAGGCCGAGGATGTGGGCCTATAGAGTGACGGGGCTCGGTGCTACGGAGAGGGGTGGGGCCCAACCGATGACTAGAGTCAAACTCTCCCTCGAATTGCTCTAACTCGAGAGCAACCTGGTATGCCTCTTCCAACGTCTTGGCATTGCGGCGGAAAAGCTCATACTGATAGTGTGGCCGCAAACCACGTCGAAAGCGGGAAACGGGCATGGTACTCTCCTCCGTGACACCACATCGTAGAAAGTACTCATCAAATTCAGCGATGTATTCGGAGACTGACCGGTCTCCTTGGCTAAGACTTTGCCATCTATCGATGAGTCGCTGGCGGTATGTGGGAGGAAGGTACTTTTGCCGAAGTTTATTCTTCATCTCGGCCCATGTGTCAATCGGGGGTTCTAGCCGCTGAAGTAGCAGGCTCTCCACATTCTTCCAATAGGTTTGCGCCTGCCCCATGAGCTTCATGGTGGCAAATCGGACCCTTCGGCGCTCCGACATATCATACCACTCAAAATAACGGTCCATGCCGAACTCCCAATCTAGGTAGACTTTCGGATCCAAAGACCCGTAAAAAGAGGGAGGATCCGCTCGCACGGTCTTAAGGACCCTATCATCATCCTCATCTCGTTGTGGCTGAAAACCACGACGGCGTTGACCATACCCCTCATAGGCATTGTCGGACCCATAGTCCTCAAGACCAAGGTCACGGTGCGGTAGTTCGGGAACCCGAGGAGGGGCGGGTGGAGGAGCCTGTGGTGGCTGGTTTTGGGCCACGGGAGCGGGTTGGACTTGGGCCACCGCGGGAGGAAGTGCGAGTGGGCCTTGGCCTGCCCCAGGAGGGTCCCCGTGTGACATCCTATCTAACCGCCCAACGAGGTCTTGGACCGACCTATCGGAGGTCTCCATGCGTCCCTCCATGGCTCTAAGGTGACCATCCATATTATCGGAGAAAGTCCAAAAGTTAGCATCGGATTGGTCCAACCTAGTCATAATGGCCATCATCGCCTCGTGTAGGGAGTGGAAGTCTCCCGAGGCGCCATCTCGTGGGTTAGCCATAGGGGAAGGGCGATGGTATTGGGTACCTCGCCGAGTGGGCATGCAACGACACGGACTAGGAAACACCGACTAATGCAAATGCACACTAATATGATGCACCTAGACCTAAACCCATATCCGGTACGTGGCGGAGATAATCGACCCGAAGGTCACTCGCACAAGTGTGCGGCCTTCCCGATAGGCGTAGCCTAACGTTCGGACAACACCTTTTGATATACCGAATTATCGGGATGAAATGCAATTTAAAAACACTCTCTTTTTGTGTTTTAGAAATATGATGATCCTAGACTCGACTTAAACCGACTAATGACTAGACGTAAATGACTAATGAATGACACTTTTTTTTTTGGACACCCTAGACTCAAACTCCCTCTGATACCAAATTGATGCGGGACGAGACCACGGACACGATAAGCTCGTGACTGCCCCTTAACGAGGGAAGCGTCGGACGTGCGCGGTTGAGAAACCGGCAATGAGCTAGGGTGATCGACTCTCTCGTGTGCCCGGATCGGGTCACGGGACGGTCTCGCACTCTCTCGCAGCAGCGGTAATGAATAGATAAAGCGAGCTAGATATCCCTACACATTCTCTCTAGCAGCGGCATGAACAAATATATATGAAGTAAGCAAAATGCCGAGAAAGGAGCGAAAACGATACCTCCACGCGCTCGGCGTGGGGACGACGGACCCGGCCAAAAACTCGTACTCCCGGGAAACTTAACACACAATAATTACAGCAATGGGAACATGCCCACTCCACGCAGGGAGGTAAAGGGCTATACAAATGGGCCCGGGAGGACCGAATTCGAGTTGATGGGCAGCTTCGTGTGTTGATTCGGCTACACGCGTGCTCACGACCGTGGGGCTCACATGCTGTCCGGAGGGGCCGTGTGGGACCCGATGGTACCGCTGTAGTGGAGACACTTGGAGAGGCGCTCCCCGGGCTGGCGGCACGCTGGTTCGCCGGCCGGAGGCCGGGCGGCTCCGTTCGGCACCGGTCGAAAAAACCGATCGGAAATCTGCCGGTTCTGTATTTCAGCGCGTGCTCCGACGAGAACAGACACTGCGATCAGCACTGGTGTCGAAATGCGACGAGATCAGAGCCGTTGGAAAGCTGCTTCGAAGTACTACAATGTAGTGGCCTTCAGAAAAATTCACCAGATTTGTACTTTGTGTTGGCGAATTTTATATGCTGCTATTGTACAGTAACCGAAGACTCAGATCTGCAAAGAACTTTCCTGTTGATTGCCTTTGACCGTGAAGTAGATGTTCGAATGTGAAGATGTGTTCTTCAGAAAAGTTGTGGGAAATCAAGTTACAAAATCAGGACTATTTTTGGATCAGGATTTGGAGGTGGTGGTGATTTGTTCTGATTTTGGAAGTGGAGGGTGGTCGGATCTGGGATCTGACTGACAACACTGTAGCTGAAGAAGAACACGAATTTCTAAAAATAGATAGAAGGCTGATAAACAATTAAGAAAATATGTGGATGTAGGGGGTGATGGACAGAACTCCCAGTAAAATTGGGAGGGTTTGGACAAATAAAAAATATGGTCGGAGGGGGAGAACTCAGAGGTTCTGTCACTGTAGACAGAAACCTAGCAGATCTGGGATGACAGGTTGGATGAAAATGTAAAAATACTAAATGATGGAATTTTGGCGTGGAAATTTAGGTGGATCTTGGGATGCAAGGGCTGAATACACCATAAAAAATTCCGATCAATCCAAGCTCGTGGATGAGACAGACAATTCGTGGAAGCTGCTGTGGTCGGACGAAGATAGAACTGCAAAGGCGGCTCGATGGCGGCACGAACGACGGCGGCGGCGGCACAGACGATCACCAGAGGTTGAGAGGAGGGGATAGGAGGTAGAAACACTCTAGATCTGGGGTTTGGGAGGGAAGAACAGCAGGGTAGGAGTGAGGGGTGCACCAAGCTCCTTGCTTACACACAAAAATTCTGATTTTTCATTGATTTTCTCATAAAAATACAAGCTTATATATGATTCCAACCAAATCAATTGTGCACCCTTGGATCTAGGGGTGTGGATTGAAGGGCTGGGATGAGGTGTGAATATCACACAAAAACTAATAAAATATTCAAGGGGAAGGGGGCGCACCATTGACTATGTGTAAGTTGAATGGGGTAGGTGGCCAACCCATTAGAATGTTGACCCATTTACACACATGTGTCCATATGACCAGCCCACCATTCTAGATGTCCACCTTGGAAGGTTGACCAGGCCCACATGGTGACATGGACTAATGGGAAAGGGCTGAGGGCCCCCTTGCTGGTCCTACTGCATAATTGCATAAAAACCCACACAATCTACGGGAGTGACACATTGGCCGATAAAGCCGTACAATTGCGCGTATACTTTCCCGTGGATATAAACACAAACTAAAAGGACATAAATGTAATAAAAAAGGTACAGGCTCGGTGTCGATTCCCATCAAGATGCCAGTGTATAGACTTGTGAGAATATAACGTAGGTAAAGATACCTAATGTACAGACTTGCTAGTGTGCATGCCACAATGCAGTGTATGGACATGAGTGTGCGTGCAGTGCTGCAACCGATGTATGGACTTGTGTTGATGCTGCAGGACAACTGCTAATGTATAGACTTCACAAGTGCAAGCAATGCAGCAATGTATGGACTTCGAACTTGTGCATGCAATGTATAGACTTGCTACCCTGCGAGTCATGCAGTGTATGGACTTGTTGTGCCTGCGACGACTGCGCTGCAGGACAACTGCCAATGTATAGACTTCACAAGTGCAAGCAATGCAGTAATGTCTGGACTTTGAACTTGTGCATGCAATGTATAGACTTGCTACCCTGCGAGTCATGCAGTGTATGGACTTGCTGTGCCTGTGACGACTGCGATGTATGGACTTGCTAGCCTGCGAGTCATGCGATGTATGGACTTAATGTGTCTGTTGCACAAGCAATGTCTAGACTTAAGAATGCATGGATGAATAAACTGAATAGACTTGTGACTCATACTGATTGCTATCATCAAAACTATAGATCATCAAAACTACAGGGGCACAACAGAGCTTGTCGAGCTCGAAAGAAAGCACCTCCACGCACAACAGAATATCCAACTCTACCGAGCTCGTATGGCCCGTGCTTTCGACAAGTTGGTCAAAGGCCGAGAGTTCAAGAAGGGTGATCTAGTAATGGTCAAAAGAAGAGAAGTAATGGCCTCCAACCCCAAAGGGAAGTTGGTTGAAAACTGGGTCGGGCCATATATCGTCCACCGAGTATATGAAGGGGGTGCGTACGTCCTTGTAGATCACAAAGGAGTCGTTCAGTTCTCTCCCCTTAATGAAAAACACTTGAAGCTGTATCACGCAACTCAGCCGGCATTCTCAGAATGACCAAGACCTACCTTGGTCTAGTGGCATTCCGCCCTGGCCGAGCTCTTCCTGCCTTACTCTAGTGGCACTCCGCCCTAGCTAAGTTCTACCAACCTTAGTCTAGTGGCACTCCGCCCTAGCTAGGTTCTACCCACCTTAGTCTAGTGGCACTCCGCCCTAGCTAAGTTCTACCTACCTTAGTCTAGTGGCACTCCACCCTAGCTAGGTTCTACCCACCTTAGTCTAGTGGGACTCCGCCCTAGCTAAGTTCTACCTGCCTTAGTCTAGTGACACTCCACCCTAGCTAAGTTCTACCTACCTTAGTCTAGTGGCACTCTGCCCTAGCTAGGTTCTACCCACCTTAGTCTAGTGGCACTCCGCCCTAGCTAAGCTCTACCTACCTTGGTCTAGTGACATTCCGCCCTGACCGAGCTCTTCCTACCTTGGTCTAGTGGCATTCCACCCTGGCCGAGCTCTACCTGCCTTAGGCTAGTGGCATTCCGCCCTGGCCGAGCTCTACCTACCTTAGTCTAGTGGCACTCCGCCCTAGCTAGGTTCTACCCACCTTAGTCTAGTGGCACTCCGCCCTAGCTAAGCTCTACCTACCTTGGTCTAGTGACATTCCGCCCTGGTCGAACTCTTTCTACCTTAGTCTAGTGGCACTCCACCCTAGCTGAGTTCTGCCTACCTTAGTTTAGTGGCACTCCTCCCTAGCTGAGTTCTGTCTACCTTAGTCTAGTGGCACTCCATCCTAGCTGAGCTCTTCCTACCTTGGTCTAGTGGCACTCCGCACTCCGCCCTAGCTTAGTTCTACCTACCGTAGTCTAGTGGCACTCCGCCCAAGCTAAGTTCTACCTACCTTAGTCTAGTGGCACTCCGCCCTAGCTAGGTTCTACCCACCTTAGTCTAGTGGCACTCCACCCTAGCTAAGCTCTACCTACCTTGGTCTAGTGGCATTCCGCCCTGGCCGAGCTCTACCTGCCTTAGACTAGTGGCACTCTGCCCTAGCTAAGTTCTACCTACCTTAGTCTAGTAGCACTCTGCCCTAGCTAGGTTCTACCCCCCTTAGTCTAGTGGCACTCCGCCCTAGCTAAGCTCTACCTACCTTGGTCAAGTGGCATTCCGCCCTGGCCGAGCTCTTCCTACCTTAGTCTAGTGGCACTCTGCCCTGGCCGAGCTCTTCCTACCTTAGTCTAGTGGCACTCCGCTCTAGCTAAGTTCTACCTACCTTAGTCTAGTAGCACTCCGCCCTAGCTAAGTTCTACCTGCCTTAGTCTAGTGGCACTCCACCCTAGCTAAGTTCTACCTACTTTAGTCTAGTGGCATTCCGCCCTGACTAAGTTCTACCCACCTTGGCCTGGTGGCACTCTGTCCTGGCCGAGCTCTGCCCACCTTGGTCTAGTGGCACTCTGCCCTATCCGAGCTCCCAAAAGATATATATATATATATATATATATATATAATAGCATACAATACAACATTGCCATTGCGGGCCTTATGCCCGAATCGGCACAAAATCTATCCCTTACGTTAGTATTTCCTTCTTGCTAACGAATAAACCCCTTTTTCGGTGCAAGACTTCGTGTCATAGCCAACTCTTCTACGATATTGCCATTGCGGGCCTTACGCCCGAATCGGCACAAAATCTATCCATTGCGTTAGCATTTCCTTCTTGCTAATGAATAAACCCTTCTTTTTTTTGGTGCAAGACTTCGTGTCCTAGCCAACTCTTCTACAATATTGCCATTGCGGGCCTTACGCCCAAATCGGCACAAAATCTATCCTTTACGTTAGCATTTCCTTCTTGCTAACGAATAAACCCCTTTTCCGGTGTAAGACTTCGTGTCTTAGCCGACTCTTCTACAATATTTCCTTCACGGGCCTTACGCCCGAATCGGCATGAAATCTATCCTTTGCGTTAGCATTACCTTCTTGCTAATGAACAAACCCTTTCTCGGCGCAAGATCTCGTGTCCTAGTCGACCCTCACTCAACATCACCATTACGGGCCTTACGTCCGAATTGGTTGAAGCTCCTCCTTTGTGCTGGTATCGTTCCTCTGCCAACGAATAAACTGCCTTCACTGGCGTGAGACCCTGTGCCTCAGTCGGTAGCTATCTGACGTCACCAAGGGGTCAAGTATCACATGTTGACCTCTCAACATCCTCCTGTTATGAAAAAAAAAAGAAATAAAAAATGGGGCTTAAAATAGAGGTGCCCCACCGGCCTTATTCCTACATGGGGACAAGGGCAAAAATGGATATAACTCGGCTTTGGCAAAAACCCGAAAGGGCGCCGCAGGCAAAATCGGGTACCCCGCCACGTGAAAACCCGAAAGGGCGCGTGGGCAAAAGCAAGAGGGGGCTGGCTTCGGTGAAAACCCAAAAGGGTGCTTAAGCCAATAATGTGGTAATTCAAAGTGCTTCTTCACCCTCATCGCAATGAAACTCCAGAAGGGATGAGCACCATAAGTCCCACCGGAGACCCTTTTCCTCAACACTCTTCGACCCTTGTCATCGTCAGCAAGATCGGTCCCCATCCTTGCGACTCTTGCCATCATCGGCAAGACCGGTCAACCTTTTTTAACTTGGACCTTCCGTCCTTGTTGATGAACCTATTCTTGCTTCGACATTTGACCAATGTCGATGAACAAACTTGTGTTCGACCCTTGCCATCATCGGCAAGACCGGCCAAGATTTTTTCCCTTAACTTGGACCTTCTGTCCTCATTAATGAATAAACATATCTCTTGCTTCGGCATTTAACCAGTGTCGATGAATAAACTTATGTTCGACCCTTGCCGTCATTGGCGAGACTGGTCAACCTTTTTTTCTTAACTTGAACCTTTCATCCTTGTTGATGAACCCATTCTTGCTTCGGCATTTAACCAATGTCGATGAATAAACTTGTGTTCGACCCTTGCCATCATTGGCAAGACCGGTCAACATTTTCCCTTAACTTGGACCATACGCCCTCGTTAATAAACCTATCCTTCGCTACGACACTCGTCCAATGCCAATGGATGAGGCACTCTCGACCCTTGCCTTCATCGGCAAGACCGGTCGGTATTCCCTTAACTTGGATCTTCCGTCCTTGTTAATGAATCTATTCTTGCTTCGGCATTCAACCAGTGTCGATGAACAAACATGTGCTCGACCCTCGCCATCATCGGCAAGGGCTACTCGACGTCTTGTTAGCCCGGACTTCCTCATCTGTTGCTAACAAACGAGCCCACGTTCATCCTGGATTTGTCCCATGAATCAAGCAAAAAAAAGAATAAAAAAAGAGAGAGAAAAATAAGGCTTAAAATAGAGGTGCCTCACTGGACTTGTTCCTACATCAGGACAAGGGCAAAAATGGCTATAACCCGGTTGTATTGAAAACCCAAAAGGGCGTCGCAGGAAAAATCGGGTACCCCGCCATGTGAAAACCCGAAAGGGCGCGTGGGTAAAATCAAGAGGGGGCTGGCTTTGGTGAAAACCCGCGAGGGCGTTTAAGTTAGTAAAGTGACGTTTTAAAGTTCTCAATTTCCTTTCGACCCTTGTCATCATCGGCAAGATCGGTCGACCTCCTTTTGACCCTCATCGCCATCGATGAGATCGGTCAATTTCCTTTTGACCCTTGTCACCATCGACAAGATCGGTCAACCTCCTTGCGACCCTTGTCATCATCGGCAAGATCGGCCAACCTCCTTTTGACCCTCGTCACTAGTGGTGAGATCGATCAATTTCTTTTCGACCCTTGTCATCATCGGTAAGATCGGTCGACCTCCTTTTGACCCTCGTCACCATCGGCGAGATCGGTCAATTTCCTTTCGACCCTTGTCATCATCGGCAAGATCGGTCGACCTCGTTTTGACCCTCGTCACCATCAGCGAGATCGATCAATTTCCTTTTGACCCTTGTCACCATCGGCAAGATCGGTCAACCTCCTTGCGACCCTTGTCATCATCGGCAAGATCGGTCGACCTACTTTTGACTCTATCATCATCGGCAAGATCAGTCAACTTCCTTTTGACCCTCATCACCATCGGCGAGATCGGTCAATTTCCTTTTGACCCTTGTCACCATCGGCAAGATCGGTCAACCTCCTTGCGACCCTTGTCATCATCGGCAAGATCGGTCGACCTACTTTTGACCCTTGTCACCATCGGCAAGTTTGGTCAACCTCCTTTCGACTCTTGTCATCATCGGCAAGATCGATCGACCTTCTTTTGACCCTCGTCACTATCGGTGAGATCGGTCAATTTCCTTTTGACCCTTGTCATCATCGACGGGTCTTGCTGATAGGCCTTCTGACCGTATTCCCCGGTCTTAAGAGGCCTCCACACTTTTGTCATTCAGACTTTCGGCCTGCATTAGCTATAGTTTGGCCCCGAGAATAGTTACGATGCGGTGGAGCGAACACCTCACCTCTTTGCTGAAGGCGTGAGCGCTCTCCTGCCGTAGTAACTTGCATACTCGGACTAAGCTAACGAGCGAATAAAAAAGGAGTGCAAAGTAAAATAAAAGAATGAAGTCGTGATTTAGCAGTAAATGAAGATATTTTATTCCTATGAAGCAGCAAGATACATGTTACTCGGGGTATACCCCGGGGTACATAAAGTCCACCAAAACAAAAGGTAAAATGAAAAGACTATTGCAATGGGCATCGGAATATGTCCTCCAGCTCCAAAATACCCAAGGAAGGGTGACGGGTCAGCTCTTGCAGTCGAGATTCGGCGACCTCCAGCTGTGATAGCTTCTCTTCGAGAGAAGCGGCTCGTCCTTCAAAAATTTCCACTTCCTCTACACTCTGGACTTCCAATCACCCAACCTCTTGGAGTTCAGTCTCGGCCCTGGAAAGTTCAGCATGCAGCTCTGCTATCCGGGCTACAAGGAAGGTTCGACGGTATGAAGAAGTACTGGCGACATCTCTCATCTGCGCCGCAGTCCCTCTCAAAGAGGCGAGAGCAGTCCGGCATTCAGCCCGTTCCAATGTTATGGCCATCAGTTGATCAGCTACCTCTCGGCCTAGAAATTCCCTTCTGTTCACATACTTCAATAGCAGTATTACCCGTGGCGTCCAGTCATCCATGGGGCAGCCAAATGCTAGCAGCAAGCGGGATAGGTGCTCCACCAAGCCCCTCAGCTATTTATAAGTCAAATCTCGGCTGGCTATTATGGTCTGCTGAAGGGTCCCCAAGAATTTCCACACTAGGTCGCTTGATGATTGAAGACCAAGTGGTGACATCTCGGGGAGCTCAAAGTTTACTCTGCTATCCACGGCGGCCCAGATATCGTCACTTGTCTCAAAGATGACGACGGCATGATCTGCAAGGCGCTAGCACTGGAACTAACTCCAGCAGCTGATGCAAAAGGCAAAGTCTTGACAATACTAGCTAATACGTATATGCTACCTACCAAGGGTTACGCTTTACCTCCTGCTCCCATTCCGCCCCTCCGAACCCTGCTTTATGGCGGTAAAGCTCCTACTCCGGCGTCCCTCCGATGATGGCCAGTGGGAAGGGGAGGCCCTGGGCCTCCCCCTTCCCCCCTGCTATCCTCTGCCGCCGCCGGCCCTGCTGTCCCAGCTCATGTCTTCCCCGCCACCGTGTCTAGCCTCGGCTGCTTGGACGTGGGAGGTTCACCTTCGACTCCTGTCGCCGTCGACACTGGAGCTGGGCTCCACCCTGCCCCAGCCTCGTCGTCGTTCCCTGCTGGAGCACCTTTGCCCCTCCCTAGCCCTCCCGGTGGGCCTTCCCCTTCCACCGTCACAGCCATCCATCAACCTGTCCTTCTTCACCATGGTGCCTCAGACGTGCCCACGGTTTCTTCTCTGACCACTGCGCCTGGTGCCGAGGATCTGCCTACCCCCCTTGGGCCTCTCCCTGGCCGATCGCCTTCCTCCCCGTGTCTCACCGGTGACGCT
The DNA here is from genome assembly GCA_022559845.1 of Amorphophallus konjac. Classification (NCBI taxonomy): domain Eukaryota; kingdom Viridiplantae; phylum Streptophyta; class Magnoliopsida; order Alismatales; family Araceae; genus Amorphophallus; species Amorphophallus konjac. Next base: position 223,178,710 of record CM040117.1, on the reverse strand, counting down.
GTGCTTCCCGCTGTGTTGCCAACTTTCTCCCCCCGTCGACACATTTTTGTTTGTTCGAGCACGCAACCGATGGGAGGAGTCCCAGCATCGGCTTCCCAAGGCGTTGACCACTCCCCTTCATTGACCCTTGCCGCTGCCTTGTCCTCTATCGCTGCTCCTTTGACCTCACGTACCTCGACCCCGATGGGACGCAGTCGGGATCTAGTGCTCTGTTCTTGTGCGAGCACCCTCCCACGCCACTCGCCACTCTCGACGGCTCTCTGCTTCTGGGCTCCGGCAGCCAGCCGCCGGCCACCACCGCTGTTGACTGCTCCCCCAACCCTTCTGTAGCCCCAGACGTCGCCTCTTCTGGAGCCCCCACCGCCCACGGCGGCACTCCTCCCCCTCCTCCAGCGCTTGCTCTCCCTGCTGGTTGCCCTTGTCCTTACCTCCCTTGCTCCCAACTTCCCCCTTATTCTCCTCTGGCAGCCTTCCTCCTCCCCCTCGAGTTGCCTTCCCCCGTCACTGCCCTTGACCTACCTCCTCCTCCTCTGCTCCCCTCCCTCTGCCCTAGCCCCCCCTCTTGTTCTCTCTTGCTCCCCTCCCTAGCCTGCTGGTCCAGGCTCCCCTCCGTCTGCCCTCTTTTCCCTCCCCCCTCCTGTTGCTCTTCCCTTTGCCCTCCCTTGGCCTCTCCCCCCTCCCCCCTCTTCTGCCTCTCGTCCTTTGGCCCCCTTTTTGCTCCCTGCTCCTCTTCCTTCGCTGGCCGTCCAGGCATCCCTCCCCTTCTTCTATCCTCCTGCCCTCCTGCCTGCCCCCCTGCCTTGCCAGCTGTTCCCTCTTCCCTCCCTCGGCCAACCTCCCTCGGCCATCGCCGACCATCCAAGCATCCCTTCCCCCCCGTCTATCCTCCTGCCCTCCTACCTGTCCCCTTGCTTTCCCCCTGGTCCCCTCTTCCCTCCCTCGGCCCCCTCCCTTGGCCACCACCCCCTCTCTTGGCCCTCCTGTCTCTCTTGCGCCCTAGCTGCCCTCTCTCAGGCTTCTACCTCCGTCCCCCCTCCCCTTCGGTTCTCCTTTGGCCATGTCTGCCCTCCCGATTCTCCCTTGGCCTTGTCTATCCTCCTCCCCCCTCCATCTCTCTTCTCTCTGCTGCCCCTTTGCCATTGGCTCCAGGCTTCAGGTCCCACGGCTACCCTGTTGCCCCACGCGCCTTGGTCGATGATGCACCATCCCCTGCTGCCGTTCAGGTTGGAGCACCTCCCGTTCAGGTCGACGCCCCTCGCGCCCAGATCGTTGCACCTCCCCGTTCAGGTCGATGCTCCCGTGGCTCCCCTGCTGCCCCACGCACCCTGGTCGATGCTCCCGTTCAGGTTGATGCACCCTCCCCTACTGCCGTTCAGGTCGAAGCACCCCCCGTTCGGGTCGATGCATCCCACCCCTGCTGCCGTATTTCTTCAGCATTCGGTTGCTACTGCTTCGCCTACCTGCTGCCGCTGGTGGGCTCTCGTCTATGCTCCGGTGTGGTCCTTCTCACCACTCTTGTGCCCCCGTTCGTGTTCTCACCCACTGATGCGCACTCGTCTTCAGGGTGGGTGGCCCAACCCAAGTGCCGCCCTTCTGCTGGCCATGCTGCAGCCACCGGTGGCCGTGTTCTGCTATAGGGTCCTTCGCCCCTTGTTTGGGCATCGTTGTAGTTTTCCTTTTTGGGCTTTTTGGGCCTTGCCCACTTGTTGTTTGCCCCATCTTTTGGGCCTCGTCTTAGGTCTTCATCTTTTGGGCTTAGTGGGCTTTGCCCACATGTTGTATTTGGGGTCCTCCCTCCTTAGTAGGATGCCCCCCCCTCGACCTTCGTGGCCTCATGTTCCCACAACCCCTTTCCTTTCTGCTTATTATATATAAAATTTCTTGGAAGGTGGTCGGGGTCGAGTATCTCCCCTTGCCCCTTGCAAGTATGACTTTACTGGAAAAAAAAAAGTCTCGACAATAGCAACATCTTTGCCAGCCTCTCGGAGTGGAGCCGCACCAGGAGCATCGATAGCCGAGGATACCTGCTCCTCTCCCCTAGCCTGGCTGACCTCCATATGGTCAATTTCATTAATAAGAGCCAAGGCCCCGGAAGCCCCGGTTTCTTCTTAAACAATTTCTCCCGCTTCTATCTCAGGAGGGCCACTTTTCTCTAGGGCCAACTGTCGTTCGGCTTCAAGTGGCTGAGGTTCCACGACTGCTGTCGATTCGTCAGTCCCCGCAATCACCCCAAGTCCTTCTGGGCCCGCCGCTGCCGCATAGTTTTTGGGGTATCGCAGAGCGATAGGCCGCAAGACTGGCGGGAAGGTTGGGTGACCCGCGCCTAAAGTCGGGAGAGGTATCTGCACCGTGATGGTTGGCAGTACCACCTCAGTCTGCATCAAAAATATATGCATCAAGCAGCTGATATGAAAAGAAGGGAAGAGCAGTAAAGTGCAAAGGGTAGGGAGGCTCCTCACCTCAACTGGCACTAAGCTCAAATCTCCAAGAGCGGCCTCTGTGGCTCCAGCCCCTCCACTCACGAGTGACCCTAATGGCCTAGGGCCACTCCACACCAACCGGGGTGGGCTGAAGGTTGTATAATCACTTTCATAAGCCGAAGACGCCCCGGCATCCTCGGTCTCCGTATCAACCAGTGGGAACTCCTCGTCACTGGAGCCGCCACCATAATCAACTTGCTCAGAAGAGGAAGAGTCCTCTGCCCGTTCTGGACGCTCCACCATCGGGGCAGATGTCTTGCTAATAAGAGCATTGCCCTCAGCAGGGACTTCCTCGGTCGGCTCTATACTAGGAGCTTCAGCCGAATGGATCTCGGGGGCAAGCTCGCCCCCTGAAATGGCTTGCTCCCCAGCAGCAGCTTCCTCCACAGCCCCGGCTTCAGGAAGTAATGTCGGTTGTATTTCAATTGAAATTTAAAGCAAGAAGCAATCAAGCCAACTGAAGACATGATGGCTCGCAGAGTCCCCATGAACAAACTACAAATTACCTTCCATTTCCTGCTTGGGTGTCGGAGAAGGTAGATCTCTCTCAATGGGAGCTATGGGGACTTCCCCTGTCCCTTCTCCAGTCACGTCGCCTGCTGCTGCCTCTAGTCCAACGACCGTAGCAACCGTGCTGGCAACTGCAAAGAAGGATTAGCCAAAGCAGCTAGAGTAGGCAAATAAACTACAAAAGAATGAAGAGCTTACCTTTAGCTTTAGGCCTCTGCGCGCGAGAAGCCTCAAACTCTTCAAAAGATACAACTAGAGGAAGGACGATTGCTGGCTCCTTTTCTGCAGCCTTCCTCCGGCGTGCCCGTGTCACTCGGGTCACTGCCGCTTTGGCCGCGCCACCAGCCTCCCTTAACTGGGATCTGGGTCGCTATCGCGAATCACTAGGAGGTAGTGGTGTTGTGGTCGGGGCCGGCTCGGGAGTCTCAAAATATGTGGGTTTCTGAGCTTTTATTATTAGCTCCCTGAAGTGCCGAGTCTCCTCCAAAGGGAGTCGGACTGCATACGCACGAAGGTGAGAATAATATATGCCGCAATGAAGGAAAGAAGCTGACCGAAGGGCCGGAATGAAGAAATAAAACATACCTACTGGCCCCGTATAGAAAGGGAAAAGAGGCCAATAAAATAGCGACGCACTTTGTCTCTCGAAGCTGCCTTGCGAATAAGCCAACATAAGTCGCCTATCTTCTCACTCTGCTCGGCCAGCAACGCCAAGTCCGTATGGCCACAAGAAGACAGATGATAATATAAGCTTTGATGGTCTAGTCCCCATCCGTCAGCATACTTGAATGAGATGTGGAGGGGCTGACCCAGAATAGCTTCACTTGGGCCGCCCACTGAGAGCCCGTGGGAGCGGAGAAGCGCGAACGGCCAAGGGGTGTTATCATACAAGGCATCCCGCCTATCTTCCCTACGTATGAAAGTCTGATAAGGATGCAATCTATCAACCTCGGGACGCCATTCGGCTACGACCGGGATAGGCTCCTCTACCGGCAGAGGGAGTTGCTGAATAACCACCTGTTCGCCACTTACACGGCATAATCCTCGAAGCGTCTTCACATAGTCATCCCTGCCGATTGTAGGCAGCTTCGGGTCGGCTTTAAATGAATGGCTCTTCGCAGCTTTTCGGGCTTCCAGATAAGCCCACACCTCTGTGTTAGTCCAAGACTTCAACTTCTTCAAGTAAGAAGGTTCAATGTCAAGGACTGGCTCCGGTTGGGAGTCCAAAAATCTGTGCTCCGCAACGGCCCAGCAGTCCCGGTGGGAGCTCCTGTAAAATCCCATCCACGCATTCCACCATTTGATATATTCGGGGGTGACGCGGGGGAAATGAGTAGGGGTTGGCACCCAGAATGAAACATCTTCTTGGCGGTGGAAGTAGTCCCACCATATTCGGGCATCATCATTGGATACTTGCCCGGCCCTGTGCCTGTTTGGCAATGCAAATTACGAGGAGGAATGAGGAATGTGCTAATCATAGCCAAAGTTTCAGCTGAAGCAGAACGGATAGTATGGCTCCAGCCACAGAATGCCACTCTTTCGGAATACAAGGACACTTGGTCTGATAGCCAGCGCCCAATCAACCAGTTCTTGCTCCAGAATGGGTCTTGTGCACCTCGCGCCAGAGATCGGATGGATATATTCTTCTATCTCAAAAACCTTGCACTGCCTTGTCCTGTTCACCAACGGGCTTGAATGAGCAGCTAAGCTCCAAAAGTGAAGAACCTCGGGTGAATCCATGGGAATCCGGGTCAGCTTGTCCCGAATGGCGAAGAGCTGTTCCGCTATTGATGTCGGTTCAGCACTCGTGAACTCTATCATCCGTTGAACAAGATGAGCTGATTGCAATACCCGAGGAGCAGCCTCCGGGAACAGGGTGCAGACCCAAGCATTGAAGTAATGTAACAGACCAACCGTCCACAAATTCCTTGGGAGTCACAATTTTTGCAAATCTCCCAGCATCTTGAAAACAAGGCACAAGGCTACCGGGCAAAGGGACAGCTTCGTGCCCTAAGCCATCAGACAGGCGGGGTAGATGGCCTCCGCTCTGATCACGCTCTCGTCGCCTTGCGGGAGAGCAAAAGAAGAGATCCAATAGGTCAGATATGCAGCACAATGAGTGACTGCATCAACACCAGTGGGGTTCGGGTCCTCCCTTTGCTCTCCCCTCGAAGATGATGATGCGACGGCCTGTCGCCGGCCCCTCTTCTTCCTCTTCGGAGCCATCGACGCTACTGCATGGAAGTCCTCATACCTCTTCTTCCCGCCGAAGAAATGCTAGAGCCAGGTGCCCATCCGCACTCGCCTCTTCTCATCCAGCTTTCGAGCCTCCCTCGTGTCATACGACGAGCGGCAAAGGGTACGGTATGCCTTCATCAAATAACGATAGGCGTAACCTGCCAAGTACCGACCTTCGCCGTCGGTCTGATCCTTTAACTAGTCTGGCCAGCAAACCTCCTCGTACGGTTCTCCATCAATAAGTAGGCCACTAAGTTGCGAGAGGCTCCATAGATCTAAAGAAGTCTCTCCCTCTGAAGTATAGAAAGTGTTGTACTCGGGGCAGAATACTTCGATCATGCCGCAGCATAGACCTCGAGATATGGGGTAGTGGTACCTCGAGGCGTACACACTTTGGTAGATCCCAGCCCTGGTCAACATGGGAGCATAGTGTTGCAGCACATAATCTGTAAATTCTACAGCTCCAGGTCTGAATGCACGGGCGTCGATGGCACTCAGCTCGGCAAACCACCCCACAGATATCTGATGCTTAAAACGGACCGCCAGGCAGTCCAACAGAAAGGATTCCTCTCTATACCCCCATTTCAACGAGGCAAGAAATAAGCCAAAGATCAGCTTCTCCCGGTCTACACGACCTGCGGAATCATTCCACCAAGCAGGCACGAATTCAGGGGCCCTAGTCAGCAGTCCATCTTCTGGAGCCAGATCTTGCAGTCCAAGCACAACGCTCCATTTCCTGACTTCCCCGGGGTGGTAGATAGGCCTTCCCCGCACCACACACTCTGTCAAACTATCCCTCTCCACTAGCAATGCTTGCTCGGCTTTGTGGACAAGGAACATGTCTCTCTTCCCCTGAAGATTGACGTGCCTAAGGAAGGACATCAGATGTTTCTCTTTGGGGTGATCCCTTCTGACAGCGCCTTCCCAGTCATATTGAAAAGAATCACCCCCAAGGATGAGGAGGTAGCTAGTATCTACTGTGTTGGTCTCTGAGTCTGAAGATTCTGCGACCACGGCAAGCTGATCGTGCCCCCGACCCAGGGAAAGAACATTCTCCCATGTCACCACGGCACGGGGGGCAAAAGAAGAAGATCCAGATGCCATTGTTATTTGTAAAAAGTCACATCAAAGAATAAACAAGGTCAGAAAATAGTTGATTAAGACAAATTTCTGACAAAATTTCGGCAGAGTCTCCCCAGCACGGGAGATTGCCAAAGACAAGCGGGAACACGTCCACCAAGGGAATGGTCCCTAAAAGCAGCCATTGGCATTACACCGAGGCCAAACGGGACACCCGGGGGAGTAGCTCCGAGGGCAAGCCCTACTAGGAGCCTCCCGGGGTCCGAAAATTGGGATTCAAATCCCTAAACTGCAATAGTCTCTCACTCGCTCAAGGGATGCCCTCTCAACACTCTCAGCGCCGTGGGGAGAAAAGGAGGAAGAGAGAGAAAGTTCCTGTGCGAATGAGGAGGAATGAAGAAAAAATCAAGAAGAAAAAATATATAAGGGGGAGCCTCTCCTTGGTTAATCCGGCGCGGTATTTACTGCGCCGAATTAACACCCTTCAGCAAAAAGGCACGCCGGTTAGGGGCGCGCCGAATTAACCCCTTCCAAGCACAAGAGGCGCGCCGGATTAACCTCTGATCCCCAAGGGCGCGCCGAATTAACCCCTTTAATGCCACGACAGATTAGCATCCGTGTCGGATTAAGGGCCGTTTCGAGCTTCCATCAATCAAAGAGGATATCAATCCAGGCGAGGCTCATCCGTCGGTCTTGCTACACTAGTGTCTCGCTCACAACACCCACGGCTGGGGGGCATTTGTTGGCACTCAAAATGTGATTAACGGCGATCAAGCCTCAAAGACAAATGACACGGCCCACTGAAGCACAGAAGCTGATGGATATCAACATACTGAAGTCTTCTCAAGCTGCTGGAGCCTCAAGTCACCTAGTATGAACACCAGGGACTTCACCTCAGGAGAATCGAGATGAATTCACAACCAACCGGCAGTGGGACCAAGCCTGCCTAATGAACCGACATTGATTCCGTCATGCCGCATACACTACGCGCGCTGTCCGACCAAGGACAACGGTCTACCCGATGGTCCGCCACCTTATGAAAGATTCTCCTGAGATGAAAGAATGCCCTTAGCTCTTCAGAATGGAGGACAGAGGGCTCTGTCGGTAGAAGATCCCGATTACCCGGCACGGGTACAGCTTCTCGCCAAGTTGGGTCCGTTAGTGGTCGAATGATCACCCAATCAAGGCGAACTATCCCGGGTGTTACTCCACCCTTCAAGAAGCTTTGAACACAAGTCAGGCTGAGCTAGCAGCATGAATCATAGTGCCGAAGGCCGTGTCAGCAAAAAACCTGCGTGTTCAAACCAGAGATACTCGAGGTTCCGAGAGGGGCCATACGTCATCTCGAGAGCTTCGTCAAGGTTTCCCATCAAGTTTTTGAAGGACTGCGGTGAGATGAATGGTCACGGTGACTCCCGGGACCATTTTCGGACCCACCGGCTAACCCACGTCAAGCGGAAGGAGCTAATATAGCGCGCCCCTCACCGGCGTGCCCCCTTAGTCGGCGCCCTCAATTCCGGCGTACCAAAAAGTTTGGAGAACTTCCCTTACCCGGCCCGCTATTTCCCACGCCGGATTAGGCTCTTCTATATAACATACACTTGGTTCGACTAAGTGAAAAGAAAAAAAAAAAGAAGAGGAGGAAAGAAAAAGAAGAGAGGAAAAAAGGAGCAAAAAAAAAAGAGAGAGAAGAACGATCGAGAGAAAGTCGAACACATAGAGAGACCGAGTGATCGCCGGGGAGAGGGTGACCACCAATCAGACCCAAGGGAGAGAGGGTTTCTTTCTTGTGGAAGAAGGGTTTCTTTCAGAGAGTCTCCGAGCCACCGCCGTTATCCTCGGCTCTGCCCGAAGTCCTCCGGAGCCAGAGAAGAAGAACGAGATTCCGATACTATGTTCTGGGAATAGATGGGTTGCGTGGTTTTTCCTCTCCGCCGTCTTCCCGATTCTTCCCTTCTGAGTCAATGTAAGCAAGAGGGGGGGAGGGCGATGATATGAGCCAATCTCCCCCCCTCTCTCCATTTCTTCCTTCCGTTTTCTTCTGCAAACCTCTCTTCAACTGTGGAATGGTGTCCGTGCTACAACGTCGGCGCCAGAGCTTTGTAATATATATATTGGCTCCCTGTTCACGGGATGAATGATTTGAATATACCATTTAACAGATTGGATGCATAATGTTGTGCCCCTCTCTCACCTTCCTTTCAATTTGCATGTTTAATTGTAGCTCCGTGTGCTTGTTTGCCGAATCTGGGTTCCCCAATGTTGGATGTGCCCTGGAACTCCATGGGCTGCATAAATATTTCCCCCTCCCCGGGGCCTTCATGCCAACACGCCAATTGTGTTTCGCATCGTCTATTCTGTGGGTGCGTGACTAGAGGCATACTTATGTATGCACCTTTGGCCGTCCCAACTGGGGGTTGATTCTTCAACGACTCTCTGCAATATCCTTTGCCCCTTTCTCTGCACAGCAACTATACGACTCCGTGGGTGTTAGTCTAACCTCGTGAGCATTAACATACTAGCTATGTGAATGGAAATCTGTCATTGAACTAAATGCATCTCATACCGAATGTCTTTTCTCCTCCCGTTTGTGGTTTATAGTCATTGGATTGTCTTCGTTCCGTTGACCTTGTCCCAGTAATCCGGGGAGGGGGACATCCCCCACTGTTTCATAGAATCGTTGATTGGCCAAAGGGGCTCCATCTGTGAGTGATGGATATCCCCTACGGGCCACAAGATGAATAGTAATAGGGGGCTTCAGCCCGACAATTTGAACCCATAGTCCTTAGGGACTTTGTGGTGACTAAGGGATGTGTGCCCCTCGTAGGCCAGTCCTCGGGGCTTCCATCCCTAACAGTCATCCTTCCCCTGGGTATAGTGCAGACTAGAGGTCACTCACCCCTCGTAGGCTGGCCCTCGGGGTTGTTGCTTCCCTCATTACTCACCTTATCCACTTGTCCAACCCACGGAGCCATGGTGCCCCTCGTAGGCTAGTCCTCGGGGTTTCCTATCCGATTGGGATATGCTGGCTGCCATTGTGCCGACCGGCTATTTAGGGGCTTACTCCACACGTGAGTATGACCCCGTTTCTCCCTTGCAATCCTTCAAGGACGGGGGAGATGCTGCCAAATTTTTGTCAAGATTCTTAAATTAATAAAGTTATCTCCATGAATTAGCCTCGATAAAACATAAGTTCTTAAGCAATAAACTTCCGTGCTCGAGTATGTGTAGATATATTTTCTCCTCTTACTTAAAGGAAGATGTGTTATGAATAAATCGATATGCAATGAATAAGTGAAAAATAGAAAGAGGAGAACAGAAAACTAAAATGACCAGGATCGCCACCAAAGCGCCGAACGTGATGAACACGCCGTGCTTTGGAAAGGAAGGGGAGACACTCACCTGGCTCCAGCACTGGGAAGATGAGCGGTTGATAGAGAACCGCCTATAGGACGCACGGTTTTATGATAGACCGCTTAAGGGTGCTGCAGAAGGTGCGGGATGAAGCACTCCTGGATGTTGAACGGCTCTATAACGATCGTCGGACGAAAAAGAACGGCCGAAGATGCACCGCACGTCTCCTTGCACGGACTGAAGAGAACCGCTCGAGACCACCAAGCCAGAAGTCGCAAAGGGGTCCAACCTCCACCCTCTCCAGCCGGCCAGAGGGGATGGGCCTCATGCTAGGAACTGCTGACAGGTAAAACAACGTAAAGAAACAAAGAAACAACCTAGATTAGAACTGAATAGTGCAGTAAATGTCGAAATAATGAGGAATGAACGTGGCTAAATGGAAAGGGGGATACCTGGGGGATTTTAAACCCCTAGGGTGTCAAAAAACGTAGGTAGGTGTGTGCATGGCAATGAAGATGAAGGAGAACGTGGGAGAAAGTGTGAAAAGCAATGCATGCAATAACAAGGAGGACGAAAACAATCAAACAGGAAAGGACTCAAAACCAAACTACTCCCTGAACCGAAGGCTTGTATGGACGTAGAAAGCCTCCCTCCTTGGTGCTAGGTCGCTCAAGAATGCGGCAGGGCTTCGCCGTCGACCAAAAACCTCCCCCCTTTTCAAGCTTGGCCTTTAGGGTCTATTTATAGAGCCTAGAAAGCCTAACTCGAAACTAGGGTTTAGAGTCATTTTCAGGCCAAGATTATCAAAAAAAATCGTAGATAAATGAATCATCTTTTATCCAGTCGAAACGGCACTTAAAATGGTTGAATATCCGCGAAGAAAATGATGAAAGAAGTTGGGGATAAAACCACAGATAAAAGGGATAAAACCACGGATAAAAGGGATAAAAATTGTTGAAATTCAGGAATCGAACAGATGAACGGTCTTACGATAGACCGCTCAACTTAATGTGCGGCTATGTTAGGACCGTTCAACCACGTCGGTGGAAATTTAAAAGAAATCTAAAATAATCCAGCTTATCCCTCGAACTGACCGAAACGTTCGCCGTTGGACTCTCATAGAAGAACGGCTCAGATGAGACCGTTCAACAGTAGAGCAGCCAAGGACGAACCGTTCTATCCTTATCGGTGATAATTCAATTAATTGGATAATCATCTGGGAAAACCACCAAGCGCAGGACTCTGGACGATGAGCGGCCACTTTCCGTCCGTTCATCATATTGAGCGACTAGGTTAGGACTGCATAAATGCTTGACGGTGGAAATTCAGAAAATTAGCCAAAATGTTCCAAAATATATGGACGGCCTGTAGTCAACTGCACATGGATTGAGCGGTCATGGATGAACCGTACATGCACGTGGGCGTTGAAACTTATAGAAAAAGCCCAATCAACAAAAACCAAGGCCCATTAAGCCCTGAATCAACTTGGACCTAACCAAGGAGGGAGGCAACCCATAAAACTGGTCCCAAAATATGCCTAAAAATAGCCCCAACGAGTGATGGGTAACTCGAGGCATCAACAAAGGGGAGTAAGAGAAACGACTCAACTTATCGACATAAAACGGGTGTCAACAGATGCCCCTCCTTAACGTCCTCTTTGCAGGGGAGCGAGCAGAGGTGAAGCGGAAGTGACATGGAACATGGAGATGAAGCGGAGTTGCAGCGGAGTGGACCGGAAAAATAGGCGTTAAGGTAAAACGACACCCGTTTTTACCAACAAGTGACAAGAATCTTCCGAGAAACTCTGAACCACACACAAGGAATGATCAAACCAAAAGTGACACCAGTCTGGAGGAACTAAACTAAATGAAATAAACTGACAAGACCAACCTCATGGGGGACACAATCCCGCGGTCCAATGAGGAGGCCACAAAAGCAGGCATCAAAAGTAAAGGAAACATGTTAAAGCTCCAGACGGGGACCTTTCAATCAACCAATCCAAGCGAATCGACCAAAGAGAACCTTCCAACTCAGAGTGGAATTAGTTCCTCTTACTCAAACACTGAACGTACATCTAACCATCACTGACGGGACATTCTTCAAGCAAACCATGGGTCATGAAAGCTCAAAAGATGCTTATGATGCATGCTGGGCTAAAAATAAAAGAAATCATTAAAATAAATGCAAAGAAAGATTAAAATATAAAATACTCAGAAATAATATTGCTAAGCTAGAAAAGTCAGAGTCAAGATACCATCCGCAACCAAGGCGTGCAGGATAGAACCATCCTCCCCGTGACATCCCAACCTAACGGCCTATCCAAAGATTAAATACGTGAACCTGGATCATCATCGTTTTTGTTAAAGGGGAACGTCAGATCCTGGAACACGTAGATAACCAACTGGTTCTCGAGATAATATAGTACCATATAATAATGCAATAAGGGTGACATGGATAGAAGCCCATACCTGACTTACCTGTGCAGACGAAACGGCAAGTGAAAGTTCTGGATGCTGCACACAAATTTGTTAACAATATTTGCAATAACATCAAAATTCATCAACTGAACACCAAGTGCAGATATAGGGAGCCAAACAACTTCAAACATGAACGGTTAAGTACGAACCGCCCCAAGAAGAACGGCTACGGGAGAACCGTATGTATTATAGAATTTGAACCGACTTAAGCATCCTACCGTTGAAGATGAAATGTCATAGAGCAACCGCACAAACAATGGACAGGAATCTTCCACATAATTTTTTCGTCATTTTTCAGGATTTAATTAGAATTGTTTGAGTTTTTAAAAGGGAAAATAAGGTTTTTATATAAATAAATAAATATAATAATTATAATTATATCATAACCCCTTTTTTTTTCTTTCCCTAATCTCCATTCCCATTTCCCCCTCGTCGACCTCACTCTCGCTCTCTCTCTCCGTTCGTCCTCTCCCTCCTTCCTAGGGGAATCGGGTGAAACGATGGCGGTTCGAGGCATGGAGCAAGCCGTTGGAATCCTCGCGTCGAGTGGGGCGCGTTAACGCCCACCTTGACGTGGTTTGCGGCTCGTGGGAGCGAGACGGGGCGAGGAGGCTCGATGGTTCCTTTCCCTTGCATGTGGCTTAATCGGCCGTTCCGGCTTGAACGAGGTAGGGGGATGGAATCCCGAACTCGCTAGGAGGCTTCCCCATAGCATGTTTTCTTTGTTAAGCTCCTATGGCATGCATAATAGATATTTTTCATTTTTGTGCTTAAGCTTTGTTCTTTGCATTTAATCCATTGTAAGCGTTGTAATTGAACGTTCTAGTAGTATATTATTGTTGTGGACGTGTGGTTTGACAGGAAAATAGGTTTTTCATCGTTACCCGGTGATTTCGGTCACCCGGGAGGGAACCCATTTTCAAATATAACCCGTCCGTAACCCAGACGGTGTGACGGCCCTACCAGTAACCGTCACACTGGTAACGGTCCCCATGGGACGCGTTACAGTCCTGTGACGGACCTAAGTAGGTGCGTCACAGTGTGTGTACGGTCGAGCCCACGACCGTTACATTTCATTTGACTATAGTTGACCTGGTAAGGCGGTTGGCCTGACGGCCTATCGGGCGACCGTCAGGGCGTCGTAACGCGCCTCCGGGGGCGCGTCACACCCTGTTTGATCGGTTAGAAAAACTGTGGTTAATTTTCAGCTTCGGGTGGCTCTAACGGCCATGGGGGGATGCGTCACAGTCAATGTAACGCACCACCCCACGACCGTCACACTCTGTGACGTGGTGGCAGCAGTCCGTCACACTCCTTTTAGCTTCCAAAAGTTGCCTGTTCATTCTTTAATGCTTTCCACAATAATTATACGCCATGTTTGAGTTATTTTATGAAATAATGGCATATTTTTAGATCCCAATAGAGTAGCTTTTCTTTCCTTGCAATGGAGCCAATGTTGTAGCCCTAAGGCCTTTGAGTTGCCGACCCGCCTGGGGATGGCGAAGGGGTGTTCCCGTCACACGGTTTGTAAGCTAGTTCCGTGGGCTCCCAGCCAGCGGTAGCGTCCTGCCGAGGGAGAAAACTAGCTAGAGGGCCTGGCTCAGGCGAGAGTCAGTGTGTGCACACGTGGTCGGAGGCTTTGGACTGACACTGACGAGTGTCACTCTAACTGGTCACTTGGTTTGGTACTATTTACGTGCTCTGCTTGTCGTGTTACGGACTGCGAGTGCTTGAGACGCAGTGTAAGCCGTCAGTGGACGCATCTGGTTTCTCTTCCTAGTGGTTGTCCTGTTCCCTATGGCTTAGTTAGTTGACGCACATTCTATTGGTAGATTTAGTTTTTATCGTTTGGATTTATTTGTTATTGGCATGTATTAGCTGTTATACCTGTTCAGTTAGATTTATAGCTTTCAGTCTTTAGTTGTAATCATGCCATTGCCCGTTCATTTATTTAAATGAATGCTCTAATTGCTTTAATTTCGCAAGATGGCATGTTTAGCACGAGGTAGAGATCCGCGTGACTCCTACTGAGTCTAGCTGTGACTCACCCTTCTCCTTTCAGGCGAGCCGCGCCCGCCGTCTCCCGCTGTTTCCCGTGTACTCGGAGACCGTTCTTAGCTGCCAGCAGTTGACGGGTCACCTTTTTGGCCTTGTTTGTACTTTTGCCAGGGTATGCCCCGAGTAGTTGTACCTTGTGGACTCGCACCCTTGTGCCCTCTCGACTAGTTTATATATTTAGCACTCTGTTTATTTTGAAATTGCTTCCGCACTCCTGTTAAATTTTATTGATTAATGAAGATTATGCGCGCTTGTGATTGCGATTCATTATACATCCCCTCGACAAACTCCACTAACCCTTCAGGGGCCTCATCAGCCTCTTGGGTGGCTTCCCCAGTTCTGGATATCGGTGTATCGATGTTATTGGTATATCGGTATCTGGAGCTCTGGTTCGTCACAGTTGGTATCAGAGCGAAGTTGAGGATTTGTATAAGGAATTGGAATTTACACTTGTCCAGAGTTGGTCCTATTGTCTCGTCTATTGCTGGCTTAGGATGTTTTCCGTACGATTGATGGATTTGCTGTTGTTTTATGTGTTCGGTAGTTGCAATTATGCCGCCTCGTCGAGGAAGACCTCCTCGAGTTCCTAGACATGCACCTAGAGAAGAGAGTGGTTCTGCTCAGCCGCCTACAGTTCCTGTAGTTCCTCCTCCAGCGCCAGTCGTTGCTCCTCAAGTTGAAGTGCCTGGTAGTCGCGGCAAGGCTCTTAAAGAGTTTATTCTATTCAATCCGCCAGCTTTTGATGGACAGGCAGACCCAGAGGTAGCGAGGCAGTGGCTGGATGCGATCGAGCGCGTGTTCCTATCTATGGAGTGCGCGGAGGATGAAAAGGTAATGCTAGCAGCGTTTCAACTCCAAGGTACAGCTATTACATGGTAGAAAGCCGAGTGGCAGATTGCTTTTCGTTCTAGGCCCCTTCGGCAGATCACTTGGGCAGAGTTTATTGCAGTCTTCGAGCGTGCATATACTCCTGCCTGTTTGCAAATGGCAAAGATGTACCAGTTCATGGAATTGATTCAGGGCGATATGTCTGTGCTTCAATATCGGAACAAATTTATGGAATTGGGTCAATATGCGCCACATGTGCTTGCTAATGAGGCATTGAAGACTCAGCAGTTCTTACAAGGATTGAGGCCAGAGTTGAAGTTGCCGTTGATTGCAAGTGGAGTGGCTGATCTTGATAGTGCGTGCCAGGTAGTGGTAGCACTTGAGCTAGAGATGGCGAGACCAGGAGGATATTCTCAAGCTGGGTCGGTTCAGCCGACGGTTCAGTTTCCACAGACTTACCGACCGCCAGTGTCAGGAGTTCCCTCTGTTGCGCCAAATGTTAGCAGTGTTTCTTCCTCTTCCAAGCCCAAGTTCAAAAGGTTCAAGAAGAAGAAGAAGTTCTTTAAGTAGCCATCATCTGGTACTGGTACTGTTCAGCAGCAGACAGCGCCTTCTTCCCAGAGTCGTCAAGGTTCTGCTATCAGTCAGTCGAGGACATGTGCGAGGTGTGGTGGAAGCCATCGGGGACAGCCGTGTTCTCTTCCAATAGTCTGTTTCCGTTGTAACCAGCCAGGTCATGTGGTTCGAGATTTCCCACTGAGGCCAAAACCAATGCAAACTCCTCAGTTTTCTCAACCTCAGCAGATGCAATTTAGACCTCCTCCTTTACCCCAACCTCAGCAACAATTCTTTTCTCAAGCTTCAGCGTCTTCCCAGCAGTCTTCAGCTGGATCCAAGAAGCAAAAGGGCAAGGTTTCTCACATTTCTCGAGCTGAAGCGATTGCATCCCATCTGGTTGAAGGTATGATTATGCTTTATGGTCATTCAGCACGTGTCTTATTTGATTCTGGTGCTTCTCACTCTTTTATCTCTAAGGATTTCATTGCATGCATCGAGGAGCCGACATCAGAAACGACATGTGAACTGTTTGTTGAGTTGCCTTCTGGAGATTTTATGATCACGCCTCTGTGTTTGGAAGAATCTCCTATTATGATTAATAATCATCAGTTGCCGGTGAGATTATATGCGTTGCAACTGGTAGATTATGACATCATTCTGGGTATGGATTGGTTGGAGCAATTTGGAGCTGTGGTTGACTGCAGATCGAAGAAAGTCTATTTTCAGCCACAGGGAAAATCAACATTTTATTTCCAAGGTATTCGATCCCGCTCTTCTCGCTTGATCATTTCTGCTATTCGAGCCTGTAGATTGCTTAGTGCAGGTTGCCAGGGGTTCTTAGCTTTTGTGGTTGCTGTTGAGAAACCACGACAGGACGTCAGTGATATTCCTGTTGTCTGTGAGTTCCCTGATGTGTTTCCTGACGAGTTGCCAGGCTTGCCTCCAGAGCGAGAAATAGAAATGGTGATTGAATTGATTCCAGGTACAACCCCGTTAGCAAAGGCACCGTACCGAATGGCTCTAGCTGAACTAAAAGAACTGTGAGCACAGTTACTTGAATTGCTGGAAAAATGCTATATTCACCCCAATTTTTCTCCGTGGAGTGCTCCAGTATTGTTTGTGAAAAAGAAAGATGGAAGCCTGAGGCTTTGTATTGATTACAGACAATTGAATCAGGTGACTATCAAGAATAAATATCCGCTTCCCAGGAGTGATGATTTGTTTGACCAGTTACAGTCTGCTACTATCTTTTCGCAGATTGACCTTCGGTCTGGCTATTTTCAATTGCGGATCCGGGAGTCTGATGTGGAGAAGACAGCTTTCAGTACTCGTTATGGTCACTATGAATTTTTGGTAATGCTATTTGGCTTAACAAATGCTCCAGCAGCTTTCATGGACCTAATGCAGCATGTTTTCCGCTCATATCTAGATCAGTTCATGGTAATCTGTGTAGATGATAATCTGATTTACTCTGCTTCTGATGAAGATCATGTGCAGCATTTGAGGATCGTTCTGCAGACTCTAAGAGATCACGAGCTCTATGCAAAGTTCAGTAAATGTGATATTTGGCTTCGGGAGAATCATTTTCTTGGCCACGTGATTTCTAGTGACGGAGTAGCAGTAGACCCTGCAAAGATTGAAGCTGTTCTAAATTGGCAGAGACCAAGAACTGTGACAGAGATCAGAAGCTTCTTAGGTTTGGATGGGTATTATCAAAGATTCATCTAGGATTTTGTAAAGATTGCAGCACCAATGACTAGACTGACTCGTAAAGATGTACCTTTTGTCTAGTCGGATCAGTGTGAGGATAGCTTTGTTGAATTGAAAAGGCTCTTATTCTTCTCCAGTGTTGACTTTGCCGTCCGGCTCGGGTGGATTTGTGGTTTGCACAGACGCTTCTCGAGTGGGGTTAGGTGCAGTGCTGATGCAACATGGAAAGGTTATCGCTTATGCATCTCGACAATTGAAACAACACGAGGAGAATTATCCCACGCATGATCTGGAGTTAGATGCAGTTGTTTTTGCTTTAAAGATCTGGAGACATTATCTCTATGGTGAGAAGTTTCAAATTTTTACTGATCATCAGAGTTTACAGTATATATTCTCCTAGAAAGATCTGAATCTCAGACAGCGTCGCTGGATGGAATACATGAAAGATTATGACTTTACACTCTCCTATCAACCGGGTAAAATAAATGTAGTGGCTGATGCTCTGAGCAGGAAGGTGCAAGTCAGTCATCTGTTGCTTCATGAATGAAATTGTGGGAACAGCTTCTGAGAGAGGCACTTAACATAGAGATTCCTGCCGATCCGAGGACAGCAGTTTGTGCTAGTTTGGCTTTGGGTTCAGCTTTATATCAGCAGATTAAAGAAGCTCAGCAAGCTGATCCTGATTTGGCTCATATTATATAAAAATATGATGTTGAATTTGATGATGAGATGGTTGTAAGTTTCCATGGCAGAGTGTATGTTCCCACCGATGATACATTGAGACATGTGATTCTGAGTGAAGCCCATGGGTCCTGATTTGCTATTCACCCAGGCACCACTAAGATGTATCAGAATTTGAAAAAGCAGTTTTGGTGGCCAGGTATGAAGAAAGATGTGGCTGTATTTGTTTCTAAGTGCTTGACTTGTCAGCAGGTTAAAGCCGAACATCAAAAGCCAGGTGGATTGCTTCAGCCGTTAGAAATTCGAATGTGGAAATGGGATCATGTCACTACAGATTTTGTGGTGGGTTTACCTCAGACTTCACAGGGTTTTGATGGTATCTGGTTGCTTGTTGACAGATTAACTAAGACTGCCAGATTATTGCCGATAAAAGTTTCCTAGAGTGTGCAGAAGTTGGCTGAGCTTTATGTTCAAAAGATTGTGCCACTGCATGGAATTCCAATTTCACTTGTGTCTGATCGTGATCCACGGTTTACCTCCGACTTCTGGCGTAGTTTTCAGAAAGCTTTGGGCATTGAGTTAGCCTTCAGTTCAGCGTATCACCTGCAGTCAGATGGACAGTCGGAAAGGACTATTCAGACTCTGGAAGATATGCTGAGGTCATGTTGCCTAGATTGGCAAGGTTCGTGGAGTCAACTTTTGCCACTTGTTGAATTTGCTTATAATAACAGTTATCATTCCAGCATCGGCATGGCTCCTTATGAAGCGCTGTATGGTCATCCTTGTCGTACTCCCTTGAACTGGTTTGATGTTGGGGATAGACTTTTGACGGGACCTGACATGGTGCAGCAATGTTCTAATGTGGTTCGTCTGATCAGGCAGAGATTGTTGACAGCTCAAAGTCGACAGAAAAGCTATGCAGATCAGCGCAGACGTTCACTGTAGTTTGAGCCTTGAGACATGGTTTTTGTCAAGGTATCTCCAATGAAATGTGTTTCCAGATTTGGGAAGCGTGGAACACTTAGTCTGCGTTATGTTGGCCCATTTCCTATTGTTGAATCTGTGGGTCAGGTAGCTTATCGACTGCAACTTCCGGTGGCTATACAAGCTATTCATGATGTGTTCCACCTCTCTCAGCTAAGGAAATATGTATCTGATGCATCCCATGTCCTCGATGACTCTGTTTGACCCGAAGTGACTGCTGATTTATCTACACCAGAGTTTACTATTAGAATAGAAGACCGTCGTGAGCAACGGTTGAGAAATAAGGTTATCCTTCTGGTAAGAGTCGCTTGGCAACGCCACTCCGGTAATGAGTCTACTTGGGAACGTGAAGATGAGATGCGTCAACTTTTTCCTTTCTTATTCCAGTAAGGTATAATTCTTTTTCTCAGTTTCCTCCTTATCCACTATTTTAAAATTTCGAGGGTGAAATTTTTATTAGGAGGGAGGGACTGTAAGGCCCGTGTCTTAATTAATCCTTAGTGGTTCGGACCTAGAATTCATTCTAGAATTTTCAGCTATTTTCCTAGATTTTTAGGAATTTTTTCGGCATTTTTCAGGATTTAATTAGAATTGTTTGAGTTTTTAAAAGGGAAAATAAGGTTTTTATATAAATAAATAAATATAATAATAATAATTATATCATATTTTTCTTTCCCTAATCCCCATTCCCATTTCCCCCTCGTCGACCTCACTCTCGCTCCCTCTCTCCGTTCGCCCTCTCCCTCCTTCCTAGGGGAATCGGGTGAAACGGCGGCGGGTCGAGGCGTGGAGCACGCCATTGGAATCCTCGCGTCGAGTGGAGCGCGTTGACGCCCACCTTGACGTGGTTTGCAGCTCGTGGGAGTGAGATGGGGCGAGGAGGCTCGGTGGTTCCTTTCCCTTGCATGTGGCTTAATCGGCCGTTCCGACTTGAACGAGGTAGGGGATGGAATCCCGAACTCGCTAGGAGCCTTCCCCATAGCATGTTTTCTTTGTTAAGCTCCTATGGCATGCATAATTGATATTTTTCATTTTTGTGTTTAAGCTTCGTTCTTTGCGTTTAATCCATTGTAAGTGTTGTAATTGAACGTTCTAGTAGTATATTATTATTGTGGACGTGTGCTTTGATAGGAAAATAGGTTTTTCGTCGTTACCCGATGATTTCAGTCGCCCGGGAGGGAACCCATTTTCAAATATAACCCGTCCGTAACCCAGACGGTGTGACGGCCCTACCAGGAACTGTCACACTGGTAACGGTCCCCATGGGACGCGTTACAGTCCTGTGACGGACCTAAGTAGGTGCGTCACAGTATGTGTAACGGTCGAGCCCACGACCGTTACATTTCATTTGACTAAAGTTGACCGGGTAAGGTGGTTGGCCTGACGGCCTGTCGGGCGACCGTCAGGGCGTCGTAACGTGCCTCCGGGGGCGCATCACACCCTGTTTGATTGGTTAGAAAAACTGTGGTTAATTTTCAGCTTCGGGTGGCTCTAACGGCCATGGGGGGATGCGTCACAGTCAATGTAACGCACCACCCCACGACCGTCACGCTCTGTGACGCGGTGGTAGTAGTCCGTCACACTCCTTTTAGCTTCCAAAAGCCGCATGTTCATTCTTTAATGCTTTCCACAATAATTATACGCCATGTTTGAGTTATTTTATGAAATAATGGCATATTTTTAGATCCCAATAGAGTAGCTTTTCTTTCCTTGCAATGGAGCCAATGTTGTAGCCCTAAGGCCTTTGAGTTGCCGACCCGCCTGGGGATGGCGAAGGGGTGTTCCCATCACACGGTTTGTAAGGTAGTTCCGTGGGCCCCCGGCCAGCGGTAGCGTCCTGCCGAGGGAGAAAACTAGCTAGAGGGCCTGGCTCAGGCGAGAGTCAGTGTGCGCACACATGGTCGGAGGCTTTGGACTGACACTGACGAGTGTCACTCTGACTGGTCACTTGGTTTGGTACTATTTACGCGCTCTGCTTGTCGTTTTACGGATTGCGAGTGCTTGAGACGCAGTGTAAGCCGTCAGTGGACGCATCTGGTTTCTCTTCCCAGTGGTTGTCTGGTTCCCTGTGGCTTAGTTAGTTGAGGCACATTCTATTGGTAGATTTAATTTTTGTCGTTTGGATTTAATTGTTATTGGCATGTATTAGCTGTTATACCTGTTCAGTTAGATTTACAGCTTTCAGTCTTTAATTTTAATCATGCCATTGCCCGTTCATTTATTTAAATGCATGCTCTAATTGCTTTAATTTCGCAAGATGGCATGTTTAGCACGAGGTAGGGATCCGCGTGACCCCTACTGAGTCGGCTGTGACTCACCCTTCTCCTTTTAGGTGAGCCGCGCCCGCCATCTCCCGGTGTTTCCCGTGTGCTCGGAGACCGTTCTTAGCTGCCAGCAGTTGACGGGTCACCTTTTTAGCCTTGTTTGTACTTTTGCCGGGGTATGCCCCGAGTAGTTGTACCTTGTGGACTCGCACCCTTGTGCCCTCTCAACTAGTTTATATATTTAGCACTCTGTTTATTTTGAAATTGCTTCCGCACTCTTGTTAAATTTTATTGCTTAATGAAGATTATGCGCGCTTGTGATTGCGATTCGTTATACTTCCCCTTGACAAACTCCACTAACCCTTCAAGGGCCTTATCAGCCTCTTGGGTGGCTTCCCCAGTTCTGGATATTGGTGTATCGATGTTATCGGTATATCGGTATCCGCAGCTCTGGGTCGTCACAAAGCCCGTCACCCCGAGATGGCCGGAGAGGAGGCAACCGAGCCGCCGCCGTCGACCACCGCCACGGTGGTGATCACCGAAGGACCACCGCCCGTGGTGGCGCCGACTATGTCTATGGCCGAGGGGGACACACTCCCGCCACCGCCCGTAGCTGAAGAGGAAGTCAGAGTAGCCACAGCCGAGGAAGAGGTCACCATCGTTGAAGAAGATGCATTGGCGGGGAGGCCGGCCAAGAAGCAACAAGACCCCGAGGTAGGAGTCCTAAAACTTCTCCCATTTCCATTGTTATTCCATTTTTAAGCCATGCATGTTAGTTTGGGAGCTTTTTTTTAAAGGGATTTAGAGGGCTTAGGGGGCGGTTTGGGGGGCCACATTGGCTTCCCTGCCGGTGGGAAACCCTCACCGTCGTCGGGGAAGACGACGGTAGGGCGGTTCAGTCAACACCGCACAAACACAAACATGCGGCTCACATAGAGCCGCCCAACATCCATATGGCCCAGGAGTAGCCGTTCAAACTCACAACCACATAACCGAACCAACCAATGACGGTGAGAGGCTCACTGCTCAAACAATCAAACGGGCCTCATCGGTCCACTCCAAAACCTGTCAACAAAGAACCATGCGGTTCCTATAGGACCGCCCAACCTTCCTGCGGCGCAGGAGCGACCGTTCGACACTAAGAAGCATGAGGAAAGAATGGTGCGAGATTACCCATTCAAGATAGGAACGGCCTACACCGGTTCGTTCAAAACACAGAACGTAAGGAGTAAAACGGTGAACATCGGACCGTTAGAGGGAATGAGCGGCCTGTGGGTAACCGCTCTACTGACAGAGACTTAAGCTATGATGGTTTTATTTAGATATGAAACAAAATACTTAAATAAATTACTAAAATTCATCTAAAATGAATGAATGAATGCAGGGAAAGCGCAGGACCCGCACCTCGTGGCTGCAGGTCCGCGCAGTGTACTTAGCACTGCCGGACTTCCA
Source organism: Amorphophallus konjac (assembly GCA_022559845.1). Classification (NCBI taxonomy): domain Eukaryota; kingdom Viridiplantae; phylum Streptophyta; class Magnoliopsida; order Alismatales; family Araceae; genus Amorphophallus; species Amorphophallus konjac. The sequence goes on along the minus strand of CM040117.1, from coordinate 223,156,036 downwards.
GAGGGAGCAGTTGGCTGCCATGGGGTTCGCCCCATTCCTGAGCATCGAGGTGTGTCGGCTCGACGCAGCTCTGCTCTACGCCCTGCACGACCGCTGGGACCCAGTGAGTCGGACGTTCCTTTTCCCGTGGGGGCATATGGTCCCCACGCTGGAGGACGTGGCCAGGCTCACTGGCCTTCGAGTGCACGGGCCACCGGTCAGCGGGACTACTTTTCCTGACTACCGGGCGATGGCTCGGGGATTGCTGGGCTTAGAGCTGCGGCATCCTGAGAGGCAGTCGACCCTCCTTCCCCAGGCTAGTCTCCAAGACAGCATGGGGTTACGACGGGCGGGAGTCGTAGTCGACGAGCAGCCGGAGGAGCACTTGCAGCGACTGGTGGAGCTGGCACGGCCGAGAGTAGCTACAGGATCGGGAGCTGAGGCGGACAGAGTGTTGAGACGGTTCTTGATGCTGATGTTCGGACGACTCCTCTTCTCCACTAGAGCGGATGTGATGAGCTGCCGGTTCCTTCCTTTCCTTGAGGAGCTGAGCCATGCGGGCGACTACGCATGGGGAGCAGCAGTTCTCGCCTTCCTTTTCGACACACTGAGTTCGACAGCCCGTCGGACGATGCTAGGGGGCTTCTCCCCCTTACTCTAGGTATGACTCTCAGCCTAGAGTTAACTATGCAACTCTATATGCTTCCTAAAATGCTGACACGATGTTGTGATGCAGGTGTGGGCCTACGTGTACCTACGTGGGCTGGGCAGAGGCGAGGAGACCCGTCATGGGCTCCTGCTGATTGCACGGAGGTGGACAGCACCTCGAGAGACTGTAGCCCTGAGACGACAGGTCCGAGAGCTACAGGATGACCTGGACGCTCTACCGTACGCCTCAGTATGCTTCTAAACTCAGACTCTTTAATTAAATGCAATTCTTATATGATGATGATACTGATGCAAGCTTCTATTTCTTGCAGGTATGATGGACGCCTTATACAGAGGAGGGCCAGGAGGGTCAGCCTTGGGTGGTCGGCGCCCTTGCCTTCGCTGGACGAGAGGTGTGGCTTCATTGCATGAATGTGGTGGAGCCACTACACTATAGGTTGGTGATGAGGACCATCGGGGTCCATCAGCCCGCGGTGGAGTTCCCAGCACCTGAGAAGGCGGGGGAGCGAGTGACGAGGACGACCCGGGGCCTAGCGGCAGCATTTGATTGGTCGACGAGGAATGTTGCGCAGGTGGCCGATTGGACAGCTCTTGGGCGAGTGGTGACCGCCCGAGCGGAGAGCGACTCAGCGTACTACACTGCGTATGCCAGACACGACCGGGACCAGGTGTTCCGGGGTGCCCACTGACCGGTACGACTTCTAAACTTAAACTCTGTCTATTATGCTTATGATTCTTATATGATGCACTGACACTTGGACCTCTAAATGCAGATTGATCCAGCGGGACGACTATCGGAGCTACAGGGGCTCCTACACTCCACCATCAGGGAGCGGGACGAATCCCGACAGGCCCTGGCCTTACTAGTGAGTTTTCTAAAACCCTAAACTCTTTAAATTATGCAAATGCTTATGATTATGATCATGCATGTGACTGACCTGGAGTTTTGGATGCAGAGTGCCGAGGGTACCCAGCGACAGGGGGCTGATGCTCCTTCTTCTTCTTCTACCCAGACTCCTGCAGATCGGGCCGAGCAGGAGGCCGACTTCACCAAGATGGTGGCGCGGGCCAAGGCGGCCGAGGTGGCGCTCACAGAGAGGGTATTCAAATCATTACGCTTTCCCTTTGTTATTTATGCTTATGATATGTATGAAATGCAATTGACTGACAATGATATGTGCATGCAGACGTCCGAGCTGACCCACCTTAGGACAGAGTTGGAGCGGAGCCGGGCAGCGGCTCGGGAGGAGGTGGCTCATGTACGGGAGGAGGCAGCACAGAGCCAACCAGCAGACGCGCTAGAGACGGCGCTCCTGCGAGCAGAGCTAGAGCGACTCCGAGCTGGAGCAGAGGAGCTGGTGCGGGTCCGAGCGGAGCGGGATCGGGCTCTGATCGAGGCGCCCGGGCTGAGTGGAGAGCTGCGAGCCTATAAGGAGAACGGCCGAAGATGCACCGCACGTCTCCTTGCATGGATAGAAGAGAACCGCTTGAGACCACCAAGCCAGAAGTCGCAAAGGGGTCCAACCTCCACCCTCTCCAGTTGGCCAGAGGGGATGGGCCTCATGCTAGGAAGTTCTGACCTGCAAAACAACGTAAAGAAACAAAGAAACAACCTAGATTAGAACTGAATAGTGTAGTAAATGTTGAAATAATGAGGAATGAACGTGACTAAATGGAAAGGGGGATACCTGGGGGATTTTAAACTCCTAGGGTGTCAAAAAACGTAGGTAGGTGTGTGCATGGTAATGAAGATGAAGGAGAACGTGGGCGAAAGTGTGAAAAGCAATGCATGCAATAACAAGGAGGACGAAAACAATCAAACACGAAAGGACTCAAAACCAAACTACTCTCTGAACCAGAGGCTGGTATGGACGTAGAAAGCCTCCCTCCTTGGTGCTAGGTCGCTCAAGAATGCGGCAGGGCTTCGCCGTCGACCAAAAACCTCCCCCCTTTTCAAGCTTGGCCTTTAGGGTCTATTTATAGAGCCTAGAAAGCCTAGCTCGAAACTAGGGTTTAGAGTCATTTTCAGGCCGAGATTATCAAACAAAAATCGTAGATAAATGAATCATCTTTTATCCAGTCGAAATAGCACTTAAAATGGTTGATTATCTGCGGAGAAAATGATGAAAGAAGTTGGGGATAAAACCACGGATAAAAGGGATAAAAATTGTTGAAATTCAGGAATCGAACAGATGAATGATCTTACGATAGACCGCTCAACTTAATGTGCGGCTATGTTAGGACCGTTCAACCACGTCGGTGGAAATTTAAAATAAATCTGAAATAATCCAGCTTATCCCTCGAACTGACCGAAACGTTTACCGTTGGACTCTCATAGAAGAACGGCTCAGATGAGTCCGTTCAACAGTAGAGTGGCCAAGGACGAACCGTTCTATCCTTGTCGGTGATAATTCAATTAATTGGATAATCATATGGGAAAACCACCAAGCACAGGACTCTGGACGATGAGCGGCCACTTTCCGTCCGTTCATCATATTGAGCGGCTAGGTTAGGACCGCATAAATGCTTGACATTGGAAATTCAGAAAGTTAGCCAAAATGTTCCAAAATATATGGACGGCCCGTAGTCAACCGCAGATGGATTGAGCGGTGATGGATGAACCATACATGCACATGGACATTGAAACTTATAGAAAAAGCCCAATCAACCAAAACCAAGGCCCATTAAGTCCTAAATCAACTTGGACCTAACCAAGAAGGGAGGCAACCCATAAAACTGGCCCCAAAATATGCCTGGAAATAGCCCCAACGAGTGATGGGAAACTCGAGGCATCAACAACGGGTTGTAAGAGAAACGACTCAACTTATCGGCATAAAACGGGTGTCAACAGATGCCCCTCCTTAACGTCCTCTTTGCAGGGGAGCAAGCGGAGGTGAAGCGGAAGTGACATGGAACATGGAGATGAAGCGGAGATGCAGTGGAGTGGACCGGAAAAGCGGGTGTTAAGGTAAAACGACACCCGTTTTTACCAACAAGTGACAGGAATCTTCCGGGAAACTCTGAACCACACACAAGGAATGATCAAACCAAAAGCGACACCAGTCTGGAGGAACTAAACTAAATGAAATAAATTGACAAGACCAACCTCATGGGGGACACAATCCCGCGGTCCAATGAGGAGGCCACAAAAGCAGGCATCAAAAGTAAAGGAAACAGGCTAAAGCTCCAGACGGGGACCTTTAAATCAACCAATCCAAGTGAATCGACCAAAGAGAACCTTCCAACTCAGAGTGGAATTAGTTCCCCTTACTCAAACACTGAACGTACAGCTAACCATCACTGACGGGACATTCTTCAAGCAAACCAAGGGTCATTAAAGCTCAAAAGATGCGTATGATGCATGCTGGGCTAAAAATAAAAGAAATCATAAAAATAAATGCAAAGAAAGATTAAAATATAAAATACTCGAGAATAATATTGCTAAGCTGGGAAAGTCAAAGTCAAAATACCATCCGTAACCACGGCGTGCAGCATAGAGCCATCCTCCCCGTGACATCCCAACCTAACGGCCTATCCGAAGATTAAATATGTGAACCTGGATCATCATCATTTTTGTTAAAGGGGAACGTCAGATCCTGGAACACGTAGATAACCAACTGGTTCTCGAGATAATATAGTACCATATAATAATGCAATAAGGGTGACAAGGATAGAAGGCCATACCTAACTTACCTGTGCAGGCGAAACGTCAAGTGAAAGTTCTGGATGCTGCACATAAATTTGTTAATAATATTTGCAATAACATCAAAATTCATCAACTGAACACCAAGTGCAGATATAGGGAGCCAAACAACTTCAAACATGAATGGTTAACTACGAACCGCCCTAAGAAGAACGGCTACGGGAGAACCGTATGTATCATAGAATTTGAACCGACTTAAGCATCCTACCGTTGAAGATGAACGGTCATAGAGCAACCGCACAAACAATGGACGGTCTATCGCTAGACCGCGCAAACTCTGCAACCTCGAAAAGCTAAACCCTTCGTCTCCCTCCACCGTAACCGATGGTGGGAAGAAACGAAGGGCAAACCGAGCCCATTCTAACCTCCCCTCTCTCAACTCTCTCTCACCCAAACTCTCTTCCTCTCAACCCTCCCTCTCACTCTCTATGCGTCAGAAGCGCCAAGCCCGCCGCCCCGAGATGGCTGGAGAGGAGGCAATCGAACCGCCGTCATCGACCGCCGCCGCGGCGGCGAACATCGAAGAACCACCTCCTGTGGTGGCGCCGACTACGTCTACGGTCGAGGGGGACGCACTCCCGCCACCACCCGTAGCTGAAGAGGAAGCTGGAGTAGCCGCAGCCGACGAAGAGGTCGCCATCGTTGGAGAAGATGCACCGGCGGAGAGGCCGGCCAAGAAGCAACGAGACCGCTAGGTAGGAGTCCTAAAACTTCTCCCATTTCCATTTTTATTCCATTTTTAAGCCATGCATGTTAGTTTGGGAGCTTTTTTTTAAGGGATTTAGAGGGCTTAGGGACCGGTTTGGGGGGCCACATTGGCTTCCCTGCTGGTGGGAAACCCTCACCGTCGTCGGGGAAGACGACGGTAGGGCGGTGTGGACGCACTTTTTATTTAATAAATCATTATTTATTTGTTTATTGGCGTTTATTAAGTGTGTGGGCATGCCAGTCACAAAGTGACGATTTATTGTGCGCTCGATCTGACTAATCAGACGATTGTGTGGTTCGTGTCGGGACTAGAACCCGCCGCGCCATAAAGGTCACGGCGTTATTTACATCCCCTCGGAGAGGGGAACACCCTTGATTAATCGCCAGGAAAAGGGGCCTCATGGCCAGAAAATTAGTTACATGAAAAGTCTATTAGGAAGCATTGAAATCCCCGTGCGAGGGTGAGAAGAAAGCATTCGAGATCATGTTGGTCGTGTGTTGACCATTTGATGTTCGGACGAGTGTCCGGCTTGAGAATCGCATGATCGTCATGGGAAAACCGGAGCATGTGTATGCCAGGGGTATGGCAAGTTTATTGTTCAAAGGGACATGAGACATTCGGTCGAATCCCGGTTGGAGTGATCGAAAATCAGCGAGTTTATTGGCCCGGTGCGAGATCGAGTCAGGACCATTCCGGGGGCGCCTCCCGCGGTCCAAACGAGGCTCGCGTGGGCATCGTTAATATCTTCGGTGCCGAAGGGCAGCGGGGAAGTGTCCCGGGACTAGATTCCAAAACAAAGATGTGTACAGAGATAGATGGCTGTAGGCCTAGAATGTGGGTCAGGCGATGACCATGGTTGGGGTGAACCCAAGGTCCAAACGCGACTCACGAAGGTCTTATTGATATTCCCACACGTAGGGTTCGGGGAAGACGAGAGCCGTCTTATTCCATTCGGATTTGTCGGTCATTCATGGACTAGTTTACGTCCGGACAAAGGTCCGTATTGAAGACGTAAACGGAAATAAACCCGTACAAATGTCTGCCGTGAGTACGGCTAGTTTAATGCAAGCACGGGATTAGATCCCGAGATATACGTCGGTCACTAATGGACCATTCAGTATTCGGACGAAAGTCCATATTCGAAGCATCGAAGACCATGACAAAGACATACAGGTGTCTGCCGTAGGTACGGCACGTTTCGTGTGGGTGCGGGATTGGATCCCGGTATATACGTCGGTCACTAACGGACCATTCATTATTTGGACGGAAGTCCGTATTAGTAGCGTCAAGGACGACGATAAAACCGTACGGATGTCTGCCGTAGGTACGACAAGTTTAATGTGGATGCGGGATCGGATCCCGATAAAGACAGGTCGAGCTAACGAACTATCGGCCCGTGATAAGTTCAGATCATGGTCACGTCCGGGCGAGGGCTCCTGAGATCCAAGTCCGATGCCATGGGGCGTCATTGCTTTTCTCTTCACACACAGTCCGGGGGAAACGAAGGTTCCAAGGCATGCGTGCATGTCGGTCACGGTCGGACCATTCATTGTTCGGACGTGAGTCCACGTTTGAAGCATCGAAGACGACGATAAAACCGTGCAAATGTCTACCATAGACACGACAAGTTTAATGTGGCGTTGCGGGATTAGATCCTGGGAGAAGCGGGTCGAGTTAACGAACTATTGGCCCAGACTGTGTTCGGATCATGACCATGTCGAGGGTTCCGAGGTCCACGTCCGATACCACAAGGCATCATTGATTTTCTCTTTGCAACGAGTCCGGGGGAGTGAATTGTTAAGTGTGGAGCCCGAACTCGACATCGTGCTCCCTCGCACGCGGATCGACCTGCATGGTCAGGTCGCGGGGTTCGACCTGCCCGGTCAGGTCGTGGGGGTCAAGGGGGCAACGCCCCTTGCGGGGGTTTCCGGGGGCAGCGCCCCCGAAACAAAATTTGGATTATGGAAGGGGGAAACTTTTGATTAGTTTTATTCATTAGCTTCAAGTCTTTTTTCTATTTAGCTTACTGATGTTTTCTTTTATAAGGCACGCCGGATTAAGGAAGCAAAGGGGGATGGGGCGCGCCGGATTAGTATCAAGAGGAGGGCGCGCCGGTTTAAGTGTGTTGAGAGGGGCGCGCCGGTTAAAGATGTTAAGGCGGGGCCCTGGTTATATGGCAAGAAGGAAGAGGGGCCATGGGCGCGCTGGAATAGGGTGATGAATAGTGATGCACGCCGGTTAAAGGGGGGCTATGCAAGAGGGCGCGCCGGATAAAGGGATGCCAAGGGGCGCGCCGGTTAATGGCCAAGAAGTAAGAGGGGCGTGCCGGATAAGTGTCAGAAAAACGGAGGGAGTTTTGAGTGTGAAGCTAAACCGGCGCGGGGGGGTACCGCGCCAGATTAGCCCACGCCGGATTAGGAGCACGCCGGGATAGGTTATAGGAGGTTTTCTTTCATTTTTTTGCTTTGTTTCTTGTTTCGTTCAACTGCAAGTTAATCTGTTGATTGATTTGTTCATCTTATTGATGGATTAAGCTTGTGGAAAGAGAGTTTAAGTGTTTTAGTTGTTTATTAAGGTGGATTAGCATGAAGATTCAAGTGCTTCGTTAGAAGAGTTTGCTGTGCAGGGCAGTCCAGTTTGATGCAGAGGCTTCAAGCATATGATATTCTGGCCCTCAGAGAATAGCTTGTTCGTTTGTTCTTGTATGTTCTTGTTCCTGGCAAAAATTGGGCAGCACCTCCCCCGGACTGAGGTTTGCCAGAGAAAATAGAGGAACACCAAACGGATTGCTCTGGGGTGAACCTCAAAATGTAGACCTCACGGCGGTCCAATAACCCATAAGTGAGTGTATGAAGCTCGAGGACTAGCCTTCAAGAACTCCCATAGCTCACGGGTGATGGTTTCATGAAGTGGGACAAATGTATGCCACGGGGCCATGAATATCAATCCCCTGACGGACTATTCCGAAGGCGATGCTATGGATGAGCAAGCTTCGAAGGGCCTTGGATGAGGAGAAGACGGAGAGAAAGGGAGGAAAGCAGAAGAACAACATATGTTGCAAAAAAGGCTTTTCTTTTATTCATCCGCAAAGGGAAAGACAACAAAGCAAAAGGGGGGAATACATAGGAGAGAAAGGAAGAAATACATCGATGGGGGAGGGGGAACGGAGCACAAGCTCCTCCCCCTCCGAGCTCACCTCTCTTCTCTCACGCTCAATCTCTCTTCTTCTTCACCTAGCAGGCACAGGGACGGGGGCTTCTTCTCTTCGAGTGGCCTTTTCTTCTCACTTCAATAGCCCATCCGCGGGGGTGGTTCGAGCCTCTCTCCTGCCTTCTTCTCCAGTGGAGCATGCCTCTTATAGAACGGACAGTGGGGGAGAGGATTCCCGCTACCCCTGCCTTGTTCGCAACAATGTTGTTGTTGTGTTGGATGCTGCTGATTCGTGCCGTACGCTGCTGCTCGTCCGAGGATGGGATATTCATAGATTTGTCAGGCGATCTGCTGCTATTACTGCCACCATTGATGCATGCCTTCGCCATTGTGCTGTCGATCGGATGTGGAAACACGGCTTCAGAGCATTGAATGCCCATGGAGATAGGGATTCAGAGCATTGAATGCCCCCTAGGCACCAGGCTGATGCGAAAATAGGGTATCGGCTGGCGGAAGGGATGGCTTGTTTGCGCGGCGGGGAAGCACTTCAGAGAATAGAATGAGGGGTTAAAACGGCGCCACATTCAAAGGGGCGCCGTTTTAACGCAGTACCTTGAGGCATCCAGAACCAGTGTCTCGGATTGGACAGAATCGCCAAGACACCCACACACAAGGTCGCCTGTCAACCGCTGGGTCACCCCGGGTTGACCGGAACCCGACCAAAACACACAAGCACAAACCCTCTTGGCCACTTCGGAGTACGGTTACAGCCCTCACAAGACATCGGATGATGTCCGTGTGACAATGGCAAACCCCAAGATTAAGCCAAGATACCGGAAACCAAACCACCGGTAAACCACTCTCTGGGCCTAAGCTATCCATCACTCGGCCGCTCGGTCAACCAAACAGTCAAGGAGGACTCGCCACGCAACCATAGGCAAAGACACTAGCGGTCCATGATTGAGTCGTTAGGAAACTGTAGCAGTCAAGGAGTAGACCACGCTCAGTGAACCTTAACCGACCTATCTAGAAGACCACCGACGGATAGACACCGCCCTAAAATACAGACAACGGTTGAACCATCAAGGCCAACCAACTTAAACTCTAGACTAGGTCTAAAACCACGGTAACATGAAAACCGAGGTAGACCACAAGCTACCGAGACCACTCCCTCAGAATAGGAATGCAAGGGAAACCACACACACATGCGGGGGAATCCCACCGCACACATGCCGACACACAGCGACTCGATCTAGCGTAACACAAAGCCCAAGATACACGCACTCATGGGCACGCTAATCGAAGCAACTCGGCACTTCCCGGCATCCCAAAATATGGGCACGGAACCCATGGGGTGTCCGGGACACTCACAACGCCGAGGGTCAACCATCGGACCACAACCGGGTCGACCGGAGACCAAACCCATGCAATCGAAACAACTTACATAGTCACGGTCACCTGGGGACCGCGGCTACACAGTCACGGTCTCCTCGGGACCGCGACCACACAGTCGTGGTCACCAGAGGACCGCGACTAGCCTGAAGCAAAACGGTGGTAGCGGTCATCTGAAGACCGCGACTAGACAGTCACGGTCGCCATCAGACTGCGACCAGACAGAGGCGGTCTGTCGCAAAACCGTGACCCTTTCCGACTCTCTAGACCTGATGAACGCGGTTGTCCTAGGACCGCGATCAGATGAACGCGGTTACTGGTGGACCGCGTTCAGTTCGAAAAACCGTGAACGGCGGAAAAAATAAGGGGAAGGCCGAATCGGCCCGTACCACGCCCCATTCACGCCGTAGCGCAGGGGAAACAAAGCCTCACGGCGAATAACAACTTCTGGAGGTGAAAAACCCCACATACATGCATTAAAACAAGAGATTGGGGTGATTTCAACGAATCGACCCTAAAAGAGTCACCGAGGTTCCCGGGCTCCTACCGGCCTCGAATGACCACCGATCAACACAAAATAAGCATGGATGGGATCCTAACATCCCCACGGTCAGTTCAACACTAACCGAGCTACGAATGGTTGCCGTTTTCCGGTGAACCCTACAAAACCTGAAAATCACTATTTAGGCAAACCAAGCCCAAACTCGGCCATTTCCTTGCCGAACGACATGCAATGGCAGGGAAAACGGAGAGGAAGAAGTGAGGAACCGTCACCCTACCTCCACCGAAGAAACCGTGCCCCGAAGGGACTAAACCGCGTCGAAAATCGTGCCGCGAACCGAACCGTCGGCTTTGAATCCACCGTTCGGGATCGCGCCCAAACCGCACCGATCCTCGCTCCATCACGCGCCTCAGCAGCTCCCCGACGTCGCCACCTCACCAACGGTCCCCTCCGTCTGCAGCCGAAGGTGAGAGGGTGGGAGAACGAGAGAGAACGGGAGAGAGAACGCGAGAGTGAGGAGAGAGAGAAGGGGGGGTTAAATAAAAAGAAATTAGAAAATTTTCTAATTTCTGAAAATCCGTAAAATGCGCCGAAAATGCACTAATTCATAAAAATACGCAAAAATAGTCGAAACGACCGGCTCGGAGAGTACATCGTCGCTACAGCATCCACGAGTCGATAAACTGACAAGTAAACTCACCGTAGGGTTCCGTAACAAGTACGAGAGAAAAACCCACACGGATCGTAAAACTCAACTCGGAAGCCACCAAAGCGAACCGAAACTCACCGAAACCAATCCAAAAGATCTAATAAAGATCCAGCAAGACCTACCAAGGATCCAGGGCATTACATCCTCCCCTCCTTTAAGAAATTTCACCCTTGAAATTAAGGACTAACAAAGGAGAAGCAGGGAAGAACAACCCAACAACACAACCACAAAAATAACACAAATCTCGAGAGAACACAATTCAGAGGAACACTGTCAGATCACAATTACAGGCACACGCTCAGGATCTCAAGGCAATAATCCACAAAAGAGCACGGTACCCAAGTGAGCACAATTCTGACACCTCCGAAACAAGGCAACATCGCTTACGTCTCACAAGACAGGAGACACGACTGCCACAACAAACAACCGAGAAACAGAACGACAGGCACGGCGAGTATTAGCTTAACCAAGGGAACACAATCTCCACAGCTGACAGCTCGACGACATCATCGGCTCCAGTGCTAAAGGTAACAGGGAACACCTGGCACGCAGGACACCAACGACAACAACAGCATCGGACCACAAACACAATCAAGTCAGTCCTTATTCAGATATTACACCTGATCGAGTCGCAAGCTAACTCTAGGAAAAGAGCACAGCAAGGCTAACCGACAAGACTTGGTCCAAAACAGAGACACAAAATCATAGAGAAACAGCACTCACAGAAACAACACAGCGGCAGCACCTGCAGGTTTCCAGTTCCACTCTAAACATAGAACCATGTAACACAACTGCAAGCAGGGTCACAACAAGGCACAAGAACAGCTGAGCACACGACCACAAAGAACGGGTCATGCATCAGACTGCTCACCAAGAGAAGACCCATAATAACAAGAAACTACAACAATCTCGGGGAACGCTACTTAAATACCACGAACATGCCTCGAGAGCACAACACCCAAGAAAAGGAATGTAGAGCAAAGGGTACTCAATCAGCATGAATGCCAACAAATTCCCCAATACTCGCAAATGCCAATGCCAACACCAAAAAACCACCAACAATGGCACGGCAACAGACGACATCAAGGCACAAGAAGCCAAGATGAAGTCACATTGAGAAGAAACAAATCTCTAGACCAGTGGGTAGCCAACCCACACACTTCCGCTGCACTCTCAACAACGCGCACACGCAACAGAACAACCACGGTAGTCGCACCTCAGCACAAACTCCAGGCGCCATCGCAATCAATGAAGATCGCAAATCACACGCCACGAGTACCGATCTCGCGAACAACCAATCACAAGGAGCCTAAGTGCAACAGGAGAAGAGCACCAGCTTCAGCACAAAGCACAAGGAAAGCATCAATCTCAGCTTACCTTCACGTCCCGAAAACGATAAATGAGCCCTCACCATACATCGGCCGCTGGACACGGCACGACAACTACGGTACGCGATAGCTCTTAACACCATCATGGAGTCCCAAGCCAAGCAACCGTATAGCAGAGAGCAGATCAGGCTCAAAACAAAGTTGTCCACACTTAAGTAGACACAGTGATGTGACACAACCTCGGACTTAGTCAAACAAGCACATCTAAGCATCCAAATGGGCCTTAATGGGCCACCGCTCTCTTCGTTGCACTCTATTCCCGGGGTGACTATGTGATACCAAGGGTGACTTATGGGAATGGACCCTTGCTGGTAGAGGGCCAGCAAGGCCAAGAATTGATTCCGCAAGGTTGGTTGCCCAATTCGATTGGGGCCGACAAAGTGCACTCGGGCACCGGGTCACACTAACCCACGGCGATCACTCTAAGTCATGGACTTGAGGATCGGGCGCTCCTCACGAATTCAGCGGTGCATGAATCAAATATTGAGAGAGCTACACTAGGTGAGCAAGGAAGAGACACTTACTCGACCGGTTTGAAGAAACCGGTCCCGGTCGGAGACGAGGGCGAGCGGGGAGGCGGTGGTTCCCCACACGCCGCGGCGGTGTCGCTTGACCTGCCAAACCACTTACAAAACTACTCCTCTCGCAGGAGGGGGGATCTTGGGGTAGGGGTTAATATGATACATTCAAACACTACCACCACGCAGAGTGGGGCCTTCAGCCGACCAAGCGGGGAGGGGTTGGTGGACCGAAACGAAGAGAAATGAGAACTAGGGAAGTTGCAGCTTCAATCTGGAATTCTGGACAGGGGGTCGCTGTGATGGCTATGCCGGGCTTGTCCGGACTCCAAATTGATCGAAACCAGATCCTGAAGCTTCCTGACTGGAAGAGGTGGACTCCAGAATTTTTGGGGAAGCTCAGACGGTCGGAGGTGGCTGCACCAGCAACAGGAAGTAGCCTCCTCTGTCTGGCCGCAGGTACTATCTGGACTGTAACAGCAAGTTGCAGAAGTGACTGAGCGCCCTCCCGAGCTCCGATCAGCACGAAACCAGCGGCATCATCTTCATGGTCGAGGTAGATTTCAGCAGGAGGTGACAGAGATGCATTCAGAGGTCAAGGATGGCCGGGGCACCCAGAAGAGTGGGTACTGGTCGGAGTAGACAGCAGAAAACAGAACTAGATAGATCGGGGGAGAAAATTCGTAACTTCTTCCTCCGGTGGCCAAACGGGGTTCTGTTTCTTGATCTTGAAAGATGACCGATAGAGGAAGAACTTTGATGAAGGGGCTTCAGCCTGAATCCGCTGGGGTTTGTCGTGGCAGAAGGATCTTCCACGCTCTGGTCCAGGATGAAGACCTCTCTGCGCACTGTTGGGAGAATGCCTCTATCTGGCAGCTCCGAGCTCCGATCGTGTTGAATCCACCTCGCCTGCGAAGTAGACTGGAAGGCCTTTCCAGAAAGGTAGGCCACGCCTTCTGAAGAACTAGGATGAATCTGTGGTTGACGCTGCAACAAGGGCTGTTCTGCAGATCTGCACAGCTCCAACCTACTAGAAGAAATGAGAGGGAGATATGGCTTCTTTGGTGGAGGGAAATGGTAGGAATGACCTAAGGGAGAGTGGGGGCTCTTGTGGGGTGGAGAAGGGAGCTAATGGTGATGGGGAATGAGGTGGAGAATGGCTGGAAGCAAGTGCTAGCAGGTGGAGGAGGAAGAGCTACGAATTTGGGGAAGGTGGGTGAGAGGAGAAGGTGAGGGGGGCACAAGTGAGTGGAGGGAAGGGTGGATTTCAAATTCAAAAGGTCTTGGAAGGTGGGTGATTATGTTGGGAAGTGGAGTGCTTGCATTGGAATGGGGTAGATTTGGTTGGAAGGTGGAGGAAGGTGTTGGAATGGGGAGACTTCTACCTAGGAACTAGGGAGTGGAGTAATGGAGGCCATGGGGAAGTGGAGGGCATTAAAGGAGGTGGTTGGAGGTTGGAAGTGGATGGGAGGAGGGAGGAGAGAGAAGGAAATTCGGATTTGGGGTTAGAGGAGAGAGAAAGAGGGGTGAAATAGAGAGATTAAGAGGGGAATGGGTGGGGAATCTCTCCCCTAGGGTCTCTCACCCAAAAACTAGAGGAATCACTCTAATTTGAACTCAAATGGCAAGTTTAACTCAAAAGGATGTAATCATTCATTAACTTCAAATGAGGGGAATGGGGTCCTATATATAGGCAACCCACTCTTTACAATAAGTCCATGACAAAATAAACAACTACAAATAACCAAGGGGGTTGGGAGTGCTAATGGGCCTAGTCCAACGAATGGGGCCCAATAGCTTACATTAGACATCATGATGATACCAAACATAGGAAAATAAGTGCTAGACTTAGGGAAATGACTCAAATAAAATGAAAATACATCAAAATGACTCAAAGGAAAACTACAAAATGGATAAGGGGCCTTAATAGAGTGAGGCCCAAACTCAACTAGCTCCTGAATGTGAAGAAGTGGACCCGAGCCAAAGGGAGTCGTAGGTGATGCTTCCATCAAATCCCCTGGGCCGCAAAGAGCTCGACTCCGTCGAGTAAGGGTCCATCAGGCTAAGGTACCGCTCGAGGAGATCTGGATCCAATCGTTGTAGGTCCTCCCGACTTACCCATGAGTCTTCCAACGGAGGCCGATCCTTCCACCTGACGAGATAGCGCTCATAGACCTTGCTCCGGGTGGTAGTGATCTGCTCATCCAATATTTGTTCAATGCGATCACGCTGAGCTCTTTTGGCTAGTGGACTCTCCTCTCGGGTGGGTGCTCTCTCAAAGGAGGGAGTGGGCTCGATCTCCTCACTAGGTCTCACCGTGGGGCCCTTGTAAGACACTAAGTCGGCGACATTGAATGTAGGACTTACCCCATAATCCTCGGGGAGATCTAATTCATAAGCATTCGCACCAATACGCCTCAAGACCTGGAAGGGCCCAGTCCCACGTGGTCTCCACTTGGAGTTGGCTCCTGGGGAGAGCCTCTCCGTCCTTACCATCACAAAGTCACCCTCTTGGAACTCTAAGTGACGCCGGTGAGAGTCAGCCAACCTTTTATAAGTCTCATTTTTTATGCTAATGTGCTTGCGGATTTCCTCATGCAATTTTGTGAGTGCTGACCTTCTAGTGGTTATGGGTGAACCTGGACAACCATATATAGACCATTTATGCCATGATGCCATATGGACCTTGATGAGCCTTGGTGGGCCGGGGCAACCATATGTGGACTTATCATGCAATGTTATCATATAGACTTTGGTGGGCTTAGGTGGACCGGGGCAACCATATGTGAATCTATCATGCAAAGTGGTGATGCATGTCGGGGGACCCGGACATCCGTAGATGCCTTTAATATGCTTAAGACCCATGATGAATGAAGGTGGACCACTACATCCAAATTTGGACCACTCATGCTTTCTACTTGACATGTGGGTGATATGAATGAATGGACCCAACATAGTGTTCATGCCAAGGGGTGTGGAAAGCCTAGACACATGCATACTTTTCCCAAAAGTGACTTCCATGTGTATAGGGGTGGGACAACCTTTGAATTCCCATTGGAACGGATCGAATGGATCTAAGAAGGTGGTCATCATGGGGTGGGGCACAACTTTATTACCTAGGGATATGTGGCCCAAGGTCTTGGCTCCCAAGGTGTAACCCGGGTCATGGATGAGATTGGTTTGGCCCAATATGATGGGTGAGGGTAGGAAAGGGTGGGTGGTGGGTAAGATGGTTGGGTTACATGGGGAACTAGACTCCCATAGGAAGGGATCAAAGGGGTCGTAGAAAAGTCTTCCTAGAGGGAGGCACTCTATGTCTTCAAGGTTCCCAAATTGTGAGTCATCCTCCTCCAAGGTAAGTGGGCCAAGTTTTCTAGTGGGTTGGCCGAACAAAGTGTTTGGGATCTTAATGGGTGGGTATAGGAAGGGATCGAAGGGGTCATGGTAAGGGTCACCTAAGGAGAGGAACCCTAGGTCCTTTTGGTCCTCACAACCCCTTGATGGTGGATTCTCCTCCTCTAGTAAAGTGATCGGGCCAAAGTTTTTGGTGGGATGGTCGGCCATGAATGGAGGACTAGGCTTTCTACCCGAGATAAGAAGCTCTAAATCGAGGAGAAGGTTGGGCTCATCGGGTGTAGGGAGGAATAGAAGGAGGTCATTAGTGTAGCAACCAATGGTGCAAATCGAGGTGATAGACCCTATGCATAGGTGTAGGAGGCCAAGGCTCTTAGGTGGTTTGGCCATAGGGGTCAACATGCTAGTGAACTCAATTTGCCATGCTACGCCCTTAAGAAGATTCTCTAAGGTTTCCACTTGGTAGGATGTTTGGATTATGGTGTGATAGGAGTTAATGAGTGCAATGGGAATGTTTTTCTCCATGGGTGGGTAAACATAGGACACGATGGGGTGAAGTGGTCTCTCCTTTAGCCATCTAGCTAGGGGCCCATCTATGATTATGGTGCTATTTGTGAAGGCTTGTGGCTCTTGGGGGTCCAAGCTAGGGGACATTTGTGATTCTTCCTTACCACGGATATGAACTTGGGTTTCCTCAATGATGGGGATGGGTTCATCTACTCCCATGTGGATGGTTGTGGTCTCCTTTCTCAAGGGAATGGGAAGGTCTATTGGGGGTGGGGTGATGATGGTTGGTGCATGGTGTACCCGGGGTGGTGGGTGATGGGAAACTTTGGCTTGGATAGGGAGGGGAAGTAGTGGAAGCCTAGGACTTTGGACTTTTGGGGTAGGGAGTGGGAGATGGGTTGGTTGGGGTGGCTTGGGTTGATTGGTTTTGGGGGGAATGTCCTTTTTCGGGGACAAGGGAGGGGTGGTGGTGGGGACCAAGGGGTTTTGTGGGGTAGGGGTTTGGTGGGAGCTTCTGGATTGGAGGGTGGTGACAATCATGGGCCTAGGTGGAGGGGTGGACACGGTGTCCACTTGGTTTTGAATGGTGAGGGTTGGTTGAGTGGTGGTCATCATGGAGGGGATTGGGTCGATTAGGGTCTTGGATTGACCGGGTGGGGATGATGGAGTTGAAGTGCTCCTTGGACTTTGGTGATTTGAGTAGGAGGGAGAGGGTTGGAGAGTGTAGGGTTTTCTAAGCTCGGTCTTCATCTCATCCCAAGTGCTAATTGGAGCCTCCCTACGAATCTTTCTCAAACCTTCCACAACTAACCAATGAGTTTTAGCTTGTTTGGAGAGGTGTGCCTTGGCTAGCCTCATTCTCCTTTCTTCGTTCAAGGGGAAACTTTTAAAGAATTGGTCGAGAGAAATCTCCCAATCTAGGTAAAGACTTGGGCTATTGGATCTATCAAAGGGGGGGGTTTTAATTTTCAAGTGTTCTAAAAATATGGTTTCTAGATTTCCCCAAAGGTCACTCTCATTTACTCTTGGTGCACGGCTATTTCCTTCAAGTCGGTCGAGTCGAGACATGATATCTTCAAGCCGATTAAGGACATTAGGTAGGGCTTCTATGATAGAGGTGTTGCTACCCACTTTGTTGGTAATGGAACTTCCATGAGGATTTGGGCTTCTTGGGAAAGTTGATGGGGATGGATATGACGGGTATGAAGCGGCCATTCTAGTGGACATGGGAGATGCAACTGAGGACTCTAAATGCATAAAAATGGCCTAGGACCAACTTGATAGAGACAAGTTGTGAACTTGCTCTGATACCACTTGATGTGACACAACCTCGGACTTAGTCAAACAAGCACATCTAAGCATCCAAATGGGCCTTAATGGGCCACCGCTCTCTTCGTTGCACTCTATTCCCGGGGTGACTATGTGATACCAAGGGTGACTTATGGGAATGGACCCTTGCTGGTAGAGGGCCAGCAAGGCCAAGAATTGATTCCCCAAGGTTGGTTGCCCAATTCGATTGGGGCCGACAAAGTGCACTCGGGCACCGGGTCACACTAACCCACGGCGATCACTCTAAGTCATGGACTTGAGGATCGGGCGCTCCTCACGAATTCAGCGGTGCATGAATCAAATATTGAGAGAGCTACACTAGGTGAGCAAGGAAGAGACACTTACTCGACCGGTTTGAAGAAACCGGTCCCGGTCGGAGACGAGGGCGAGCGGGGAGGCGGTGGTTCCCCACACGCCGCGGCGGTGTCGCTTGACCTGCCAAACCACTTACAAAACTACTCCTCTCGCAGGAGGGGGGATCTTGGGGTAGGGGTTAATATGATACATTCAAACACTACCACCACGCAGGGTGGGGCCTTCAGCCGGCCAAGCGGGGAGGGGTTGGTGGACCGAAACGAAGAGAAATGAGAACTAGGGAAGTTGCAGCTTCAATCTAGAATTCTGGATAGGGGGTCGCTGTGATGGCTATGCCGGGCTTGTCCGGACTCCAAATTGATCGAAACCAGCTCCTGAAGCTTCCTGACTGGAAGAGGTGGACTCCAGAATTTTTGGGGAAGCTCAGACGGTCGGAGGTGGCTGCACCAGCAACAGGAAGTAGCCTCCTCTGTCTGGCCGTAGGTACTGTCTGGACTGTAACAGCAAGTTGCAGAAGTGACTGAGCGCCCTCCCGAGCTCCGATCAGCACGAAATCAGTGGCATCATCTTCGTGGTCGAGGTAGCTTTCAGTAGGAGGTGACGGAGATGCATTCAGAGGTCAAGGATGGCCGGGGCACCCAGAAGAGTGGGTACTGGTCGGAGTAGACAGCAGAAAACAGAACTAGATAGATCGGGGGAGAAAATTCGTAACTTCTTCCTCCGGTGGCCGAACGGGGTTCTGTTTCTTGATCTTGAAAGATGACCGGTAGAGGAAGAACTTTTATGAAGGGGATTCAGCCTGAATCCGCTGGGGTTTGTCGTGTCAGAAGGATCTTCCACACTCTGGTCCAGGATGAAGACCTCTCTGCGCACTATTGGGAGAATGGCTCTATCTGGCAGCTCCGAGCTCCGATCGTGTTGATTCCACCTCGCCTGCGAAGTAGACTGGAAGGCCTTTCCATAAAGGTAGGCCACGCCTTCTGAAGAACTAGGATGAATCCGTGGTTGACGCTGCAACAAGGGCTGTTCTGCAGATCTGCACAGCTCCAACCTACTAGAAGAAATGAGAGGGAGATATGGCTTCTTTGGTGGAGGGAAATGGTAGGAATGACCTAAGGGAGAGTGGGGGCTCTTGTGGGGTGGAGAAGGGAGCTAATGGTGATGGGGAATGAGGTGGAGAATGGCTGGAAGCAAGTGCTAGCAGGTGGAGGAGGAAGAGCTACGAATTTGGGGAAGGTGGGTGAGAGGAGAAGGTGAGGGGGGCACAAGTGAGTGGAGGGAAGGGTGGATTTCAAATTCAAAAGGTCTTGGAAGGTGGGTGATTATGTTGGGAAGTGGAGTGCTTGCATTGGAATGGGGTAGATTTGGTTGGAAGGTGGAGGAAGGTGTTGGAATGGGGAGACTTCTACCTAGGAACTAGGGAGTGGAGTAATGGAGGCCATGGGGAAGTGGAGGGCATTAAAGGAGGTGGTTGGAGGTTGGAAGTGGATGGGAGGAGGGAGGAGAGAGAAGGAAATTCGGATTTGGGGTTAGAGGAGAGAGAAAGAGGGGTGAAATAGAGAGATTAAGAGGGGAATGGGTGGGGAGTCTCTCCCCTAGGGTCTCTCACCCAAAAACTAGAGGAATCACTCCAATTTGAACTCAAATGGCAAGTTTAACTCAAAAGGATGTAATCATTCATTAACTTCAAATGAGGGGAATGGGGTCCTATATATAGGCAACCCACTCTTTACAATAAGTCCCTGACAAAATAAACAACTACAAATAACCAAGGGGGTTGGGAGTGCTAATGGGCCTAGTCCAACGAATGGGGCCCAATAGCTTACATTAGACATCATGATGATACCAAACATAGGAAAATAAGTGCTAGACTTAGGGAAATGACTCAAATAAAATGGAAATACATCAAAATGACTCAAAGGAAAACTACAAAATGGATAAGGGGCCTTAATAGAGTGAGGCCCAAACTCAACTAGCTCCTGAATGTGAAGAAGTGGACCCGAGCCAAAGGGAGTCGTGGGTGATGCCTCCATCACACAGGACAAAGCCATCTCTAAGACAATAATTCCAAGGCAAACGTCAAAAAGATTCCACCAGAAGGGACGAGAATCAAGAAGCTCAATCACAAAAGCTCACCAGGAAGGGAAAATCCTAGCTTGCCTGAGCAACTTTTCCAACATGGAATCTAATCGAGCACTTCAACAGAAGCGAAACACATCAGGAGCTGAACAGACTCAAGCCAAGACGACCAAGACAACGTGAGAACGTGTACGATCATCAAACCAAGGCCAAAGGTCAACAGCAACCTGAACAACTTACAAGAAAATCCTCGAACAATGTACTGCAGATTCAAGCCTTCCGGCGAACACTGCCAAGTACAACATGCTCGAGACAAACACAACGATGAAAAAGAAACACCTCATCACAACCTGACGAGAGTAGAACCATCTCGTACAGTGCCAGGACAGCACGCACAAGACAACATATAAAGAAAACAACGTGACAAAAGATCACAAACCGCAGCCAGCTGAAGACTGTACTGAACTTTCACGACTCTGGATACTGTATATCTCGGATTCCCATGTACTTCACACAACAATGCTCTGATAGCTCAGAAAAGAACTCCAAACATCTCAGAACACTGCTCTGATACCAACTGTAGCAACTCGGATTCCGGATACCCGGCATACCCGGTAGGACTACCGGATACGCGTGATACCGCATGGAACCCGCGAGGCCTCCCAAGAGCGGGAAACCTCCGAAGGGAAAAAGGCATGTGTAGAGTACATTGAAGCCACAGAGATAGTACAGTAAGCAATTAAATTTTATTAGATAGGTTTGCTAAAGTAGTAGAAATAAAATTACTTTTTAATTAACTGTTCAAATTAACAATTATATCCCAGAGTCAGTCCAAAGCTAAAGACAACAAGTCTAGCACAGTACAGTCGACAGAAAGGAAAGACGTACCAAGAAGTTGGGGGCAGCCCGACGCAGGTACCAGCTGGCAGCAACAGCACGCAACGAGCACACACACTCCAGGAACCACACAGAAGCAGAACGAACAACGCCACCCCACCTGAAAAGCAGGGGTGAGCCACGTGTCACTGGCTCAGTAGGGGTCACGCGGATCCCCACTAAAAAACACGCAGTAACACAGAACAACAACGACGAAAATAGCAGGTGTAGCAAAGCAGGAAAAACTACACTACAAAGCTGTAAAACTACGCTACAGGCAATAGTAAGCAGACGAGAAGTAGGAGTAGGGAACAAGCAAGAAAAGGGAAGAACCCGCGCTAGACAAGTGGCGGCCGAACTAACCTCGGCACCCCAAACTACTCCAAGCAACAACAGAAGGGTGACTCTGACCTAGCAAAGTCAGAAGTTACCGATCTGTCGACCAGACACCAGGTCTAAAATGAAGACCTGCAAGGACGGATAAAACAACCACAACGGACTACACGATTGGAACATCGTGTATGCAACCCCAGGCTCATCTTGGACACAGCCAAGAACAGACCACACAGCCAGGGAAGCAACTCTTGGGCAAGGCCAAGACTAGCCGACACGGAAAGGAGAACACCGGCTCCGAGAAACACAAGAGTCGCCGGTCAAGTGATAGGAGTACCCTCACACTAGAAGAACAGCCAGATGCGTCCACTGATGTCTTACACTGCGCCACAAGTGTCACGTCTACCAGACCGTGTTCAGCACGGGGGAGACTAGACACACCAAGAACCAGGTCCAAGGAATAACGACGTTCCAAGGAAAAACGACACCTCACGGACACAAGACCGCAGTACCACGCTGCGAGTGACTAGTCAAGGTCACGCCCGTCGACGCAAGTCCTCAGTCCCTGACCACGTGTGCACACACCGACCACTACCTAAGTCAGGCCTCTAGTTAGTATTCCCCTCGGTAGGACGCTACCGTTGGCCGGGGCTGACGGAACTAGCTTAAAAACCGTGTAACGGGAACTGCCCGTCCACCACTCCCGGTGGGTGATGTACTAAAAAGCCTACGTCACAGGCTACGACTAGTGGAGGTTCACAAGGCACAGACTCCAAAACACAAGTGCTAGAGTACATACAGTCTACGAAAGCCCTGTCACACATACTACGAAGCACCACTGGCAGTACAACCACTGCCAACCGACTCAGGACCAGGCAACTAGACCTACCACGTAACGATCCCGAGTCGAACGACCCGAAGGTAAGATCGTCACAAACAGCGGAACAAGCCACCAATCAGTCTAATCCTAATCCATAAGAAACGACACTCCGCAGGAAACGACTCACGGAAACCTGAGGGAACACCAAAGACCCTCACACACGCCTGGACATGCAAACCAAGGTAACACAGTACCTTGAGGCATCCAGAACCAGTGTCTCGAATTGGACAGAACCGCCAAGACACCCACACATAAGGTCGCCTGTCAACCGCTGGGTCACCCCGGGTTGACTGGAACCCGACCAAAACACACAAGCACAAACCCTCTTGGCCACTTCAGAGTACGGTTACAGCCCTCACAAGACATCGGATGATGTCCGCGTGACAATGGCAAACCCCAAGATTAAGCCAAGATACCGGAAACCAAACCACTGGTAAACCACTCTCTGGGCCTAGGCTATCCATCACTCGACCGCTAGGTCAACCAAACAGTCAAGGAGGACTCGCCACGCAACCAGAGGCAAAGACACTAGCGGTCCAAGATTGAGTCGTTAGGAAACTGTAGCAGTCAAGGAGTAGACCGCGCTCACTGAACCTTAACCGACCTATCTAGAAGACCACCGACGGATAGACACCGCCCTAAAATATAGACAACGGTTGAACCATCAAGGCCAACCAACTTAAACTCTAGACTAGGTCTAAAACCATGGTAACACGAAAACCGAGGCAGACCACAAGCTACCGAGACCACTCCCTCAGAACGGAAATGCAAGGGAAACCACACACACATGCGGGGGAATCCCACCGCACACACGCCGACACACAGCAACTCGATCTAGCGTAACACAAAGCCCAACATACACGCACTCACGGGCACGCTAATCGAAGCAACTCGGCACTTCCCGACATCCCAAAATATGGGCACGGAACCCATGGGGTGTCCGGGACACTCACAACGCCGAGGGTCAACCATCGGACCACAACCGGGTCGACCGGAGACCAAACCCATGCAATCGAAACAACTTACATAGTCACGGTCACCTGGGGACCGCGGCTACACAGTCACGGTCTCCTCGGGACCGCGACCACACAGTCGTGGTCACCAGAGGACCGCGACTAGCCTGAAGCAAAATGGTGGTAGCGGTCATCTAAAGACCGTGACCAGACAGTCACGGTCGCCATCAGATCGTGACTGGACAGAGGCGGTCTGTCACAAAACCGTGACCCTTGCCGACTCTCTAGACCTGATGAACATGGTTGCCCTAGGACCGCGATCAGATGAACGCGGTTACTGGTGGACCGCGTTTAGTTCGAAAAACCGTGAACGGCGGGAAAAACAAGGGGAAGGCCGAATCGGCCCGTACCACGCCCCATTCACGCCGTAGCGCAGGGGAAACAAAGCCTCACGACTAATAACAACTTCTGGAGGCAAAAAACCCAACATACATGCATTAAAACAAGAGATTGGGGTGATTTCAACGAATTGACCCTAAAAGAGTCACCGAGGTTCCCAGGCTCCTACCGGCCTCGAATGACCACCGATCAACACAAAACAAGCATGGATGAGATCCTAACATCCCCACGGTCAGTTCAACACTAACCGAGCTACGAATGGTTGCCGTTTTTCGGCGAACCCTACAAAACCCGAAAATCACGGTTTAGGCAAACCAAGCCCAAACTCAACCGTTTCCTTGCCGAACGACGTGCATTGGCAGGGAAAATGGAGAGGAAGAAGTGAGGAACCGTCACCCTACCTCCACCGAAGAAACCGTACCCCGAAGGGACTAAATCATGTCGAAAATCGTGCCGCGAACCGAACCGTCGGCTTTGAATCCACCGTTCGGGATCGCGCCCAAACCGCACCGATCCTCACTCCATCACGCGCCTCAGCAGCTCCTCGACGTCGCCACCTCACCAACGGTCCCCTCCGTCTGCAGCCGGAGGTGAGAGGGTGGGAGAACGGGAGAGAGAGGGAGAGAACGCGAGAGTGAGGAGAGAGAGAAGGGGGGGTTAAATAAAAAGAAATTAGAAAATTTTCTAATTTCTGAAAATCCGTAAAATGCGCCGAAAATGCACTAATTCAGAAAAATACGCAAAAATAGTCGAAACGACCAGCTCGGAGAGTACATCGTCGCTGCAGCATCCACGAGTCGAGGAACTGACAAGTAAACTCACCGTAGGGTTCCGTAACAAGTACGAGAGAAAAACCCACACAGATCGTAAAACTCAACTCGGAAGCCACCAAAGCGAACCGAAACTCACCGAAACCAATCCAAAAGATCCAATGAAGATCCAGCAAGACCTACCAAGGATCCAGGGCATTACAGGTGTTGCCCCTGGTTTAAGGATCAATCGATGTTCAACCAATGTGGGGTCAAGACCCGGCATGTCCTCATAGGACCAAGCAAAGGAATTGCCATACTCCAAACCTTGATGAGCTCCTCTTCAACCTGAGGAGGGAGATTGGCAGAAATAAGTATGGACCTGGGATCCTCTCCGGTTCCAATATTAATTTCCTTAGTGGGTTCATCCACTGCCGAGGTTGGTTCATCAAATCTCTTCAAACCTTGTGCGTACAGGTCAGCAGTGTCATCCACGTCGCTTTCCTCATCGTCAGTTGGGTCCTTCTCATTCACAATTCCATTTACCCCTAATCCGTCATTGCTCCATACCCCTTCTAATTCCTAATCATCTTCCAAAACAATCGCGGTCTCCACAAACTCCGGACACCTAAGAAGGGCATGGCATCTCTCGGCCAAATCTCGTAGAAACCTATCAGGAACGGATTTGGGACGACGCGCCACAGGGGGCGCTACAGATGAGGACGGGCGGACTAGACTCGAACTAGACTCCACCCCAACCAACTCGGCTAACCTAGGAGACTCTGCGCACTGTACATCTAACCTAGGAGAGAGGAAATCTACTGGAAAAGGAACAAGGGTTTCACACCCCTGGGAATCTAAGTAGAACACGGCGTAATCTTCCACTGAAACCTCCGTTTTGAAATTTGCATTTTTTTTGGAGGTCGGAGGAGATCACGCAGCACGAGGAAGAGGATGGAGGAGGAGGGAGTTGCATGGGGAATAACTCCGGGATTATGCAATCAAAGAACGGATCAGAGGAGGAAAACCACATCTCGTGGAGTTGAGCGCCGGGGGGAGGAGGAGTAAATAAGGTTGAAAGATCAATAGGCGGGCAGCGCACGCAAGCACAGGAAACGAATAAATTTTAGGTGGTCTCTCCGTGAAGTACGGGTCGACCAGGATTGGAGGGGAACGGGGAACAAACCCCAATTGTTGAAACCAAGAGGCAAGACGGGATGGGGACATAGAATAAGTAGTGATGGAGCTCCCCACTTCCCGTGGCCCCCGGTGGACCAGTTGCATTGGAGGACGCTTCACCAGCTACGTCTCCTTCTTCTTCGGACTGTCTTCTCTCTTACTGAACAACTTCTCAAAACAACCAGCAAAATCTTCCATATCACCCACCAACCCCTTCAGAGGCGGTGGTGGGTCAGCATCATCACAGTCACCATCGGCCTTCTCATCGTAACTAGGTGGCGGCTTCTTCAAAGTGCCGGGCTGTAGCGGGCCTTTCACAAAATGATGTCGATAGTCCCATGTTAACGGCCGAGAGTCTCCAAGTATCGACATTACTGAATCATGGTAGCCAAGGCCCCTGGCGGCCCATCTTTCTACCTTTAGGGACGGGGTTAGTCCGCCCCTGTAATTTTGCGTCGAGACCTAGGCCCGGCTGATAGCGCAGTATCAGAATCATGTGCCACCCTTTGGAATCTCTCATCTTGGGCTTGATCTTGACATTTGTTGGCGTAGTAGCGGGCTTGCGTGACGCATATGCCCACGAATAATTCAGGTCCATAACTAACAAAACTAGCCGATTGCTTGGCCATAATGTAGGAAGGATCTTGGCTGCTATCGCATCGACATTCTGGACCGTGGAAATGCTCTTCACCTTGACCACCCGCCCTTGGAATGGAAATTTCAAACACTAGTGGGTAGTCGAGGGCACGGCCTTCAGGTTGTTTATCCACGGACGACCCAGAATAGCTTTAAACATTGGGTCTATGTCCAATACATAAAATTCCACGTCCATAACCAATGGCCCTAGCTTGGCCTGTACAGTCACGACCCCGTGACAAGCATGCTTGGAATTGTCATATGCTGCTATGGTGGTGGGCGTTGGCTTGAGCATATCCTCTGAAATGTTGCAGGCACGGAGGGTACTCAATGGACACACATTTATCGATGCTCCTGTGTCCACTAGGGCAGACTCAACAACCACTTTGTTCAAAGAGATGGTAATACACAGCGGCATCTGCCGTGCCTCAGGGGGTGCTAACTTCGATTCGGAGAATGAAATGGAAGGTCCCTTTGTAACCGTTGCCAACACCGACGGCAAACTGTCTGCTGCCACGTCCTCGCTCACCATAACCTTCTGTAGAAAAGTCCTCAAAGCATCTTGGTGTAGCGGCGACCTTTTGATCAATTCCAAAACTAAAATCTTGGCCGGCATCCGGTCCAAGTGCTGCAATATGTCATACTTCGTGCCTGGCACGGCGTCTACTTCTTCTGTTTCTGCTGTCGGGGAGGGAACTTGGAGGTTGGGTGCAGTCGCACCAGAGGAAGGAAAAACTCTTTGGAAGGGACGCCCGCTCCGAAGGGCGCAATGTGGTGCCGGCACGGTCTGAGATGGGCCCCCGCTTGGCCCGGTGGGGTAGGTGGAAGGCGTAGAAATGGGGGTGAGGATGGCGGAAGTTGGTCTAATGGGCCCTGGTGAAGGGGAAATGGGTGAGGGGTTGAGTGGAAGGGTGATGATGGAGGGTATGGTGGATGATGGTGAAGGAACTGGCGGTATGGAGGGGAATGTAGTGGGCCTGATGGGTGGTGCGGAGGAAATAACGAGTGGAGTGGTGGTGAGAACGGCGGGCCTGAGAATGGAGGGGATAGCAGGTGCGGGGGAATGGTGGTGGTGAAAGGCCAAAAGGTGTGCAGGGGTTTCATCATCAAAGGTCCACCCAGCGTTGGGGGCTGGGTGCTGGAAAATGTTTACTTGTGCTGGTGCTGGCGCCGGCGGCTGCTGTTGTTGCTGAGGAGCGGGTTGATACATCGGCATGGGATTCTGATGGATCCCAAGGTCCTGTTGTTGCTGTTGTTGCTGGGGTTGCTGTTGCTGCGGTTGCTGGGGCGCCGCCTGCTGCGGCCTGGCTTGTCTCTGCCTCTGCTTAATGTCTTCGATCAGCTGGTGCATCTGACCCCAATCAATCCTCTGGCCCTCGTGTAAGTCATACACTAGATCTCTAAACTGATAGCACCGCTCTATTGTGTGCCCGGGCTTCTGATGATATATGCAATATCGGGACTGATCGGCGGCTGGATTCCAATTTTGACGCTCCGGAGGCAATTGAATATCACCAGTATACATCAAAGCTGAGAAGATATCGGGCAATGTCTCAGGAAGAGGAGGGTAATGGGTCCTTTTTGGGCTCGGCCGAGCAGGTCCGTAAGCGGAGGTGGAGGAACATTATTATATTGTGGCGGCCGCTGAGGCTGTTAGGGTGGTGGTGGTTGTTGTTGCGGGTATTGGGGAACCTGGAAAGCGGGTTGGGGAACTTGTGGAGTGGCGAACTGGGGGTTGCGTGGAGGCTGCGGGAAGCGAGGTGGAGCGGCTTGGTGGGGGAACTGAACAGCCTGGACCTGCTCGTTGATTTGTACTCTCTCAGTAACGGGGCCCTGGGATTTCCTGGCGGCTTTGGGTTTCTGGGCCTTAAATAGTGAATGAATAGGGGAGTCTTTAAACTGGGTTTGTATGAACCGAGATCTGCTGTATAACTGGTGCATATTCGAAATGTCATTCATTGCCAAAATATTTCTGAATGTTGGGGTGGCATTGGAGATCAATAACTTGACTTTTTCTTCTTCCGAGATTTGCTCGGGCACACGTGAGGCCATCTGCCTCCATCGATCTGCATAGATCGCAAAATATTCCTCTGGCTTCATCTTCTCCGCTACCAGGTCGGTGAAGGAATACTCGGGATCGACCCGATCTTGGAATCTCTGAATGAACCGCTCCTTGACGGTCTTGAAATTCTCGGCCTCCTCCATGGGCAAAGTATAGAACCATTCCAGGGCGACCCCTTCCAATGATCGGCGAAACAAATAAGCCATCAGGCGATCGTCATGCTGGAACTGTGCTGACTCGTAAAGGAACTCCCGAACATGAATGAACGGGTTGCCATTACCGTCATATTTCCGGTACACGGGGAGCTCAGATTGAGGAGGAAAATGAATGTCCCTGAAGTTAGGAATAGGGACGTCAGCCAAAGATTGCGGGCCAACCCGCTTGTGGAGGAGGTCGATTTGTTGCTGCATAGCAGCCCATTTATCAAGAATCTCCCGTTCCTGGGACGGGGGAGAAGGAGCAGGAGGAGCAGTACCTAGATATGTAGCCAAAGGATAAGCGGACTGAGGGGGCGGCCCGTAAGATGGATGATGGGCCAGGGAAGGGCCCACATCCGCATGAGCCAGCTGGGCGGCCCCTGGTTGCAACCGAGTGAAGTCTGCCGGGGCTACAAGGGCCTGCGGCGATGGAGAAACAGTGACATAGGGGTCAAGATAAGGAACAGAGGGGACTTGGGACTTCCCCTTATCGAGCGGCTGATGGGCCGAGGTGGAAGCTTGGCCCATTTCCATGTGGGCGTACCGAAGGACCTGAGGACGAGTGGGAGTAAGGTCAATAGGGGCCACAGAGGTGGTCCCAGCAACAGAAGATGTGGTGGCAGTAGCATTCGTGCCACGAGGAGGAGCTAAAGTCGGGGCGTCGGCCCCCTGCAAGGCGTGACGGATGAGATGGAGCTGGGTAGGGTCCAGCTGGGCCATCATATTAAGAATTTGATTGGCCGGATTGTGAATGATTGATTTGAAAGGGAGGGTTGGGCACCCTCACCAAGGATGGTCGAGAGCGGAGGGGCAGTCCCCTCTCCTCCCTGCATATGGGTGACCCTAGGCGGGTCCTCAAGAAGGCCACGAGGAAGAGAGTCCTCGTGAGACTGAGAGAAGTCGTATGACGACATAGGAGATGATGAATCAAACAAAGGATTGAAGTATGAATGGAAATGAGAACTGACCCTAGGAGATGATCCTGAGGGAAAGAAACAACCCCACATACACCAAGCACCCAGGACTAGGGCAAACAAACCTAACCAACCAAATCAACAAAGCAAACAACAAGCATGCAATGGAAGGAAGAGATGAGAGGAGAATCACCCAATTGTACAATCAAGTTGTTAAATGATGCCCGTCAAATTCTTATGCGTTCCTCTTTAAACCTTAGCGGCTTAATTACAATGTAAATTCACTCAACCACTAGGTGCCTAACTAGGGTAAGAAATGAGGAACTGTGTGACTCTATAGGGACCTCTCACTCGCGGATGCAAACCCTAGACTGGGGTGGATATGGTACAACCTGCTCGGCGTCCGTGTGGGAATCCACTGCTCACGGGGGCTTACAGAGGTCCTCAGCAAGGTCCCTAGTCAGCTCCAAGGAATATGGAGATGAGAGGAAACCCTACCTCGGTAGGAATGCAACTGTTATGAAAGAGATGGATGGTCCTATGCGCATTGGAGTGCATGCAAAATCTAGCCTAGTAACTATCAAGCAATGAGCAATCAAATATATAAGCAATAAAAACAATCATGCAACAGTGATACGGGAGCAGGGGGAGATCAATAACTAGCACCAAAGCTGATAAATCTCATGGAGTATGGCAATCAAAATGGACAATGAGTGCACTGCGACACCAGAAGGACGGTCTGTGTGAGACCGCTCAAAGGGACAGACGGTCTGAATAGGACCGTATGGACCAGGGAGCAACAGAACAGCAGAATGCATGTAGCAGTAATCACAGAACGCTGGAAATATAGGACGACAGATGAAGAACGTACTAGAAGAACGGTCTGTAGCCAACTGCGTAATCGCTGGGACGGATCTCCATAAGCCGTGCAGCTACACTCAGAAAAGCCAAAAGCGTACATGTGCCGAATGATGAACAGCCAGAGACAGGCCGTGCAGAAGTTTGGACGGTCGATAGGACGCCGTCTACGACAGGACGCTGGAGGGGAACTGGCGTTGTTCGCAGGGAAGGACGGTGGATGATCAGCCGCCCCAGAGGATGGACGGCTCTGGATGAACCGCTCACGTTCTAGAAGGCAGAAAACACACCCAACCTGTAATCACTCCAAGAAGAAAACTAAACAACGAAAGGGGGGTCAGCAACTCACAAGCATGATGGGCACTAGGGGTCCCACCGTGATCGCCACAAAAGAAGGGTGTAGATATATTTTCTCCTCTTACTTAAAGGAAGATGTGTTATGAATAAATCGATATGCAATGAATAAGTGAAAAATAGTAAGAGGAGAACAGAAAACAAAAATGACCGTGATCGCCACCAAAGCGCCGAACGTGATGAACACGCCGTGCTTTGGAAAGGAAGGGGAGACACTCGCCTGGCTACAGCACTGGAAGATGAGCGGTTGATGGAGAACCGCCTATAGGACGCACGGTCTTACGATAGACCGCCTAAGGGTGCTGCAGAAGGTGCGGGATGAAGCACTCCTGGATGTTGAACGGCTCTATAACGACCGCCGGACGAAGAAGAACGGCCGAAGATGCACCGAACGTCTCCTTGCACGGACAGAAGAGAACCGCTCGAGACCACCAAGCCAGAAGTCGCAAAGGGATCCAACCTCCACCCTCTCCAGCCGGCCAGAGGGGATGGGCCTCGTGCTAGGAAGTGCTGACCTGCAAAACAACGTAAAGAAACAAAGAAACAACCTAGATTAGAACTGAATAGTGTAGTAAATGTCGAAATAATGAGGAATGTATGTGACTAAATGGAAAGGGGGATACCTGGGGGATTTTAAACTCCTAGGGTGTCAAAAAACGTAGGTAGGTGTGTGCATGGTAATGAAGATGAAGGAGAACGTGGGAGAAAGTGTGAAAAGTAATGCATGCAATAACAAGGAGGATGAAAACAATCAAAAACGAAAGGACTCAAAACCAAACTACTCCCTGAACCGGAGACTTGTATGGACGTAGAAAGCCTCCCTCCTTGGTGCTAGGTAGCTCAAGAATGCGGTAGGGCTTCGTCGTCGACCAAAAACCTCCCCCCTTTTCAAGCTTGGCCTTTAAGGTCTATTTATAGATCCTAGAAAGCCTAGCTCGAACTAGGGTTTAGAGTCATTTTCAGGCCGAGATTATCAAACAAAAATCGTAGATAAATGAATCATATTTTATCCAGTCAAAACGGCACTTAAAATGGTTGATTATCCGCAGAGAAAATGATGAAAGAAGTTGGGGATAAAACCACGGATAAAAGGGATAAAAATTGTTGAAATTCAGGAATCGAACAGATGAACGGTCTTAAGATAGACCGCTCAACATAATGTGCGACTATGTTAGGACCGTTCAACCACGTCGGTGGAAATTTAAAATAAATCTGAAATAATCCAGCTTATCCCTCGAACTGACCGAAACGTTCGCCATTGGACTCTCATAGAAGAACGGCTCAGATGAGACCGTTCAACAGTAGAGCGGCCAAGGATGAACCGTTCTATCCTTGTCGGTGATAATTCAATTAATTGGATAATCATCTGGGAAAACCACCAAGCGCAGGACTCTGGACGATGAGCGGCCACTTTCCGTCCGTTCATCATATTGAGCGGCTAGGTTAGGACCGCATAAATGCTTGACGGTGGAAATTCAGAAAATTAGCTAAAATGTTCCAAAATATATGGACGGCCCGTAGTCAACCGCACATGGATTGAGCAGTCATGGATGAACCGTACATGCACGTGGACGTTGAAACTTATAGAAAAAGCCCAATCAACCAAAACCAAGGCCCATTAAGCCCTGAATCAACTTGGACCTAACCAAGGAGGGAGGCAACCCATAAAACTGGCCTCAAAATATGCCTGAAAATAGCCCCAACGGGTGATGGGCAACTCGAGGTATCAACAAAGGGGAGTAAGAGAAACGACTCAACATATCGACATAAAACGGGTGTCAACAGTATGAACCTCGCACTGGCTTACCACTCTGCTCTTGTGGAGCCTTGGACTCTAATTCAACAATCAATCAACCCAATTAACTCCAAAACCCTCAACAACATCTTGATAAGTCAAAAATAGATAAAAATCATCAAAAATTAACTAAAACGGCGCGCCCCTAATCCGGTGCGCCCTAATACAGCACTGTACCCCCCCGCGCCGGATTAACCTTAGACTCATAACTTCACATCTTTCTTTGGCTTCTTCTCGGTGCGCCCCGAAGCCACCGCGTCGGTTTAAGGCATGTCATGGCCGCGTCGGATTAAGCACTTTTGCCGACGTTTGGCCGCAACGGGAAAACCTATCACTACGCGTGGTCGCGCCAGTTTTGAACTATTGCATTATTCTAATCACTCACTCGTCTTCGAAGCGATCCTCGCCTCCCATGGTCAAGGTTAATAAACCCCAACCAATAATAAACCAAATAAAAGAGGGTTGTTCAAGTCCAAGCTATTTTCTTATCTATGCTTCTTTTATCGCATTTGTTATCATCATGTTTTCGTTATCATGCCTCTGCTGCTGTTTCTGTCCCCCTTGGTGGAGATCAACAAACTTGATCAATTAGTGTCTATCTACATGACTCTGTCTCCATGCTTTAATATAATCATGAGCATCATGCATACATGCTTGCATAGACCCCCCTCCGGTATATCAAAAGGCACTGACAAATGTCCGGATTACGCCCGATCAGAAATCTTTGCCATGCGCGATGGTGGTCTTCGGACCTATGTCCTCCGCCACGTATCGAGGGTCTCCAACTTAATGAACCATGCCTCTCTCGCATGATGGATAAAAGCATTTCATGTGACCTCGTCACATTCATCCTTTGCATCTTATTTCGGCCTCGGACGGCCTGCTATCTCGGCAACTAATCAAAGGTTTTCTCCCTTATGGGGGATGTAATTAACATCATAGCCTTCATGATATGACGGACTGCTGGTCCCGACCCGAATCTCACTCTCGCCTGATACGGGTCAGAATGAGCGCACAATAAACTTGTCACTTACGTGACTGGCACGTCTGCGCGGTCAACTAATCGATTGGTTATTCCTTAATTAATCGGTTGTTCGATCCGAACAAAATGACCTAACGAATTTTCCATCACAAACAGCTAAGTAAAAAGATTTTTGAGAAAGAAGAGAAATTTCTAAGGCAACTTCAGAGAGGGACAAAGGAAGCCCACTCAAACCAAGGGCGAGCCGAGCAAGCCAAGTAGCATCATATGTACGAATGCAAGAAGATCGGGCACATGAGAGGAGAGTGCCCAGACTTGAAGAGAAAATTTAAGAAAGAAAAACTCAGAAAGCCAAAAGCTATGGTCGCTACATGGAGCGACGAAGAGGAAGAGCAGTCTGAAGAAGAGCTCGGGGAGCTCATGGAAAGCCTGTGCCTTATGGCACACGAAGATGATTCTCTTGAGGTAAATTCTGACCCTAACTTTATTTCAAAGGAATAATGGGAGTCAGAATATGAAAAGTTGTATATAAAATATAAGAAAATTAGATCTGAAAATAAAAATCTCAAAAAAATTGATGAGTTAACACATGATGATGCTTCTATTAAGTTTGAGAAATTGGAACAGGAATGGTTCGAGTTAACAGAAGAAAAGGAAAGCATGTTGCAAATAATTTCAGCCAGTGAGAAAAATCAGGAGGAATTAATGAGTAAATTATCTGAAATGGACAAAGTTTTTGAAAAATTGAAAAATGAAAAAGAAGTTCTGACATCCTCAATTTCAGAACTTGAAAACAAAAATGCGAGTTTGAATAAGGAGGTGACTGACTTGCAGTTCACTCTCTCTAGGTTTGTTAAGGGGAAACAAAACCTAGACAACATGTTGGGAGTTAATGTTAACTTTCGAAAAGAAGGATTAGGGTACATTCCCAAAAATAAAAAATCCTTTGAGCATAAGATCACTACATCCTATGTTCATGAAAAAGAAAACAATTGTGCTTCATGTTCACATACCAAGCCAAAACATGTCCAACTCAAACCATGTCAATTCCAAAGAAAGCTCTCGCGTATCAACTGTTTTCACTGTGGTAGACTTGGTCATGTTGTTGCTAACTACTGGTTCAAACAAGTATCACCAACGAATCATGTGATTTGGACCAAGAAAAGATATGCACAAAATTGGACTAACCCCTACGGACCCAAACTAGTTTGGGTACCAAAAATAATTGGATGAGAATTATATTTCTTACAGATATGCCTTGAAGCCATGGGGAGCAAATGGTACTTGGACAGCGGTTGTTCAAGGCATATGACAGGAGACAAGAAGGTGTTCTCTAGGTTGCAAGATAAGGATGGAGGCTCAATTACTTTTGGTGGAAAGGATAAAGGTAAAATAATTGGAATTGGCAACATAAGTAAGAATTCTGAAACCTTGATTGAAAATATCATTTTAGTGAAAGGTTTGAATCATAACCTGCTGAGCATAAGCCAACTGTATGACAAGGGTTTTAAAATTATTTTTGATGAAACTCACTACCTTGTCATGAATAAAATTTCTAATGAAATCAGATTCATCAATAAAAGGAACAACAATGTGTATACTATTGATCTTGATGATGTTTCCAGTGATGACGTGTGCTTGGTAGCAAATAATCATGATAATGCATGGTTATGACACCAAAGACTAGGTCATGCTAGTTTTGGAGTAATCTCCAAGTTGTCTAAACATGACTTGGTGAATAGTTTGCCAAAATTAAAATTTGAAAGTGATAGAATCTGTGAGGCTTGCACAAAAGACAAGCAAACACGCATATCTTTCAAAAATAAGAACATTGTTTCTACCTCCCGACCTCTAGAATTGCTGCATCTTGATCTCTTTGACCCTACTAGGACATCCAGCCTAGGGGATAAATCTTTTGGATTTGTTATTGTTGATGATTACTCCAGATTTACATGGGTGTTATTTTTAGCAAATAAAAGTGATGCCTTGATGGAGTTTCAAGTGCTTTGCAGGAAAATCCAAAATGATAGAGGCTACCTTATCACTACCATCTAGAGTTATCATGGTGGTGAATTTAAAAATCATGAGTTTAACAATTTTTGTGAATAGCAGGGGTACACGCACAACTTCTCATCATCGAGGATGCCCCAAAAAAATGGAGTGGTGGAGAGGAAAAATAGAACCTTGATAGACATGGCACTGACCATGTTAAGTGAAAACTCTCTACCAAAATATTTTTGGGCTGAGGTGGTAAGTATAGCGTGTTACATCATCAACAGGGTGATGGTAAGGCCCATTTTGAAGAAAACTCCTTATGAGCTCTACAAGGGTAAGAAACCAAATATTTCCCATCTTAAACCTTTTGGATGCCTATGTTTCATTCTGAACAATTGTAAGTCTAACTTAGGTAAGTTTGATGAGATGAGTGATAAAGAAATTTTCCTAGGTTATGCACTCAACTCTAGAGCTTATCGATTGTTCAATAAGAGGACTTTGGTTGTTGAAGAAAGTCCTCATGTGCTTTTTGATGAATCCGAGCTAAAACTAACAAATCAATCCATTCAAATTGTGGATGCAGATGATGATCCCAAATGTTCCAATGACGCCAAGGCCAAGGATGAACCAACCGAAGGGATCCTCAGCAAGAGTGAAGAGGATGAAGATCCTTCAATTGAAACACTTCAAGAATAGCAAGTGCAGCACCCGGACTTGCCAAGCTCATCCACATTCCTGAAAGATCACCCCGCTGAAAATATCATAGGTAATCTTGAAGATGGGGTAAGAACTAGATCTTCACTAAGGCAAGTAGAAGAAGAGGATTTGATGGCTTTAATTTTACAAGAAGAACCTAAGGATATTCATGATACTCTGTAAAATGAATCCTGGATCCAGGCTATGCATGAAGAGCTGTACCAATTCGAAAGAAACGAGGTGTGGACTCTTGTGTCGCATCCTAAAAATAAACCCGTAATTGGAACCCGCTGGGTTTCAGAAATAAACTAAATGATACGGGATTGGTTGTTAAGAACAAGGCCCGACTTGTAGCCAAGGGTTATAGCCAGGAAATGGGAATCGATTTTGATGAGTCTTTTGCACCGGTTGATAGAGTAGAAGCAGTCCGGATCCTTCTGTCTTATGCTTGCTCATTGAATTTTAAATTATTTTAAATGGATGTTAAATCTACATTTCTTAACGGGTACATCAAAGATGATGTTTTTGTAGAACAACCTCCATGTTTTGAAGATTCTAAGCATCCGCAACATGTGTACAAGCTCCAGAAAGTCTTGTACGGGCTGAAGCAAGCACCAAGGCATGGTATGAATGGCTCACCTCATTTTTGATTGAAAATATGTTTAAAAGAGGTAAAGTTTATCAAACACTCTTCACAAGGAAATCAGGTAAAGGCATATTGGTAGTTCAAGTGTTTGTTGATGACATAATTTTTGGAGCTACTTATAATACTTTATGTGATGAATTTGCAGAAATTATGCAAGGAGAATTTGAGATGAGCTTAATGGGAGAACTAAACCTTTTCCTTGGATTGTAGGTGAAGCAAACGCCCAAAGGCATCTTCATAAATCAAGCTAAGTACACACTGGAGCTAATAAAGAAGTATGGGACGGCTGAAGCAAAACCTCTGTCAACTCCGATGGCCACAACCACGAAGTTAGACAAAGATGAAAATGGTAAAACAGTAGATCCTACACTGTTTCGAGGTATGATCCGATCACTACTGTATCTCACAGCATGTCACCCTGACATTCAATTCAGTGTATGTCTATGTGCTCGTTTTCAGTCATGTCCTAAAGAATCTCACTTTTTATCGGTAGTTCATTTGATTTGATTGCATACACCGATGCGGATTATGCCGGATGCATTGTAGATCGCAAAAGTACTAGTGGGTACTATCAATTTCTTGGTGGGTGCCTAGTCTCATGGGCTTTCAAGAAACAACATTCAGTAACTCTCTCAATGGCCGAGGCTGAATATGTAGCCGCCGGAAGTTGTGGAGCCCAAGTACTTTGGATCAAAAATCAACTACTTGATTTAGATGTTAAAATGAAATGTGTTCCAATTCTGTGTGACAATACAAGTGCAATCAGTTTATCAAAAAATCATGTTCAACATTCTAGGATAAAACATATTGACATTCGGCACCATTTCTTGAGAGATCATGTAGGCAAGGGGGACTTTGAGTTAAACTTTGTTGATACACACAATCAACTTGCTGACATCTTCACAAAACCCCTAAATCAAGATCAATTCAATAAAATCAGGAGAGAACTTGGCATGTGCAAGGGTGAGGGCATACATACTTAGGTCTGCATTAGGATGAGTGATGCATTTACATATAAAAAAAAACAGAAGGATGAAGGGTAGATTGTGTGAAATGCATTCATATGTTGTATGAATTTTTTTTTTGTGCATGATATTACCTTGTATGAGTGCTTGTATTTATATATATATACCCCTTCTTGGAAAAATTTCTAAGATCCAATACTCATTGATAAATAAATGTGGACAAGTGACCAGGGGACTCTAGGCAGTCACTGAGGGGGAGTTTCATAAAAATTCCTTAAGTTGACTCATGTCAAAGGTCATCCTACTGAAATTCTTCCCAAAGCAGCAAAACAAAACAAAACAAAGCAGAAAACAAAAAAAGGAAGAAGAAATAAAACAAAAAAAGAAAGAAAATAAAAAAGGGAAGAAAGGCCAGCAAGAGAAGGGAGCTCAAGTCATTGTATAGGGATATATGGAGAAATAAAAAAAGGGGTTCAAAGGGCCAATCGACCATTTCGGTCGACCGACCCGCCCGGTTCAGTCGATCGAACCCGGTGAACCGGGTCGACCGGACCCCGATCGAACCCCCTTCTTAAGGGGTTCTCTCCCTCTATTCTCTCATTCTATCCTACCCATTCTCTCTCCCATACATTTCCCTAACCCTAGAACACAAAATCCCCACTCCACAAGCCCAAAAACCTCGCCATTCTTCCATCCGTACAAACTCCGACGGATTCGTCACGGTCTCAGGACGAGATCTCCGCAGTTGTTCGTGCACTCATGAAGCCCTCTCTTAGGTTCTAGAGTGTGGAGAAGGTGTATTCAAGCCTCCAGCTTGTCTTTTGGTCCATCCATGTCCCAGGGTTGAGATCGATCCCTTCCAGGGTTTTACACAGCGAGTTTCCTAGTCCAAGATGCCGCTTAGAAGGAGTTCTCGGCGTCCTACTCAAGGGGAATCCAGTGGTCAGAGACGAGAGGCCCCGACCCATCCACAGAGGGCACCTGCACCTCGTTTTCCCCCACGTCCCATTATCAACCCCCGACCGGTCGACTTCCATGAGGTGAATGATATCTTACCAGATTTATGTGAACTTTTTGAGATTCAAGACGGATGCATTGATTTTGTCTCCAGATATACTAGGTATTATCCAAACCTAGTCCAACAATTCTATGGTAATCTAGTGGAGAGAAATAGAAATTTATCCACAATTGTTCAAGATATTGAGATTGATGTTGCACCCGATCTTTTTCGGTGAGTCTTAGGAGTTTCGGCCATGGGTGCTGCCATGAACTTTGGTCTTGGTGAAGTAGAGAACACATTTATTGCTATGATGGGTTGTGATTATGTCCATGGTGTCAGCGATCTCATTGAGTTGAATGCCAACTATTTCCCACCCCTACAGCATATTCTACACCATATGTTTACTTCATTGATTTATCCAAAGGGTGGGAGCAGGAATGAAGTGACAGAGGTGCATAGATTCCTATTTTACCATGTTATGAATGAGAATTTAGTGAATATGGGTCAGCTCATGACTGATCTGATTGACACATGCCGAACCCAACTGCGGCGATCTCTCCCGTATGCTTCACAGCTCACAAGAGTGTTCATCTATGCTGGGGTCAATTTGGCAGATGAAATGTTCATTCAAGTTCGCCAAGATGATATCTATAATGAACACAAGATTTTTCCAGACTTTGGATATTACTGGGGTGAAGATGGTGAGCTTCGCCAGAATGTTCCGACTTATGCGGAACAATTAGAAGATGAAGAAGAGCCACCACAGTCGTAGGGTCAAGGGGAAGCCGCCCTTCCAGTTCCTGCAGAGGACCAGCCTCTTCCCACTTCACCGAATCCCATGGATACCGAGGTGCCTCCACCACCACAGTTCTACCATGGAGAGTCCTCTGCTCAGGGTGCTGGACAGCCCACTTGGGGAGATTATGAGGCTCTTGATAGGCGTATATCTTTGGCATAGAAACTCGCATTGACTCCTCCCTTGGGAGACTTAATACTTTCATGGCACAATGACTGGCCGGATGGACACTTTCTCTCATGTCTTGGACTCTCTCTCTACCCACATGGCTTCTCTTACCTCCCGCTATGATGATACACATGATGCCTTCCGGCTCAACAACCGTGCACTTCTTAGTATCAATTCTCAACTGGCGCATTAGGACCGTCTTCTACATTCCCTTGAGCACCGTCTTCCTCCACCTCCTGCTCCCGCTCTTGATAATGTTGGCTCCGACAATGAGGATGCTGCTTCTGACGATGATGACCACGAGGGGACTCCGGATTACCGTACTCCGTAGCTGTCCTTGTGTCTCTTCGTGTCACTTTTGTCGACATCTTTTGTATCCCACTCCCCATTTTGATGATGCCAAAGGGGGAGAAGTAGCTAGTTAGGCTTATATAAGCTATGCTTTAAGTATGCTTGCATGTTTGTGTGCCATTTGGCATTTTCATGTCATTTGTATTCCATAGAGTCCTGCATTTGGTTGTTGGTCTTCGTGTCATGCACTATGTCCATGTAATGTCAATATCATGTAATTTGTATCCTGAACTTCAATGAATGAAATGCACTTGGTATTGGCACCTATATTGGTTTCATTTCACTTCAAACAATTGGGCGCATATGAATGATTGAAATGGTTTTGGATGGATTGCATGAGTTGGATTTGTTTGACGGATTTGATTTCTTGTTCGGCACGCTTATATACATTCCTATTCGAGTTTTGTCATCATCAAAAAGGGGGAGATTGTTGAGTCTCTCTGAATGATTTTGATGATAACAAAACCCCGAATTGAGTTTCTATCTTGTGCCGTGTCAATGCAATCAAAATACGGGTTAAGAAGGCTTAAGTGTTGGTTTAAGAATATCTTGTGTAAAGCTCAATTCTCAAAATGGTTCAATATTTCCAATTGACTGAACAAAATCAAAACAAACCCCAAAATGCATGAAATATGTAAGAACATGAAGCCGTTGTCATATGGATATGTTTCATCGGGCTAACACTTCATTTTTATAGGTCTAGGACAATTCGATCGACCAACGGACCAGGGTCGATCGACCTAAATTGACAGAAGTAAAAAAAACCCCTCCTGCAGGATTTCAGTCGACCGCCAACCATGGGCCGGTCGACCGATTTTTCCAGCGCTTAAAAGTCTTCACTCTGCAGAAGTTCGATCGACCGATCGCATGCCTCCAGTCGACCGAACCCCTCGAGCAGCCTAGTTTGACTTCTTTGGTTCAAGCACGGGGAGAGGTCTTACTTCTCAATTGTTTAAATCCAATGCCCTTAATCAAGCCATGATTTATGGATCTGGTCTGTGGCATGTCTCTTGACCACCCCAGATCTATAATTCATCTCATTGGGGTCAAAAACCCTAAGGATTGAAGGAAGAACAAGGGAGGCTATCAAAGGAGAAGGAAGACTGACACTATAGCTCCATGAATAGTGTTCCGTGAAAGAAGCTCTTCATCCATCTTCAAGCTTCTCAAGCTGGATCTGAGGCAAAACAACCCAAGTCAAGTGATGATCAAGCTGCATCCAAAATCCTCTTCATCCATTCAGGGGGAGCATAAATTTCCAACTCTTTTTTCTGTGTTTCTTCTTCTAAAATCTCTTGAGCTTCAAGTGTTGTCTCTTGTAATCTTTAAACACTCCAGTGTGTGTGTGTGTTTGATTTCTGACAGAATCGTGTGTGTTTAAGTGTATTTACACCTTTGTGGGAGTTTCCATCTCCCTACGTATGTGTG
Organism: Amorphophallus konjac; assembly: GCA_022559845.1. Lineage (NCBI taxonomy): Eukaryota > Viridiplantae > Streptophyta > Magnoliopsida > Alismatales > Araceae > Amorphophallus > Amorphophallus konjac. The sequence continues at coordinate 223,114,521 of CM040117.1, read as the reverse complement.
TGTTTGGATCTTGTAATCCCTTACAAGATAGTGTGTGAATCCTCACAGTCTGTGAGGGGTGGACGTAAGTTGCCATTGCTGGAACCGAACCACCTAAAAATCACTGTCCATTGTATGGTTTGCTCCTTCTCTTCTACCCCCGTTTTGCGCAGCATACATGTAGATTAATTTGATTACATTGTTCGAGTTATATCTAGCAAAATTTATTATTCTCACATTAGATCTTGGGTATATTAAAAGGTGGGTTCGGATCGACAAGGTAAACCTTGTCGGGAAGATAACATCTTGCGTGAGTAGAATCCTCATATTTTTAACCTCCGCCATCGTACCCAATATCTATTGTGTGTGATAAATTTCATTAGATCAGATAGTTTGCATATAGATTTAAAGTTCATTGCGGTTATTATTCACATTTCTTTAAATTGGCCAAGATTTCTTAAAAAGATTGAAAACACCCAATTCACCCCCCTCTTGGGTGTCATTGATCGCGAGACTTCATTCCATTGATGGCAAGTCGACGGCATTGCCGTTATCAATAGATGTTGCAGTGATGGCGGATGCCCCTCGGGCTAGGTAGACACCAAAGATTGCTATTTCCTAATGTCTAGCTGCCCTTGATGAGCTGGCTTAGCCTGGCACATGACTTCCAACCCAATCATCGGCCCACCTCCCCTATAGCATGGTCCAGTCGTTGGATGAGAGAGTCCGCCCATGTAGGATGCAATGTTGTTGGTAGAGCAGTTACCTGATATTGCTCTCCCCAGAACCAGAACCAGAACCTTTTCTACTTTGGTTAACAGTGTCTCACCATGCTCGAGTGGTGCAAAGAAGGTTCCCCTGGCCCATGTTGCTTCTATTCATGATGAATGCTCCACCTGGCAGACCCACCTTGCCATGGTCAGTCTTGGCCTCATGTTTCCTCTACATGTCTTTGGGCTTGAGCCCATGTACAAGGTGTCAACTTCTAATGAGGAGCTCTTAACTAGGGCTCCTACATATTCTTGGTGTTCGCATTGGGCAACCGATTTCTACAACTCACATGCACTTGAGCCAAGTGATGAATTTTTTAGCCAAGTTTAATGCTCAAAAAAATGTTGGTCTAGATATTTTAAAGGAAAAGTGCTTCTCTGTTTCAAACTTATCAGTTGTAGAAAACATCTTTCTACCACATCTTTCTATTTCTGCTTCTGATAAGTGCACATGGCTATATGTTTATTTACGTCATTTGCATCATTTTCTGAACTTTTATGTACTTAATTATGTAATTTATGTATTTAATCTCAATCTCACACTAAATTTAGATTTTAATATAATTAATTAAAAGTTGAGATATAAAATAATATTTAAGTTTAAGATGCAAGGAAAATATCAATTGCATGATTATATAATTTTAAATTTTTCATTGGTAATATTTTATTTGATTGCTTAAAACTCTTATTTAATAGTGCAAGTGAGAGAAGATATGGTGGCGTTGAATCGCATCTTGAGATGGAGACGTGATATTAAACCATCAAAACACGTCAACTATTATTGATGTGATTTTTAAAAAAATGTTGCATGTGATTGACGCGAATTTGAGAACCACGTCAAAGCCATGAGACATGGTTTGTTGTGGCATGGAACTCGCTTGGCCACGTTCGCATGGTGAAAGATGCATGGCTATTATTTGTGGACGGCTAGGGTGTAGGCATTTGATGGCATGGTCATCGTGAGAAGGCATGAAGGAAAGACTGCAGCATTCTAGGAAGGCAACGCAATGGGTGGAGTTGGCTGCCGTGAAGCGACAGGTCATTCAACATGACGTTGCGTCACATGGGATATGACAGAAGGTGGGCGCTAGAATTGTTGACCATGGAGGAGGCCGTTAGGTTTTCCACAAGAGGTATGTGTTGTGGAAATTTTAAAAGTCACGGTGGAAATATTTTCTAGGGAGGCATGTGATGTGGGCCGTCACAGTGGGAAATTTAAAAGTCATGGTGGGATGAAAACATGAGAGGCATGTGTTATAGGCTATCACGATGGGACATAGACATGGAGAAAATATGGGTTGGGATATGATCATCACTTTCTCTCCCCCCAGTGGATGTGGTCACCTCCCATGGAGTTGGTAAGTCTAAAGAAACTCTCACTTCTCTTCTTTCTTTCTTATAAAAGGAGGCATGAGATGGCTGTGAAGGGGGACTTTTCTTCCTTCCTCCATTAGTTAGTTTTAAGTTTTTTAGTTATTAGAAGTAGGGTAGAGCCTCTCCCCCTTTCTTGTATTCTCTTCATTCCTTCTCTTCTACCTCCATCTTCTTCTTCTCCTTCATCTTCTTCTTACTCCTCTAGCTCTCCACTATCCTCTTCTTCTTCCATTCTTCCTCCTATCCTTCTTATCCTCATATCTTCTCCCTTCTTTCTCCCATCATCACTTCTTCTTATATTCTTCTTCCTCCTCTCAATAATCTCTCTCCAAAGATGGTCAAGAAAGGCGGCTTCCACAACTCCGGGACAAGTGCACGTAGTCATCCTCAACGACTCGCGAATTAAAAGCTCGACGAGGACGGCGCCATCACCCTTACCAACACGGTCGCAACATCTTATTCCCATGTTCATCTTTGGTTCTATTTAGATTTTATTTTTTAGGTTGTAATTTTATTGTCAGACTTTCATGTTGTAGGCTTTGTCATTTAATCAATAAAAATAATAGTTTCATTTACTCTCTCTCTCTCTCTCTCTCATCTGTCTCTTCCTTTCTCTTTCTTTTTTCTCTCTTAACTGTGGACACCCAAATTTTCGCATTTGCAGCAAGCCTTTGGCGAAAGAAGAACAAGAAGAGACAAAGCAAAAGACCCGACAGCCAAATTCCAACTCTGGTGATGGTGGGGCCGCATCTTGTACACATCATCGTGCCATCATGAATTTGCATTCCAAGGGACGAATTGAATATAAAATTGAGTGAGGTCTCGACGCCCTCGAAGATGTAGTCCAGAGTGTGGAGGCCTAGGCGACAAAACAAGAAAATAGAAGAAAAGAAAAAATGGAAAAGAAAAAAAGAAAAAATGGAATAATAAAAAAGAAAAAATGGAATAGAAGAAAAGAAGAAAATAGAAAAAATAATGGAATTGAAGAAAAGAAGAATATATATATATATATATATATATATATAAGATAATCTGTGGCCTTTTTCCACTCTCATCTGGTGGCTCCTCACTCCACCGGATCACCCTCAAACACCTTTCCACCAGATGGCACCCACATCCTCCACCGGATCACACTCCACTACCTCCCACCGTTTATGAACCCAAAACTCTCCACCGAATCACACCCAAAAAACCCTCCACCGGATAACAACCCAAAACTCTCCACCGGATCACATCCAAAAGCCCTCCACTGGATCAACCCTTCACACCTCCCACCGGATCTACCCCCTTTCCCTGCAAGCATAGCTAGTGGAAGCTCCTTCAAATGGTGGGCAGCACTGTAGCACCCAGTGGGGGGGGGGGGAGGCACTGTAGCACCTGGTGGAAATTTGTTAAACGGTGGGCAATACTATAGCATTCGATGACATGCTCATTCATCTGGAGGCACTCAAGTCCCAGTGATACGGTGGCTTTGCCACCCATTTGAACTGGTGGCTATGCCACCCCACTTAACTGGTGGCACTCCCAGCGTAGTGATCTGGTGACGCATTCCCCCTTCTTCATCTGGTGGCAGCGGCTGGCCGTTCATCCGGTGGCAATGGCGGGAGCCAATAAAAGAAAAGAAATGAATTGGCCAAAGACCGCTGGGCATTCCCAGCGACCAGGAGTTCTCGTCCGCACTGCTTGGCGCATAATGGCTGGAACCTCGAGGATTCCAAAGGCATCGCGCTGCCAACCTTCTGCTCACTCAAAATGGGAAGCTGTGAAGGCGACGCATGAAGAGAAGAGCCTGGGAAGGAAGACCAGGTGTTTTCCCCTATTGACCCACCACCCAGAAATGCCTTCGTGGCGAGCTGGGATATAAAAGAGGAATAACATTGGCCATCTGGCCCCCCAGATCTCCACGGGCTGATTTCCTGCTACTCCAGCTACGGCCACCTGTGCAAAAAAGAGAGAAGAGAAGAAGAGGGACCTATTGTGGGCAAAAGAGAAGAGGAGAAGGTAAGAAGAGAAGAAGAGAGCCCAGTAGAAGAGAGAAAGAGAGGGAGAGCAGAGAGGAGAGGCACGAGAGGGGGAGGAGCTCATGATCTATCCTCATCCCCATTGTATCTTTTGTCTCCCCACTGTGTCTTTGGTTTCTCCCCTTTAGCTCTTGTTTCCCTCTGCATTGTATCAGCCTTCGTACTCTTCCCCTTTTGCAAAGAATAAAAGAGTTTGCAAATGTTTATGTTGTATATCTACGCTTCCTGTGTGCCTGTCCTCGCCATTTTCATGAATTTTCATGTTCTGTAGGTGGCAATGCTACTCTGGGTTTCAAAGTGATCCATGTCCTTAGGGGTCCCCGTTGATCCCTACTATTCCGTGAGGGTCCCCTCATCCCGCCGGGGATGTCACCCCCTCACTTTGTCTGTACTATCTAGCTCCCTTTTCTCTCCTTAGGGAGAGCTCCTTTGACACGGCGGCTCGGAGTATGCTCAATACGATGAGCAGAATTCTGGAGCTGGACCCTCATTGAAGGTTCCTCCTCCCTGAGTTTCATGCTTTTCATGATCTTGCCTCGTCGTCATTCCTTGGCTTTGTAAATGGATTCCCTCCTTGGCCTGGGCTAAACTCTGCTCCTCCCTTTATCTGGTGGTGCGTATGCCTGCTCCTCATCCGGTGGGCTTGCTACCTCTCCCATTCGGTGGCCTTGCCACCTTCGTGATCCGGTGGCCTTGTTGCTACAAGTCTCGCTCGGTGGCCCTTGCCACCACCTGATCCGGTGGCCTTTGCCACCTTCCGTCCTTGATCCGGTGGCGCTTTCCCCCCTCTGATCAGGTGGCACTACCCACCTTGTTGATCCAGTGGTCTACCCTCCAACTTGATCCTGTGGCCTGCCCCATCCTTCTTGATCCGGTGGCCTACCCACCTTGTGGATCCGGTCCCCATCCATCTTGATCTAATGGCCTGCCCACCTTGTGAATTCGGTGGCCCTGCCACCCGCTCTTCCCTATCCGGTGGAGTCCTCCTCTTTGCTTTGTGTCTTAACCGTTGATCAGTGTCTTCCGTCCGCTGGTTTATGGGTTTTCTCAAGGTGTTGCCGCTTCCGTGCGCACCTCTACTTTTGGGGCCATCTCAGACTTGTCCGGAGGTGTGTACCCGCTCTACCCCCCCAGCATCTGGGTCAGGGGGAGATGTTGCCGAATTTTTACTAGAATAATATATTTTTTTAAAAGACAAAAGGAAGCAACAAACAAATAGAATAAATAATAACAAGATGCCTCAGCTGAGACAAAAAACTGTGAAAGACACGAAGAGAACGGAGCACGAACACTGTTGTGACATTTTTACAAGCACGAGCATGAGCATCAGCTACATGAACAAAGAAGGGAACTAATTAAAAATCTCTCATATGCATGTCATGAATAAAAGAAATCACTTCCCCTACATACAATCGTGCCATTGCATTTCATGTGTGCTTGCATGTCACGATCCTGCGGTATATAAAATGGCGATGTGTGAAAGATCTTATTATGTCTGGTCGAAAATCATCCCTATGCATGAGGACATACCTCCGCCTCATATAGGGGACCGATTCCCGAACTCAATTTTAAATTGTGTATGCTTGAATTCATGTATGACTTTTCTAGTAGAACCATCCGCATGCATTAAATGCACATTCGGGCTCTGAACATCCTGAGGAAACTAAGAGAAGAGCTCAAAAGATAGAAAACGACCCACTGGCAGGTCCTCGGTCCTAGAGGCCGGGGGCTACGTCAATGTAGCATCCAACTGTAGACACGCCATTCCTGACATCTCCTGAGAAAATCTCATATTACTATACGACGCCCCGCATTGGCTTTCGCATTTTGAATTGCTCGAGTGTTTCCTATTCTTGAGTCTTCTTCCGCCTTTTTGGCATCCGGAAATCATCTCGTTGCGGCATTCGGACGGCATCAACACCAATCGGATGCACCGGAAGGTTCCGAAACCAGGAAGGGTGCCTGTCGGGGAGCTGCCGACGCCTTATCAGCGGACCCGGGGGCGTCTTAATGGAGGCGTCAAGTCTCCAGGATGCCTCCATTACTTTAATTTATTTCTTAAGACCAAAAATACATAAAAAATGATATATTAATGGAGGCGTCCAGGCCTCTGGACGCCTCCATGAAAATAAATATAAAAAATATAAAAATTCCAGCTTTGGCAAAAACACAAAACAAAAATAAAAAATATATTTTTTTGGAGGTGTCCAGGACCCTGGACGCCTCCATCAAATTGCCCACCGGGCCCCGTCCGCCGATCGACGGTTTGTCGTGTGTGAAAAAAGTCAATTGTGGAAGCGTCCAGACAGCTGGACGCGCCCATTTCCGAATCACGAGACGTCGCTCACAAAACCACGCGTTGTGCCAAACCGCGTGCGGCTTTCGGTGGAGTTCGGTGGACTTTATTGAGGCGTCCGGGACCCTGGACGCCTCCACGAAAATATTCAAAAAAATGAATAAAAATAGAGTAAAATATTATTTTTGCCCTGATAGAGGTGTCCAGGGTCCTGGACGCCTCCATCCTCTAGAGCTCTATAAATAGAGGCCCCCCCCCCTCAGTTCTGAGGGAGCTTCTAAGAGATCCGATAGGCTGCCGGAGCCCAGAGGCTACCGGAGTCATTTCTAACCCGTGGGGTCTTTTGTAGGTGGAGGTTCTGCCGGCTTCTCGGGTGCCCGCGCTCGCAGGAGGAAGGCTGTCCTCGTCCACCGTACTTCCACGTCATCCCTACGTTACCGAAGCTCCGTCGGATCTCACTATCGGCCATCCAATAAGCCATTCTCTCCTTTTCTTTCATAGTTATCTTGCATTCATCATATTGCATCCTCCATCCCCCTTATAAGGGAGTCTTTTTTCTATTCCTATGTCGACATAATCGCCATTCATCATAAGTATTTTCCTCCTACTCGTATCCGAGAGGGGTTTAAAAGATAACACCAACCAGGTGTGTGTCTTGCCATCATTTCGTTATTTTTATCGCAAGGATTTGAATACTACACCTTCATCTTTCTAATCCACTCGTTACTTGTTTGTCGTTGTTTTACAAGGGTACCCAAGGAAAGCCCTCTCTGTCGGCCGGCCAAAGGGGGAAGAAGAAGTAACCCGCCATCTCCCGCTCTTGAGGTAGGCGCGATCACTTTCTTTATTTTGATGTCTTTTGGCCCCTGGCAATCACATCTTGTTCTCGAGGCCGCGACAAGTCACTTCCCCAATGGCCGTTTAAATTCCCGTTCTTATATTCTCTTTATATTCTGTTATATTCTTATCTGCTCATATTCCCGAAGCCGCGGCGAGTCACTTCCCCAATGGCCGTTTAAATTCCCGTTCTTATATTCTCTTTATATTCTGTTATATTCTTATCTGTTCATATTCTCGAGGCCGCGGCGAGTCACTTCCCCAATGGCCGTTTAAATTCCCGTTCTTATATTCTCTTTATATTTTGTTATATTCTTATCTATTCATATTCTCGAGGCCGCGGCGAGTCACTTCCCCAATGGCCGTTTAAATTCCCGTTCTTATATTCTCTTTATATTATGTTATATTCTTATCTGCTCATATTCTCGAGGTCGCGGCGAGTCACTTCCCCAATGGCCGTTTAAATTCCCGTTCTTATATTCTCTTTATATTTTATTATATTCTTATCTATTCATATTCTCGAGGCCGCGGTAAGTCACTTCCCCAATGGCCGTTTAAATTCTCGTTCTTTATATTCTCCTTATATTCTGTTATATTCTTATCTGCTCATATTCTCGAGGCCGCGGCGAGTCACTTCCCTAATGGCCGTTTCAATTCTTGCTATTTGATTTCTGCACCATTCCCGTCCCCCCGAGGCCGCGGCGAGTCACTTCCCGCTATAGCCGTTTAACTCCCATATCTTGCTATATTACATTTGTCCCGCTCGCCCCGCCGGAGTAATCTCCCGTGGTGGCCCCTTCTCTATTCTCTTATTTCTGTGTTGCAGCAAACAAAAGGAGCCCGCGCGCTCCGCGTCTTCTTCGCTCCTCGAACCACGTGACGTCGCTCACAGATTGGCGATCACGGTGGGATGTCTACTGCTTCCTTTTGGCTACCCTTGGAAGTTCGGCATCGTCCGTGCCTCTCCACCTTGGCGCCCTCGTGCACCCCCATTGTGCTCACGGCAGCACTGTCAGTTGTGATTGGTTGGGTGTTTATTATATGTTTGTTATTTCTGTTATTTTCTTACTCTATATCTCTATCAGCATTCCATTGCATATATCCATCCCTCTTTTGTATCCTTTTTCATTTTTTCTAAGGATCACCCTTTCCCGGTGAAGGAAGGACTCTCCGATTGAGAATTCCTTTCAATGGACTAGAATCTCCTCCACTGGGACCTCCGTAAGTCCCCGACATCGAAGAATCTCCTCTTCGTTCACTAGGCTGGTTGTACCATTGAAGTTCCCCGGAGTTAGTCATCCCATTCGTGGTAAGACGAGAGACCCTAGCTGACACGGCGGTGAAACAAAAATAAACTAGGGTCCCTATTTTGTGTGAACTTCGGATCTCGCTAAAAACATAAAAAATCATCAAAATCAAAACACAAAAAAAGGCGTAAAGGCATCCACTTGTTTGATAATCTCTGCTACCTGCTTGCTAGTGTATGTTTTTGCGTTCTGGGAAAACTGTGAGTATGGCTCACGAGTCTTTTGAGGAGAACCACCCTAGTCGTGGTTTGTCAGCCGACCCGTGAGTCTATGCTATGGACTCGGGTCCTTCTCATGAGCCCTCGCATGAGGTGCAGGTTATTGCCGGGGACACGTCCCCACCACAGGATATCTCTTCCTTACTGGGCGTCCTCGCCAACACGGAGCTTACCTCTGAACAGCTCCGGGCCTTCCAGGCCATTCTGAAGGGGAAATCTATTTTCCCCACGCCCCAGGAATCAACTCCGGCCATCGCACCTCTCCAAGAGTCCGTGCAGGCCATTCCATCTCCTTCATTGGCGCAAGCCATCCAGTCTCCCTTGCTTCAAAGACAAGCGAGCCAACAACCACTCTCATTCCAGTTCCCGTCACAATCTCAAACTCCCGTTGTTCCCCACATACCGCTTCAGCCGGGGCCGACTGTCGGCGGTCCGGCAGCTCCCTCTCATTCGGGGTTCCCCCCTCAAGTCTCCGGAAGACAGTTTCTCCCCCAGTGGCAAGTGCCACCTTCACCTCCAGAGGAGCTCGCCCAATCGCTCCTCAATAGGTTCAATCGCATGGACGAGCAGTTTCAAAATCTGAGAAGAATGGTGGACGTGAAAGCCACCCTGGAGGTTGCTTTGCCAATCCTTCCCGTCATTCATCTTCCTCCCTCCGAAATGCCCACGTACCGCAGATACAATGGTACCGGCAACCCCTTCATTCACCTCAAGGATTTCATGTATGAGTCCTCCTATTGGCAAAACGATCAGAGGTCCCTAGCATACCTCTTTCGGAGATCATTGGATGGTCCCGCGCTAGAGTGGTTCTATTCTTTGGAGCCCCGCGAGGCCGAGAATTTTGAAATAGTCTAGAGAAGGTTCTTGCAGAAATATAGGGATAGGGTCGGTCCCTCACTCTCCATTACCGACCTAGTGGCCAAAAAGATGAAGCCCGATGAGGATTTTATCCGCTATGCTGATAGATGGAGGTCTCTGGCGGAAAGAATAAGGGATACCCTCTCCGAGCCCGAACAAGTGAAGATGATTGTGTCTAATGCAACCCCACAGTTCAGACACGTCCTGGCCATGAAAAAACTTACTACAATGGAGGAACTCTATGAAAGGGCCCGGTACATCCAAACCCAGTTAAAAGACTCCCCCATTATGAACATGTTTGAGTCGCCGAAGCCCAAAGTGGTCAGAAAGACAGGCGCTGGTCTCCCGGGCGGAGCCACAGAAGGGGTCGTGACAAATGAGCAAGTGGGTGCGGTCAACAATGCCAACTATGCAGTCAACCCAAGGCCTCCACAAATGTCCCGACTTCCCCTCCAACCAGGTCCTTTCCCTCTTCGTCCTCCACCCCAAAATAATCCACCCCAGGATAATATGCCTCCATTACGTCAACCCCAGCAACAACAACCACAACCTCAGTAACAACAACCACCACTTCAATACAACCAAGTTCCACCCCCGGGGAATTATGGTCCCCAACAGCAACAAAGGAGGCCAGTCGGTCCCAAGAGAGCCTACTATCCACCGTTGCCAGAAACTCTAGCTGATATTTTCAACGCCCTCATGGCCTCAAACATACTTGTGCCACCCAGGGAAAGGCCCGTGTGGGCCCCGAATGTTGATACCTCCAAATACTGCGTCTATCACAGGCAGCCAGGACACATAGTAGATTACTACTTCCATTTCAAAGATTACATCCACGATATGAATGATGAACATCAAATAGATTGGGATGAAATGAGACGATACGTCACCGCTCTCAAGGCTAGGAGGCCTCCTCATAGGCCACAGCAGCAGTTACAACAGCAGCAGCAACCACAACAACAACTGCAGCCTCAGCAGGCCCCACAACAACAGCCCAACATGGGCATAATCCAGAATCCATTACCGGAGCACCAACAGCCTAATCACCAGGTCAACCCCATCTCCTCCTTCCCAGAAGTCGGGAGAGAGCAGGTGTGGCATCCGGAAAGTACCTCTATTCTTTCTTTCTCCAACCCTATCGTCATGCAACCCCCTCGCCTTGCCCGGGTAGCACCTCTCTCTCACCAACCCGCGTCAGTACCGCCTCCACCGTTTCCACTGCCATTACGCCCCCTCATTCGCACCTCATACCCTCTCATCTTCTCTCACTCCCCCGCTTTACCATCCACCTCTACCGCATTTGCCCCTATCCCTTCTAAGCCCCTTATCACCCGTCAACCGTACGTAACCCCGCATGTCTCCACCATACCACTGCCAATGCCTTCGAAACCACTCATCACCCACCATCCACCTCAAAACCATTACCCGTTTCAAACCTTACCCACTTCCACTTTGCCTCCGCCTCCACCTCCCAGACCCCTTATCCTTTATAACCCGTGTGATATCCCCTCTACCTCCACCATGCCTCCACCTAACAAACCCCTCATCAGAATCCCTGCTCCCATCATCACCCCTGCTTCATCAACCATTCCTCCACCACTACCCCTCAAATCCCTGTTAAAACCCACTGCTACCCCCACAGAGGTACAAAAGCCGCAGGCAATGGTGCTCCGGAGTGGAAGGATTTTCCACAGGGTTTTCCCCCACAACAGTCAGACTCCTGAGCAATCTCAGCCAGAGAAGGATGATGGAGAACAACCAGAAAGAGCTATCCCTGGAACACAGTATGATCTATTGAAACACTTGGACAAGACACCTGCTCGGATCTCCATCCTGGAGCTACTTCAAAGATCCACATCCCACCAGGCGGCCTTGATGGAATATCTTCAAAAAGTCATGGTTAATGAAGACCTCCCCGTGGAGAAGATTTCGACCGTCCTGACCCCAACAGACACACAACCGGCCATCATGTTCCACAACTACGAGCTCGCTCCCAAGGAAGCTCAGAAATATGCATTGTACATTTCAATAAAAATTAATGGGGTATCCATAAACCTGTGCCTTGTAGACACGGGTGCGTCCATAAATGTGATTTCCATGGACACCCTTCAGTTGTGTGGGGTCGACGAGGAACAAATAAGACCGTCCTCGATCACAGTCACGGCCTATGACAATAGCAAAAGGCCGCCGCAAGGGATGATTATTCTGAGAGCAGAGCTAGGCCCTATATCAGTCCCCACGGAATTCCATGTCCTCGACATGGACCCCACATTCAAGGCCATACTGGGTCGCCCCTACATTGAAGCCATGGATGCTGTGCCTTCCACCAACCATCAGTGCCTGAAGTTTCCTTACAATGGAAGAATTATTAAAGTGGTCAGCACACCTGTCTTTCACACGGTGGATGCTATCAACACCTCTCTGCCCTCTATTTGGCCGTCTCATCGGCCCATATTGTCACTGCTGGACGTGCGTGATCCATCTCACATTCCGCTAGCACCAGAGAAGCCGATCAAGGCAACCACGCCATATCTCCCTTTTCATTCCAAAGGTTGGGAGATTATGAGGAATATCGGCTATCAACAGGGTAAAGGTCTGGGCGCACAGCTACAAGGTAGGCTGAAACCACCAAAGGAGATTAGGCCGAACCGCAGGTTTGGCCTAGGCTTCAAAGGACCATTCAAGGAGGATTGGAAGCCCCTCACATGGACCCTATCAAACCACTTCAACAAAGGACCCGTTGTTCAGATGGGAGATTACCCACGAGAAGCATATGGGGGATCACATGCTGTATGTTTGGCTGAAAAATATCCGAGGATCACCAAAAGAGGCAAGATCAAAGATCTGGAATGCGAGTGGAACAAATGGTTCGACATACGGGACATTTCCGTTGCACTGGAAAGGATGTTCTCGTCTCCGCAGCTTGAAGGACCACCATTGATCTCCGGAATACCAGAGAATATTACACTCTTGCCAAGGTTCCAAACTATCCTCGTCCTCGCCAGAAGGACCCTGTCATCGACGGATCTTCATCCATCCTCAACATTGCCATCGACGGCTCATTAGCCACCATCTTCTCCATCCACTCGTCTCAGCCTTTGCTGATATCTTCTTCCTGGGCCAGACAATTATCTGATGATCTTCCCAGATCCCCTTCTTTGCTTACATACCTACGCGGGCTTTTCAACCCGCGCCAAGTCTTCAACCATGATCTGCTCTATGAGCCTCGCAATCCTCTAGCCATAACCACTTTTCTCTCTCCTCCGATCTCTTTTCACTGTTTTGTCATCAAAAATGAAAACGAAAAAAAAAACGTCAATTTTCAAACTCCTCAACAACACATCTTCGTTGAGGAAACCTCCTACATCTCCCACGGGTGCGTCCCGCCCTGCGGACCACCCGTCCAAGGTCCGATGAGCGACCTTTTCTACCCCTCCTCTGAGGGGTCTTCTCCTGTACATTCTACACCATCCTCTTCGTCTTCCCCTTCTTCTGTAAATACTGTCAGTCAATCTAGGAATGATAGGTCAAGGGTAGTACCTAGAAAGAAATCTAAGGGTAGGCAGATCCCTCGTCGATTCCTCCTGGATTTAGCCGCCAAGTGTCAGGCCCTTCTTGCCATCCCCCAGTTGTTAGAAAATCCCATCCGGCTACCGGAAATAGAATGTGAGGGCGACTGTGCATTTGATGAAGGGTATGGAGTCTATGAGATCACGGATGAAGAATGCCCCACTGAAGATGAGGGTGAAGAATATGAGGATGCGGCGGGCGCATACGCTAGTGGAATAAAGAGATTCGACGAGCCGTCAACCGCCGTAGAAGAATCCACCAAAGAAGTCAACTTGGGAACTGAGGAAGACCATAGGATCATCCTCATAAGTGACAATCTACCACCCTTTGAAGAAAAGACACTAATTGAAGTTCTCAAGGAATATAAGGACACGTTTGCATGGAGCTACGAGGATATGTCGGGTCTAGATTCAACCTTGGTCGAACACCGTTTAACCCTAAAACCAGGGTCCGTCTCGGTAAAACAAAGGTTAAGGCGTTTCCACCCTCAGATGGCTTTGAAAATGTAAGAAGAGGTCGATAAGCTCCACAAAGCCAGTTCATTAGAGTCGTCCTTTATCCTCAATGGGTGGCGAACATTGTCCCGATCATGAAGAAAGATGGGAAAGTCAGGATTTGCATCGACTTCCGGGACCTTAACCGCGCGTGTCCAAAGGATGATTTTCCCTTACCTCACATTGATGTGTTGATCGATAACACGGTAGGTTATGAGACCCTCTCATTCATGGATGGATTTTTAGGATATAATCAAATTTGTTTGGCAGAAGAGGATCAGGAGAAGACGTCATTCACTATCCCTTGGGGAACATACTGTTACGTGGTCATGCCGTTTGGGTTAAAGAATGCTGGAGCTACTTACCAAAGAGCTATGATGGCCATATTTCATGACATGATGCACATATACCTGGAAGTGTATGTGGATGACTTGTTGGTGAAATCAAGGACCACGATGGAACATCCAGAAATTTTGGCTAAGGTCTTGCAGAGGTCAAGGGAGTTCCAATTGAAAATGAACATGAAGAAGTGTGTGTTTGGTGTGTCGTCAGGTAAATTGCTAGGTTTCATTGTGAGTAAAAGAGGGATCGAGATAGATCCCGACAAAGCCAAGGCTATCAGGGATATGCCGCCTCCCAAGAATTTGAGGAAAGTCTGAGGTTTAATCGGGGGGCTGCAGTTTATTCGTCGGTTTGTGTCCCAACATTCACAAAGGTGTAGACCTCTCTACGAATTGACCAAGCCAGGAGTAGAATTCCACTGGAATTCTAAATGTCAGAAAGCTTTTGAAGGGTTGAAGGAATATCTGGCTAGTCCACCCGTTCTCATTCCACCCAAACCAGAAAAACCTTTGATCCTTTACGTCTCAGTCTTGGATGACTCCGTGGGAGCCGTCCTCGCACAAGCTGATGAAGAAGGCAAGGAATGGGCAACCTATTACTTGTCCAAACTTCTCAATCCCTGTGAGCAGAAGTACACCGTCATGGAGAAAACCTGTGCTGCCCTCGTTTGGGTAGTGCAGAAATTGAAGCACTACTTCTTGGCTCATGAGGTCCACTTGATTGCTCGAATGAATCCTATCAAATTCCTTCTGGAGAAATCCGTCCTTACGGATAGGCTAGCACGCTGGCAAAGTTTTCTCTCTCAGTTCGACATCACCTACATCCAGCAAAAGGCGATTAAAGGCTATGCCATAGCCGAGCATCTCGCTCACCATCCTCTTCCCAAGTTCGATCCCGTCCAATCAGAGTTTCCAGATGAGGAACTAATGTCCGTCAACCAATCAGATGAGCCAATATGGATGCTATATTTTGATGGAGCTCTGAATTCTCAAGGGAGAGGAATCGGCGTCGCCCTCCTGTCGCCTGAAGGCCTCACATTCGCATTGGCATACCAGCTCAAATTTCCAGTTACCAACAATATAGCCGAATATGAAGCTCTTCTAGCTGGCCTAGAACTCGCTCATTCTTTTCGTATCACTGAGTTGCGAGTCGTAGGTGATAGTCAACTCATCCTTCGCCAGGTGCTCACTAAATATCGCACTCGCGATCCCAAACTCAAGCCATACCAAGAACTTACTGCTGCCTTTGCCAAACTGTTCACCAAACTGATCTTTGTTCATGTCCCTCGTCATCAGAATATTCTCGCCGATGCCCTCGCCTCGTTGGCATCATCCATAAGGTTCCCTCTAGGAAGATGGTTTGAGTCCATTTCCATCTACAAACTTCACGCCCCTGCAATCGATGATGCTTCCTACGTAGATATCAAAGACAGGATAGCAAGGAAGATCCTGCAAGAAGATATCCTTGAGAAGAGGGAAATCATGTTGGCAGAGGCCGAAGAAGAACTGGCTGATGAAGAGAAACCATGGTTCTATGAAATCGTCAAATACTGCCAAGATCAGTCTTATCCTGAAGAGGCCACCACAGAGGACAAGAAAGTCATAAGAAGGGTGGCTCAGAAATACATATTGGTTGGAGGTCTACTCTATAGGAAGAGCCTTACTGGTATTCTGTTAAGATGTCTTGGTGACGATGAGGTTTGGAAATGTGTAGAGGAGACGCACTCGGGTGTGTGCGGTGGCCACGTGAATAGTCAGATGCTCGCCAACTAGATCATTCGCCAAGGCTTTTATTGGCCCACTATGGAAGAGGATTGTGCTGTCTATGTCCGTAGGTGTGTCAAGTGTCAACTTCACGCCGATAAAATCCATTCACCATCTTCCTCACTTCATCCAATATCCTCCCCGTGGCCTTTCTCCATGTGGGCATTCGACATCATTGGTCCCCTAGGTGATCCTAATTCCCTCACCAAGTAAAAATCTTTCATCCTTACTGCGACGGAATACTTCACCAAATGGGCCGAAGCCGAAGCTTACACGGAAATCAAGGCATCAACAGTCTGCAAGTTCATCATGAAGAACATCCTCGCCAGATTCGGCGTCCCAAGCACAATCGTCACTGACAATGGGCCACAGTTCATTTCTCAGGACCTATATGACCTCTGCAAAAGGTACGCAATTGCATTGCATCATTCATCACCTTATTACCCACAAGGTAACGGCCAAGCGGAGGCCACCAATAAAACATTGCTCAAAATCATCAAAAAAACATGCGAGTCTAGTAAGTTTTCAGACTGGCCAGAAAAACTTATCGAAGCCCTATGGGCCTATCGCACTTCAATCCGTACCCCCACCGGGTAGACTCCATTTGCCCTTACTTATGGTATGGAAGCGGTAGTCCCGTACGAGACTCTGATCCCTTCTCTCAGGGTACAATTGGACGAGAAATTTCTCCTCGACGATCATCATAATTCACTCCTCGCCCAGTTGGAACTCTTGGATGAGAAGCGGCTGGCCGCTGCCGAACACGCGCGTGTGTATCAAAATAGACTCGCTCGCTTTTACCAAAAGAAAGTCGTTGAGAGAAAATTCAAAGTCGGTGAGATGGTCGTAAAAAGAATTTTTGTCAAACCTGGAGGGCCGCGTTCTAAGCTCCAACCCAATTGGGAAGGACCATATGCAATTCAAGCCGTGTACCCTGGCAACGCCTACAAGCTAATCAACGCCGAAGGGACCGAGTTATCCCACCCTTGGAATGGGCTTTATCTTAAGAAATACTACCCTTAGCACAAAACAAAAAAAATGATGAAAAGATAGAAAACATCAAAAACAAAGAAATATTGAAAACCACTAAAAATATGGAAAATTCAAAAAGCCAATGCCTGGTGGTCACCATGTAGTCAAGTCACTGCATATAACCTTCATGTTAGGATAGGGCCCATTAAGGCTTGGTAGGCACCGGGTCTTGGTTTGCCAGAACCGTGGAGATCCCTGCCCGGCCACGTCGGCCTATGCTCGCTCGAAGGAAGCTAACATGTGCTCACTTATGTATTTTATTCAAAAAAAAAAAGTCGGTAGTATCACCTACGGTGGGGCCCCACCCAGAAGATCTCCGGAAGCTGTAATCTTTATTCTTTTCTCTTCGACCAAATGAGACAGTCGGCGCCCTTAAAACGCTGAGCATGAAAAATCGAAACTCAAACCCCAAGGGCAAGAGTAGGATCCATTTCATCGAGCATCGATCAGAGTACGAGAAGAGGGCAGTGTCCCCGCAGGCATACGAAAGGGAGCCCACAAACGTCAAACGACTATATCTCCCTCACAAAAGAAATACAAAATCAAAATCAAGAGCCTGGTCGTGACCGTGCCTGATGCGATAAATCAAACCCCTCAAAGCAAAAGTTTGAATCCACAAAAGGGGGGGGCTATGGAATGTAAATGCTCGAGATTTGGTCCGAAGTTGTCCGAAAGGAAAGAGTTAATGGGCCCTTATTCGCTCGCCGGGTTAACAGCTTTGCCGGTCCTCTCAGAGGTTTATCCCCTACACTCTTCCTTCTCCCTCTAAAGATGAAGGTTCGATGGAGTTTCTGAAGGGTAAAAACGGCCCAGGGTCTGCGACCTTATTTTAATATACACATTTGGTTGCCTACTTTGAAAAGTAAAAGCTATCGCTGCGAAGGAGTCTCCGTGTTTCTGGCTGGTCAAGACCCCTGTTTACCACCTTGATGTTTTCTTGCTTAACCTTGGGCTTAGGCCAATGCAAGCGCGTCACCTATGGGTGCGACGGTGTCTGATTCTGGGTCAGCGTCGCGCGGTTGGTCGTTAGGGTTCCCGGGTGTTCCATCATATACCATCTAGAGTTGTGAGGAAACAGACCCGGGTCGGGCAAATCATTTACCTCAAACATCTTTTGGGTGAATCCCTGTGGTCGGAAGCGACTGGGAGCCTAAGCATGGCATGACGGTATTGTCATCAGGGTAAGTCTTAGCCGGCGGGATCATCATTCGAGGGGTCTAGAGGCCCAAATCAACCTAGATGTGCACTTAGGATACTTGGGAGGTTAGTAAGAAACCCCTGTTCTCGTATAGGTTGGGTGCCATTTGGGTGCTTGACAGGCATTAGCAACAAAAAAAATTTATAATAAAAGCAAAAAAAAATGGAAAAGAGAAAATGTACATATTTGCAAACAAAATTTTTTTATGATAAAATAAAAAAAATGCCAAATATAAAAAAAGAAAACAAATCAATTTTGCATGATTGCATTTGCGTGCAGCATCTCACTTTTAATACCGCTTACATTCGTGTGCTTGCCTGTCGCATTTATCATCACTGCATCTTTCTCTCGCCTTCCTTAAATAAAGGCTTGGCCCCTTGACCAGTTATCAAGGACAGTCAATGTGACCATTTGCTTATTGAGCAAGGGGCCAAGTCAGAACAGAAATTCTGATTTGTTTGTTTCAGTGATGTGTGCAAGGATTCGAGGCAACAAAAGTAAAGGTGAAAACCAAACAGACCAAACCTTGTATTTTATTCCTTTCCAAAATAAAAAATTACATCAAGTTCCGCCCTCTCTCTCTGCATCACTCGTCCCACTACTCTCCGAGCAAAACGCTCTCAAGGGTGCTACCCAACTACGAAAAGTGGTACTCTTACCGCTCTATATTCCCCTTCATATTCCCACACACCGGCGTTGATCCACGGAAACAGCAGAGAAGCTACCAACACGAAAGCCACGCTCTCGCGCTCTTCGGTAGCGCTCCTCACCATCTCTCAGCCACTGTTCAGCAAGACCAAGGCTGGTTCGGAGTTCGAATAGTTGGGCCTCCATGGCCCTTCATTCCTCCCTTTCAGTCAATCTGTTGGCTCTTTCTCTCTCTGCGTCTCTCTCTCTCTCTGCACATTCTCTCTCACGGTCTTCCCTCTCCAACTGGAGAGTGATCCTCAGTTCCATGGCATCCCTAGAGGAGTCATCATCAGGATGACGCCGTAGTTCCCTCTCCAATTCTGCTATCCTAGCCTCCCTCTGCGCAGCTTGGGCAAGCGCTTCTTCCGTCTCCTTTTCCTGCCGAGTGTACCATCTCAGATACGCGATAAGGCGTAAACAAAGAGAACTCAACACTGAAACTTTTACCTGTATACAGAGCATCCCTTCTGCCTCCGCATCACGCTGCGTGGCGTGAGCAAGTTGCTCATGAATCAAGTCAAGTTCTGAGGTGGGAATCCACAAGCTGGAAGAGGCACCACCTACTCCCATCGCTGGGGAAGCGGCGCCAATCTGGGCATGCTACGACTGCGTGAATTAGCAGCCAACATCTGGAATCTGGGGTTTTAATTAGGAACGCACTGTACACCTACCAAGGCGCTCGTAGCTCCGCGGGCATCGCCCAACCGTTGCTCCATCTCTGCCAAGTGAGTTCATAAAGTCGCTATCATCGTATCACGGATATCCTGCAGCCATACGAGTCAGCATTTCCACCAGAAAACCAAAAAAGGGAGAAAGAAGAAAAGAGAAAAAGGGGAGACCTACCTCCGCAAGTCCCCAGAGTTGGAACCGCTCTGCGTACCTTGTCTTGTATAGACGTAGATAATCCTCGCTATCCCGTGCCTGCGATTCCACGATCGTGCCACCCCGTTGCCAGTCTTCATACTATTCAGGGAACCGCACGCGCCAGTCAATGCAGGTTGCCGGTCCCCGCGTCTTTCTCCCGACGCGAGGTGGCGCAGCCATATCCACCCATTCTTGAGCCAATCCCAAGGACCTCATAACCAATCGCAGCCGAAGCTGCTCGATTTCATTCAGGCAGTGCATCCACAGTTCCCGTCCAAATCGGGCACGACTTGTTAGAACCCATGGTTGGTCGGCATCGACCATGTCTGAGTAGGGTCTCCAATTTACCTAGGTTAGGTTGTGCATACCTGTTTAGTCAGTCAAGACCAAAGATAAAAATAAAATAATTCAAAAAAATCCCACCATCGCTGTAAGGAACTCCTGTAGCTCCCGCCTTAGCACCATCAGTTGGTAGGTTAGGGGTGCCGCACTCATGATGGGTTCCCACCGCCTGGCTAGCGGCACCATCGTGGGTCGCCAATGCCGAGCTCTCCCCATGGTGAGGTAATAATAGCTCCACATCTGCTCGGCGCAGGTCATCAGTATCTTGCAAAAACATAAAAAAAATACAAAACAAGCAAAACCAAAAATACCTAGATGAATGGTGTGAAACCACTCACAGCCATCTCACGATCCGCTTCTTGGAACAGGCCTGCAAACAAGTGTGCCAGCATGGCAGCTCCCCAGGCATAGTATCCTACTCTTTCAAGGTCTGATAGCAGCTCCAAGAAGTGACATTGGATACCGTCCCCTTTCGAGCTCAGTACCAATCTCCTCAAAAGGAAGAGGAGAAATCTCCTCAAATCTATGTTGCATCTTTCCCAGTTGCCGAAATCTGTGCAGTACACGGCACGGCATCCTATTTCCATCCTTTCCATGAACTCTTCTGAGGATTCGTTGTCCCGCCGACGAGTGTCGATGAGCCCTAATGCATCCATGAGGGACGCCCTAGCTACCGACCTATTTTTCCGACCATCTAGGTCCAATCCCAGTAGCTTCCGAGCACCTTCTCGGTAATCCGCATAAGTGACCCCGGTCACTGCCTCGCCCTCCACCTTCAGGCTTGTGATCCGGACCACATCCTCCAAACTGGGCACCATGTGCCCCCAGGGCATCAGGAATGCCCGACTCACTGGGTCCCATCTCTCACACAAGGCTTGGATCAGGACCAGGTCGGGCTCGAGCGGCTCGATCCAAAGAAAGGTGCCAAATCCCATCACGTCTAGCCTCGCCTTCTGAAAATCTGGGAGACCTCGGTATGCTACCACTACCAACTCCCATGAAATCTGTGATTTCATCACACTCTACGCATGCAGGGAATGGAGAGGAGGTTTGGTCAGAAAGAAAGGAAGAAAAAAGAATGTAAAAAGGGGCAGGAAAGCTCAGCTTACGAGTTGTGATTGGGCCCTTTCGCTGAAGAGCCCTTCGAGGTCCGAAAGCCTCCTGGAACTACTATCACTGGACCTGCTTCTCTTCAAGGAGTGGGAAGATTCGCCCTCCATCCAACTCTCGGAATTTTGAACTCCTCCTCTCCCGTGAGAACTTGTGCTCCTCGAGTTAGCTCTCGATATACCTGGGAGGATAAAAGGGACAAGAATTTATAGAAATGGAAGGAGTGCAGGCCAAGATTACCTCCATCACCTTTAATGATAGCCCTCGCGATGAGGCACCTACCATGCGGTCCCGTGTGTCACTTCACCGCTCGCACAGGGTGATTGATTGGACGAAGAATATGACGACTAGCCCCCTATGTTGTCTAGGGATACCCTATCATGTTTTGGAGGACGTCCGCAAAATTTGACACAACATCCGGGAAAAGGGACTAGGGCCGTCATTATTGACTTCGACGGTAGATTCCCGTGGAAAATGGTCACAACAAGACGCGATTCTCCGCTTGGGGTGGAGTCTCGGTAGACCCATCACATGGGAACAGTGCAAAGGAGAAGAAGTGTAGGGAAGAAAAAATGCACAAGAGAATAAACAAGCAGCAGAAAATCAAATCACTTCATTCATAATTCTACATAAGCTGTCATAAACACTACAATCATAGAGATGAGGCGGGTCCACTAGCTCGCCAACTCGTGCCATTATCTTCGTGCTCGTCCCTCTAGACGTCCCTCACCTCTCCCCTGAGGTGAGGGTCCCTCAGAAGCCTTCTGAATCCCCGTGCAGCAGCACCCGCCTCGTCTCGTGGCGCCGGCTCCACAGTAATGACTCGCTGCTCCTCCCCAGGCGTGGCGAAGAAGCCACTAGCGGCAAAGTGACCAGACTGGCACAGTCACTCCCCGAACTCTCGCGCTCTCTCGTAGTGCGTCTCCATCGCTCCTAGCCTCTGCACCGCGACCTGAAGGCCCAGCTGGAGCTCCCTCACCTGGGCCTCCAAGGCCCTCCTCTTGGCCTGATCTCGCTGTCGCTCGGACCTTCTCTTGGCTTTCTCTCTCTCTACCTCTCTCCTCATCATCTGCAAAAGAACCCTTAACTCCAGGATGTCTGGAGAAGGTCTCTCCTCACTGCGATGTCGCAGCTCTGCTACAGTCACCACCCAGGCATCACGCTCCTCTTCAGCCCGGGCAACCCGAGCCACCGCACCGGCAAGTTACTCCCGGAGGGAGGCAATCTCAAGAAAAGGGGCCGAAAAAATGGAAGATGCGCCGCCAGCCACTCCCACCATCGCTGTCTGCTGGGCACGCTGGAACGAACAAACAACAGCCGTCAGCTAAGCTCTACATTTAAAAATAGAAAATGCAGCACTTAGCTTACCAGGAGCGACAGTTCCTGCTGAGTGGCGGCTGTTGTGCCCATGCATGTGGTTTTGGTTTTGATGATGGTTTTAATGATGGCTTTGATGATTGGTTGTTGATGTGAGTTAATCAAATGTTCAGTCATCTTGCTGCTCAGTTTAGATTAACATATTTGATGTTCAGTCTTGTTACATGTTAAACTGATGCATAAAACATTCATTGCTGTGGTTTTGATGATTGATATTGTATTTTGATGATAGCAATGATATAGTGTTTTCATGACATTGTGCCTTGATGATTGCATCATGACTGTGACTGGTACAACTGATATATTGTTTATGTTAGACTTATGTTATGTGCATAGTCTATACAGTGCATCGTGGGGTTTATGCCCTAAGTCTATTCACTGCACATGCATCATTCGTCCAAGTCCATACATTGGACTGTAGTGTGCATTTGGCGAACACATCGCAAGTCTAGACATTGCACTGTAGCATGCATTTCCTTAAAGTCTATACATCGGACTGGTTTGCATTGGCTAAGTATATACAACGTCAGTTCATGCCTTGTCTTAGACAAAGTCTATACAATGGCTTTGGGTCTCCAAGTCTATACAGCCTTTTGCTTCGCCAAAGTCTGTACATTGGTTTGCATAGGCTAAGTGTTTACATCGTCTGCTGTGAGGACAGCAAGTCTGTACACTGGCCCTCTTTCATGATAAACTACAAGTCTACACATTCAACACTGTTCTTCAAAGTCTGTACATCAGATTGTACTTCATCTTCGTGCTGTTTCTGTACTTGAGTCTTCGTGTTGTTTCCCCTCACTAACACGAAAAGATCTCGTGTCGTATGAGCTTACAACACTTCGTGTTGATTTCCTTGCGTGACAGGAAAGCTTGTATGAGGTTAGACTTCGTGTCGTTCCCTTGTCTCATTTGTCTTCGTGTTGTTTTTTGCTTTATTGTCTTCATGTTGTTTTTATTTTGATTGTCTTCGTGTTGGTTCAGTGTCTACGTCTTCGTGTTGTTTTAGTGTTCTGTCTTCGTATTGGTCTTACGTAATCAAGTCGAGTCTGTTTGTGTTGTCCGCGTGTCGTTCGTAAGTTCGTGCAATTTTCTCTTTGAGTCGTTTTCACTCCGTGTCGATTTCAGTTTTTGACTTCGTGTTGATTTCAACCCATGTCAATTCTGTTTTGTCTTTGTGTCGTTTTCACTCCGTGTCGAAACCTGTGTTTCGTCTTCGTGTTTGTTACACCTCGTGTCGTTTTTCGTTTTGTGTCTTCGTGTCGTTTTTGTTCTTCCTAGACCTTGTGTCTTTCTTGTGTTGAAACCACACTTCGTGTTGGTTTCTGTTTTGTCTCCACGTATCTCGTGTCGTTCTTCTTTTTACCTCGTGTTGTTCTCGTGTCACTTCGTGTTGTTTTCATTTCGTGTCAACCTCATCTTGGTGTCGTACTTACTTCGTGTCGGTTACTGTTGTTTCTGTGTCTTCGTGTCATCTTTTGTTCCACTGCGTGCAGAACATTGCAGCACCTCGTGTTGCTTTCTGTGCCACCACCTTGTGTCGTTCTCTTCTTTGTGTCTGTTCTGTCACAGTATACCTCGTGTCATTTTCTGTGTGAACCTCGTGTCGCTTCTCTCTGTCCTCTAGTTGCATCTCGTGTTATCGTTTATGTCTGTGTGTTTTACTTCGTGTTACTTACTGTTGTACATCGAGTCTTTACTGACTCCGTGTCGTTTTCCCTATTGTGTCCTCGCGTTGTCTCCGTGTCGTTGCTATTTGTCACTTCGTGTTGCTTCGTTTTAACCTCGTTCAAGTTTCTTCTAAAGTACTGTTCTTCTGATAATCTATACAGAGGTGTTCCTTAAATTGATTACTTATCCGATACTCTGTTTTACAGGTGCTCTAATCGTGAAGCAGTACGTGATACAAGGCTGCATCTGGCACGTGATCCAAGATGCAGAGGAGCCTCCACGTGGTCTGAAATATTAGGGCAGGAAACGTGGGAGGCACACGCGGTTTGTGCCCTATCCACCTACTGCTGCTGCTATATATAGGAGCCTTCGTCCACAGATGGAGGGTGATCGAGTTGGCGTGAAGAAACGCTCATACAGAGAGCCACGATCCAGATAGAAGAAGAAAAGAGAAAGAAGAAGAGCAGAAGAAGAAGAAGAGAGGTAGAGAGCTCGAGAAGAGTGTGAAGAGAAGAAGAAGCAGAGAGTAAGAGGAGAGCAGAAGAAAGAGAAAGAAAGATAGAGAGTGAGCGAGAGAGCTCGTGGAGAAGAAGGAAGATCTTACCTGAAGATCCGTCTACTGGACCGTGGATCAAATCCAGGCCAGTCAGCTCCGTTGAGAGCCACATTGTGCACTTCATCTTTCAGCTTTCTGTTTTGCTGAAGTCATTTTTCGTTTATTGTTCTTTCCTTTGTTTTCTGGTTTGCTGTGTTTCCGATACTCTGTAGAGTGGTCGGGGTTCCTCCTGTTAGTTCAGGAGAAGGGAGATTGACATCTCCGGTTCCAAGTGGCTGCAGTCACTTGTGGGTTCCTCCTGTTTGTTCAGGAGAAGGGAGATTGCTATCTCCGGTTGCAAGTAGCTGGGTGCTACTTGTTGTTTCCCTCCGGTCTGGAGGAAGGGAGACTTGTCTCCGGTTCTGGGCTTGTGGATTCAAGTCCAGGGGTTCCCTCCAGGTTTGGAGGAAGAGAGACCTTGTGTCTCTGGTTAGCTAGTGACTGGTGTCACTAGTGGTTCCCTCCGGTTGGGAGGAAGAGGGGAGGCTGTTCCCCTGGTCAAGCTGTTTGGCAGCATTTGTT
Source organism: Amorphophallus konjac (assembly GCA_022559845.1). Lineage (NCBI taxonomy): Eukaryota > Viridiplantae > Streptophyta > Magnoliopsida > Alismatales > Araceae > Amorphophallus > Amorphophallus konjac. The sequence continues at coordinate 223,089,294 of CM040117.1, read as the reverse complement.
GCAGACTGAGTCTGCGGTTTCTAGCGTGAGCTAGTGGAAGCCACACTCGGTTTGAGTGTGGGGTGGATGTAGGTCTGGAGGACCGAACCACCTAAAAATCCTCTGTGCAGTGGTCTGATTTCTCTATATGTTTTGCTTCCGCTAGATGTTTGCATAGGGGCGCTCCAAGTGGTTGATCAGATCTTGTTCTGAGTGTTTAATCCGTTGAGTGAGCGAAAGTTTATTTGAGTGGAAGAATGGTGCTACTGCTAATTAGTATTTCAGACTTGATACATCTGTCTAGTTAGCACTCTAGATAGTTAGTGAGCATCATAACCTTTTAATTGGGTAAAGGTTTTAAAGGGTTATATTCATTCACCCCCCCTCTGAATACTGCACCGAACCTAACAATTGGTATCAGAGCAGGTTTCTGCATACAAGGTCCAGCGACCTGCAGATCGATCTTGCGGTCTTAGGTGCTAAATTGCTTTTAGTGCATCAATATTCCTGTTGCGTTAAACTGTTGTGCCGTCATGGCTCATCCTCCATTATTCAGTAGTTCAAATATTCAATTCTGGCTATATCGTATGCACAAGCATGTTAACTCTATTAATCCACAATTGTGGAAGGTTATCTCTCACAGTCCACATGAACTTCCAAAGGATAAGTCCAAGTGGACTCATGTCCACAAGTTGAAAAATGATGATAATGTGAGAGCTCTAAATTTAATGAAGGCTGCAATCGGTTCTGATGATTTTTCCTCTTTCTCAGATTGTAGCACTGCAAAGGAAATGTTTGATAGAGTGACTACAACACACGTGGAACAGGGAGAAGAATGTCTCATGGCAAGAAGGAGTGATCAATCAGATGAGTCCTCATCCCAGGTAAACTCTGAGACCGAGGATATTAGTCATGATGATTTAGTTGCCATGCATGAGCATTTACTTGAAAAATATGAAAGAGTTAAGTCAGAAAAGAGAAAATTAAGAAAAGAGAAAAATGCTGAAATCACAAGTCTAAAGGCTGAAAATGAAAATCTAAAATCTGAACTGAAATTGAAAGAAGAATTTGAAAATAAGATGATTGAAGAAAATTCTCATCTAAAAGATCAAAATAAAAAGCTAATGGTTCTTAATACTGTCTTCTCTGAAAGATGGTTGTCAATTGAAAAAGGAAAAACTGTTGTGAAAGAAAATGAGAACAACATTGAAATAATGGTTCAACAAGAAAATGAAACTCTGAAGAACCTGAATGATGCTTTGCAACAACAGCTGATTGTTTGTGAATCTGAGCTATCCAAGTATGAAGCGAATATTGCTTCATTGAATTTTGAGATTGAAGATCTGAAAAATTCATTGTCAAAATTCGTTAAAGGAAAAGACAACTTGAATAAGCTGCTTGGTTCTAAAGTGAATTTTCAGAAAGAAGGACTTGGGTATGTGCATGTTAATAAGAAAGTGAATGAAAAGAAGAAGTCAACTGTGTTCGTAAAAAGCTCTGAACAAGCTAATCAATCTAGTTCTTCTATGTTTCAATTCACTGCTAAGAAGGCTGAAAATTCAGATAAGAAACAGGAAAAGATTCAAAAACAAAAGGAAAATGCTGATTTGGATAAGTCCAAATATGTCTCTGATTTTCATGTGCATGCTGCTCACTGCTCACACACACATTCACACTCTCATGAGAATATCAATCTTGTCAAACAAGTGAATGTGAATAAAAAGGCTATAACATGTCACTATTGTGGGAAAGTTGGCCACATTATGCATAACTGTGTAGCATTGATGAATGATGAAAGAAATGCTGTTGGAAAGTATCCTAGAAATCATCTTAGGAAACATTCTACTGATCAGGAAAAGAAAATTCAATGCTATTGCTGTGGAAAGTTTGGTCACATTGCTGCCTTCTGCTGGCATGCTCAGGGAAAGAAAACTAACTCTGGATTTGCTAATTTCCCTATTAATAAAAATATTATTGATGGAAAGAAGTTTGGTCCTAGAAGAAAATACACTGTATGTTTTGAATGTGGAAAGCCAGGCCACAGAGCTGTTAACTGTTGGCTGGCCGGTTATGAAAAGAAAATCTTTCATGTCAATAACAGAATTAATCATGTTCACTCACACCATGTTCACGCCAATGCTGATGTATACAAGGAGAACATGAAATCTGTTATTTCTTGTTATCATTATGGGCAGGTAGGGCATTCCATGTATAATTGTCATATCATGTGTTGTGATGATAAACATGCGAAAAATCTGTTGAGAAAACCTGCTAGGAGTGTCACTGCTAAACCAGGACCCAAGGTTTCTTGGGTACCTGTTACATTAAAATGATGTATCTGCTACAGGTGTGCCTTGGAAGCTGGAATAAAAGGGGTAATGATCCAAGGCACTCAAGAATGAAAACCCCACTCCCACACTGTTTAGGTAATCTCTCTGCATTTCCCATTTTGAAACTTATTGCATATCTGGTTTGATGTATTCTTGCATATCTGCCATTTGTAAGTGGTTGATAATTGTTGAAATGCATAAACTCTGAAAACATATTGCATTTTGAATTTTCTGAAAAAAATCTGAACTGCCTATGAGTGTGACTTGAAACTTGTGTGTTGCAATAGCTCACTGAGCATTCTGAATTACATATAGGACTGCATGTTGAATTATCATGCATGACCTCAATGGTATATAAATGGTAAGGTACCAAAAGGCAGGGAAGTTTGTCTGGAGGTTCTCACTATGTGTGAGGTGGTCTTTTAGACCAAGTGCTCCGCCTAGTACCATGGGTCACTTTGCTGATAGGACAGTCTGATTGTACACAAGTCACGATATCATTTGGTATCATATGTTCAGTTTTCAGTGCAAGCATTGCATGTTTTCAGGGGGAGTAAGTTGCATATTCTTGCATAGCATTCAATGATTGAGTCTTTGCATGTCCCTGCATACATATAGTACATTGCATCTCCTTATATTGAAAATGCCAAAAAGAGAGTTTGGATGCATATTGTAAGGGGGAGTCAATGCATTGCATATAGGTTGTCAAATGCATACATTTGTCAGAATTCATTGCATATCCCTTCTTATCACTTTTGTTGACAAACCTTGATCATATTCGGAAAACACTAAGCTTCAAAATCTCTCCTAACAATTGGTATCATTTGGCTTCAGAATTCTATCAGTCTTTCATGAAGATTTCAATGGGCTATCTCGATCATAAATCTGAAAACTCTTGAACTAGGAATCTTCTATTATACATTCTTATGAATGACTGAAATAACTCATGTGGTTTAAGCTTAATGTATTCATGGAGTCTAACTTCAAAATCTCTCAACATATCTGAATCATGTTTAATAAACCTTAACCATCTGTTTCATTCTGTATCTTGAAAACTTCTGAAATCTGCATTTTTGAATACATGACTTCAACTGGTTGAGTACATGAAACTATTATTGATTTGAAGCGAATGAATTTTTCTGAAATGTCTAAAGGGTTATTTTGTCAGAGCAATGACATTGGCCACTGAGAAACACAAGTCCTAAGGACTGTGTCATGAGGTGCCTTAGTTAACTCTGTAAAACAAGAATTCATTGAAAATCAGGCAGAGCAATGGCATGCACACTGAGAAATACAACTCACTCATCCAGAAATGATTTCAAGTGTGTCATGATGTGTAAATGTTATCTCTGTTCATATATAGCATGACAGTTAGTCACACTAAGGGCTTAGGGATATTGGCCTCTAATCAAGGTATACCCTCTAGTTACAATGTGTGCACTGAACTAGAGTGCTCGTAAAATTTGTAGCATGGAAAATTATTGAACAAATTAAAATTTCGGAATATTGATGTCAAAATCAAATTGTTACAACCCTAGACAAATTCATATGACTTCATAATTGCTTGATTTCAATACTGGTGCATGTAATTCTGAAAGAAGTCAATAAATTTTGATTGTGTAAGAGAGAGGGAGTTTTATCAAGATAAATATGAGGGCTTGGTTCACTTTTATTAAACCATGGTTTTAGATATCAATACAGAATTTTATTGATAAACTCTGCATACATCATGTTTAAACCATGCTGTTCAATAAATGTCATTCATAAGCCCTTATGATAGAAGACTTTGAAAACTTATGTTTCAGATTTATGAGATTGATATCTCTTTGAAAATCTGGCTGAATTTCTTATGTTTGGAGCATCCTTGAAAAATCTGTTAACTGAATTTCTTCTGCTCATGTCATTGGCTCAATGACCTGAACTTCTCCTTGTTTGCCCCTGTGGTCTCCTTCTCATTTATCTCATAAGAGTCCACTTATTGAGGGGGAGCTTCCATGTCATGCATCACTTGCATATCAATTGGCATCTCTTCAGGGGGAGCATTCCTTGTCACACTGAATCATGTTCATATCATTTGTGACCTTGCATTCACATACTTAGGGGGAGTATTACATTACTTGTTGCATCTGCATTTTTGCATTTAACCCTTCCCATGGTTTATTTTGTTTGTATCAAAGGGGGAGATATTGTTTGCCAAAAAGGGAGAATCATGTTCTTGAAAGGGGGAGAAATTGACTGAACTTTTATACATGCTATAATTTCTCAAATTATTTTTCTTTTTGATGAAGTCAAAGGGGGAGAATAATTTGAGTCTTCAGAATGCCTCAGAATGCCTCACATCATCAGAATGACTCAATGTATTGAAAGTGTTGCCATCATCAAAAAGGGGGAGATTGTTGTGCCCATGCATGTGGTTTTGGTTTTGATGATGGTTTTAATGATGGCTTTGATGATTGGTTGTTGATGTGAGTTAATCAAATGTTCAGTCATCTTGCTGCTCAGTTTAGATTAACATATTTGATGTTCAGTCTTGTTACATGTTAAACTGATGCATAAAGCATTCATTGCTGTGGTTTTGATGATTGATATTGTATTTTGATGATAGCAATGATATAGTGTTTTCATGACATTGTGCCTTGATGATTGCATCATGACTGTGACTGGTACAACTGATATATTGTTTATGTTAGACTTATGTTATGTGCATAGTCTATACAGTGCATCGTGGGGTTTATGCCCTAAGTCTATTCACTGCACATGCATCATTCGTCCAAGTCCATACATTGGACTGTAGTGTGCATTTGGCGAACACATCGCAAGTCTAGACATTGCACTGTAGCATGCATTTCCTTAAAGTCTATACATCGGACTGGTTTGCATTGGCTAAGTATATACAACGTCAGTTCATGCCTTGTCTTAGACAAAGTCTATACAATGGCTTTGGGTCTCCAAGTCTATACAGCCTTTTGCTTCGCCAAAGTCTGTACATTGGTTTGCATAGGCTAAGTGTTTACATCGTCTGCTGTGAGGACAGCAAGTCTGTACACTGGCCCTCTTTCATGATAAACTACAAGTCTACACATTCAACACTGTTCTTCAAAGTCTGTACATCAGATTGTACTTCATCTTCGTGCTGTTTCTGTACTTGAGTCTTCGTGTTGTTTCCCCTCACTAACACGAAAAGATCTCGTGTCGTATGAGCTTACAACACTTCGTGTTGATTTCCTTGCGTGACAGGAAAGCTTGTATGAGGTTAGACTTCGTGTCGTTCCCTTGTCTCATTTGTCTTCGTGTTGTTTTTTGCTTTATTGTCTTCATGTTGTTTTTATTTTGATTGTCTTCGTGTTGGTTCAGTGTCTACGTCTTCGTGTTGTTTTAGTGTTCTGTCTTCGTATTGGTCTTACGTAATCAAGTCGAGTCTGTTTGTGTTGTCCGCGTGTCGTTCGTAAGTTCGTGCAATTTTCTCTTTGAGTCGTTTTCACTCCGTGTCGATTTCAGTTTTTGACTTCGTGTTGATTTCAACCCATGTCAATTCTGTTTTGTCTTTGTGTCGTTTTCACTCCGTGTCGAAACCTGTGTTTCGTCTTCGTGTTTGTTACACCTCGTGTCGTTTTTCGTTTTGTGTCTTCGTGTCGTTTTTGTTCTTCCTAGACCTTGTGTCTTTCTTGTGTTGAAACCACACTTCGTGTTGGTTTCTGTTTTGTCTCCACGTATCTCGTGTCGTTCTTCTTTTTACCTCGTGTTGTTTTCACTTCGTGTCAACTTCACTTCGTGTTGTTTTCATTTCGTGTCAACCTCATCTTGGTGTCGTACTTACTTCGTGTCGGTTACTGTTGTTTCTGTGTCTTCGTGTCATCTTTTGTTCCACTGCGTGCAGAACATTGCAGCACCTCGTGTTGCTTTCTGTGCCACCACCTTGTGTCGTTCTCTTCTTTGTGTCTGTTCTGTCACAGTATACCTCGTGTCATTTTCTGTGTGAACCTCGTGTCGCTTCTCTCTGTCCTCTAGTTGCATCTCGTGTTATCGTTTATGTCTGTGTGTTTTACTTCGTGTTACTTACTGTTGTACATCGAGTCTTTACTGACTCCGTGTCGTTTTCCCTATTGTGTCCTCGCGTTGTCTCCGTGTCGTTGCTATTTGTCACTTCGTGTTGCTTCGTTTTAACCTCGTTCAAGTTTCTTCTAAAGTACTGTTCTTCTGATAATCTATACAGAGGTGTTCCTTAAATTGATTACTTATCCGATACTCTGTTTTACAGGTGCTCTAATCGTGAAGCAGTACGTGATACAAGGCTGCATCTGGCACGTGATCCAAGATGCAGAGGAGCCTCCACGTGGTCTGAAATATTAGGGCAGGAAACGTGGGAGGCACACGCGGTTTGTGCCCTATCCACCTACTGCTGCTGCTATATATAGGAGCCTTCGTCCACAGATGGAGGGTGATCGAGTTGGCGAAAAGAAAAGTCCATACAGATAGCCACGATCCAGAAGAGAAGAAGAGTAGAAGAAGAAGAAAAGGAGAAGAAGAGAAAGAAAGAGAAAGAGCAGAGAGTGAGAGATTAGCGAGAGAAGAAGAGAAGTGCAGCAGAGAAGAAAGAGAAAGAGAGAGAGTGAAGAAAGAGAGTGAGATCGAGGAAGATCTGTCTACTGGACCGTGGATCAAATCCAGGCCAGTCAACTCCGTTGAGAGCCACATTGTGCATTTCGTGTTTCAGCTTTCTGTCTGCTGAAGTTATTTTCATTTATTATTTTTCCTTTGTTTTCTGGTTTGCTGTGCTCTCCGATACTCTGTAGAGAGGTCGGGGTTCCTCCTGTGGATCAGGAGAAGGGAGATCTGATCTCCGTGCAAGTAGCTGGGAGCTACTTGTGGGTTCTTGTTCAGGAGAAGGGAGATTGCTATCTCCGGTTGCAAGTAGCTGGGAGCTACTTGTTGGTTCCCTCCGGTCTGGAGGAAGGGAGACTTGTCTCCGGTTCTGGGCTTGTGGATTGCAAGTCCAGGGGTCCCTCCAGGTCTGGAGGAAGAGAGGTCTTCGACCTCTGGTTTGCTGGTGACTGGAGTCACCGGTTGGTTCCCTCTGGTCTGGAGGAAGAGGGGAGGCTGTTCCCCTGGTCAAGCTGTTTGGCAGCATTTGTTGCAGACTGAGTCTGCGGTTTCTAGCGTGAGCTAGTGGAAGCCACACTCGGTTTGAGTGTGGGGTGGATGTAGGTCTGGAGGACCGAACCACCTAAAAATCCTCTGTGCAGTGGTCTGATTTCTCTATATGTTTTGCTTCCGCTAGATGTTTGCATAGGGGCGCTCCAAGTGGTTGATCAGATCTTGTTCTGAGTGTTTAATCCGTTGAGTGAGCGAAAGTTTATTTGAGTGGAAGAATGGTGCTACTGCTAATTAGTATTTCAGACTTGATACATCTGTCTAGTTAGCACTCTAGATAGTTAGTGAGCATCATAACCTTTTAATTGGGTAAAGGTTTTTAAGGGTTATATTCATTCACCCCCCCTCTGAATACTGCACCGAACCTAACAATTGGTATCAGAGCAGGTTTCTGCATACAAGGTCCAGCGACCTGCAGATCGATCTTGCGGTCTTAGGTGCTAAATTGCTTTTAGTGCATCAATATTCCTGTTGCGTTAAACTGTTGTGCCTTCATGGCTCATCCTCCATTATTCAGTAGTTCAAATATTCAATTCTGGCTATATCGTATGCACAAGCATGTTAACTCTATTAATCCACAATTGTGGAAGGTTATCTCTCACAGTCCACATGAACTTCCAAAGGATAAGTCCAAGTGGACTCATGTCCACAAGTTGAAAAATGATGATAATGTGAGAGCTCTAAATTTAATGAAGGCTGCAATCGGTTCTGATGATTTTTCCTCTTTCTCAGATTGTAGCACTGCAAAGGAAATGTTTGATAGAGTGACTACAACACACGTGGAACAGGGAGAAGAATGTCTCATGGCAAGAAGGAGTGATCAATCAGATGAGTCCTCATCCCAGGTAAACTCTGAGACCGAGGATATTAGTCATGATGATTTAGTTGCCATGCATGAGCATTTACTTGAAAAATATGAAAGAGTTAAGTCAGAAAAGAGAAAATTAAGAAAAGAGAAAAATGCTGAAATCACAAGTCTAAAGGCTGAAAATGAAAATCTAAAATCTGAATTGAAATTGAAAGAAGAATTTGAAAATAAGATGATTGAAGAAAATTCTCATCTAAAAGATCAAAATAAAAAGCTAATGGTTCTTAATACTGTCTTCTCTGAAAGATGGTTGTCAATTGAAAAAGGAAAAACGGTTGTGAAAGAAAATGAGAACAACATTGAAATAATGGTTCAACAAGAAAATGAAACTCTGAAGAACCTGAATGATGCTTTGCAACAACAGCTGATTGTTTGTGAATCTGAGCTATCCAAGTATGAAGCGAATATTGCTTCATTGAATTTTGAGATTGAAGATCTGAAAAATTCCTTGTCAAAATTCGTTAAAGGAAAAGACAACTTGAATAAGCTGCTTGGTTCTAAAGTGAATTTTCAGAAAGAAGGACTTGGGTATGTGCATGTTAATAAGAAAGTGAATGAAAAGAAGAAGTCAACTGTGTTCGTAAAAAGCTCTGAACAAGCTAATCAATCTAGTTCTTCTATGTTTCAATTCACTGCTAAGAAGGCTGAAAATTCAGATAAGAAACAGGAAAAGATTCAAAAACAAAAGGAAAATGCTGATTTGGATAAGTCCAAATATGTCTCTGATTTTCATGTGCATGCTGCTCACTGCTCACACACACATTCACACTCTCATGAGAATATCAATCTTGTCAAACAAGTGAATGTGAATAAAAAGGCTATAACATGTCACTATTGTGGGAAAGTTGGCCACATTATGCATAACTGTGTAGCATTGATGAATGATGAAAGAAATGCTGTTGGAAAGTATCCTAGAAATCATCTTAGGAAACATTCTACTGATCAGGAAAAGAAAATTCAATGCTATTGCTGTGGAAAGTTTGGTCACATTGCTGCCTTCTGCTGGCATGCTCAGGGAAAGAAAACTAACTCTGGATTTGCTAATTTCCCTACCGTTGCGCTAAAAGCTCGAGCTGGTAGCGAAGGTTAGACCGTATTTCCTTATGGCAGCGCAGAGCCCCACGTCTATGACGTGCTGTGGGCGGGCATGAGGGGCTTCGCACATGGACCCCATAATCCATGCGACTGGTTGGGCTGCCAAGCACCGGGTCCCATACCCCACATGGTACACACCAAATACAAGGAGACGCTGGAAATAAACGTTGGAATAAACCAACAATCTCCCCCCCAGCGGCACCTGGGATTTGAACCCGTGACCTCGCTCTGATACCAGTTTGCAGGATCAAGCCCCTACCGTTGCGCTAAAAGCTCGAGCTGGTAGCGAAGGTTAGACCGTATTTCCTTATGGCAGCGCAGAGCCCCACGTCTATGACGTGCTGTGGGCGGGCATGAGGGGCTTCGCACATGGACCCCATAATCCATGCGACGGGTTGGGCTGCCAAGCACCAATGGTCCCACGTGGGTCCCATACCCCACATGGTACACACCAAATACAAGGAGACGCTGGAAATAAACGTTGGAATAAACCAACAGCGGCCAGCTGCCGCCTGACCTCAGCTAATTGGGCACGCGAGTCGTTGACGTCACGCGTATCCCCGGCTTGGGGAAGCCCCGCATAACCTCTCTGTGCTGCCGCAGGAAGTCGGCACTGTCCTGCACCAATACGCTCCCTTGCTGACCAGGGAGACGTATGCGCCAATCCTCGAGCCTCGCCTTGTCACGACTCTCCTTCCTAACACGGCTCGGCTCATCTGCACTCGCCTATTCATCGGCCAAACCCGGGGTCTCTGCCATGTCCTGCATCAAGAAATAAGGGCCTCGCGTCATAACAAGAACGCGTCTCCTGTCAAGGACGCGTCCATCATTTGAGTGCAACACTCGCCGAAACATTTTCCCCCCACGGCTCGCTTCAAAACTCAAAATGGATCAAAGAGGAAGAGATCGGAGGACCTACCAGACCGTGTTCACTTCCTTCCGCGCCATTGGGCCCCTCGGGTCCCTCGGGGGCCCGAAGCGGCCCTTCCTCCTCCATGGACGCCGTTCCGTGCTCTGGCGCGTCCCTCCTCAGGTGAGGGGTCCCGTGTCCCTCTCCACCTTCGCCGTGGTCCAGATCGCCGAACTCCATCGATCGAGGGGAAGAAGACAAAGACGGGCGAGCGAGTTTCGGCGGAAGGCGGGCTCGTTTGCGGGTAAGGCACGGGAGAAGAAGGCCACCCGGCGCTTTAAATTTGAATTCGAGGATTAAGACGCGTCCTCGCGCCTGGACGCGCCCAAAAAAGGGAGAAAGGAAATAGAATCCCCCCGTGCAAAGCGCAGTTCCCCGCTGTTTAGGGCAAAGTCTCGTAAGACATGCCTTGAAACAACTCGGTGCAGCAGAAAAGTGAGAGAGGAAAGATACACACAACACAAGAAAGCCATTTTCATTTCATATAATAGTCGAAAGTACATCATGCAGTAAGGAGGGTGGAGTGTACAAGCAACTCTCTAACTCTCGCCATCACCCTCCTGGTCATCTCTCTCCTCCCTCCTCTGACGGGGATCCCTAGGGGGCCTCTGCGACCTCTGTGAACCCTGAGAAGCCGTGCTCACCTCCCCAGGTGGCACCATGCCAGCCTCCAAGGTGCGGCGACGCTCCTCGGCCGAAGAAACTAGAAAGCTGCCCACGGAGAAGGAACCAGACTGACGAAGCCACGCCCCGCTCTCCTTCGCCCTCTGATACCGCTCCTCACTCTCCCGATGTCTCCCCTCCTCCGTGCCAAGACTCAGTCGGAGCTCCGACACCAGGGCCACCAGAGCCCTCCTCTCGTCCCAATCTCGATGTTGCTCTGCCCACCTGTACTCCCTCTCTTTCTCTATGATCTCCCTATCCCTCTCCCTCTCTCTCTCTAGGATCTCCCTATCCCTCTCCCTCTCTCTCTCTAGAATCTCCCTATCCCTCTCCCTCTCCTCTCTCTCCCTCATCACCTCTCTCCTCGACAGCTCGAGGATGATCCGCAGATCCACCACGTCGCGAGGAAGCTCCTCAGCCTCCCGTCGCCACTCCTCCTCTAGCTCCGCAATCCGGGCGTCACGCTCTGCCGCCCAGGCATCGCGCTCCTATCGGCACGAACAGCACGGGCCAGGGCCTCCCGAATCTCGGCCACCTGTCCAAACACGCATGCACCGTAAGAGAGCAGTGATAAAAGGAAAGCAGCTAGAAGAGGGTCAGGGCCAAGTAGGCACTCACTCGAGCCTCGCGGTCACGCTCGGCCTCCTCAGCCCGAGCCACCGCATACGCCAGCTGCTCCAGAAGGGCAGAGATCTCTGGGGGAGGGCCCCACGAACTAGAACCCGCTCCACCAGCCGCCCCGGTTGCTGCTGCCTGGTGGGCCCGCTGAAACACGGGGCAAACAACAGTCAGAGGCTAAGCATCGAAATCCAGGTCACAAAAAATGCATTGCATAGACTCACCAGGATCTCTAACTCCTGTCGGATGGCCACCAACTATCGCCTGGTGACCGCCAACTGGGCCCGCAGGTCGGCGATCATGTCGTCACGAGCATCCTGGATGGCATATAAGTTAGTATCACATGCATATACACATAGAAGAATGAAACATTTTCATTTCACACTTACCCCTGCCATACCACCGAGGGAGAGGCGGTCCCCGTACGTAGTCGATACTGTCTCATGTAGTCGGTGCTGTCCTGTACATGGGACACCTGATGTGACACAATCTCGGACTTAAGCAAGCAATCACAAATAGCATTCAAATGGGCCTTAATGGGCCACCGCTCTCCTGTCGCACTCTATACCCGGAGTGACTTGGCGATGCCAAGTGTGAAGTATGGGAATGGGCCCTTGCTGGTAGAGGGCCAGCAAGGCCAAGGTTTGACTCCCCAAGGGTTGGGTGCCCAATTCAATTGGGGCCGATAAAGTGCGCAAAGGCACGGTTTCACACTACCCCACGGCGATCACTCTAAGTCATGGACTTGAGGATCGGGCGCTCCCTCACAAATTCAGCGGCGCATGAAGCAAATATTGAAAGAGCAACACTATTGAGCAAGGATGAGACACTTACTCGATCGGCTTGAAGAAACCGGTCCCGGTCGGAGACGAGGGCGAGCGGGGAGGCGGTGGTTCCCCACACGCCGCGGCGGTGTCGCTTGACCTGCCCAAAGAAGTACAAAACTACACCTCACGCAGGAGGGGGATCTTGGGGTGGGGGTTAAAGTGTTACAACCAAAACTACCACCACGCAGGGTGGGGCCTTCAGCCGGCCAAGCGGGGAAGGGAGAAAAGATCTCGATTACTAAGTGGCGCCCGGTGCGATTTCAGCCTTGTTCTGGCCTGCAGGACAGGGTGATGAGGTTGAGGTTGCCACGGACTCGTCCGGACTCCGAATTGAGTGAAACCACCTCCTACAGCTTTCAGACTTGAATGGGATGACTGCAGAATTTTTGGGGACACTCTGTTGGTCGGTGGTGACAGCTCCAGCAGCAGGAAGGAGATCACTCAGTCTGACCGCAGGCTGATCTGGACTGGAACAGCAACTTGCAGAGGTCACTGTGTGCTCTCCCAATCTCTGAACAGCACGAAACTAGCGGCGACATCTTCGTGGTCGAGGTAGCTTTCAACAGAAAGTGACGGGGCAGCGTTCCGATGTCGATGGCGAGCGGGGCACCCTGAACGGTGCTCACTGGTCGAAATAGACTGCAGAAGCAGGGCTGGACAGAAGGGGAGAGAAAAAATGATAACTCTGCCCCCTGGTGGCCGAATGCAGCTCCGCTTCCTGATCTTGAAAGAGAACCAGACGGGGAAGAACTTTGTTGAAGGAACCTGGGCCTGATTCAGCCTGAGTAGATCGTGAGACGGGAGTCTCCTAGGTTCTGGTTCTGGATGAAGGCCTTCTTGCGCGATGGTGGGAGAATGGCTCTATCTGGCAGCTCCGACCTCGGATCGTGTTACTTCCACCTCGCTTGTGAAGTAGACTGGAAGGCCTTTCCAGCAAGGTAGGCCACGCCTTCAGAAACACCAGTGGGAAGCCGTGGTCGATGCTGCAACTAGGGGCTGATCTGCAGGTCTGCACAGCTCCAACCTGAAAATGAAATGAGAGGGAGAGGTGGCTTCTTTGGTGGAGGAAAGTGGTAGGGGCGACCTAAGGGTGAGTGGGGGCTCTTGTGGGGTGGAGAAGAGAGCTAATGGTGATGGGGAATGAGGGGGGAGAATGGCTGGGAGCAAGTGCTTGCAGGTGGAGGAGGAAGATGAGGGTGTGAGAGAGGGAATGGGGGAGTGAAGGGGGCGAACTTGGCAAGAGGGAAGGGTAATGGATGGGGGCGGCCAAAACAAGTGGAGGGAATGAGTTTCAAAATTTGAAATGGTCTTGGAATGTGTAGGGTTGTATGGGAACTAGGGGGATTGCCTTGGAAGGGAGGAGATTGTGTTGGGAGTGGGGGAGATTCCCTCTTGGAACATGGGGTGGAGTAATGGTGGCTTGGGGAAGTGGAGGGGTAATGAATGAGGTGGGTGGTGGTTGGGAGTTGAAGGGGGGAGGGAGGAGAGAGAGAGGGGGGCGAACTCCTTAGGGGGAGGAGAGAGAAGAGAGAGTGGAGGGGGGGTGTGGGACTCACTCCCTAGGGTATCTCACCCTAACTTAGTGGAATCTCTCCAAATTGAACAAAATTGTAGGCTTAACTCAAAAGGATTCATTCATTCATTAACTTCAAATGAGGGGGAGTGGGGTCCTATTTATAGGCATCCCACTCTTTACAATAAGTCCTTGACAAAATAAGCAACTACAAATAACCAAGGGGGGGTGGGGGCGCCAATGGGCCTAGCCCAACGAATTGGGCCCAATAGCCTCATTAGACAGTATGATGATACAAAAACATAGGAAAATAAGTGCTAGACCTAGAGAAAAGACTCAAATAAAATGAAAATACATCAAAATGACACAAAGGAAAGCTACAAAATGGATAAGGGGCCTTAATAGAGTGAGGCCAAAATTCAACTAGCTCCCGAATGTGAAGAAGTGGACCCGAGCCAAAGGGAATCGTGGGTGATGCCTCCATCAAATCCCCTGGGCCGCGAAGAGCTCGAGGAGGTCCGGATCCAATTGCTGGAGGTCCTCCCGACTTACCCATGAGTCTTCCGACGGAGGCCGATCCTTCCACCTGACGAGATAGCGCTCATATACCTTGCTCCGGGTGGTAGTGACCTTCTCATCCAATATTCGTTCAATGCGATCGCGCTGAGCTCTATTGGCTAGTGGACTCTCCTCACGGGTGGGTACTCTTTCAAAGGAAGAAGTAGGCTCAATCTCCTCACTAGGTCCCACCGTGGGGCCCTTGTATGGCACTAAGTCGGCGACATTGAATGTAGGACTTACCCCATAATCCTCAGGGAGATCTAACTCATAAGCATTTGCACCAATGCGCCTCAAGACCTGGAAGGGCCCAGTCCCACGTGGCCTCAACTTGGAGTTGGCTCCTGGGGAGAGCCTCTCCGTCCTTACCATCACAAAGTCACCCACTTGGAACTCTAAGTGACGCCGGTGAGAGTCGGCCAACTTTTTATAAGCCTCATTTTTCATGCTAATGTGCTTGCGAATTTCCTCATGCAATTCCCTAATATGGTGTGCAAAAGACTCGGCAGAAATGGACACTCTAGCATGCTGGGGAAGGGGAATGAGGTCGGATGGCTTTCTTGGTTTGTACCCATGCACGGCTTCAAATGGACTCATCCCTATTGACTTATTGACGAAATTGTTGTATGCAAACTCAGCCTGTGGTAAGATGAGATCCCAATTTCCTGGCCGATCCTCAACAAGACTCCTAAGGAGGTTCCCTAGACTCCGGTTGACCACTTCAGTTTGGCCATCCGTTTGGGGGTGGTAGGCAGTGGAGAATTTGAGGAGGGTACCCATCATGTGCCAAAGAGTCTTCCAAAAATAGCTAGTGAATTTGACATCCCTATCGGAGACTATGGTCTTGGGCAGCCCATGGAGGCGGACTACCTCATCAAAGAATAATCAGGCTACATGGGAGGCATCGGATGTTTTGGAGCATGGGATGAAGTGGGCCATTTTGGAAAATCTATCAACCACCACATAGATGGAGTCATGCTTCCTAGAGGTCTTGGGTAAGCCTAGCACAAAGTCCATGCTCAAATCTTGCCATGGTCGGTCGGGAATGGGAAGTGGGGTGTATAGGCCGGTGTTTTGCTTCACCTGCTTGGCCGAAGCACACGTGCGACATTGACCCACTATTTTGCCTACATCTCTCTTGAGGCTCGGCCAATAAAATTGACCCTCAACTAAGGCAATGGTTTTGTGGACCCCAAAATGACCGGCTAACCCTCCGGCATGTAATTCCCAAACCAAGAAATCTCGAAGAGAGGTCCGGGGAATGCAAAGTCTTGGCCCCTTGAAGAGGAACCCATCCTCTAAAATAAATCCCTCATGCTCCTTGCTAGAATGAGTGGTCAAGTTGGCATAGATTTGCCCAAAGTCGGGGCAACCAGGGTACTCGTCCTTGACCTTTTCAAAACCAATCACTTCCACTTGGATAGTGGATAACAAGGACATCTTCCTACTAAGGGCATCCACGGCCTTATTCTCACTCCCGGCCTTGTGTTTGATGACAAAGGTGTAGGATTGGATGAACTCAACCCATCGGACATGTCGGGCATTCAACTTTTGTTGGGAATTGAGATATTTGAGGGCCTCATGGTCGAAAAAGATGACAAACTCTTTGGGAAGCAAGTAATGTTTCCAGTGTCGGAGGGATTGGACCACGGCATAGAACTCCTTGTCATAGGTGGAGTATCTAGTCCTAGCATCACATAGCTTCTCACTAAAGTAGGCGACCGGGTGTCCCTCTTGACTAAGAATCCCTCCTATCCCTATCCCGGATGCATCACAAGTGACCTCAAAAATTTTGGAGAAATCGGGAAGGCATAGGACCGGGGCTTGGGTCAACTTTTCCTTAAGCTCAAGGAAGGCTTTAGAGGCGGCTTTGGTCCAAACAAAGGTTCCCTTCTTGAGACAATCAGTTATTGGGCCGGTGATAGTGCTAAACCCTCGAATGAATCTCCTATAGAATGTGGCCAACCCATAGAAACTCCTAACCTCATGAAGGGTGTGGGGCTCCGGCCAATCAAGAATAGCTTGGACCTTGTCGGGGTCCATGGAGACTCCTTTGGTTGACACCACAAATCCTAGGAAGGTGATGGAAGTGGTCATGAAATGACACTTTCCTAGGTTGGTAAATAGGCTTTCTTGCCGGAGGACGGTGCAAACTTTCCTAAGGTGGTCAAGGTGGGCTTCATGGGTTTGGCTATAGATGAGAATATCATCAAAGTATACCACTAGAAAATTCCCAATGAAAGGCCTAAGTACCTCCGTCATAAGACGCATGAAAGTACTTGGGGCATTAGAAAGCCCAAATGGCATGACTAACCACTCAAAGAGACCATCCTTGGTCTTGAAGGCCGTTTTCCACTCATCCCCGGGCCTTATCCTAACTTGGTGGTAGCCACTTTTGAGATCTATCTTAGAGAAGATGGTGGCTCCGGCTAGCATATCCAACATGTCATCAAGTCTAGGGATGGGGAACCTATACTTGACAGTAATCTTGTTAATGGCCCGGCTATCCACACACATCCGCCATGATCCATCTTTCTTGGGGGTAAGGAGGGCCGGGACGGCACATGGACTCTTACTAATGCGGATGAAGCCCTTCCTAATGAGTTCCTCTATTTACCTCCTAAGTTCGGCATGTTCCGTGGGATTGAGGCGATAATGAGGAAGGTTTGAAAGGGTGGCTCCCGGTACTAGATTGATTGCGTGTTGCACATCACGCATGGGAGGGAGTTGGTCCGGGAGCTCTTCCGAGAACACATCATGGAATTCTTCCAAAAGTTGTTGGATCTCTATGGGATGGGGGTCAGAAGGGGTAGGTTCCCCTAAGCATATGACTACCGCACACAATGGCACCCCTTAAGCAATTTCCTCTTCAAGCTCTTTCCTAGTGATGATATGAAGACCTTTGGTCAACCCCGTGGTTCTACTTTGTTTTGGGATTTGGATACGGGCTTGGGTTGGAGGGGTGGAGTTCCCCGAGACTTGTGGAGTGGTGGGGTGTGACCCTTGAGGGAGAGGGTCCTTCTTGGGCATGGGTCGAGGTGGGGAGGGGTTAAGACGGATAGTCTTACCCTCATGCTCAAAGGTGCATATGTTGCTTCTCCCTAAAATGGTGGCATCCACATCATAGAGCCAAGGTCTTCCTAAAAGGATGCTACCCACTTCCATGGGTATGACGTCACACCATATTTGGCCATGGTAGGAAGAGAAAGTGAGAGGCACTAGGCATTGGGTGTTGACCGGGATGGAGTTGTTGTTGATCCATGAGACCCGGTATGGACTTGGGTGGGGAGTGAGAGTAAGCTCAAGGAGCTTGACGGTGTCGGGTGACACGGCATTAACACAACTACCACTATCCAAGATCACTTTCCTCACATGGTTCTCTATCTTGATAAAGGTGTGGAAGATTGAGGTCCGACGCCAATCCTCTTCTTGAGGTTGGGTGAGGGTGCACCTAATGACTCCTAGATGGGAGTTGTTTGAAGGAGTGGAGTGATCTAGACCCGACTCTAGATATTGGGCTTCATACTCCTCTTCCCAATCTAGTGAGGCTTCATGTTCCTCAACGTCATTTTCTTGTTCCTTTTGGGGTTGAACTTCTTCCTCAATAAGCAAACTAGATAACCCCTTAGATGGACATTGTCCCGCAAAATGACCAAACCCATGACACCTATAGCATTGTTGGCGCCCACTTCCCGGGGTGGCTCCTACACTTGGTCCTTTGGGGTTGTCATCCTTCCGTGGGAGAGGATGACTAGGAGCGGGCTTGTTTGGAGTGATGGGTGGGGGAGGATTGTAGGACCTTAAAGGGGCATTCCCACTTGGGCTAGGAGCTCTCATGGGAGTGGGTGGAATGGGACGTGGTCCCAAGTTTTTGGGATCGGTTGGTCGGGGAGTGGTAAATCGGGAACTCCTAGAAAACCTTTCCACATCTCTAGCTACTTGGTAAGCTAGCTCAAGGTTGTCAACGTCTCTCATGAATAGTTCCCTCTTGATGTGGCTTTGAAGCCCATTCCTAAAGCGGGATAAGGTGACGTCCGGATCCTCATGGACTCCACACTTTAAAAGATAGGAGTCAAATTTTTCAATGTACTCTACCACGGTCTTCCCTTCTTGGGTGAGGCTTTGCCATTCATCTAGGAGCATTTGGTGGTAGGTTCGGGGGAGGTATTTGTTCCTAAGTTGGTTTTTCATACCCGCCCAAGTGTCAATAGGCTCTTCCCGCCTAACCCGTCTTAGACCCTCTTGGTTTAGCCAATAAGTTTTGGCCAACTTAGTGAGATGCATCTTAGCCAATCTAACTCTCCTTTGGTCGGACATGGGGTATCATTCAAAGTATTGGTCCATGGCGGTCTCCCATTCTAGGTAAACACTAGGTTCATGTGAACCATCAAAATTTGGGGCCTCTACCTTGATCATCCTTAAAAGGGGGTCATCCGGATCATCCCGTGGACGCCGGTCACGGTTTTGATGGGGGAGAGGCCTCTCATAGTCATAATAATGGTCATGGTCCGTATCCTCCCTATAAAATTCAGCATGTGGGTGATGGGCTCTTGGGCCGTTGTTCCTTGGGTGGAACTCATCCCTATGAGGCTCTACATGTGGAGGGTGGACTCTTGGGTCTTGGTTCCTTTGGGGAAAACCATTCCTATGGAACTCACCATGTGGTGGAGGGGCTCTTGGCTCATTGATCCTTGGGTGAGGATCTTCCCTATGAGGCTCATCATGCGGAGGGGGAATTCTAGGCTCATTGTTCCTTGGGCGGAACTCTTGGTCTTCTAACCGAGCAATTCGGTTGGTAAGGGACTCTAGTTGGGCAAGGATGGTCGTGAGGGCAGCATCTACCCTATCCATGTGGCCTTGGGGTTCCTCCCTAGGAACATCTTGGTTGAGTTGGTGAGGATTGGGATCCATTGGTGGAGCCGAAGACGAAGAACCGGGTTGATAGCTAGCACCACTACGGGTGGACATGCAAGACAAAGGGCCAAAGTGGTTGGACACACTACGCAAAGGTCCTAGGACTTAGACTTGATAGAGACAAGTCAAGGACTTGCTCTGATACCAATTGATGTGACACAACCTCGGACTTAAGCAAGCAATCACAAATAGCATTCAAATGGGCCTTAATGGGCCACCGCTCTCCCGTCGCACTCTATACCCGGAGTGACTTGGCGATGCCAAGTGTGAAGTATGGGAATGGGCCCTTTCTGGTAGAGGGCCAGCAAGGCCAAGGTTTGACTCCCCAAGGGTTGGGTGCCCAATTCAATTGGGGCCGACAAAGTGCGTAAAGGCACGGTTTCACACTACCCCACGGCGATCACTCTAAGTCATGGACTTGAGGATCGGGCGCTCCCTCACAAATTCAGCGGCGCATGAAGCAAATATTGAAAGAGCAACACTATTGAGCAAGGATGAGACACTTACTCGATCGGCTTGAAGAAACCGGTCCCGGTCGGAGACGAGGGCGAGCGGGGAGGCGGTGGTTCCCCACACGCCGCGGCGGTGTCGCTTGACCTGCCCAAAGAAGTACAAAACTACACCTCACGCAGGAGGGGGATCTTGGGGTGGGGGTTAAAGTGTTACAACCAAAACTACCACCACGCAGGGTGGGGCCTTCAGCCGGCCAAGCGGGGAAGGGAGAAAAGATCTCGATTACTAAGTGGCGCCCGGTGCGATTTCAGCCTTGTTCTGGCCTGCAGGACAGGGTGATGAGGTTGAGGTTGCCACGGACTCGTCCGGACTCCGAATTGAGTGAAACCACCTCCTACAGCTTTCAGACTTGAATGGGATGACTGCAGAATTTTTGGGGACACTCTGTTGGTCGGTGGTGACAGCTCCAGCAGCAGGAAGGAGATCACTCAGTCTGACCGCAGGCTGATCTGGACTGGAACAGCAACTTGCAGAGGTCACTGTGTGCTCTCCCAATCTCTGAACAGCACGAAACTAGCGGCGACGTCTTTGTGGTCGAGGTAGCTTTCAACAGAAAGTGACGGGGTAGCGTTCCGATGTCGATGGCGAGCGGGGCACCCTGAACGGTGCTCACTGGTCGAAACAGACTGCAGAAGCAGGGCTGGACAGAAGGGGAGAGAAAAAATGATAACTCTGCCCCCCGGTGGCCGAATGCAGCTCCGCTTCCTGATCTTGAAAGATGACCAGACGGGGAAGAACTTTGTTGAAGGAACCTAGGCCTGATTCAGCCTGAGTAAATCGTGATATGGGAGTCTCCTAGGTTCTGGTTCTGGATGAAGGCCTTCTTGCGCGATGGTGGGAGAATGGCTCTATCTGGCAGCTCCGACCTCGGATCGTGTTGATTCCACCTCGCTTGCGAAGTAGACTGGAATGCCTTTCCAGAAAGGTAGGCCACGCCTTCAGAAACACCAGGGAGAAGCCGTGGTCGATGCTGCAACTAGGGGCTGATCTGCAGGTCTGCACAGCTCCAACCTGAAAATGAAATGAGAGGGAGAGGTGGCTTCTTTGGTGGAGGGAAGTGGTAGGGGCGACCTAAGGGTGAGTGGGGGCTCTTGTGGGGTGGAGAAGAGAGCTAATGGTGATGGGGAATGAGGGGGGAGAATGGCTGGGAGCAAGTGCTAGCAGGTGGAGGAGGAAGATGAGGGTGTGAGAGAGGGAATGGGGGAGTGAAGGGGGCGAACTTGGCAAGAGGGAAGGGTAATGGATGGGGGCGGCCAAAACAAGTGGAGGGAATGGGTTTCAAAATTTGAAATGGTCTTGGAATGTGTAGGGTTGTATGGGAACTAGGGGGATTGCCTTGGAAGGGAGGAGATTGTGTTGGGAGTGGGGGAGATTCCCTCTTGGAACATGGGGTGGAGTAATGGTGGCTTGGGGAAGTGGAGGGGTAATGAATGAGGTGGGTGGTGGTTGGGAGTTAAAGGGGGGAGGGAGGAGAGAGAGAGGGGGGCGAACTCCTTAGGGGGAGGAGAGAGAAGAGAGAGTGGAGGGGGGGTGTGGGACTCACTCCCTAGGGTATCTCACCCTAACTTAGTGGAATCTCTCCAAATTGAACAAAATTGTAGGCTTAACTCAAAAGGATTCATTCATTCATTAACTTCAAATGAGGGGGAGTGGGGTCCTTTTTATAGGCAACCCACTCTTTACAATAAGTCCCTGACAAAATAAGCAACTACAAATAACCAAGGGGGGGTGGGGGCGCCAATGGGCCTAGCCCAACGAATTGGGCCCAATAGCCTCATTAGACAGCATGATGATACAAAAACATAGAAAAATAAGTGCTAGACCTAGGGAAAAGACTCAAATAAAATGAAAATACATCAAAATGACACAAAGGAAAGCTACAAAATGGATAAGGGGCCTTAATAGAGTGAGGCCAAAACTCAACCAGCTCCCGAATGTGAAGAAGTGGACCCGAGCCAAAGGGAATCGTGGGTGATGCCTCCATCAACACCACTGGGACCCCACGCTGCTTCCAGTCCTGGTACTGTGCACCAGTCCACGATCTTCACCTTCCCCTTGGTCTTCCGCCAGATGCTGACCGGCTCATCTACATCGACCCACTCTTGGGCCAGCCCCAACGTCCTCATAACCAGCCTCAGCCAAAGCGGCTCGATCTCGTTCAGGCAATGGACCCACACGTCCCGCCCGAAACGAGGAAGACCCGCTACAACCCAGGGCTGGCCAGTGTCGGCCATACCCAGGTAGGGCCTCCACACCACCTACATCACCATACATACATCATACTAGTTGCCATTAGGTCGCATGCATAAAAAATACAAAGAAATCATACGCATCATACCATAGCCTCGGGGTACTCGCTCAACTCCCGACGGAGTGACGCCAGCTGGTAGCTGTGTGGTGCCGCTACCACGACCGGCCTCCACTGTCGCGCTAGAGGAACGGCTCTCCTGTTCCCCTGCCTTGCCCTCCCCATCGGGAAGTAGTAATAACTCCACACCTGCATCCATCATACATCATTAGCACGAGTAATTACATATTTAACTACGATAAAATGCATAAATAAATTGTGTACCTGGAGAAAAGGTGCGAAGCAGCTGACTGTCATCTCCCTCTCTGAAGTCTGGGAGAGATCAGTAATCAAATGGACAAGCAGAGCCGCTCCCCACGCGTAGTGCCCCACTCTGTCAAGGTCCGCCAGGATCCTGAGGAAGCGGCATTGGATGCCGTCACCCTTCGTCCCCAGCAGAAGGCGGCCCAGGAAGAAGAAGAGGAACCTCCGGAGGTCTAGATCTACCAGCTCCCGCTCGCTCGGGTCCTGGGTGAAAGCCGCACGAGCGTCTCCCTCGAGTCGTGCCAGAAACTCCGCTCCAGTCTCGCTAACCCGCTGGCGCGGGTCACCGAATCCGAGCGCCTCCATGATCTCCACTCGGCCAACTATCCGGCTGTCTCTGTCAGTCACGCTCGTCTCTAACCACAGCAGGTCCAGGGCACTCTCTCGGTAGTCGGGGTAGGTGACCCCGCTGACTGCCTCTCCGTCAACTCGTAGCCCGGTGATCCGAGCAACGTCCTCTAGTGTCGGCACCATGTGCCCCCAGGGCATCAGAAACGCCTGGCTCGGCGCGTGCCACCGCTCCCTCAACGCCTGAATGAGAGGAAGGTCAAGCCGGAAGGGCTCGATCCTGAGGAAGGCTCCAAAACCCATGGCGTCCACACGCGCCCTCTGGAAGTCCGGCAGCCCACGGTACACTGCCACCACCAGGGACCAGCTGATCCGGCTCTTCATCACGCCCTGCACACCACAAAAAATAAACAAAAAGGAACACATCATCATCATGAATAATAATAAACAACAACATTGTACATAATATTTAATTATTTTTACTTATTTAAAGGCGTCCAACCCCCTCGACGCTTTCTTTTTATTTTCTTTTTATTTTAACAAAACCAAAAAAAATAAATAACCAAAAATAAAAATAAAATATATTTTATCATGAAGGCGTCCACCCATGTGGACGCCTCCTTATTTTTATTTTACATAATAACCCAAAATAATAATAATAAATAATAAAAACAAAATTAAAAAAAGTTGGAGGCGTCCATGCCCCTGGACGCCTCCTTCCCCCACTCCCCGGCCTTCTCCACTGGCTCTCGGCCGCCTGTTTAGCATATTAAACCAATAAATTGGGGTTCTGAGGGGCTTACCGGGTCATGCTCATCCTCTCCCGCATCGCCAGCACCCGCAGGATCCTCCACGGCCAAAGGAGGCGCCTCCTGTTCCGCGGCTATCTCCTCTTCCGCAGCAATCTCCTCTCTTGCGACAGCCTCCTCTGCATGATCCCTCGACCTCCTCAGACGACGAGCCCGTCATTTCCGCTTCTCTCCACCCTGGCTCCGGCCTCCTTGCTCCATTGGGAACTGGGAATGGGTCGTTTAGAGTGAACAAGTCATCAGAATGAACAGTAGAAGTGAAAAGGGGGTGAGGCCCCCTTTATATAAGAAATCACTCCTTGTTGGGGCGTCCAGGCGCCTGCACGCCCCCACTTCTTTCTTTTCTTCAAAAAAAAATAAAAAAACTAGGGGCATCCAGGCGCCTGGACGCCCCCAAACAAGAAAATTCAAAAATAATAATAATAAAAAATAAATTATATGGGGGTCCAGGCCCCTGGACGGCCCCAAACAAGAAAATTGCAAAAAATAAATAAATTATAGGGGCGTCCAGGCCTCTGGACGCCCCCAAAACTAAAAAATCAAAAAAAAATAAAAATAAATAAAATTTGGAGGCGTCCAGGCCCCTGGATGCCCCCATTAAAAATAATTATATATATATATATATAAGTACATAAAAAAGAAAGAAAATATAAAAATATATAAAAAAAGAAAATCATAAAAATAATAACAAAGGAAACGGGGGTCCGAAACATCCAAATTCCAGATTTTATTCCATCAGAAAGCAGGACGAGTTACATCAGGGGCTTAGGCGCTCTAGGCCTTAACTTCCCAAGTTCGGTTACATAAGCTCTCCACAGCTCACATTCTTCCCCCACATGCGCTAGGGCCTTTCTCGCAACACTTGTCTTCCAGGGTGCTTTGATGGCCTTCGCTTCCTTCGCATCCGCTTCAGTGCCCAACTCTCTCTTCTTCAAAGGAACGATGCCAGTCGGTAGTGGGAACGAATGACGTGGAATGCCGATCTGGAGGCAGCACCGATGCGCGTTGTAAAGGATAAACTCGGTCGCACCAATCAGTTGGAGATCAACTTCACAAGAAGACCTCATGAGGAGCTCAAGCAGGAGTAAACATCCCGGTGCGCAAGAGAAGAAGCTTTGTGTCACGGTTCGAAAGTGAGACCGCCAGTCTTCACGTCTCTTTAGCCACGGAACACGGTTCGCCACGGTGCCACCGAAGTCTAACACGTCGGCTATGTGATAAAGGGGGCTTTGTTGGAAAAGCTTCGAAGCGGTTGGCATTCTCTCACGGTGATCAAACTTGAAATACAAATCCAGCCAGCAATTCAGGACAAGTGCGCAACCAAAAGGAGACTTACCCATGCTTGAGACAGTAAGGCCACTGTAAAGGTAGGTAAGGACGGCGGGTCCCACCCTCTTTCCACTCCAGATCCCGCAAATGGCACTCAGTTGGTCTTCTTCCACTATGTTGTCAGTATGAGGGAACAAGAGAGCTCCCGCCAGACAAATGGTGTAAGGCCCGTGCCTTAATGGATCCTTAACGGATTTTGTTCTAGTATTTGTTCTAGAATTTTCGGCTATTTTTCTAGATTTTTAGGAATTTGTCTGGTATTTTTCTGGATTTATTTGGAGCTTTGAGGGTTATTAGGAATTAATAAGATTTTAATATATATAATAATTATATTATATATATTTTAATTTTATTTCTTTTAATCCCTCACCCTCTCTCTCTCTAGCCGATCGCCTCTCCCCCTCTCTCTTGGGATTCGGGCGAGATGACGTCGGTTCGAGGCGTGGTTGGCGCCGTTGGATTCCTCGCGTCGAGAGGAACGCGGGGGTACCCATTTCGGCATGATTCGGTGATCGTGGGAGCGACGTGGAGCGTGAAGGCCTCGTGGCTCTTCCTCCTTGCATGCGGCCGTATCGTCGGTTTCGACTCGCAAAAGGTAGGGGGATGGAATCCTGATCTCGCTAGGATCATTTCCTATAGCTCGTTCTTTTGATTAGAACCCCGTAGCATGCATAATGTTCATTTTTCCTATTTGTGGGGTTTTAGTTAAATTCTTGAGTTTAATGCTTTATGGGCTTTGCATGTGATGTATCTAGGTGTTAAATTGTTGCTTGAGTTGCATGGTTTGACAGGATACAGGTTTTCGCGACGTTACCCGATGATTTCTATCGTCCGGGAGGGCTCCGGTTTTCAAACCGTACCCGCCCGTGTTCCAGGTGGTGTGACGGTCCTGCCAGGAACCGTCACACGCCTGACGGTCCTTAGAGGACGCGTCGTTTCTAAACAACGGCCCGTTGAGGGTGCGTTATTTGGAGAGTAACGGTGGGGTTCCCATCCGTTACTCGGCTTGCTTTGTGCGTTGACCAGGTGAGGCGGTGCGCCCGACGGCCTGTCAGCCGGCCGTCGCTTCCGTCCGACGCGCCTGGGCGAGCGCGTCGTTTCGCCTGCTGTGGGTTTTTGACCGCGGCACGTTGGTTTTTTGCCTCGGGTGGATGTAACGGCGGTGATCCAACGCGTTGCATTGATGTAATGCACAGGGCCCCTACCGTCACATTCCCTTTTGGGTCTTTTGATCTGGAACTCAGGCGGAAGTAACGGATGGAGACAGATGCGTCGTTCTTGGTGTAACGCGCCAATCCCCGACCGTCGCTTTCATGTAGCGCATGTGCACCCGACCGCCGCTTACCTGTTGGTTTGAAATAGTTGCCAGCCTTCTCGTTATGCGTTCCATTCTATATATGTGCCATGTTTACGCTACTGTAGTGTTTGATGGCGTGTTTCTATATCCCAATAGAGTAGCTTTTCTTTCCTTGCAATGGAGCCACTGTTGTTGCCCTAGGTCTATTGAGTACCGACCCGCTTGAGGATAGCGGAGGGGTGTTTCCCATACACGGTTTGTAAGCTAGTTCCGTGGGCTCCCAGCCAATGGTAGCGTCCTACCAAGGGAGAAAACTAGCTAGAGGGCTTGGCTCAGGCTAGAGTCAGTGTGTGCACATGTGGTCGGAGACTGTGGACTGACACCGACGGGTGCCACTCCGACTGGTCACTTGGTTTGGTACTGTTTACGCGCTCAGCTTGTCGTTTACCGACTGCGAGTGCTTGAGACGCAGTGTAAGTCGTCAGTGGATGCTTCTGGTTTCTGCTCCAGTGGTTGTCCTTCCTTATTGTTTGGATTAGTTAAGGCTTATTCTATTTTTGTAGATTTAGTTTTAGTCGCTTGCATTTATTTAGCTTTGGCATGTGTTAGCTGTTCTACCTGCTTAGTTAGAATTTACAGCTTTGCTTGAGGAGTTATTCATGCCATTGCCTGTTATTTTAATTAAATGCATACTCTAATTGCCTTTATTTATGTATGAATGCTTGTTTAGTGCGAGGTAGGGATCCGCGTGACCCCTACTGAGTCTGGCTGTGACTCACCCTTCTCCTTTCAGGTGAGCTGCGCTCGTCGTCTCCCGGTGCTTCGTGAGCTGTTTCGGAGACCGCGTCTAGCTGCCAGCTTTAGTCAAGCCGCCTTTTGAGGCTTTTGTTGTACTTTTTCCGGGGTATGCCCCGTGTAGTTGTACCCTCATGGACTAGTACTCTTGTTTATCTGGACTAGTATATATATATCACTCTGGGTATTTTAAATTGCTTCCACACTTGTGTTAATTTCATTACTTAATTGTAATCTACGCGTTCCAAATTCCAGTTCATTATACATTCCCTCGACAAAACCCTACTAACCCTTCAGGGGCCTCATCAGCCTCTTGGGTGACTTCCCCAATTCTTGGTATCGGTGTATCGATGTTATCAGTATATTGGCATCCTGAACTCTGGGTCGTTACAGTTGGTATCAGAGCTGATGTTTGTGGAGTTGTATAAGGAATTGAAATTTGTGTTTGTCCAGAGCTAGTCCTGTGTCGTCTATTGCTGGCTTAGAGTGTTTTCTGTATGATTGATGGATTTTGTTGTTGTTTTATGACCTCGACAGAGTAATTATGCCGCCTCGTCGAGGAAGACCTCCTCGAGTTCCTCGTGCTCCTCGAGATGCGCCCGGGGAAGATAGTGGTTCTGCACCTCCTCCTGCAGTTCCTGCTGTTCCTGCTGTCCCAGTTGTTCCTCCTCCAGCGCCGATTGTTGCTCCTCAGGTTGAAGTGCTTGGCAGTCGAGGCAAGGCTTTGAAGGAATTCCTGATGTTCAATCCGCCTCCTTTCAAAGGTCAAGCTGATCTAGAGGTTGCGAGGCAATGGTTGGATGCTATCGAGCGTGTATTTGTTTCGATGGAATGTGCAGAAGATGAGAAGGTTATGCTTGCCGCCTTTCAACTCCAGGGTACGGCCATTACGTGGTGGAAAGCCGAGTGGCAGATCGCTTTTCATTCAAGACCTCTTCGGCAGATCGCATGGGCAGAGTTCGCAGCCGCTTTCGAGCGTGCCTACACTCCTGCCAGTTTACAAATGGAAAAGATGTATCAATTTATGGAGATGACTCAAGGCAGTATGACGGTGCTTCAGTATCGGAATAAGTTTATGAAATTGGGTCAGTATGCGCCCCATGTGCTGGCTAATGAAGCTTTAAAGACACAGCAATTCTTGCGAGGTTTGAGGCCAGAATTGAAGATGTCCCTGATTGCTAGTCATGTTGCAGACCTTGATAGTGCGTGCCAGACAGCTGTGGCACTTGAGCTGGAGATGACGAGACCGGGTGGATATCCTCAGGCAGGGTTAGTTCAGCCCGCAGTACAGTCTTAGCAGGCGTACCGACCACCAGTGCCAGGTGTTCCCTCAGTCCAGTCAGAGGTTAGCAGTGCTTCCTCTCCTTCCAAGACCAAGTTTAAGAAGTTCAAGAAGAAGAAGAAGTTTTTCCAGCAGCCGTCTGGTACAGATGTAGTTCAGCAGCCGACAGCACCTTCTACTCAGACTCGTCAGAGTTCAGCTGTCAGTCAACCATGGACGTGTCGGAGATGTGGTGGTCATCACAAGGGCCAGCCGTGTTCTCTACCTGTTGTTTGCTTTCGATGTGACCAGCCAGGTCATGTGGTCCGGGATTGCCCGCTGAGGCCGAAACAATTGCAAGCTCCTCATGATGAGGGCATCACACCACATACCCTCTGGCTTGGCACTTCTCTCCCTCCCGGAGGCAGCTAGGGAGCAGCCCTTCTTCAGACGGAACATTGGTGCTTATCATCCTATTACATTTTCCTATTTTCTTGAGTCATTTTGATGTATTTGCCTATGTTTTGAGTCATGTTACTAGGTTATCATGTTATTTACTTATGCTTGTATGTAGGCTAGTGGGCTAATGGGGCTAGTAGGTCTTATTGGGCCATTTCTTTGGTCTGGCCCATGGGCGCCCCTCTCCCCACCCCTTGGTCTTCCGTCATTTGTCCATTTCATGAGGACTTCTTTGTAAATTGGGTTTTCCTATATATAGGACCACAAACCCCCTCTTTTGAAGCTAATGAAGTATTAAGCAAAATTTGAGCCATTGAGTGCATCTCTCCTCTCTCTCTAAGTCTCTCTCTCTCTCTCTCTCCTAGGGGCGAACCCCCTCTCTCTCCTCTCTCTCTCTCTCTCTAAATTCGGAATTCCCCTCTCTCCTCACCTCTTGCCACCTCACTTGCCACCTAGGCAAGCCTTTTCACCTCCCAAGACTCCCATTACTTCACCATTAACCACTCCACCTCCCCAAGCACCCTTTCACCTTCCCAAGGCATCCCTCCCCCTTCCCTAAGCAACCTTCCACCTCCCAAGAGCCCTTTCCCCTTCCCTAGAACCCCTTTCACCTCCCAAGGTCGTCCACCACCTTCCCCTCCCTCCTAGGGTCGACCCCTCCACCTCATTCCACCTCCCATTGCTTGGCCGACCACCTCCTTCCCCTCCCTCCTTGCTAGTCTGCAGGTAGCAGAACTGGGTACGTGTTGCAGAAGCTGCCCCGAGTTCATACGACAACGTCTGAGGGCGTGGCATACCATTCTGGAAAGGCCTCCCAGTCCTCTTCCCAGGCGAAGTGGAAGCACTCCGTTCCAAGTTCGTGGCCACCCGTGAGAGCCGATCTCCTCCGACAGCGTCTGGAACTAGCTGCAGAGCACCAGAGTCCGACTAGAAGCTCAACCACGGTCGACAGCGACAGATCCAGACTGAAGTTTCTTCTCCAAAGATCTTCCTCTCCCTATCCCCGATCAGGATCAAGAAACGGAACCCCGTTCGGCCTCCGGGAGATAGAGTTCCAAATTTTCTCCCACCGTCGTTCGGGTCTGCCTCCTGCTGTCTGCCGTGACCAGATCCCACTCAACGGATCCCTCCTGTCCACCCCGACCTCAGAAGGAGTCTCCGTCAGTTTTGCTGTGCAGAAGACTTGTCCACGGATCCAACAACTCTGACGGATCGAGATTCTGAGTCCGGAAGCCCCAGGTACAACTTCTGCATCCGGCTGCATCCATTCTGAAGCTGCCAACCCCAGATTCCGACGTCCTGTTCGAGTCTCCACCACGACCACCAGCAACGGCAGAAGAATTTGACATAAATCTGAGGCATCCCTGTACCTGTTACGAAGCCATCCTCACTGATCTCGTCATCGGCAAAATTCCTGAGAGCAAGCTACGACTGCAACAGCGACCTCCTGTCCCCTCCAACAACAAGTGGGCAGAACCACGTCGGCGCCCGTTCCGTCGTCCTCGGCGGAATTCTCTCTCTCGCCTGGCCGGCTTAGCGCCCCTCCCTGCGTGGAGGTAGTGTTTGATGTAATTGTGATTACCCCACCCCTAGTTCAACCCTCCTGCGTGGGGTGTAGTTCATGTAACTAGCAGCCCAAGCTTCATCGGCGCAGTGTGCGGGGATCACACTTCCCCGCTCGCCCACGTCTCCAAACGGGGTTGGTTTCTTCAAACCAACCAGGTGAGCTCTAAAACTTTGCTCCATTTATATTAGTGTCTGTTTGTTTAATATCCGTAGACATAGCTCCGTTGCGCAAGAGAGTGAGTGCCCGTTCCCGGAGCCATCATCATTGAGTGGTCACCGTGGTCATCGTGAGAGAGTGGGACCTTGTGCCCCAAGTGGCACCGGCCAGCCCCAAAGTGTGGGACACGTACCCTCGGGAGGATAACCCTAGCCCTGCTGGCACTCTACCAGTTAGGGTCTTGATCCATCACCTCCTTCTAGCATCATATAGTTACCCGGGGCTTGCGAGTGTGCGACGGCGTTTCGGTCTCAATTTATCATTTTACTTGCTATGTGATTGTGAATGCGGATTAGGTCCGAGGTTTGCGTTTGCTTGCTGCATACCCTATACTTGTGTCACATCAAATTGGTATCAGAGCAAGTTCTAGACTTGTCTCTACTAAGTCTTGTCCTAGGGCATTTGCATTCATCACCCGATCCTCATGCATACCCCTCGTTGGTCACATGGTCCGATTGACCCCCTCCACATGGACTACATTGTAGATGAGGACCTTCATTTTGATGGAATTTATCCTCATGCCTATCTTAGGTGGGAGAATACCATGGAAAGGGACTTTGAAAGTACTTGGGTATATGGGTACGAGAGAGTCCGCAGGGCCAAGGCTCGACTTCGGGGTCTAGCTAAGAAAATGTGGGAACACAAAGAGAGATTCAGAAGGGTTTGGGGATAAGAGCCCATCCACTCATGGGAAGAGATGAAGAGTGAGCTCAGGAAGATGTACGCTCCCCGACCGTCCCACTCCTACCGTGAGGACCATAACCCGAGGAGCACTCCCACTCCCCCTTTTCCTCCCAGTCAACCCAAGGCCTCCATTAGGACCCAAACCCCACCACCCAAAGGACCCCTAGATTCATTGGAAGAGATAAGGGTTGAGATCAGGAAGATCTTCACTTCCCTTAGGGCCCAAACTCCACCACCCCAAATGACTCCTATCTCGATCACCACCACCATTCAAACCGAATTGGCCACCACCCAACCCAACATTCCCCATCAAACCCACACCCCACAAGCTTCCACAAATCCTCATCCCACCCATTTCCAAAAGGAACTTACGGAGGTGACCGAAGACTATAAGGCTCCCCTAGATTGGGAAGAAGAATATGAGGCCCAAATAGGTCAAGAGAACTCATTCCTACCCAAAGAAGACCCAGTGAGCCAAATGGGGTGCACCCTCCCCCATGAGTTACAAGATGCCCAACCTAGGCCTCCACTCCTACCCCTCCCCATCCTATCCCAAGTCCCCCATTACTCACCACCCCCAAAGAGCCACATGCCAGTCATCATCACCCCACAAGCAATGGACTTACTCACCTCCTTGGTGAAGGAAACCATAATCCCCATACCCAACCCCATAGTGGTGAGTACTCCGGACCCAACTCCCGCCATGGAGATCACCCATGTCCTGGAAGAAGAAGAAACTTCACATGGTGGACTTCACCTTACACCACCCTCCCTAGTAGGGGCCGAGCTCATCTTAGGAGAACCCCTTTCACATTGGCTAAAGGAGAACCCATTTAGAGATCTCATGGCCCATGTTTGCCCTCCTATGGAACAAAACCTCCCTATAGTACCCTTACCCACCTACCACACCACAATCCAATCATCCTATCAGGTGGAGACACTAGGGGACTTTCTTAAGGGTATAGCTTGGCAAATGAAGCTAACTGACCTGTTGACCACTGTAACCGACCAACCTAGGAGCCTAGACCTCCTACACTTATGTGTCGGATCCATCTCCTCCACTTACACTATGGGTTGCTACACTAGTGACCTTCTGTTATTCCTCCCTCCACCCGAGGAGCCTGATGCTCTCCACAAATTAGAGTTGCTTATTTCGGGTAGGATGCCAAACCCTCCATTCATGGCCAACCAACCCGCCAAGGACTTCGGTTCAAATACCACATTTGAGGAGGAGGACTCACCATCATTTGAAGACCTTGAGGAGATAGAATACCCCTTCCTTGGCAACACATTCCATGACCCCTTTGATCCCTCCCTATGGAAGACATTGAACCCATGGGACCTAACCGCCTTACCCACCACCTACTCCCTCCTACCCTCATCCACCATGTTGAACCCAACCCACCCATTCCACTACTTAGTTCACACTATGGGAGCCATGACCGAGGGTGACGTCCACCTAGGAAATGAGGAAGTGACCTATCCCAAAATGTCCACCTTCTTGGACCCCTTCGACCCCTATGAGTGGAAACCCCCAAATCCACCCCCACCTAAAGATGGGACCATCTTGATTGTAATGCATGGGCCACAACATTTTGCCCCACCTGGTAGGGATAGTCATCTCATTTGTGTCTCATACACACTAGGTCCGGTGCATGACAGGTTCACATTTGGATATGTAGGTCCACCCCCATTCATCGTCCATCTTATGCATGATAGGAGTCTACATGGAAGTCCAGGTCCTCCGGCATTCATTGCACCCATACCTGATAGAGCCACATTTGGACATACTGGTCCTCCCCCACTCTTCATCCACCTCAGGCATGATAGGGCCATTTGTGGCTGCCCCGGTCCACCTAAGTGCATCAAGGTCCACATGACTCCTAAGCATGATAGGTTTACATTTGGTTGTCCAGGACCCCCATTATCCACTAGTGAATCAACATTCACAGAGTTGCATGGAAACATTCGCAAAAACATCAACAAGAGCAACGAGATTTACAAGAAGTCTGCTGACTCCCACCGCCGCCACCAAGAATTCCAGATTGGTGATTTTGTGATGGTGAGAACTGAGAGGTTGTTCCCTGGGAATACTTCGAAGTTGAGGTCGCGTGGAGCTGGCCCCTTCCAGGTGCTGGGACGCCTTGGCACCAATGCTTACGTGTTGGACCTCCCTGAAGAGTACGGAGTAAGCCCCACATTCAATGTGGTTGACCTGGTGCCCTACAAGGGCCCCACGGTGACACACGGTGAGGAAATCCAGCCTACTCCCTCCTTTGAGAGCGCCCCCACACCCCAGAGAGCTCAACCCCATTTGAGAAACCGGCGTGATGAAGTGGAGCAGATATTAGATGAAGAGGTTACCATCACAAGGAGCAAGGCGTATGAGCGCTACCTGGTCAGGTGGAAGGGACGACCACCCTCGGACGATACCTGGGTGAGCCGGGAGGATCTCCAGCAGCTGTCCCCCGATCTCCTAGAGCAGTACCGCAGCAAGGAGGGCCTTTACTCGACAGAGTCGAGCTCTTCGCCGCCCGGGAGAATTGATGAGGGCATCACACCACATACCCTCTGGCTTGGCACTTCTCTCCCTCCCGGAGGCAGCTAGGGAGCAGCCCTTCTTCAGACGGAACATTGGTGCTTATCATCCTATTACATTTTCCTATTTTCTTGAGTCATTTTGATGTATTTGCCTATGTTTTGAGTCATGTTACTAGGTTATCATGTTATTTACTTATGCTTGTATGTAGGCTAGTGAGCTAATGGGGCTAGTAGGTCTTATTGGGCCATTTCTTTGGTCTGGCCCATGGGCGCCCCTCTCCCCACCCCTTGGTCTTCCGTCATTTGTCCATTTCATGAGGACTTCTTTGTAAATTGGGTTTTCCTATATATAGGACCACAAACCCCCTCTTTTGAAGCTAATGAAGTATTAAGCAAAATTTGAGCCATTGAGTGCATCTCTCCTCTCTCTCTAAGTCTCTCTCTCTCTCTCTCTCCTAGGGGCGAACCCCCTCTCTCTCCTCTCTCTCTCTCTCTCTAAATTCGGAATTCCCCTCTCTCCTCACCTCTTGCCACCTCACTTGCCACCTAGGCAAGCCTTTTCACCTCCCAAGACTCCCATTACTTCACCATTAACCACTCCACCTCCCCAAGCACCCTTTCACCTTCCCAAGGCATCCCTCCCCCTTCCCTAAGCAACCTTCCACCTCCCAAGAGCCCTTTCCCCTTCCCTAGAACCCCTTTCACCTCCCAAGGTCGTCCACCACCTTCCCCTCCCTCCTAGGGTCGACCCCTCCACCCCATTCCACCTCCCATTGCTTGGCCGACCACCTCCTTCCCCTCCCTCCTTGCTAGTCTGCAGGTAGCAGAACTGGGTACGTGTTGCAGAAGCTGCCCCGAGTTCATACGACAACGTCTGAGGGCGTGGCATACCATTCTGGAAAGGCCTCCCAGTCCTCTTCCCAGGCGAAGTGGAAGCACTCCGTTCCAAGTTCGTGGCCACCCGTGAGAGCCGATCTCCTCAGACAGCATCTGGAACTAGCTGCAGAGCACCAGAGTCCGACTAGAAGCTCAACCACGGTCGACAGCGACAGATCCAGACTGAAGTTTCTTCTCCAAAGATCTTCCTCTCCCTATCCCCGATCAGGAGCAAGAAACGGAACCCCGTTCGGCCTCCGGGAGCTAGAGTTCCAAATTTTCTCCCACCGTCGTTCGGGTCTGCCTCCTGCTGTCTGCCGTGACCAGATCCCACTCAACGGATCCCTCCTGTCCACCCCGACCTCAGAAGGAGTCTCCGTCAGTTTTTCTGTGCAGAGGACTTGTCCACGGATCCAACAACTCTGACGGATCAAGATTCTGAGTCCGGAAGCCCCAGGTACAACTTCTGCATCCGGCTGCATCCATTCTGAAGCTGCCAACCCCAGATTCCGACATCCTGTTCGAGTCTCCACCACGACCACCAGCAATGACAGAAGAATTTGACATAAATCTGAGGCATCCCTGTACATGTTACGAAGCCATCCTCACTGATCTCGTCATCGGAAAAATTCCTGAGAGCAAGCTACGACTGCAACAGCAACCTCCTGTCCCCTCCAACAACAAGTGGGCAGAACCACGTCGGCGCCCGTTCCGTCGTCCTCGGCGGAATTCTCTCTCTCGCCTGGACGGCTTAGCGCCCCTCCCTGCGTGGAGGTAGTGTTTGATGTAATTGTGATTACCCCACCCCTAGTTCAACCCTCCTGCGTGGGGTGTAGTTCATGTAACTAGCAGCCCAAGCTTCATCGGCGCAGTGTGCGGGGATCACACTTCCCCGCTTGCCCACGTCTCCAAACGGGGTTGGTTTCTTCAAACCAACCAGGTGAGCTCTAAAACTTTGCTCCATTTATATTAGTGTCTGTTTGTTTAATATCCGTAGACATAGCTCCGTTGCGCAAGAGAGTGAGTGCCCGTTCCCGGAGCCATCATCATTGAGTGGTCACCGTGGTCATCGTGAGAGAGTGGGACCTTGTGCCCCAAGTGGCACCGGCCAGCCCCAAAGTGTGGGCCACGTACCCTCGGGAGGATAACCCTAGCCCTGCTGGCACTCTACCAGTTAGGGTCTTGATCCATCACCTC